>NC_051175.1:88779903-89489903 GCF_013339725.1 Rhipicephalus microplus | reverse complement strand
CTCACAACGTTGTGCTGACTTTGAGGTGACATATGAACCTTCCTTATTCGTGCTTCGCATATCATTGATTCCCACTGTACGTGGGATCTGCCAATTTTTTACCACTGTAGATTTGCGCCGCCCGTATTAAAGTACTTATAATTGCGATGTCTCTGCAGAACACCCGCATGTGCTGCTATTATACTGGGAAATTTGCGGGCTGTCACAGTACGCGGGGCACTGGGGAAAAATGAAAAAAAAAATAACAGCCTCATCAGCAAGATAAGGCAGAAGACTGCCGCGTTTTGCTCTCACGGGTTGCACTCAAATAAATGGGTTCCTTTTTATTCCCTTTCATTGAACTAGATCCGCTTTTTATCATAACGCAATTTTAGAAAAATCTTGCTCATGCGCTGAAGTAGGAAACAAGGAGGAGGGTTGCAGGTGGTCGCCATACGTGTAGACTGAACGTCGCCGGCTCTGCGACGACCACTAACTGGTTACTGGCGCGTTTTGGTTTCTTAGGGTGTCCCATTCGTACCGTGAATTTTCTGGCGTTCAATAAATACGTTTGGCAATGTGAAAAATAGCATCGACATCAATTGCTTGTCCAAGAAGAACGCAACACGCGTTCAGATTTTGGTGTACCTGATATGAAACAGTGTGCATTGCATAGCAGTGAGACATTTGCACTCTTTTTTTTTTCTTCAGTCTACCTCGATGAACACATAGTTTTCTTCAGAAAGACGCCGTCCTGGGGCTTGGGTGACCCTTTTTATTTGGATGCGGTCGAGACTACAGTAAATGAACACGACACTGATAGCGCTATTGTGCTACCAAAACATAATCGAAACACAGATGACGATATAAAAGAGGCGATGACAATCCGGGCGCATTCAATGAGAAAGACGTGGAGAGTAAAAGTAGGTCGGTTGATTAAAGCCTCCTACAATATTCTGGCATAACACCTCTCACGTACCTTATTTATTTATTTATAAATACTGCAGGCCCTGTTCGGGCCCAAGCAGGAGTGGGTAACAAATGTCAGTGACAAAACAGAATATAAAAATATAAGAAAATACAATACTTGGTACAAAAATAAGGAAGTTCCCAACATCAGGGAAAATATAAATAATACTAGCAATAATGGCATTCATACCGAAATACGAAAAATCTCAGCACTAATGAGGAACATAATATATTGCATATTAAAAATCAAGTGTTAGGTCATTGATGAGATGGGCGAACGATTGTGCCGTGTCCGCATTAATGACTTCCTGTGGTAACTTGTTCCATAATGAAAGAGCATGAGGGAATAATGAGTACTGATGAACGTTGAGATTACTGAATGGTTGTCTAACTGTTTTATTATGATGAATACGGTCAAAGCGCACGGATGGGTTGGTTACGTAGCGATTGGGTGGAATTTTGAAGTGACCATGGTACAATTGATGATGACATGATCAGGGCACTAAGTTACCTAGAGTGTAACTGTCCTTGGGTTGACCGCCTCATAAATATGTGTAGTGATAAAGCAGTCAAATGATATGTCACGATTGGAGGGCTATATGATTCAATTACGATAATTGATTGATTTGGGGGGTTTAACGTCCCAGAACTATCACATTAATATGAGAGACGCCTCAGTGCAGTGCTCCAGAAATTTCGTCCACCTGGGATTTTTCGACCTGCATCCAAATCTGAGCACACGGGCCTACAGCTTTTTCGACGACATTAATTAGCCAAGTATTCACCCATACCTTCAGGAAGGAGGAATCCTAGAATGCCTCATTATTTCTCAGATCGAGATTTAGCATCGAGAGAAAAAGGGATCGTAATGAAAAAAAAGTTAATGCTTCCTCGGGTGAATTTATACTTGCTTACAATATACTAAATCAGGAAAAATCTGCATTTACCACTTTTTTTTTTTCGGCTCGCCACCGTCGCTTCGCAGCCAATTGTTGGGCTAACTGTTGCCGTATTTTTTTTTTTTTTTGCTATGGCACGTGCTGGTTTATTA
Organism: Rhipicephalus microplus; assembly: GCF_013339725.1. Taxonomy (NCBI): domain Eukaryota; kingdom Metazoa; phylum Arthropoda; class Arachnida; order Ixodida; family Ixodidae; genus Rhipicephalus; species Rhipicephalus microplus. The sequence goes on along the minus strand of NC_051175.1, from coordinate 89,487,904 downwards.
CGATCAGAGTTTTTTTTTCAATAGACAACCTACACAAATTACGGCTAGTTTAGGTAGCGTTACTTTTAAGAAAAGATTAAACTTGAATTCAGAAAAACAGAAAAGCGGATACCTAGAGCTGGATAGAGGTAGCAAATAAAACGCGATCAAGAGAAGTATATCAGGCAGAAGAGTGAAATAAAAGTGGAGAAATGTTTTGTGACTATTCAAGGCGAAGTTCTATGTTAGTTTAGGCCATATCAGGATTTCTGGGAAAACAAAGCCAGAGAAAGGTTTCCTAATGAGTCGTTTGTTACATGTGGGGAGGGACTAGAAACCGTGGAGCATATGCTAGTAAAATGTCGAGGTAACCAAGCGATACCCAATGAAGGAGTACGTCTGCCCTAGATGTCAAGATTTAACGTCCGGTTGGGGAAATAAATGATTCGACCGTATAGAGACAAGACAAGGCTGCAAGATTGGTGGCGCTAAACTATGGTGAAAGAAAGTCATATTTGAAAACTCGTTAGTAGCACAAGCAGTAGATACTCACAAAGAGCTATGCGACACTTGCTGCCGCCCCGATTCAAACACCCATTCACCCATCCACCAGAGTGCGCTCCCATCTCACATCATCTTTATCGTTCCGAGGGTGACGAAAGGTTTGAACGCACTGTAGCAACATTTCTCTGCTTCAGTCGCAAATCTTTAATTGCGCTAGGCTCTCCCACTGACGTCGCGGATCTGTCGTTCGTTACTAACGTCCCCTCTCTCGCACAACGCTGGCGAAACTTGATTCGTGATTGCATCACTCTCGAAGCAGTAACTCAAGCGAGGAATAAGGCTGGCGCGTCTTCTGGGTCGATCTGGGCTCACCTTTCACGCAAAGACGAGACCGACGTATGGTCCGGCTCTTGTCGCAGTGTCGAGACAAGTGCACTTGCGCTAGTGCCGTTTCTTTTTCTCGTTTCTTAAGAGAAATGGAAATAACAGGTGAAACTTAACTTTCCCGGGACTCGGAGAATCGGTAAACCCCCTTTAACTTGTTGCTACGCCTTCAGGCCTGTCTGTCAGCGAACATGTTGCTCTGCAAATCTCAAGGAGGTTGCTTCGAATCGGGCAACAGTAGTTGCATTCATACGGGGGCTAGATGCAGAAGGGCACTCCTGTACATGGGTTTAGGCGCACCTTGCATGAGCGTTCGTGTGGTCGGAATGGACACAGGTGAAATGGAAAAAAAAAAGGAGGTAGACGCTGAATGGTGCCGAACGTCAGCTGCGCGATGTTACATGAAGTGTACTGTGGTGTTTTTGTGTGGCATCCAATCGAAACGCGATGCTCGAGAGTCAACTGGACCATGCGGAAAAGTTTACTCCTATTATCTTCTTCTACCTGCTCAATAAGATCACCTGCATAACTGGAGACAGTCAGGGCTCATTTCGCGAAAATTCCGGTGCTGGCTTCGGTGTCGGCGTCGTTGGTTGTGATGCGAAAAATCATCCTCTTGTGCTTGACCGATAAATCGAGAAACAAGCAATATAAGTAAATAATAACACATCGTGGGTCTGAGTGAGGCTCGAACCCGGGTCGTTAGCGTGGCAAGCAAGTGTTCTACCACAGAGCCCCGTGGCTGCTTGGAAATGGAGTGAAAATAACTTCCTCTGCTTGGAGATGCAGTAAAACAAACTTGCATGCTTCACAAACGCACGCGTCCTGCATGCGTACTTCACAACGGAACATGTAGTATCTCAGTACTGCGCGATCAGTTGTCAGAACATGCGATTATCATGAATTCATTGTTTAAAGTGGGCCACCCGCTACAAAAGGCACACACGTTACTGCGCCTTTGCCCTTATAAGGCCGCATAGTGGGTGCATAAACAAGTCCGAAAAGATTTCACGTGTACATTTGCCCGAGGTTTAGAGCATGGTACCCATTTTCAGCACTACGCGAAAGCGTCACTGACACAATCCACGGCTTGTGAAGTGTTTTGAAGATGATAATTTGTTCCTACGACGTGAAATGCTTTTTGGTATGTAACAGAGTTAACTTGCTGAATCTCTTTGTTCGGAAGTGTAAACGGTACGAAGCCTCACAATAAGCGAAACAGATCTGTTTTCTGTACGCACGGACGAACGCAGGGACGAACGGACTCACAGATGGGCAGACGCACGGACGGACGGATGGACTCTTCGATGGATGGATGGATGGATGGACGAACATATGGACAGACGCTATGGACGGACGGACGGTCGCATGGATGGTCGCACAGACAGACTCACCGACGGACGGAAGCAAGAATGGACGTACGGACGGGAGCGTGGACGGACTGACGGATGCTTCGCCTCACTCATCATCATGCACTCCATGGATATACATTGATTTTTTGTCTTCTTCTCAGCCATGTATTTTGGTATGCATATCTGAAATAAAGACTCGGACAATGCTTCAAGATCTATTTCTAACTACTGCATATTGTTTCTACGAAGGGCTTTTCCATTCCTCACAAGTGCTGAGTTTTAGATAGCGAGTATTGGAAGGCTGCCGACACACACAGTTGCTACGTTTGAGGTCTGTTTACCCTTGCTTCGCTGGTTTTTCGTCTACTGTGCTACGGTATATTTCTTTAGAAGCATACAATCGGAAGCTTGTTATTGTCTCACATTACTTGCTTTCTCATTATTACTGTTCTCTAATTGTTTAAGGGCTTCCAGCGATCCCAGACACTAACTGCAAAGTCGAGCTTCCGGCGAAATAACTTTAACCGCATGGATATTCTAGCGATTTCGGAAGCCTTTAAGACTTTTTTGGGGGTTCTGATGGCCTACTCTGATGTAAACACTTCACGACGTTGCATCGTCACGGAGCGGACCTTTTGGAAGTTGCGGGCTTTTAGACGAATCAGCCAGGGCAACTCCTTCTGTCGTCACTCTTATGCAATGGGCTCTTAACTGGTTGCTTAGGTGAGGAATGGCTGTTGGTAAGGACGTGAGACTACCCGTTAACGTCGTTCCCTAAAAGCACCAATGTTAGGAAAGCGTGATAAAAGTGTTTTAGGAAGCTTAACTATAGATTCGATAAGCGCCTAACGCCACTTCCCATTGACATCGAAAAAAAAATATAAATTGCGGTTAATATAACTGACAACTCTGATAGGCAACCACTTACTATTTGCGAAAGATTTGGAGCGTGGCCATATCTTTACAATGAAGGACGTTGGGTGCGCTATCCTTGTGATCTTTTTAATTAACAGAAGTTTTATGAACCATTTACAGTTGTTGTTACTGCTCCCTTTCATAGTATTGTGTTATTATTGAACATATTTCCTAGTTAAAGTATACTGAAGTGCACAAAACATACTTATACTGACTCTATCCGTGGTGTTTTGGACTCTGTCCTTGAAATGTGTTCATTCTTTGTACGCCGCGGACGTATCGCATGTGTACTTAGGTAGTGCTTGTGAATATTTTTTTTTCGCTTTTCTTATCCTATTATTCGTGGTAGTTCGCTCTTGTCTGTGTGATTCTTCAATACTACTGTCATGATGGCACAGCCGGCTCTAACGTAGCGCAAATTCACATTTTTTTAACACGAGAGTGTTTTATAGCGGGGTTCACCGAGACTTGAGGCACGTACTTCCATCGGAGAAACGATGTCAAACATACACACAACCAGAAAACAGAGAAACGTTCTGTCAACAGGAGTCGAACCCATAACCTCTACGTCGGTGACAACAGTTGCCGGACAAACTATCCATTGCGCCATGGTCACATACATCGGAGGGTTTAAAAAGGCGCCCTGTTTAACATGAAAACATTAAAACAGGCATCGAATGGGTGAACGTACGTAAATGTCATTATTCACCCTCATCTAAAGAGATATACTTTAAAAAAGAAAACTACATTGAAACGCAGCAGAAGCTTCAACATTTGAAAATAGTACTTTAACAATTTTTCAGACTATGTCATTTTCCCACGCAGGGAAGTGAGTGGCAACATTAGATGGTATATAGCCAGTATTTAGCTAACTCTATTTGGATGTTCTAATGAAGAAAAAGTCCTACCAATGCTCGACGTTGTACACCTTTCTTACTAGCATAATGTAAGCTTGGTAACGTATTCTTTTTTCTTTTGTAGGTCTGAATGTGAGAGCATTATGACAAAACGAGTTTTGCGCGCTTTCTAACACTCTGTTTAGTCGACGGGATGTGGGATCACGTAGTGGGTACGTCTTCCAAGCGGACTCTTTTGCTTCAACTCGGACTCTTCGTTAAGTTAACAATCTACGCACTCTGCGACACTGGTAACAGTTTGAGCACTCCGCTGGCAGAAATGGTTGTCATAATATGTGCTGCGCGGGCGCGAAACAGAAACTAAAAAAAAAAAACGACAATAGTGTGCCGTGCGGTGGCGAAGAGGATGTGATGTGTGCGTGTATGTGCCGGGCGGTGCCTACGAGGAAGACGAGAGCTCGTGAGGCGCGGCCTCGAGCGTGGATGACCGGTGCCTTCGGCAGTGCGCGAGGTACGTCGTTCGAGGCAGGACTACCTCGTTGGGCGTCGGGCCCATAGGTACGACCCAGGCCCCGTCGCGACACTCGTACTAGCCGAGTGGACAGCTCAGCCTCCGCTAGACGACCGGTCTAGGAGAGCTGGCGCCTGGTTCCTGAACCTGTCCTTGTCCCGCTGGTCGTGGAGAGCTGGCGCCGGGTGCCTGAACCTGTCCTTGCGCCGCTGTTCCAGGAGGGCTGGCGTGGGTTTCCGAGGCGGACTACAGGTGCGCAAGGGCACAACTCCCCGCCGCCGGAACACGTGAGTCGTCGGCTCCAGTTCGTCGACAGTGGCGCTGAGCCACTGGAGTTCGACGCGGCGACCCTGCGTCTCCCGACTCGTCACTGCAGGTGACGACGCCGCCCATCGTCGACTTCGCCACTGAATGTTGCCGACGGGGCATCAACGACGGCCCAGGCTACTACCCCGACGACCTGAACTGTAGGCCGAACGTTCTACTTATTCATTTAGTTTAGCCGCGTGTTTTTTGTGTTAGGAACTTCGTAATGTGTGGGTTGTCCATGTGTGAAGGGTACAATAGAAGTTGGACGTGTGTTTGTGCACTGGCGTGCTGTCTGATTCTTTCTGGAGCGGTCCTGCCCCTATAACATCACAATGGTAACTAACGTTATTCTACAGCGGGCGGCGCTAGTCTACACCAACCAGTGTTAAATTACCTTAGCCAGGGCTGGAAAAATGGGCATGTATGAAGCATGCACTTTTGAAACAAAAATGCACACATTTTTTTATTCGGAATTATTTAACAAATATGTTAGTATTTTGTATTGCTTTTAGTTTCATTGAATAACTTGCATCGTTATAAATTCCGTTTCAGATTTTTTCATTTCTTTACAAAAGAACTTTTTTTTCGTTCAGTCAATAAGTATATTGAATGCCGTTTTTGTCTGTCTTTTCATTATACATTCAAACAAAGATTGTATGCTACGAAAAATTTTATATGTATTTGTTCTTGAATACTTTTGTAAAATTGGTACAGGTCTTCCGTCAGGTATTGCTATACCTTTAGCTTTTTTACCTTTCTAAGTTTAAGTGAAAAAAATAAACCATCTGAATGTGAAAAGGGCAGACTCATGCGCTTGTGAATAGGACCTAATTAACCCATTAGCGCAAATAATCACATGGACGGGAAAATAGTATAATGGCAGACAATGCACAGCAGTTTATGCTCTTGTTCTACGCCCGACATTTTTCGGGTGAAGGACTTTGGGCTCTCGTCTTGTCGGCCTGGCGTGTCGTTGCCACAGTCCATCATGAATTTGCATGCGCCACGAAAATGGGGCCAATTCCACGTCTCGCTACCGATACATACTTTGCATAATATAGGTGAAAGGGACACTTAAGGCAAATATTAGGTCTATGTTAAATTGCGCGCCAGAAACCTCGTAGTGCTGCTTTTGTGCCGAGGAAGCGCTTATTTTGAGAGAAAATCACGTTTCAGGGGTTCAAATCGCGTTAGCGCACTTCAAGTGTCTCGCCTGAAAGTGGTCTGGTCCGTCTGACGTCACTGTTGCCGTGCACAACGTCACCTGGCTTCACTGCGCGGTCGCCGACACTATTTACAGCAGAACAAAAGTAGCGGTAGCCACATCGGCCTCAATTACAATTGGAGAATTTCTTGCCATGGCCTCCGAGATAGAAGGCGTGTTTTATTCAACCTCTATATGGCACGAACTGTCCAGTTCGAAAATGGAACCGATTGAAAATGGAACTTTTGAACCGCCCCCGCCACTCCCCTTAGTAACGTCCGGCGGTTCTTTTTTCCATAAATCAAACAGAAACGGACAAGCAGCATTTTATTGCGTCTTTTGATGCACGAAAGGTTTTTTTTTCCCTTATTTCAGCTAGTTTGATCACTAACGATCATTTGTAGTGGGACGCTCTCACGTCATCCGAATCATTTCCAAAATATCCCACTCACGGAGCCCGGCAAGTGGTACATTTAGCTTCATTTCTCGGTAACCAGGGGCAGTGCTCTTGATAATATTGCCGTTTTAGACGTTGTCATGCATTGAGCTTCCACTCTGATACAAAATGTTATTTGCTTTTAGTGCCCCTTTGAAGGTTCGTCGTTACTGCCTAAAACGTTACGTTTGACTTAGCAGTGGTGTCTGAATCTCCGGCGGAATTCACAAAGGCGCTCAAGTTTTTTTAACTAAAACTCGAGGACACAAACGTGCATCTCTGCGGTAAAACTATCCATTTGAATCACCACTTCTTGAAACACACCTGCTAAGTGTTGCTGTGCTAGTGGACGGGTGGCGAGTAAAGAGGAAATATTTTTCTCTGGGAAACACCAGCGCGCACTGCATCATGCCCCCCTCCCCTGTTTCAAGTTGTTTGAGCTGAACATCAATACCTAAACACCTTCCAACCCTCCAACTCCCCAACCTACCCCTTTTGTGACTGCTTTTATCTCAGAAAAAAAGAGTTTTAATGCAGGCTTAAAATCTTGTCAAGAAACTGCTTCATAAGCATGGCTTGCTGCCCAATATATATCCGAGCAATCAAAAAAGGAGAAACGAAAGAAACGAAATAAATGAAAGGTCACCGAACTTGGCTTACCACCTTGTCGTATTAGACTTCTGTTGCGACTTCTGGGACGTACCTTCTTTTTTGTTAGTCTCATGACGACAATGTCTTGCGCTGACGCGGCAAGCACACATACAATCGCCTGCATCATCAAAGAGCCGGAAAATGATCTTCGGAAGGAGACGAGGGGAGAGGGGGGGAGAAGTAACTGGAGATGCAATCACAGAAATGGCTGACGTCGTCAGACGTCACCATTATTTTTTACTCTCTTATGCCTTCGTGCACTTCTTTGCCTCCCCTGATTCCCGAGCGTATAAGCTGGCGGGTGCGTTCTGTTCCGTCGCGGTTTTTCTTTTTTACCCTTCTTCCAGCGTTCCGTCTGCGCCTTTATAGCGGACGACATCTGTTCACTCCTCAGGGCGCTGTCGTCTGGGATAGATGTATAACGACTGCAGTGTGCTGTTCTTGTTAGCAATGTCGGCAGCGTGTGTCAAAGACGAAGATGTTGTCGTCGGTGTGAGCCATCGCTTCTGCAAGTCGTAATTTTTGTAATTCATCTTCCCGTCTGGTCTTATCGATTGTATGGATCTTACCTAGATGCCAGTACAATGGTAGCAAACCGGAGTCTTCCTCTGCTTGACCTCGTAGTCCTTCCTTCATCTTTCTCTGTTTCTCCTTTGAATACTGTCGAAGCATGCAACAAGTTAGTTATGCCTTCGTCCCACGAATAATTGCTCATTATCTGCCTCGAAGCCGTTGCAGATGATGATGTCGCATTTTCGACAGCTAAAGACGTCGCATTTCCTTTTCGTATAACGTTGCTTTGTTATTAACAAAAAAAAAAACAAAAATCAAGTGTCGCACGTTGTCGCCCTTTCGCCTTAAGCAACGAAAGAACGTCAGCCGTTGTGCTTGTGCGCTGAATCTCTGTGAGCACTTGCTTTCCGCAGCTGTCTACTGGTGGTTGCACAAGATGTTATCGTCGCCTATGTAGGTGGCGGGTTCGCACAGCAAAGTTGCATGTGGATAGACTCTTCAAAAGCTCAGAGGATCCTTCATGCATTCACAGAAGGCGACTTCAAAAGTGAAAACTGTCTTATTTGCATTCTTCGTCAATGTATTGATGGCGTCCCGTTACCCATCGAAATATTTCACGTGGTTTCGCATTGACTCTGTGATCGTGAAGTCTTTGATCGAACTGGCCTTGGCTGAAAGATTGACACCGTCGGCAAGCTTTCATTAAAACTATAGGGACAACCGTCATTGCCGGAACGAAAGCCTCCCAGATGGACGCCTTCTTCGCGACTTCTCCGCTAGGGTAAAAAGGCAGGCGCTTTGACATCGCGAAAGATGTGCATTGGGCCAATGCTTTAGCCAACGTAGAACAAAGTTTAGCCGCAGTTGTCCAACCCTTGCCGACAGCAGCAATCTTTTGGTCCATGCCAGCCAACGTAATTTTTTTTTTTTTTATTCAAGTACCCTAAAGGCCTGGGTAGGCATTACATAGGGGAGTTGTAGCACAATAAAGCTGTTACAATTACAGTGTATAATTTGAATAACAAATACAAACGATTGATATAAATATGCACATACATATGTAGAGATATTATTACTTAACAGTACAGAGATGCTACGTGGAGGAATAAAGAAAGTACTAAAAAAAAAAAAAAAAAAAAACAACAACAAAACTCTAAGGAAAATTTTCGCAGTGTTCAAAACAACAAAAGGATGCAAAGAAAGGATAATTCACGTTCATTGAAATACCGCGTACAAGAACAACGACAACAAGTACAACAAAGCAGATATGCACAAGAACAATATTAACTTTCATTAAAATAACTTTTAAGTTTATTCATGAAATCTTCATGATTTTGGGAAGAAACGACGTCGGCAGGTAGCTTGTTCCAGTGATATATTGCGAGAAAGAGGGGGGATTTACTTAAGAAGTTTGTTCGAGCAAAAACGGGTTGTACTTTAAAGGGGTGATCCAGGCGCGGAAAGATACGATGGGCGGCCGTGATGTGGCGTACGCGGAACGATGATGATGAGTGATAAAGTTTGTGGAAATGAGATAGAAGTGCTATGATTCTTCTATTCTCTAGGGTGCTTAGATTCAGAGATTTTTTTAGGTTAGTTATGCTTGATGTTCGTGAATAATCTTTGGTAATGAAGCGGGTTGCTTTATTTTGAATTGCTTCGAGTTTGTTGATGAGATAAGACTGGTGCGGGTTCCAAATAAAAGATGCATATTCTAGTTTTGCGCGAACCAACGTCGCATAGGCCAATAATTTAGTAGACTTGTTTGCCAAATAAAGGTTACGCCTGATAAAACCAAGAGTTTTGCATGCACTGCTACAGATTGCTTCGATGTGGTCACTCCATGAAATGTTAGAAGATAAATGAACTCCCAAGTATTTTATTGTATGCGCACGCGCGATGACTGAGTCATTTATCAAATAATGAGTAAGCTTAGGATTAGACACTCTAGTGAAGGCTACAGCCTTAGTTTTCGAAGTATTTATCTCCATTTGCCACTGTTCACACCAATCTGCAATTTTCGCAAGGTCAGATTGCAAAGCGTCACTATCAGAGGTGGTAGTTATTCGTCTATAAATTACGCAGTCATCTGCGAATAATCGAACTGTAGATGAAATGCTATTGCTGATGTCATTTACATACAATAGGAATAAAATAGGCCCCAATACAGAGCCCTGAGGCACCCCTGACTTGACCAGTGATCGTGAGGAAGAAAATTCATTGGCAGTTACAAATTGGTACCTGTCGGTTAAGAAATTCCTTATCCAATTCACAACCTGACTATGTATATTAAAATAGCGAAGTTTTTGTAATAAACGGTTATGAGCTACCTTATCGAACGCCTTGGCGAAGTCGATAAATATGGCATCTATTGCGATGAGTCATTAACAGCTTCGTAAATGTCAGAGACCAGCTCGAATAACTGCGTCTCGCAGGAGCGACCCTGTTGAAAGCCGTGCTGGTTGCTGAAAAGATGGTTGTGCTTTGTTAGGTACTTCATGATTGCCGAAGATATGATATGCTCTAATAATTTACATGGTATACTGGTCAGCGAGATTGGTCTGTAGTTGGTGACAGATGACGGGTCTCCGGATTTAAAAATTGGCACTATTTTAGAAACTTTCCATCCGTCAGGAACGCATCCTGACTGAATCGATTGCTGGAAAAGGCATGCAAAAATGGGAGAAATAACAGGTTTAGTTAACTTAGCAGTTTAGGACAAATACCATCTGGACCAGGAGCAGAGCTGCTAGAAAGACGATCAATAGCAGCTTCGATTCCCTTTTCAGTGATCACGATGTCCTCCATGATGGAGGTAACGGAGCCGAGGTGAATATTGTCGGTAATAGGAAGCTCACGAGAAAAAACAGAACAAAAGAAGGAATTGAACGCAGTAGCGACTTCAGAGGGCGGGAGGAACTCGTTGCCTTGCATTATCGATATGAAACATGAAGACGACGGCTTGGGGTTTATTACTTTCCAGAATTTTTTTGTGTTGACAGTTAACATGTTGGAGATGTCATGGTTGAAAAATTTGTCTTTTGCTGCCTCAATTTCGGTTTTGCATAACTGCGACTGATCGCGATAAGCCTTCCAGGCATCGTCAGATTGCAAGGTTTTAGCTCTTGAATAAAAGCGCTTCTTCTTGTTAATGCATCGCTTCACGTGGGAGGTAAACCAAGCGCTCCCTGTAGACACAGATATGTGTATTTTTGGAATGTATTTTTCTTTGAGTTCGATTAGCTTGTGACAGACGATCATCCAGTTCTCATTGCTGTCGCGATGCTGCATGCCGTTGAAAAATTCTACGCAAAAGGACGAGAGTTCGCTATAGATCATTTCAACATCTGCACGTGCGTAATCATAAATTGTTTTCTTTTCATTCACGCTTTCTTTACGCGTTAACTTGAATTCACAATGGATGACATTATGGTCACTGATGCAGTCTAACACATTAACAGACATGTTTGACGGTTCGGTGGTAAGCACAAGATCCAAGATAGCATCCCCCCGTGTTGGCATAGAAACTATTTGGCTTAAACCGTAAGACGAAATCACGTCAAGAAAGTCCTTACATTCAGCTATCCTTGCGCCGCTATCGGCTGTGCCCGTCCGCCAGTTTATTCCAGGATAGTTAAAGTCGCCCGCGAGAATCACAGGAGAGCCAGGAAATCTGTCATATACGAGGCTCAATGATTCGTTTAGGCAATTAACGAAGGTTTCTTTTGAGTCAGGCGGACGGTAACAAACCCCAACGGCACAAGTTACACATGAAAGCTGGACCAATACCCACAAAATTTCAATACAGGAACCCGTATCAAGCAGACGCGCTTGAAGATCTTTTTTTTTACTGCAATCATAAACACCACCTCCTCGTGTTTCCGTTCTGTCCTTTCGAAACAGGATAAAGTTTTTAGTAAAAGACAATTCATGGTTACACACGTCACTCGTCAGCCATGTTTCAGTTCCCACTATGATGTCTGCCGAGCAGGATTCGACAAACGCACAAAGGTGATCTTGTTTTCGAAAAATACTTCTAAAATTAGCTATAATAATAGATAGCTTTTTAACTTCGGTTTCAATGGGGCGTCATTCATAAATCGCGGGAGCGTCTTGTCTCGGGATGGGGACCACTTTATTGCTCGAGGAATCGACGGTGAAAATTACGTTGCCATTATAAGCTTGTCAAACTGCAACTTATACTTCTCATTTTTCTGTCGCTTCGCACGCGCGAAATCACGAAGCGTTTTTCTAATTAGCTGCACACGAGGTGAAAAATCCTCCTCGATCCACACTCGCGGGGTTGCCAGGTCTTTCAGCTTGAACGCATTTTTCAGAATATTGCTTTTGTCCTTGAAGTTTAGGAATTTGACAACAACAGGTCGAGTGCGATCGGGTTTGCGTTGCCCGACCCGATGGGCTCGCTCAATTTCACCTGGTTGAATTCCCAAGTTTTCCGTGACGAATTCATGAATGAGTTTTTCTGTATCGCTCCATTTTTCAGCGGCTTGCTCAGGAACACCCTTGAACACGAGATTATTGCGCCTCATTCGATTGTTCAGGTCATCTACAACAAGGTTGGCTTGATGGGTCTGTTTTTGCTCAATGGTTTTCAACTGTTCCTGAGACTCTTGCACAACAGAGCCGACAGCCTTGACGCTTTCACTTAAGTTGTCAACGCTCTCAAGACGCTCCTCTATTTTGGAGAGCCGCCTTTTGAGGTCTGTTACAGTAGTGTGAATGTCTTTTAGCTTGTTCGTCACTTCCTTTTGAAAACGTTCATTTGAAGCAGTGAATTCCTTTACCAGTGCCACCACTTGGTCAACCTTGTCAGGACCTGGATTAAGCTCAACGTCGCCCGCACAAATGAGCAAATGAGCAAGCGAAAAAAACACAAGCACTAGGCGTCCACCCAGCAAGTGACGGCGACCTAATGAACACGGACGGAGCCACAAAAGATTGCATGATCCCGTATTTTTTCTCGGCTGAGTGAAACAGCCGACGCGAGCGCGGTAAGTGCACAAATCAATACCCATACTTAGTCATACATAGACAGTGTGCAATTGGGACAGTGTGCAATAGACAGTGTGCAATTGGGGGATATGCAGCCAGTTAGAAGTTCAGCAAGGGCAAGCAAGTAGCTACACACTCACCTAGAAAACAGCACGTTATTAGCTTGAGGCTTTGGCTGCAAATCCCCACTCGGTCGGCGTGAGCGATCCTTTTTACGGCGGGGCTGAACTGAGGGTGCTTGAAGCGATGAGCAGTCGAAGCGGTAAGCAATGGCAGCGCCGGTGTGGTGCTGATTGCCTCAGATGAAGTGGTGATTGCCAGTCACGGTGCAAGGTAAAGGGGGACGCCACGTGTCCGGTGGCAACTGCGTCCGGTGGCAACTGCGTCCGATGACCTAGAAAACAGCACGTTATTAGCTTGAGGCTTTGGCTGCAAATGATGCAGCGCAGTGCTGGTGGCTTTCTAACATGTGTGAAATGCTGGCCAATCACCGTTTAGAAGGTTCGCCGTCCCCAAAACACGGATAATACGCGCTCGCATACTAAACCTTTCTTTGTCATTTCTCGGAGAAGCGAAAGGTCTGTTCCGCGAGGAAGCGGACAAAAAAAAAATTGCCCGCAGCTTCCCTCGGGGGAACACTGAGGAGGATGCGGACCATATAATTGGTTAACGGGGTGTTAAAGTGCGACTTACTTGGGTCGATGGCTAAATTGGTTAACGTGGTTGTGAAATGGGGTGTTAAATTGCGACTTACTTGGGTCGATGGCTAAATTGGTTAACATGGTTGTAGGAGGGGGTGTTAAATGAGTGAACACGTACACACGCATGCGAAAGGGCGGCGCTGGTCGAAGGGACGTCGATCATTGTGTTTGTGGATTCGTTGGAATTCATTTCACCGCGACCTTGGGCGTCGACGCGCCGTACAAACCAACCGACGAGCGGCAACTGAGCGAGCGAGCGCCGACCTTGAGTATATATACAGCACGACGGCGCATGCACTGTCAGCTGTTGAATGTTCTCGAAGCGCGACGCCACATGCGCGTCCACTGGAGAATCAGGAGAATTGTAGATGTCGAACGCGGTGTGTAGAGGAGGAAGGGTGCACAGATGGTGGAGGAGTGAAGCGCGCGCGGTGTGTAGAGGAGGAAGGGATGCACAGATGGTGGAAAAGTGTGCGACGGCGCGACGGCGCATGCGCGCGCGTCAGCTGTCGAATGTTCGAGAAGCGGTGCGGACGGCGCGGACGGCGCGGACGGTGCACTACAAGGCGCGAGTATAAGATGCTCCGCATCTAAAAAGAAAGCTTGACGGCGTGTTTTCTCCTTAGCTGTGGACGACAGAAAGTTGGAAACACTACGCGAATGCGCCCTGCCTTCCGTGCGAAGAAAACTATGCAGGTTTGATTTTAGGCATGCAACTGCTCGGCATACACTGTTAGCTTTTGTGCGGACTGTCAGAAACATCTCCGCGACTCAGCGTGTTGTGTTCATCTTCTTGTTTTCCTCCCATTCTTCGTCTCCACGTTGTCGATGTGAAGCTACTGAAAAAACACTTTTGCACAACCAGCCGTGCTTCGAACTGCGTCGGGGACGAGCTCTTGAACGAACCTCTTGACTAAGTCGAGATCCTTCTTCCTCCCTCACCTCTTCCCATGTGTTTGTGAAGAAATTTGGGAGTCTATATAGGCTTGGAATGCTTCGCAATGCTCGAAAGATGGCTGTGGCAGGGAAATGGAATTCCTGGTGTCGGGAAAATTAGGTTTGGCCACTGTCAGAACGTGCTTACTGTGGCGGTGCGCGTTATTACAAGGCTGAAATTGTATTTTGTGCAAAGCGCAGTGAGATTGCTTTGTGATACGTTAGAGAAGTTTCACTTCTTTATAGTGAAGGTAACTCGATTCGCTGTGAACGGGCATAGAAGCAGCTCCGAAATAGTGTTCGTTTGCGAATAAAAGGCCCCGTTGTGAGACTACACAAAGGCCCACTCACTACGCTGAGAACGCTGAGGTATGAACACAGAAGACGTATCTGTATTACAGCTCGGAATCGTTTCGAACCACAACTTCATTTCAGAGTTTGCGGACGTCTCTGTGAAGACAAAATATAAAGGCGTACACGTCCATAGAAGTTGTCTTATTTTGAGTCTAATGTCAAGTAACGTGACCCTTTAGATAGAGCACGTCTGTTGACGTAGCTCCAAGAGGCTGTTGCTGTGGTTGTGTTCATATGGGAGGCAAATGCAGATGTGATGAATATTGCGGTGGTAAGGGGGCCGCAATAAGCACATAACCGGCTTAAAGGGACACTAAAGGCAACTATGAAGTCGACGTCGATTGTTGAAATAGTGGTGTAGAAACCCTGTAGTGTTACTTTTGTGCCAAGAAAGGGCCTATTTTGAAATAAAATCACGTTTTAGTGGTCCGCATCGGGTTAGTGCACTTCAAATTATCCCCCTCAAGAAGTGAACCGACAGGACTGACTCACGTCACTGTTGCCGGGCATAACGTTGCTGGCTTTACTGCGCTAGTAGCAGCCACAGATTTTTCACACAATAATACCTAGAGGGGAATCTGGCGCTAGTGTCTACGCGCGCTCCTTCAGCGGGGCTTGTACCCCCATGGGAATTATTAGAAATACAGGCTTCAGATCTGCTTCGGATGGATCACATTCTTGAGATTCACCACGCTTCTTTCCCGAGTGTAAAGCAAAGTGATATGAAGTCCTGTCTAATTGGACCTTGCTTCATTTTTTTTTTGTACGCAAACTTTAATGCAAAAGGTTTTTGTGACTATAGCGGTGGACGTGAAACCTGGGCAAATTTAGATAGATAGATAGATATGTAGGGTTTAACGTCCCAAAACCACCATATGATTATGAGAGACGCCGTAGTGGAGGGCTCCGGAAATTTCGACCACCTGGGGTTCTTTAACGTGCACCCAAATCTGCCTGGGCAAATTTAACCACCAGGGCATGCATTGCTCTGCCATTGCGTTCCAGATTGGGCATCAAGATGTAATAAATTATTTTTTACAACATTTGAAAACGAACATTCTCTTTTTGCCCTTGAAAATACGCAATATCTGCAATATCTATTTATAAAAATAGCAGCACAGTATTAAGTGAGAAACATTTAACGTTCCGTCTGCTGCGATGTCAAGTGTGTCTGTTCAAGTGGTCTGCCCCCAACGTACTTCTCGTTGTGTAGTGAAGTCGAGTTAGAAGAGCGTTGCGGTGCGTCTACTTCGCGTCGCCGTCGTTTTGCAGTTGATTTGAACGAGTTTTGGCAAGACGCACTAAGAAAAAACGTGAACTATATGTAATATCCTGCACTGGCATGGTACGCTACATCTATGGGCTGTGGTGAGTGGACGATGCTTCGCTTAAACTGTCAAACACGACTTATACAGCTCCAGCGTTGCAATAAATTCATAGGCCTAGCAATTTTCAGCTTCTGTTAACAACAAAGGCGCAGCTTCAGTCCTTTGAACCCACCCCACTACCCACTCTACGCGAAGAATGAAACTGAAACTCTAGAAAAAAATCCGCAGACAGTTCGCTGGCTGAGGCGATCCAATCCGAAGCCGGCACTCACCCATAATTCCCATGAGGGTACACGATTGCAGCGCCAGATTCCTTTCTAGGGAATATTTAATGAAACTCAATGGTAGCAGCAGACCGAAAGCACCGGGAGTCACAGCAGTAACAACGGTCATTGATCAATTTTCTGCCATTGGCTCCGATATCGCAGACTTTTTTTTATTCAACTGCGCCCCTCTAGTTCGCACCACCTGTCCCGTGTGATCACGCAACAATTGATTATTGGAACCACTCGTGTCATTCCCCCTAGTAACGTCCGGCGGTTCCTTTTTCTATGAACCAAACAGAAACGAACAAGTAGCATTTTATTGCGTCTCTTGATGCACGGAAGGTTCCTTATTTAGTGCAGCTAGACCGATTACGGGTGGTTAATTGTAGGTAGTTTGTCTGATGTCATCATTTTGAGAATGTCCTACGGCAGCGAATTTGTTTTTGTACTTTTACCTCAATTTCTCGGTAAGTAGGGAACTGTTGTTTATAATATTTTCGTTCTTGATGTCATACAGTGAGCTTTCACTCTGACGTAAATTGTTATTTGACTTTAGTGCCCCTTTAATTGACGGAATATCCTCCTGAGTTCCAGCTATGGCAATTTGTCTAATATATTGGACATCCAATACTCCATCACTACAAAGGTCTTAGCATGTTTCTTTTCTCTGAAAAACCAGTTGTCCAATATTTTTGGACATCTACTAGTGTCCTCTATAAAGTTTTGTCGAAATCGCGTCGGGAGATCCAGAAACAAAGAAGAAAACATGGTGATGTTAACAGACCAGCGTTCTAGAAGTTTAATGGCGAAAATTAAGGTCCACCTTTTGTAGTTTTTTATATTTGTTAAATTTTGAATAATAACTTGCAGAGTTTCCAGAATTTGTCACAATTTTCTTCAGTAAACTTGCTTTGTGTTGCTTCAGGCCCAATACTTAACGCTTTATTCAAGTTTCAGCGTCCAAGTAATTGGACATCACGCCATACCAAAACCACAGACATTACGGAAGTAATAAGCTTCACTTTTTATCTTCGTCATCTACACACCCAGTTGTGAAAGTTTCAGGAATAATATCTGTAGACCAAAATTCAACCCAAAAGTCGGGAGGATATGGGAGAGGCCTTAGCCCTGGAGCGACCGTATGATAATTGTGATGATGATGATAGTATATTGATAACAGTATCCGAGGTTCTCGCGTTTAAGGGCTTTTGTGATTTATAATATTACCAAGTCCGAAGTTCTAGATTTCTAATTCCTGCTTTCTTGTTTCACGGTTGCAAATGTAACGCGAGCAAAGATTCTTAAGATTGAAAGTCGCACCGGGAGCGATTTGAATCGAACGCATCATGTATACAAATGCCCATAGTAACTCAGGCCATTTACCTCTTCTCTGATTAGTTACGTTTGTTCACTCAACCTTCTACATTTCTGGTTTTGGTTGACGCCCCGAATAAGGATCTCAGAATCGTAGAGTTTCTTCAAAATGTTGTATAATGCTTTTGTTGTTTTGGGGGAGTTCTTGCTTAGAAACAAAGCGTTCGTGGTTATTTTAGGACACGTAGTCTGCTTTTTTACTAATTGTTTCGTGTCCACCATTTGTCCAAGGTCATGCGGAGTGCACATTACTTTCCGAAACAAATCCGAATGTGCCAATTTCTAACATTAATATTTACGCCATCATTTGCTAACCATTACAGAAAATATTTGAACGGTGACTTCATCAAAAGGCATAAGAAAATATTCGCTTCGTTCTGCCGTTCTTCTATCCAGCTTCGCGCGTGTTTTTCTGACTGTTTTTTTTGGGGGGGGGGGGGGAGGAGGGGGGGAGGGACTTAAGAAAATGATCAGTGCTGAGGTGTGTGGGTCAGAGTACCAACTTTACAAAGTACAGTCATCAGTCATCACCTCGGTGTGACTTGGGCGGGAGGGCTTCGTTGACCGAGTCGTATGACCGATTTCCCGTTCGAGATCAATTTATTATATGGTGCTGGCGATTGCCAAAGGGGACCAGCGTCAGGATGCGTTCTATATTGCACAGAGCACCGACACAGGGCTCACGCTTCCATCGTGTTTACCACGGGCCTTTACCGGTCAATACAAGACCGTTCGCGTCTCCTGTCGCGGTTCAAAGACTTTTTTTTTTTTTTTTTGAGGCACGCACTCGCTAAAGTCATCGGCGTGTATAGAACGGCGGCCGGATCGATTCTTGCTTCGAACTCGCGGCTCGTCGACGCTCGTGCAAAACCCAAGGGGGCCTCTCGAACTTCTGAAAGGAAGTGAAACTTTGTTTTCTGCGACGATGCCCTGGGCCTCCAGAGTTCTCCAACGAGACGGCATACGATAATACACATTGCCGGGAGTCGAAAACGTGCTTATACGCAGAAACCGTACTCGGGAAAGTCTCACGCTTGGAGGCTCATGAGATGGGTGGTATGGGACTTGAAACGGAAACTTGGTTAGGCGTTGAGTTGTTCGACCATTCTTGGGTATGTTCGTGTATACCGTAGGTCGAAAGTTTGTTTGGGCGTCCTGTGAGCTAGCGGTGAGATTAGTTTCAACAGCTGTAATTGAATTAAGGCGCGTGACTCTTTCATGTAGAACAATAAGCAAAAAAAAAAACGCAGAGAGTAAACATGAGAGAGAAAGACAGACAGAGAAAAAAAACACGCCATCTCCACGAAGCGAATGATGATGAGTGTGCGAAGACGTGGTATCGTTCAGTGTTATCGTAAATTACCCGTGACATTGACCACTCCCGCATGTGTGTATATGACGGACAAAGCGGTGTACGATTATGTACACTATTTATTAGTCATAACTGGTTTACTTGGCGATGAGTTGCGAAATTCGTTTTTCCTTCATTATTATGCTATGAAGTACGGATATAGCCTGAAGTTGGCAAAGACGGGTATATGGACACGTTCCCCCAGTGTCTGTTGGTTGTTTCCAGTCGTACGAAATGCATCGTAGATGATATCGAGACGTAATCTACTGCACAAGCCAGTCATTGCCTGCGATCATCATCGTCAACAGCGCCATCGTCATGGCGTATAGTAGATACCATGCATGTGCTGTGATTTGTAGTAGAAGGAGAAGAAACGTGCTTGTTCTTCGTCATAATCATCATCATCGCTGATGGCGGCTACGGCGCAGAACGCCAACGCCAATGGACAAGCTTCCACCTTAAAGAGCTTCGCCCCCTTAAAGAAAGATTGTGTGTTCGGGAAATTCACAAGTTCTCTTAATCATTCATTTAGGGTGACTTGAAAGACCAGGTCTTCTTGTTCTTCTCATCAACCGATGTGTTGAAGGCATTCATAGAGCCAACGTTATCAGTCGTTTTACGCGATTGGCCCGAACTAGTCGACACTGTTGAATGATAATGTGTCGTGGCAGTGTGCTATAAAATGCCGTGACTCAGGGGTTGATAATAGAGAAGTGAAGATGGTAGTTCAAAGCAGGCGTCACAATTTCGATATCGGGAGAAGGGGGAGGAGGTGCAGAAACACAAAGTCGTGCTGCCGTCCCTTGTATTGTCGCTTGTTTCGAGAACCATTTCATTTTCCTTTTGCACCAACTGTAGGGTCAAGTAGCGGCGATAACTTCTCCTCAGTTGGAATCATTTGCGTTACCTCTGTTGCCACCTACTTTGCAAGCGTTTTATTGGATCGTCTGTGTAATTGTCCATTGGTAGTAACTTTATACTTCGTGGACCGACGCACTCGTTTACGAAGGAAGTAGCCTCATGAAATGCGTACGCATGCAAATTGGCATTCGAACGTAGCGCTGTGGATCGGTGGCTGCTAGTTCGTCGTAGTCGCTACAGCTCGATTTCATGACGCCAATTGCATCGCGCTGTAGCTAACCACATGTCAGTCCGTGCGCAGCTGCTCGATCACATGTATCAGAAGCCGAGATGTTGAAACTACCTATCTGTTCGCGTGGATGAAGAGTGTTCCCGAAACTACAAGTTAAATTTTCAAGCCTGTCTTTTCGTCGTTACGTAGAGCGCCCTCTCGAAGCGTGGGAACGCGGAGGTCGAGAGTCTCGCCTAACGAAATAGGGTACGTCCTAAAATTCTTCGTTCAAGTCGTTCGAACACTTCACTGCCGTGTCGCAATCTCGTGCATGTGTTATTTAGATGTGAACGATTTTCTTTAGCGTTAATAATGCTGTAACTTTACTATGGACGGAATCATAACAAAAAATGTGTTTGAACTTGAAGTCGAACCACAATTTGTTGTTGGCTTATATACATCGTTTATTAAAATACTCTTGACTACCGTATTTGCTTGAACATAACCAGCACTGCTTGCTAACGTAGGCTCATGTTGGTTACTGTTGGCTACAACTGGCTTGTGTGGGATTTCATGCTAACTCAAGTGATTTATTTCGCATTTATTTCTAAACTACAACTCATAGTTTTTCTCTTACCTCAAACGTCTGTGGCGTAATCGCCCTGCACACGGTGATGCGCGAGATTGTCTTTGAGTGGGGAGAGTAGACTTCTGGACCACGGCACCGTACACCATTGATGTATAATGCCACTAACAGGATGCTACTCTCTCTTAGACGAATCAAACTATACTATACTAAAACGCAGCGCAAATTGACAAACAATAAAAAGAGAAAAAAAAAACGTTGTACGCTGGTCGTTCAGTGCATACATTCAATGCTTCTCTTCGTCCTCGATTATGGCGCTGTGTTTCTACAGCGAAGCATGCACCAAACGCACCGAAATCGAAGTCTTACGCAAGTACAAGAATATCCGCCTTTTCTTCGTTTTCTCCCTCCGTGTACCTCTTTTTTTTTTTTTCGGCGCAGCTTGACAAAATAAGTTCAGCATGGTTAACCACCCTCTATTTACCTTGCCTACATGTGTATTGTGCTTTCTGTCGAATGCTAGAAAGCTCATCGAATTCCGCGCTGTGGTTGTCGCAAAAAAAGCTGTTTCTTTTTGCTGCTACGCACACTTGAAGCAGCCTTCGAAGGAAAGCTTTCTCCTAACCTTTGACATTCTCTCTCTTTTCCGCTGTCGCTAAGAGCAAAGATGTCTAGAATTTCCGAAGAACCGTTTCCTCCCTCTCTCACTTCACGGTTATCCAACACCAAGTACAAAGTCGCTACGTAAGCAGTTCAGGCCGCTAACGAGCATTGAAAGAAACCTGGACTCACGTTTCAGCCTAGAGCGCACAGCTTCGCCGCTTCCGCAAACGGTTCCTGTGTTGACGAACAAAAGAAAACGTATTAAAAGCGCGCGTAATGATAGCCTTTCACGGATGCGTTCAGCTGTATGACGCGCCGGCAATCGACGTTTCTCGCTGTTACCGTGTCGTGACACTGCACTAAGCCTTTGTTCATTCTCGCCTTAAGTCTCCTTTTAAAAATAATTTACTGTTCACTTCTTGTTTGATGTTAGACGATCTACCGTCACCATGGCTTTCATTCTTTCACTCTTGCATCCTTCTTTTTTACACACCTTATGTTATTATCATTTTTTTTTGCAAGCAGAGCCGATAGCTTGTCCCAGTGCGGCGTGGTTAGCCCAGTTGCTTCCTGTGAGCTAAGCTTTTGTTTTTTTCTTACAAATCTTTTTAATGTGAATTTTCTCGTAAAAGTGAAAACCGACACCGGATTTGGGACAATAAGTAAAAGCAGTCATTCGCGTCTACCACTATAAAAACAGGAAGCTTTTTTTTTTTCGCATTAGCAGCGTTTAGGGTATCGTAGAGTCCCAATTACGACGTTAGAACGACTGGGCTTTGAAAAAAAACGCGATACTAACTTGATTTTATTTAGCGCGAACGTGGTGATGTTATATCCCGTTGTTGATTTCACAGTATTCTCTCACACGTCTATGTTTCCAAGATTAAATGTGGCACGTATTTGGCGTGATCTGAACTATCTTTAGTAATATGTTTTCTCTTTCGATATTCTCGCTGACTCCATGTAATGTAACAAGCGCTCGTGTATACACAGCTTATGTGTATGATGTTGTTTCATGCACCTTTCGCCACTGTGTGCCGCCACATTCTATATCAAGCAGGTATAGCTTTCTTAACCTTTCTGTTTTTGTTACCCCCTCATTTGCTTTTTCCCCGTTTTTTTCTGCCTCTGTATCTTTCCGTTCAGCTGGAACGAATACTGTCAGTGTCGCAGTACTAATCACTAAAGTTATTAAAAATTGAAAGAGACTTTGTAAATTCCAAAGCGTGTTCGGCGAAAGACTGTGGCCATTCGAAAGGCTATGCAATGTCTTTTTTTGTTTGTTTGTTTAGGGGTGAATGTACTCGGCTGCTGACCCGCAGGTTGCGGGATCGAATCCCGGCTGCGGCGCCTGCATTTTTGATGGAGGCGAAAATGCTGTAGGCCCGTGTGCTCTGATTTAGGTGCACGTTAAATAACCCCAGTTGGTTGCAATTTCCGGAGCACTCCACAACAGCGTCTCTAATAATCATATGGTGGTTTTGTATTGTTAAATTCCGCATATCAATGAATAAATAAATCAATCGACCAATAAATCAATTGTTTAGGGGTGAATGAATGAATGAAACCATGTTTATTCCACTTTGTTCGCGCCGAAGGCGCTGCGGTGGACAGTCAGGGCACTATAGCAGGGGGGGGGGGGGGGGTAGCACCTTAGGGGCGAAGGAAAACTTCGTCGCATAAAACATCACAGGATGAACGAAGAAGCACAGGGAAATGGCGTCACTAGCCACCGGTCAGTTGTGAGGGACATTCTTTTCTTGTGCCTGTTTGTTCTGCCAGCGGTTTGTTAAGCATCAAAATTTTTTCCTCGTTTTAATGTACAAAATATACCAGAAAAAAAGTACTTCTAAGTTAAGTGCGAGGCTTGTCAGTCCGTGTCCATGATGTCCACTTTCACGGGGAGATGTGTGGTTAACAAAAGATTGTAACAAGACCAAAATTAAAATGGTACTATAGCTACAACAAAATAAAAGGCCACAGCGTTGTAAAATCACTTACAGTTAAATACCCTTCAGTGAAAGCATATGAGAGATTAAAAGGTTAAGAAGAACCAAATATAAGGCCAAGACACCATAAAACACCGACATTTATGTACTATGACAAAAAAAGTAGTTTAACAATAGACTTGCCCACAACTATACTTGCGCACAAGTATCCACAGTGAGAATGCAAAACTGAAGTATAGTACGTTAAAATGAATTTCACAATGTTTTTGTCGATGAAATTGCGGGAGGCGTAATCTTTGTCCCTACATTGAACCATATAATCTAAAGCATTGCCTCCGAGATGCGGCGCACAGCAATTCATCTATAGAGCAGACGACGGATGACAACTTGCCCTAACGCGTGTTCTTCAGTCTAATGCGGCAGTCTTCGTGCCCGAAATGATAAAAATTTGTTATGAATCGTTTATGAACTCATTCAACATTCAATTCTCTTACCCAACGTGTTGCAAACACGTGGTCGTCACAGCAGCTCCATCTATGTGTCAGTAATGGAGAGGCATCACATATTAGAAGTCTCAGTGCTCTACGTATAAGAGTGAATTCAGATACTGTAGAATATCGTGTTTACTGTAGAATACCGTGAATACCGTGGCTCCTATCTGCTAAAACAGCCTTTCTTCACCAAATGCGGTCACGTTTACTCGCGTTTGAAGCTTATTGCCTCTTTTCCGTTCTGATTTCTAGATTTCTCAACCTATCAGCGCATTCTCGTGAAGCTCTGATTTGTACCACGAATATTGTCGCTAAAAACAAAATAATGCAACATGTTTCTCTATATTACTGTATAATGGCCTTCGGTTGTCTATTTACGAGATTTTAAGAAGAATCAAAGATGTTTTTTTTTTATTATTCAAATATCAGTGGAGTACTTTTTTGCCAATATGAGAATTTTGAGGCAACATATAAAAGTTTACATTTGCCCTACGGCAGCAATTATTTATCTACCTAATGAACACACTATTTCCTTAAAACGTGTCAAATTTGAAAACGCTGCTTGCAATACTTTCGGAGAAAAAAAAAGGGGGAATACGTAACTTATTTTAAACTGTCGCAAAACTACACATTTTTAAAAGCTATTTTCCTAAAGTCTACAAGCTTGAAACCGTAAGAATTCATTCTTTATTAGACATGCATTTCAGGTAAAAAACATCTTCCTTGAAACAAAAATCTTTGTCTTTTTATAGCATCTGTGATTTTCGAAAATGACAGGTGACGAGATTGGTGCCTCCGTGTTAGTGGTTTGATATTTTTTTTCTTGTAAGTTATGCCGTTAATCATAAAACGAAGTTGACTTTCGGGCTACCCGGTGAGAGGTGCATGAAAATGAAATTTAAAAATATCAACTTTTGGACCCGTGTCGATCTCTCGTGGGATCACCCGATATTTTTGTATAATACCACCGAGTGAGAAGAAGGACGGGCCGCAAAGCGACATTGTTCTCGCCGTCGAATTTTCTTCTTCGGTGAATTCAATAATGATTTTGTGATTTGAAAAAAAAAATCATAGGACACAACAGTGCAGTAGCTGCGTCAACTGCTCTCGGAAAGCAGCGGGCGGTGTTTCGTCGCTGTTGACGGCTAGGCACGACTTGGCCTTTTCCCTTTCGGCGCATATCGGAGGTCGCCACAGGAGGGCGAGTTTGGGAGGGGGGGGGGGGGGAGAGGTATGTGTTGCGATGAAATAAGTGGCCCACCCGGAGTCGTAACCTTTGCCTCGGCGAAAGGGAACAACGGCGGTGTCACCGCGTGTGACGCACGGCTTGCTGCTATACGGTGTTGCACCTCTGCAAAAGGAAATGGCTTCCGCCCTGCACGTGTCTCCATGGTAACGAGGACTTTGTAATTCCCACGACCGTGTTGCACTCCGATATTCCTTTTGCTTGTCTTCAGTCTGTCAATTTCTTTTGTGTGGCTCCGTTAGCTCGCGAGGTTCATGTTGTCACTGCTTTCCACGATGTGTTGTTGTTGGCGCCCCAAGAAAGCGTATAACTTTGCCTTTCGCGAGCTTTGACGCGAGGCGACACTGCTCCGGTTTTCTGTATGCTATGCTTTCAGGCCCGGATAGTTTCCGGTGTCTTTTTTTTGCGAATTTAGTGCAAATATAGGGAAAAAGGAGAATTCTACTTATCGCATCATGATGCGTATTCGCTTCCGGGATACGCTAACCATGTGCTTGTCGACATATTTTGATTTTTCTTCAGTCTTTATTTTTTATTCAATGATTACTTCGTGTATACCGAAGGTGCTGTAGCAAGGGGGTTACAATGTCGATAAAAACACATCTTAAACACAGCACACTTGTTCACTTCACAAGCGATTTCATTCATTTATAGAAAGAACAAAAAACGAATCAGAATACAAATTAGATCTGGTACGGTACTCTATAATGCATGTTTTCTTTCTTTATTATTCGTTCATGTTTTTATCTCATCAACGTCTTTTCGCAGTCCATGAGCCTTTCTGTTCACCGTTTTATGTAAACAATATATATTTATCGGCTAATTTCCCGTTTTAATGCCTTTGGATTGGCTTGCCTACTTGCTTTTAGTGCTGTTGAAGGCTGGCGTTCGGAGTTAATAAGCGAGTATCCTGTCTCTCTTGCCCCTTTTGTCCGCTTCGAGGCACATTACTTCACCTATACGGTACGATGATTGGACACCAACTCGCTTAGCTTTCAATCTTATTGAAATTTCGTTTGAAACTTCCAGACCAGAGAAAAAAAAAATACAAACGCAAAGTTTAGTATATACCTCCACTTACTACTCGTGTATGGTGTTCATTCCCAGGAATCGAAAGACACACACAGAAAAAAAAAGGAGGGGGGGGAGGGGGACCTCATCAATTGAAACGAATAGAAAGGGAACGTTTTTCGTACGACAGGTTGTACGGCCATGAACAACGTTAATACGGGGTTTCTCGTTTTTAGGAAAAGTGCCCCTGTGTTTGAAGCACCCCAAGGGCATCCATTACCCTAAGTGAGCCGCAGAAAACTTTTATTTATTTGTTTATTTTTATTTGCTTCCCTGGGCGAAAACATGCAAGAAGCGCCTAAGGAACGACGAAAACTTCTCGTCGCTAATGGTTCTGACAAGACGCCGTGCGCAGAAGTTCGTGGTGAAGGATGCGTCTTTAGCGTGACGGCCGGCTTTTATCTGGAGCGTATATCCCGATGCCCCGGATATAAGAGCTCACCGTATGCTAGCTTCGTATGTGGGAAGAAAGAAAAAGTTCCGGGAATTTTCTCAAGTGCGAGTGCCTCACATGTGCTAAACGGTACAAAGCGTTCGGATCACTTAGGAAAGATGTACGACGGTGCTAATGTGTTACTGCGTTGTCATACTGCATGACCGTCATTAGCCAGTGCTGATATGGTGTGAGCACGTGATAACAAGCTTCGCAAGAACTGTACTCTTTATTTCACAAACTACGAATGCTCCCGTGCTCGTTAATGCGAATGTCACAAGTGATTGTGTTAACGCATCCCCAAAACTCGCGCGACACCGCAAAACTCGCCCATCCGCAAAACTCGCGCGACACTTCCTGAGGCGTCAACTCCGCTGATTTTTTTACCATGTAAATGAAATTGTGTTTCTAAGCTCCCGAGACGCTGCTGTCATGAGCCGCTGATCTTCTGCAGATGGGAATTCTACTGAGATCCATTCCCTTCGAAAAATCACTGGAGCAGACCTTTAAGTTCTCGCAAGGTCTCACAATGTCTCACCAAGACTCGCCCAAAACCCGTGTTACGTTGTCGGGGTCATGAATTGACAATATGACGTTACAAGTATTTGGTTTGATTGATATGTTGGGTTTAACGTCCCTAAACCACCGTATGATTATGAAAGACGCCGTAGTGGAAGGCTCCGGAAATTTCGACCACCTGGGGTTCTTCAACGTGAACCCAAATCTGAGCACAAGGGCCTACAACATTTCCACCTCCATCGGAAATGCAGCCACTGCAGCCGGGATTCGATCCCGCGACCTGCGGGTCAGCAGCCGAGTATCTTAGCCACTAGACCAACACGGCGGGGCAGACAAATATTTGGGAACATTGGGATCGTCGCGACATCATCAGGGTGCTCTGATGACTATGGAACAGGCTATTACATTCGGACACCGTCACACGACATCAGTGCTTGGTCATTGGTGGGCGCATCATGCGAGCAGTCACGAAACACACGAAATCGCATTATTTAAAATCACGAAATATATAATCACAAAACACACACACTACACCATTCCTGAATAGCATATGAAGCGCTAATATTTCCAAATTTGTGGCACTTCATCCCACTAAAAGGCACATTGTTGTGCGAAAAATACATGCACGCATGCATTTATTTATTACTTGGCGTGTTGTGTACTCACGTATACACAGAAAAGACGTCACACGGAATTTGAATGACGTGTTTTTACCATATGCAGTAATATATAAACCGTCGAACACCGTCTCTTTCAGCTAATGGGCAATATATTAGCAAAACTTTTGCACCTAAAAAGTAGACTAAGTTAAGTGACCTGCTATAGACTCTATTAGCTTGTTCATTCGCTAGCTTAGTGAATTATCGTTCGACAGTTAGATGTTTTAGGATGCGTTAGTACTTAGAAACACTGCTCTTTCTGAACACGCTATTAAGAACTAAAATAATAAAAAAGCGGTTTAACGTAAGCCAAAGCAAGAACATTCAAAATAATACAGCATGCTGTGAGCATTAAACACGCTTGGTAAAAGTGCATTTGGCTGGCAACGCCATCCGACTAGGTCAAGTGCAATAAAGAGTACACGAACATTAGTGGACGTTGAAGAGTCCTTGCTTTATAGTCGGGTCGCATGTGGGCTTTTTGTCCATCAAAGCGAAACCGTTGTCCCTTAATGAGTAATGACATGGAAATTAGGTTCATATGCTTTTTCTGTGCTGTTAGATATCCGCATTGCACCACGCCCTAATTTGTCATAGTCACATTTACTGCCGTCTTATCTGATTTTTTTTCGCTAAATTCATTTGCGGGCAAAGTAGCTTGCTAGATGCATGACAGGCTTCTGTTGCTGCCTAAATCTGAAAGGTAATGCCGTCCTGTTATGTGCAGTCGATCGTGAGCTTGCTTTTGCTTTGCTGCTAGTGACGTTATGAGACGAACGTAGTTGCGCATATGCTGCTTCCTGGTTGAAGATAATTCACTGTCAAACTAACCTCCTGGCATGGAACCTTGCTTCCTCATTATATTTAGAGTAACACAATCCGTGCCATCTGAAGCAATTGCGTTTCCTTAGCGTCGCGCATAAAAAAACTATAAAATATACTTGAAAAGAGGCCTTGTTGCAATCAATCAGCAGATAGTGTTTTCGCTTCAAAATAGCCTCTGTCATCATATGGTGGGCTTCTTTTGATGATTGTTGCGTTGTCACAAGGCTATTCTTTCTAGAATAAATATAACTTGAACGCAGAATATAGCGGCTGAGTTCGCCATTACGTTGTACACTGGGTGCAGTGGCGACAGTATTTTATCGTACTAGCACTTAGTGGCATTATGTTTTCCAAGGAACACACCCAGCCGACCAGTAGTTGAGCGTTGCCATAAACGCTATGAAACCTCGGCAAATGAAAAATAAAAAATGAAAACTGCGGGTAAAAATGAACTTTTAGTTCCGAGATAAAAGTTGTATAGGCTGTATATGATACCGTAGCATAATTCTAGTTGGAATTAGAACCAACTAACTGTTAGGGTAAATAATTGAACTAATTCCATGTCATCATTGAAAGAGGATGCCGTTATTTCGTGAACTTTGGCAATCGTTGCGCCACCTAGCAGAGCAGATGTCAACTACATCCTCTTTTCTGTGTGACCTCAGCGATTCTCTGCAACTCTGGCGTTGCGCAGCCGGAGATTATTGCGGCGGTAACTCATAGGGAAGCGCAGGGCAACGCGTCAAGAGCTCTTAAATTGATTGCACGAACTCATTGAAAGAGCAGACAGTTCTCTTGTGTGTGTGATCAATATGACACCTATACAACAAAACAGTTTGGTTTGCATTATACCCATGGCAAGGGAAGCAAGAGAACGCGAAATGTTTGTAACTAGTGTCAGTAACGAGAGTATTAAAGAACAGCAAAGTGGTGCACAGTTATTTTTACTTTTGTTTTATGCAAGCAGCATTTAGATTAGGTGATGTTGGGGTAAGTACATTGTAGACACCACATCGCGCCTGCCCCGGCCACATGAACGCGCGAATCTCACACGTAGTTTCGAAAGTTCGGACAGGTTGGTGGGGTTGCTCGCAGTCTGTTGAGTAGGACACCGCGTGCGTCACGCGATATATACAAGGACACCACAGCTGATCCGCAGCTCCGGCGAACTTGTCGACATTATTCCTGAGCCCGCCTGTCTTAACTTTCTGGAGAACTTTTTTTTTTCGCGAATCACACACTTCGATTCTCCGAGTGCCTTCCACGAGATGCCCAATTTAAACACCCCTGCTAACAAGGAGAGTTTCTTTGGTATGTACTACTTATCTCGGGGCATTACGGGCAGCTTGCAAATTAGCCCGCGGGGGCTTGCCAGCAGGCCGGCTAGATTTCTCGCGGCCGCGCTGGTGGTCGTTAGGCGCATTCGCTGTAGACACCACCGACGGCCTTGGTGAACCCGCGAGACGCGATCCTCGCGAGTTCTACGCTTAGTATGCCTCTCCGAAATTGGCGTGGAGCTCGGTCGTCTGTCAGCGCCAAAATGTGTCCAAGTTTCTCGCCCAATGAGCGCAATTGCATGAAGTCGAAGCGAGACTAGCCAGACCGTTCTGACTTCGCCGTCGCCGTCCTTTATCACGGCCGGTCGGACAGTGTACATTCCACTGCGCTCCAAATAACACGTTAGTTCATCTGTTAGGGGCGAAGCCCCTTAATCCGTAGGTCGTGCGTACGCGATGTATGTAGTAGCAGTAGTCGTCTTCGTAATAGTAGTAGGTCGCCACCTCTCGTTTAGTTCTTGGAATGCCTGCTGGATAACGGTACTTCTATGTGATTAATGTAAAGATGCGAGATGACGGTATTTGGAGTGTTCACTAGATGGACGGACGTGCGGACGGACGAACCCACAGACAGACAGACAGACAGACAGACAGACAAGCAGACGGACGAACGCACGTATGGACATACATACAAGCAGATGGACGGATGGATGAACGCGCGGACGGACGGACAGACAGGCGGACAGATGGATGGACGTGCGGACGGACGGATGGACAGACAGACAGATGTATGGACAGATGGACGTGTGGATGGATGAATGAACGGACGCATGGATGGACGGATGGATGGACGCACGCACAGATGGACGGACGCATGGACGGATGGAAGCAAGAACGAATGGACTGATGGAAACGCGGACGGACCGATGGACACTTCGCCCCACTCATCATCATTCTCTCCTTGGATATGCTGTGATTATTTTCTTCGTCTTGGAGAATGTGGTACATTTGACGGTGTATTCCTAGAATCACATGTTTTAACTGCAAGCTATTAGTTTCATGTGATTCATTCAATGTCTCAAAATTGGTGGTTTCCTGGACTCTGTTAGCCCTTGGAATGTCCTTGGAATGGTATTTCATCTGGAAGAAGATTGTTACTGTATTCTCCTTTATCTTGGCCTTTTTATTTAACGCTACCTTGTTTAACATATACCCGCCGAAGTGATCTAATGGTTAGGGTGCCTGACTTCCGACCCGAAGGTCGAGGGTTCGAATCGCAGCCGCATTTCGGTGAAGGTGGATTGCAGGAAGTAGGTGGGCTGAGGTGCCCGTTAAAAAGACCCAGATGGTCGAAATTTTCGGTATTTCTACTACGGCGTATCTCGTAATCATACAATGTTTTTCAACGTTAAACCACACCAGTTAGTATTATATTAGGTTGTTAATTGGCAGGATCGCTTTCTGTGTTGTAGACATATAAATCGTTTGCACTACGCCACAGCTTTCGCTTCTGTTCTCCTGCGCATTTCCCCTTCTATTATTGCTATATTAACGACATGAACACTCGAAGCGTTTCTTTTTTTTTTTTTTGCCATTGACGTCACCGTAACCATTCCCAATTAGGTCTCAATCGATAACTTCACTCTGCGCGTCGCATCTTGTATGTGCGAGTGATAAAATTGCGGTGCACCAGACGGGCACCGGGTCAGTGGGTTAGCAACTGCAGACTTTCATCAAGACTGGCACACGCGCTATCTCGAGAGGCTCGAGTACACTGCTGCTTTACCTGTACGGGCCGTGCTCTCTCGGCCCAATTCGCCTCCAGACAGCGCGAAAACTGCTTTGCTCCCTGGAGCAGCCGTAGCCTCTTATACTCCAGCGTTGTTCGAGAGTTTATGCGCGATCACATATTAGAGGAGAGAAAAATTCGAGATTATTGCTACTGTATTCATTGATTCACCCTTGCTGCAGCGCAACAGTGACTTCGTTGGCGATAAACATTGAGTTGGTTATTCATTTATTTACTTGTTTGCTTGTTCTTCTTTTAATAATTGAATGTACCGTATAGACCCAACACCACCTAGACTTTTTTTCAGGCCTCCGCAAGCCTACGTGACGTCAACAGTGTGAGATCTGCCTGGAAGCTGGCTTCACTCAAATGACCGGCACACGTTCGCGTTTTGTCGTTCCGCGGCCCAGTTGCACTCGTAGCATTTTTTTTTCTCAGAGATTTACACCTAGAAGCAGGCCCGTGGCCAGGGGGGAGGGGTTAGGAGGCCCCCTTCCCCCCATAACGAAATCCGGATGGAGGGGGCTGTTTTACTGAGAATAAATAGTGAAAATAGGGGTTTCTCAAGGACTTCAACAGGTGCCAGTCGCGTCCATGCGGTTCTTTGGTCGGCGTCCATCGGAAACCGATAGACACGCGCTTTAGGTCCATGAGCATAGTTAGAGTTGCACCCTGGTGCACAGCAGCATCCAGGCATATTGCGTAGTTTACCCAACCATGCTCACACAGCACAAGAGAAAGAAAAAACAGCGTGAGCGGTAACAAAATGCAACTAGCCTACAACCACAACAGCCAGCAGAGCGAGCGAGCACGTAAGATCAATGTGGCCAGACGCACTCTCATGCACTGCCAACTTCGCTCGGCTGTGCACAAAAATGTTTAAAGGGTGAATAAATCAAGTAAATTAAGTACATCATTTGAAAGATAGAATATTGCTAAGCTTTTTTGGTTAGACAGTAGGTAATAATTTTCTACAGTTTGCCTACTGAAAACTTGTTTCAAAGCAAAAAAGATTGTCTGTCTATTTGGCGAACAGAATCCGCAAGCCATTCCGACCTCAGCCAGTCGAGCGTTGCTTTCTCACAGATCTCACAGCAGTGACGTCACGCTGACAAAACGTAGGCTTGCCGAGGCCTTGAAAAAAAATCTAGGTGGTATTGATAGGCCCCATGAGAAGCATTTAATAAGGGGGCCTTGGCAGAAAGAAATATGAACCAGAAGAAAATTAAAAACAAAGACAATTACACATGAAACAGGGAAAATTAAAAAAAAAACAGGTGCTCTCAAAGTATTGTAAAAATGAAAGCACTAAAAAGAAAAAGAAATGGTAAGAACAGCCACAAAAGCACACTGTGTTATTTTCTTAAGGAGAGATTATGATACAAAATCATATTACCAGGCATGTTAACAGGGTCTGTGAGTGCTGAATCTATTTAAACTTTTTTTCATGCAGCTGCACCTGACATGGCTCACTAACTTTTGTGGTATCTCTGTGCACGCTTCTGATAAAATGAATAATGAATAATAATGGCAAAAAGAATGTCAATTTTACTCGCCGGTAAAGGAAAATTACCATATGTATGCGTTTAGAGTTGTTCAATTTCTTTAATATTCATGCTTCACTCTTGGTCATTTGTAATCACGTCAGCACAAACTGTCGTTCTGAGAATTCGCGAAAAGTAAACAACCTTGTGTGTTAAACCTTGTTACTCTTATTACTGGTTCACAGTTCTTAGTTTCCCAGATGACTCATCCTGCCGGCAGACATCGCATCTTTTTTTTTTCCTTCAGTAACTGAGACTAGCTCGAATGAATACTGGCATTTCCTTTTACGTATACGCATGGTTTCGCAACGTTTCGAAACGCTACTGGATCCCAGTTTGCGTAGTCGCCGTTGTAGCAACTTCTTGCTCAGCAATCGACGACAGCCTGCGTGTGCAAAGTGTGTGCGCTTCCACGGAGCTTTTGATTCTGAACGCCATCTCTCATATGCTGGCTCGTTATATTTTGCTTCCTTTGGTTTTTTTCATTATTCCGCATGAGTATCGACTTCGTGACCTTTGGTCTGTCGCTATTTTAGGGGCGAAGCTCCTTAGGGCGTGGGCTGTGCGTCCCCTGTAGCCTGTATGTAGCCACCTCTAGTTTAGTTCTTGCAGTGTTCACTAGATGGCGGTACCGTCCCCTGTATGTAGCCACCTCTAGTTTAGTTCTTGCAGTGTTCACTAGATGGCCGTACCGTCTCGTGTATGTAGCCACCTCTCGTTTAGTTCTTGTAGTGTTTACTAGATGGTGGTACTTGTAGCTGATGATGAAAAGATGCAAGATGTTATAAACTAGAAAGCGGTACTTGTAGTTGATGAAAGACGCGAGATCTTACAAAATAGGAATGATGTCACATATGGCGCGTGTCATTGGTTGAAGGCAATCGTTCGATTTAGTGCGGCGACGTACGTTAAGGGGAGCGATGTAATAAAATCGAGTGGGCAAAATGTACAGAGGATTCATGGTTTACCAAGTTTACCTCCGGAGCTTCTTCCACTCATCATCATTCACTTCGTGGATATGGCGGAATTTTTTTTTTGTTACAAACTGCAGTATCGTCGTTTTTTTTTTTCGTGCGTCTGTGTGCAAGCGAAAACTTTTTTTTTTCAGACGTGAATATGGGCTGCGTGGTAGCGTTATTCGTTAGTTGAATACGTTTTTCCTTTGCTTCAATATTTTGTAGACGTTGTCGCTCAACAGCGTATTATTTGTACTTTCCTTGTGCAGTAGAACGGCAAGACTAACGAGAAGTGCTAATGTAGTAATATAGTCGGGGTTTCACGTCTTAAAACTGCAATATTCATATGAGGAATACCATGATTAAAGGCCAGACATTCTCGATCTTCAGGTGTATTTAACATACACTTAATTCTTAAGTGCATGGGCATCTAGAATTCTCGCCTCCATCTAAAATGCGGCGCCGGGGCCGGGACCCTCTGATTGGCAGTGGAGAACGCTGGAGATACTGAGACAAGTTCCTAGCAATGCTTACGACAGGCAAAGGCGACCGTGTGCCGCGTCTCTTCGTGGAGCTGTACTTTTTTTTCTTGCTTTCATTCTTCCATAAGGCGTACACTAAGCTTCTGCTGATTTCTCGAAAGACTCGCCTTAAAAAAGTCAATGAACTTGCGTGTTTTAATGCGTGTTACGAGGCTAATTTTGTTGTAGTGGAGCATACGCACCAATGCGTATGCGCCTTCGGAAGACAACGAGAAGCCCGTGCTCTGATTGCGCGAGAACCTGTGCCGCCTTTGCCAGACTTGCTGTTCGCCCATTTTCCGTCGCGACCTCGTTGCGACTCCTCTGTTCTAATAAACATCATCGCATTTGGTGGAAGCTGCTGAGATCCCCAAGCAGACCTGGAGCTCCGCTCTCGCAAGTTGGCCGAAAGACTACCGTACAACATGACTGACGCAGTCGCCAACCAGCCCATCCCAGCACAGCCAGCACCATCGGCTGCCCCGTCGACCTGCCCCGGTGCTACCCGTCAGCGGGACCCACCAATCTTCAGCGGCAGTGGTGAGCAAGACGTCGAAGAGTGGCTCTCCTTGTACGAACGCGTGAGTGCCAGCAACAAATGGGACAACGACTCCAAGCTTGCCTATGTCATATTTTACTTGGCTGACGTCGCCAAGCTATGGTTCACCAACCGCGAAACCGCCATCGCCAGCTGGTCCACCTTCAAGACCCTCGTGACCGAAGCGTTCGGCCGACCAGAGGTCCGCAAGCTCCGCGCTGACCAGCGTCTGCGCCACCGAGCCCAGCAACCTGGTAAGACCTTTACTAGCTATATTGAGGATGTGCTCGACCTCTGCAGGCGTGTTAACTCATCCATGCCTGAAGAAGAGAAAATTCGACATATTCTCAAAGGCATCGAGGATGGCGCATTCCAGATGTTGCTGGCGAAGAGCCCGACCACGGTGGTGGTTCTCGTAAGCCTGTGCCAGAGCTTCGATGAATTGCGTCGTCAGCGTTCCATCGCCCGACAGAGTGTTCCATCACCAGATTCGATCTCGGCCGTCGCACTCGCCAATGGCAACGTTCACCAAGGAACTCTGTCGAACCAGATTAAAGACTTCATCAGGGAGGAAGTCGCCCGACAGCTTTCCCTGCTGCCGCATAGTGACGCGCCCACGACAAGCCTCCCTTCGAATATGCAGCAGGCCATACGCACTGAAATTTG
The DNA here is from genome assembly GCF_013339725.1 of Rhipicephalus microplus. NCBI lineage: Eukaryota > Metazoa > Arthropoda > Arachnida > Ixodida > Ixodidae > Rhipicephalus > Rhipicephalus microplus. Next base: position 89,452,221 of record NC_051175.1, on the reverse strand, counting down.
CAATGCACTCCCTACAGTTCCGGCCTCTTACCCGTGCACTTCGGTGCCATCTGATCACTCAACTGCTGGCTACGCACCAACTGCGCCGCCTTCACCTCTCAGCTACGCAGCTGTGGTCGCGCGGCCCCCACCGCATCCAGTCGCCTTATCGGCTCCACCTCCTCCGGCCTCGCCTCCAGTCTACAGGCCCCCACCTCGCTTTTTCCGTCCATCTAATGAGTGGCGCACCCGAGACAATCGTCCCATCTGCTTCGCGTGTGGCATCGCTGGCCACATTGCACGCTTCTGCCGCCACCGTCCCACGCCTGCGCACGCATACTTCGGTGCTCCTACCTACGCACCGCAGCAGACCACCACGTCTGCATATGAACAGAGGCACTCCGACTCGGATCGCCACCCATCGACTGCTCGTTTCCCATCACCTCGTCGCCGATCGCCATCGCCTATGCGTCGTCGACCACCTCTCGAGGAGGGAAACTAATCAGTGCAGTTCCGGAGGCAAGAACTGCAACTTGTGCGCAATTCCCAAGGCCTCCATTTTCGCCGCAAAATGTTGTTGATGTCGATGTTGAGGGAGTCGCCACATTAGCGTTAATTGATACCGGGGCCGCCGTTTCTGTGATCAACGCAAACTTTTGTAGGAAACTGAAGAAAGTGACCACATCTCTCAGTGGCTTGGTGCTGTCCACGGCTAGCGCGCAACGCATTCATCCCTCGGCTGTGTGTACGGCGCGCGTCGTCATCCGAGATGTTTTGTACGTCGTACAGTTTTTTGTTCTACCATCTTGCTCTCATGACCTTATCCTGGGTTGGGATTTCTTATCACGTCATGAAGCTATCATCGATTGTTCCCGTGCCGAAGTGTCCCTTGTGCCAACATGTAAATTTCCACCACCCGACCGCTCTACTCTGCTCTGCAAAGTCATCGCTGATGACGACATCACCTTGCCTCCTGAAGCTTCGGTCCCTATTAGCCTTTCATGTCTGGCGCAACCTGACGGCACGGTGGTGTTTACGCCATCTCCGGTTTTTACTGAACGCAAGGGCATCGTTCTCCCATTTGCTGTTCTTACAATTGCGTCTGGTTTAACCGTAATGCTGGTCACCAACCACTGCAACTACCCCATTGGCTTACTTCGTGGTGAAACGTTAAGATATGTGCAACCTGTCGACCATATCGATGATATTATTCTTCCCGACGAAACGCCATGTCACATTGCTGCAATCACTCATGCGTCTGAGCCATCAAGTTCGTCAGCTTTCGACAATGCTATTGACGCAGACCTTCCCCTCTCGCATCGCCGCCAACTTGTTGCTCTCCTTAACAAGTTTCGTTCTTTTTTCGACTTTCAAGAACCTGCTTTGGGCCGCACCACGACTATCGCTCATACTATTGACACCGGCTCACATTCGCCTCTGCGACAGCGTCCTTACCGCGTTTCCGCCGAAGAGCGCCGCGTCATTACGGAGCAAGTAGATGACATGCTTAAACGTGGAGTCATACAGCCTTCTCAAAGCGCTTGGTCATCACCTGTGGTTCTGGTCAAGAAAAAAGATGGCACCGTACGATTTTGCGTGGACTATCGCCGCTTAAACAATATTACGAAAAAAGATGTCTACCCGCTACCATGAATAGACGATGCTCTTGACTGTTTACAAGGCGCCGAGTACTTTACATCTTTGGATCTGCGTTGTGGGTATTGGCAGGTGCCAATGGCTGAATGTGATCGCCCTAAAACAGCCTTTGTAACGCCGGATGGCCTATATGAGTTCAAAGTCATGCCATTTGGGCTCTGCAACGCGCCTGCCACATTTGAGCGCATGATCGACACCATCTTGCGTGCCCACAAGTGGAAAACCTGCTTATGTTACCTGGACGACATCGTAGTCTTTTCATCTGATTTCCCAACACATCTTGCTCGCCTCCACGAGATTCTGACGTGTCTAACTTCTGCAGGCCTGCAACTTAACTCCAAGAAGTGCCACTTCGCAGCACGAAAACTAACCATCTTGGGACATGTCATCACCAGAGACGGTGTTCTTCCGGATCCCGATAAGCTTCGAGCTGTCGCTGAGTTTCCGTTGCCCACATCTCTGAAAGCCCTAAGAAGTTTCGTCGGTCTCTGCTCCTACTTTCGTCGCTTCGTGCGCAACTTCGCGTCCATCATCGCACCTCTCACGAGTCTGCTTTCCAACAGCAAAGGCATATCTGCATGGTCACCTGCATGTGACGACGCATTTCGCCAGCTCCGCCGCCTGCTGACCTCACCACCTATTCTTCGTCACTTCGACCCTGCTGCGGCCACAGAAATTCACACCGATGCAAGTGGCATCGGTCTTGGTGCAGTTTTGGCACAACAGAAAGGCACCCAAGCTGAATACGTAGTCGCCTATGCAAGTCGCGCTCTCAAGAAGGCTGAATTGAATTACTCCGTGACAGAGAAGGAGTGTTTGGCCATAATCTGGGCGTTGACGAAGTTTCGCCCGTACCTTTACGGCCGTCCTTTCGACGTGGTCACAGACCACCACGCCCTATGTTGGCTGTCCACCTTGAAAGACCCGTCCGGACGCCTGGGGCGTTGGGCACTTCGATTGCAAGAATACGACATCCGTGTCGTATATCGTTCCGGTCGCAAGCATGCGGATGCCGATGCACTTTCGCGATCGCCATTACCACCAGATGTGGCTTCTCTGTCTCCCCCTTTTACCACCTTGTCACCGCTCGACACGACTGACATGCTTTCGGAGCAGCGTAAAGACCCACACCTTGCCTTGTTAGTCGACTACCTTACCGATCCGTCTACTGTCCCTTCCACGAGAGCGCTACGCCGGCAAGCAGCCCACTTTTCCTTACGAGACAACATTCTGTACCGCCGTAACTACATGCCTGGTGGTCGGATGTGGCTCCTTGCTGTCCCAACTCATATGCGCTCTGACATCTGCATGAATTTCCATGCAGATCCCCAAAGTGCTCACGCAGGTGTCCTGAAAACCTACGAAAGGCTGCGCCAGCGCTATTACTGGCGAGGAATGTATCGCTTTGTGCAGAAATACGTTCAGTCTTGCACCACTTGCCAACAGAACAAGACACCTCCGCGGCACCTTACTGGCATGTTACAGCCGCTCCCGTGCCCGGCTCGCCCATTCGACCGCGTGGGTATAGACCTCTATGGCCCCCTCCCATATAGTATCTCTGGAAACCGGTGGATTATTGTCGGAGTCGATCATCTGACACGCTACGCTGAGACTGCAGCTCTACCGGCAGCGACCGCCCACGAAGTTGCACTCTTCATTCTCCGCAGCTTTATTCTACGCCATGGTGCTCCGCGGGAATCACTCAGTGATAGGGGTCGAGTGTTCCTATCGGAGGTCATCCAAGCTATCCTCGCTGCATGCAACATTATCCACCGGAAATCTACCGCATACCATCCACAGACAAATGGTCTTACTGAGCGGTTCAACCGCACACTTGGCGACATGCTGAGGATGTACACCTCCTCCGACCACACTAACTGGGACGCTGTATTGCCCTTTGTTACCTTCGCTTATAACACCGCGACGCAAGCGACTACCGGATTTTCCCCGTTCTTTCTATTGTACGGCCGCGAACCTTCCCACCCACTCGACACTATACTACCGTATCGCCCTGATGCATCTGAGTGCTCCCCGCTTTCGGAAGTCACCAGATACGCTGAAGACTGCCGTCAGTTGGCTCGGTCTCTGACAAGTGAGGCTCAAGGCCTACAAAAGACTCGACACGACGACGCTCACCGCATAGCTCCTACATTTCGTGCTGGCTCCCTTGTGTGGCTTTGGTGCCCCCGCACGTTCCTGGCCTGTCTTCTAAACTTCTGGCCCGGTACCATGGTCCCTACCGTGTCATTGACGCGACCTCCCCGGTGAATTACGTCATCGAGCCATTAACACAATCACCAGATTTGCGCCGTCGAGGACGCGAGACCGTACACGTCGACCGTCTCAAGCCCTACTACGACCCCCTCATTGTGCCTACTCCCTGAGTCGCCAGGATGGCTACCCTTCACCCCGGGGGTATTGTAGTGGAGCATACGCACCAATGCGTATGCGCCTTCGGAAGACCACGAGAAGCCCGTGCTCTGATTGCGCGAGAACCTGTGCCGCCTTTGCCAGACTTGCTGTTCGCCCATTTTCCGTCGCGACCTCGTTGCGACTCCTCTGTTCTAATAAACATCATCGCATTGTTAACAAGTTTCACATTTTTGTCATTACTTTTATCAACTCGCTTAGACGCCGCTGCTTCTTTGGGATCTATAAAAAATCTGCCGATCGGCGTTTTCATGAAGTCACGTGATGTCAAGTTGGTGCGAGATATATTTTGCGCTCAACCTTTATGCCTTTCTGGTACCACATGTCGAGACAACGTGTGGCCACGGGTCAGGGCTTGATAGAACGCAACATGACACTATATAAATCAAGTAACAACGGCACGTTGCTTTTCTTATTCGTCGAAGAACCGATAGAACTAAATGAGGCAGTTAGACATGCAGAAAGAAGAAAACCGCCAAGCATGTGCGGTACGCGCAGCACAGTCACTCGAAAAGCTGGAAGAGATGCCTTGTGGGACCTTTCGTTAAACTCTCCTTTTAGGGGCGAAGCTCCTTAGGGCGTGGGCTGTGCGTCCCCTGTAGCCTGTATGTAGCCACCTCTAGTTTAGTTCTTGCAGTGTTCACTAGATGGCGGTACCGTCCCCTGTATGTAGCCAGCTCTAGTTTAGTTCTTGCAGTGTTCACTAGATGGCGGTACCGTCTCCTGTATGTAGCCACCTCTCGTTTAGTTCTTGTAGTGTTTACTAGATGGTGGTACTTGTAGCTGATGATGAAAAGACGCAAGATGTTATAAACTAGAAAGCGGTACTTGTAGTTGATGAAAGACGCGAGATCTTATAAAATAGGAATGATGTCACATATGGCGCGTGTCATTGGTTGAAGGCAATCGTTCGATTTAGTGCGGCAACGTACGCTAGGGGGAGCGTTGTGATAAAATCCGTTCGCTGTTGGCGCGCGCTCGGAGTCGCCGGATGGATAAGGCTGCACAGCGGAGAGTTCGCAGGGCGGCAGCAGCGCGCGCTCGCAGACAGAATCCCGATGTGCGAGCGCGCGAGGCAAGGGACATCGCAAGCCATCCATCGTCTAAGAACAAATAAAAGTTGATTTGTGTATATACACACACAGCGTTTCTCACGTCTTTACATGATGATCGACTGGGCGAATTACACGGAAGATTCACAGTTTACCGATGAATCCCTCCGGAGCTTCGCCCATTCATCATCATTCACCCCGTGAATATGCCGTAATTTTTTTGGTGACTGGTACAAGCACACTTGCAGGGTACCCACTACGCCACTAATCTTCATAGGTTTTGTGTATTTGCGAGGCATTCAATATTCCATGTTTTTTTTCATTATTCAGATATATGTGATACCCCCTACATGCAAGGAATTCTGTGCAATTTTTTACGCTAGATGTGGCTGACTGCTATGAAGATTTTTGCCAGTAACCGTTGTAATGGGTCGGAGTATTTGATGATCTAATCGTATGTAAATTCGCAATGTGGGATGTGTGGTTGTTTTTTTGCTGTTCTAGAACGCTTTATTGCTCATATTACGAGATTCCTTCCCCGACATCAAGCCTGCCTAAGGCCACTTTGCAACGGAGTTTCAAGCACCAGAGTAACTCAGGGGTAAAATAATGGGCTCATACGCAGGGCACCCGGGTTCGAATCCCACCATGTCCGTAGTGTTCTTTTATTTACTGAGTTCTTTTTTTTCTTAATTCGTAAGATAGTGGTAACGGATACTGACGGCGATGCACAACTACGGCTTATGGTGATATCATAACACTTTTCACTGAAAACAAAATGATGTAAGGCAGGGATCTTAACCGTAATGGCCACATCAGATTTTCTACCGTCCACTAGAAAAAAATAACTCCGGAGAATGAAAAAAAAAGATGTGTAAAAACAAGTTTAAAAAAATGACTACGAGAAAGACGAATCATGGAGGCATGGTAGTCATCAGTGAGTCTGATATACTCCAACGGACAGATGAACAGTCGCACACACGTTAGTGTAGTCACGTCATCCTATGAACCATTTCATTTTTTTTTCACTGTAAGTATAGAGCGACAATTTTGCGAGAAAGTGTAGTCGCAGTACGCAGACAAGGAGCTCCGTGTTCCCAATTTACTGCTAGGCTAGAGTGTACGAGTGCCGGCACTTATCAAGGGACATTAGCCGCGGATTTCGCAATTAGTACTATAGTGCATCTGCCTTAATTTACTGCACTCATTCGCTCGGCGCCCGCCGAGTCTCGACCTTGACAGCTGTGTACGACCCCGTGAGCGTCACGACGCCTTCGAAACAGTATGTCACCATCTCTACGCGACTAAACGCGCGTCGTTTCCGGACAAAACGAGCGCATGGGATCGCTCGACATGGACAAGTCCTTCGGAACAGCCGCGCCTCGCCATTTGCGACGAGACAAGTGCCCGCACCTTCGACGCGCACCTAATTGCCTTTTTCGGGCGTAAGCCTAACACGCCTCTTCAAGCGCTGGGATTCACCGTAGAGTGTAGGGAGCGTCCAAAGGAGTGGTGTAAAATCATTATCAAGATACGATGACGTCACCCTGCGAAGTCATCGTATCTTCGCGTTTAAAAAGTTGGGCCTTATAGCGTTCTGCTGTTTAAAGCGAGGCTCAAGCGTCCTGTAAGTTTTTTTTGTTTGTTTGTTTGCGGCAGTATCAGAAACGCGTTGACTTTAGGTGGACTAGTGATTCCTTAGATTCTTTCTGAGCTATCTATATACGCACGCTCAGATTGTTCAAGAATCCTTGCGCCTGAAAGCAGAGTCCAGTCCAATTGTGTTAGTTCATCCTGCGTATTATGACTAAGCGATATGGATTTGCTGGCGTTAACCTGAAATGAAATGAAATGAACCTTTGTTTCAGACTTGTTAATGTTGTAGGCCCGTGTGCTCAGATTTGGGTGCACGTTAAAGAACCCCAGGTGGTCTAAATTTCCGGAGCCCTCCACTACGGCGTCTCTCATAATCATATAGTGGTTTTGGGACGTTAAACCCCACATATCAATCAATCAATTTCAGACTTGTTTAAATAATGAAAACATGGCTGCGGAGAAGGAAAAAAAAGTCGCTCAGTTGTGGCTTTTCTTGATTGCGGCCAACGTGATACCACAGCGCAAACATTAAAGCAGTCCGTGCTGGATATTTTCTATGTTCTTGTTTTTTTTTCGTTCCGCTGCTCTTTCATATGAAACCACCGGCTATTGTTGTGCCCGTGAAACTGCTCTAGTTTGATTTTTTATTGTAGTATCATCTTTTACAGGGAGTTAGTTCAAAGCACGAGCGTCTGGAGCAACATATTGGAATGACAGAGCACTGAAATTCCGTCTGCCTTGCAGAGACTTCGCCTCTAAAGCACCCAAAGCGCAAAACGCGCATATACTTTCATCTGAATTTGCATATATACAACCCTTGGAGACCAGATTTACTTGGCATGAGCGAAAAAAAAAAATCAGATACCCAAATTATTACTTGGCTTTCTGGTTTTGTTTCTCGAATTTTTGTTTCTCGAGTTGTTTTGTTTCTCGAGTTTCTCGAAGGAACGCTCAAGCTAAGGAATACGTGGGATAAGTACATATGTACAAAGCAAAAATAAAAAGCCGCAACTGAACGAATATCTGTTGTTGCCGTCGCGGCAAGTTTTTAAAGCAGCCATTCCTGAAGGCATGCCATTAAAACACGGATGCAAGAAGCAAGTTAAGATGCCATGGCGTTTGTGGTGTCTTCATTTCTGTCTTGTGTCAATGTCAGAATGTCTGGTCGTTTATAGTGAATATCCAACCAACCAGGAAGATCTTGTTATAAAAAATAGTGCGCTGAAGCTGCGTTATCAATTTCTAATACACAGTCGGGGAAGATTACGTCTGTATGTTTTCTTCCTCTTCGTGCAATCTGCTGTGAGGTTTTTGTTTAGAAAAACGAGGTGTAATAAACCGAGAAAGCCTTGCGTCTGACGTGAACAGAGGGGGCCTTGATTGGACAACCAGTTCGAGAAAAAACAACACTCAAAATAAAGATAGCGTGAACGTCGGGCGCAGCGATAGTCATGAAAAATGAAGAAAAGAATGACTGTGTGCATAGGCATACAATGATACTCAATGTTCGATGAGCAGGAACTTAATTAGGGATACCTGATGAGTGTATGTTAGGATAGGCATCCCAGACGGCTTTCGCCGTTCAGTCGTCTCAGGCGAAGGCGTAATGGACCCTGTGAGTTTTTACAGCAAAAAAAAACATAAAAAGGAATCAGGAAGTAACAAGTGTCGTGGTTGTTCGTGCATATGCGAGAACAGCGTTGTAATAAGGTCGTAGGAAGCCGTTCCTGGCGTTATGCTCTTGACCTGCTTATAGCCTCACAGCGTGCCGTGAGCGTTTTTAGAAATGTTGACACATCCGTATAGCACTCACAAGACCGATAACAAAGTATTTCCTGTATATTTCCTGTTACGATTACTTCCTTCCGTTGGTTTGCTTGTCAACACTTGTATATTTACCAAGTGTTATGCGTGTGACTTATCGTCTTTTTTTTTACACTTATACAACATGAATAATGCGTTCACTACCACTTTATTTTTTGCATTATGTCTCCTCCTTTTGATTTCCACTTGTTCAGCAAAGCTGCTGCGAATAAATTGTAATTTATTGTCAGTGGTGGTTTCAACGTGTTTTTTTTTTTTGCTCCAGCTTAAGTGAAATCTCTGCAATTGGCTAGCAGTACAGTGACAATAAGTATAAAAATAAATAAGAGTGTGTGTCCTACGTCAGGCAGAATCAGAAATAATTCATCACGGCGTCAGCGCGTCAGTTCACGCGTGCCACTTGCCCAATTTTTATTCCTTCGTGTATACCTACTTTTTAAGTGAAAAGCACGCACTACTGGGAGAGGTGGTACATTTTCACTGGTTGGTGTGCGCGGTGTTTAGTTTGCTTCATTTTGTGTGTTTCAATAAATGTCTGCTCATTATAGAACGACAATGTCATTCTACACTAAGCGCCGCACATTTCTGTGACGCAGGATTCTTCCTTTGCGGAACTGCGCACTGCTGCACGCAAGTCGACGTGAGAGCGTTGAGGAGTACCTGAAATATTAGAGGTGAGTGGTATGATGATGATGAATACTTTATTTGTGCTGTGTTTGTGTGTGTGTGTGTGTGTGTGTGTGTGTGTGTGCGAAAGAGAGAGATAGACAGAAAGAAAGAACTAAATTAGAGAAACAATATAATAGAGCAAGTATAAATAAAGAACAAGATAAATAAACAAGTAAATAAATATATAAATAAATAAATAAATAAATAAATAAAGACAGTGCACTCGCGTATACGGTGGTAATGTTCTTGTAACAGCGCGACAACATCAGGAAGAGACAAAAAGGACAGGAAGACCGCGGCGCTCTTTTCTGTCTCTTCCTGAAGTTGTCGCGCTGTTACTAGAACATAACCACGGTGAAACAACTCGTCCAAGTTAAGCTGTTGTTGCGTATACGGTTTTCTTGCTAGCAATAAAAGAAAGAACCAGAATAAGTATGCCCTTATCTAATAATTAAGTGTGAAACAAGAGCGTTTGTATAATTTTTGATGTTCATGTTTGCTTGTTTCGCAGCGAAGGCTGGTTTTAACAGGCGCAACACTACTGCTTTTGCTATGACCTGAGTGTGTCATTGTAATGCATCGAACAGTTACATCGGAACGATAAAGCCAGCCAAGCTCGGTCTATGACTGAACAAACCCCTCACTTCGCAACGAGGTGACCGGCATGAGACATTTAAGTTGTGCTGCGCACCGGCCTTGTGAACTCCGAACATTAACTCAATATTTTTAAATGAAACTGATGTGTCAAAATGCTTGTCGCGCGTGTACAACTTCCCAGAGATGGCGGAATGAATTGTGCACGATGTGCTATGTGAAAGCCAAATAGTAAAAAAAAAATGGCAGCATATCCACGGGGTGAATGATGGAGAGTGGGGCGAAGAATTCGTTCGTCCATTCGTTCTTGCTTCCGTCCGTCCATGCGTCCGTCAGTGTGACCGCCCATGCGTCCATCAGCCCGTCCGTGCGTGCGTCTGTTCGTGCATCCGTCCCTGCGTTCGTCCATGCAGCCGCCCCTGCGTCAGTTCATGCGTCCATCCATGCATCTGTCTGTGTGTCCGTTCGTCCATCTATTCAACACTCCAAGTACCACCATCTCGCATCTTTTCATCATATATTCCCCATATAGAAGCACCGCCATCCAGCGGACATTCCAAGGACTAAACGAGAGGTGGCACACACACAGTTTCTTACGGCTTGCGCTTCGGGTCCACTTCCCACCTTTAACCACCTCGAGTTCAAAGTATATACTAGTTCAGTGTATTCATGGCACTGTGGCCGAACGCTCGCTAAACCTTTCGAAAGCCAAAGAGGTTACGCCCAGCGAGTATGACGTAGCAAACTTTTTCAGTCAGATAGTGCTCAATGTACATGCCAATGGCTGCTAATGGGAAATGAGAGGCGGAGAATTCGGCTTTTACTTTCTTACGGCTTGAGCTTCGTATCGACTTCCCATTTTTAACCACCTCGAGTTCATTAATGGTATATACAAGTTCATTGTATTCATGACACTGTGGCTCAACGCTCGCTAAACCTTTCTAAAGCTAAGGAGGTTACACCCAGCGAGTATAACGTAGCAACCCTTTCTTGTCAGATAGTGCTCAATGTACATGCCAATGGCTGCTAATGGTGATCGCAGCCTGCGCGTTAACTAAAAGCCGAATGCTCCTGTCCCTCATTCCCCATTAGCAGCCATTGACATGTACATTGAGCACTGTTTTTTATTGTTCAACAACGCACAGAAGAAGTTTCTCACCAGCACCACCATGGAGGTCAAAATGTTATACTTGTTACACACTACGGAGGACGAACGGGTGTTGCTATAAGGAGCTTCGCCCCTAAAAATGGCAGATCCCACGTACCGTTAGGAATTGAGGTTATACGAAGCATGAGAAGGGAAGGTGGCCATGTTGCATTTTTTTATTGAGTGACACGTCATGAAATGACGCTAAATATATGTACAAGTGTTGCACGCACAGAAATACGTTGAAGATTTGCAGATGTTTGTACAACCATTTGTTGGTACTTGCGCAACGATGCCAACTGGAACATGCGTATTAGGAACACCAGAAGCTGATGTAAAGCGCTGATGCTCGCGAGGATGCTGACCCTGGACAGTGCTACACAAATCAACTTCGGCGCATGGCAATTAACCACAATTGACGTTAACCCACATGAAGGCTGTATTAAAGAAGTACAATTGTAATGTACAATTGTAATAGATAGATAGATAGATAGATAGATAGATAGATAGATAGATAGATAGATAGATAGATAGATAGATAGATAGATAGATACGCTCAAAGTCGCCGAAGTTCGCTAAGAAATGCTTCACATTTAAAAGAAGTCCTGTCACTTCGTGTTAGGAATAACTACATTTGGAAGGAAACTTTTTACGAAAGAAAAAGAAAGAGAAAACGAAAGAGAAACCAAAAAGGCCGCTCACCTTCGTAATTACTTCTTGCTTGGCACTTGTGAAGCTGCCATATCATTTTTTATTTGTGCGCTGTAGTTCGGTTATTATTTCCTCGTTATCTTCATTTGGCTTTTTTAAAATTTCTTAGAATGCTGTCGACGCGACAATAGGACACATCCCATGTCAACTGTCACCAGGAAATTCGACTGACATCACGTCCGCACTGTTCTTGACGAGCGAAACGAAAAAAAAGAAAAGAGAGAGAAAGGGGGCGAGCGAGAGCCTTCAGTAAGAGCACTAACTTGGCACAATCGTCAACGAATCACGTCTGCTAGAGACAACTAAAGCACTACTGGGATTTCTGAATTTTAGCGGACTGGCTTACTGTCTGTGACACGGAACGCACAACTTCTACTTCACCATTGAAATCAGCAGTGGCCTTTCTCTTCTTTTCTAGCAAACTTTCCCGTCACCTTCTTTCTCTCTCTCTGCCAGTTCAGGGCAGTCCACCAGACTGCTGACCACCCTGTCTTTCATTCACATTAGTCCTTTTCTTCCTTCCTATACTGAGGGAGCCACATTCCTGCCTGCTCCTTCTTAGCTGCGCATTGGGCGCGTCCATGTCCTCATTGTCAGACATTGGCTTCACAAAGTGAACGCACGAGCAACATGCGATCTAAAAAAGTTGCACTAGGACGAGCTTTTAGGCCTAATAGCTGCCTGAGCCGGTGCCTTCGAGTCATTTCCTTAACGAGACCGGCCGGAAGACGAACCCGGAAACCAGTGAAAAAAAGACGAATCCGCCGCTGGTTCTTGTTAAGCTTTCGTACAGTACGCTTTCGCAAAGCCTAATCCGCAATTAACGGGGGCATTCGTCGAGCGACATAGCTTGTGCGATCGACACGAGCTGGCTGCTGCTTCATTAGGTTCTATGGCGGATTTCGTAAGAAACAATGTATGCGATGGTCGTAGCGATGCGTTATGACCATCGTGTTACTTTCGATGTAGATGTAGCGCGACCGTGTTGAAGTAATGTTCTCAATTGGTCTCAAAACATCAACTGTCTGCCTTACTCGACATGCGATGTGTCTTTACGTGCAACTTTGGATCATTCATCTGTGTTTAGAAAAAAATGTGCTGACCATTTAGAGTACACAGTGCTCTACTATGGGAGAGCATAGGGCCGTGTCTTTGGGAAAAGTTGTTAACGATTTAGAGTACCTGCTACTCTACTATGGGAGAGCATAAAGCCGTGTCTTTGGGAAAAGTTGTGAACGATTTAGAGTACCTGCTACTCTACTATGGGAGAGCATAAAGCCGTGTCTTCGGGAAAAGTTGTTAACGATTTAGAGTACCTGCTACTCTACTATCGGAGAGCATAAAGCCGTGACTTTGGGAAAAGTTGTTAACGATTTAGAGTACCTGCTACTCTGCTATGGGAGAGCATAAAGCCGTGTCTTTAGAAAAAGTTGTTAACAATTTAGAGTACTTGCTACTCTACTATGGGAGAGCATAAAGCCGTGTCTTTGGGAAAAGTTGTTAACGATTCAGAGTACCTGCTACTCTACTATGGGAGAGCATAAAGCCGTGTGTGGGAAAAGTTGTTAACGATTTAGAGTACCTGCTACTCTACTATGGGAGAGCATAAAGCCGTCCCGTGGGTGTCAAATTTCGCATGTCTCTAGCGGTTGCTGAAAGGAAAACGCCGCAACAAATAGATTAATGACGTTGAAACTCATTACTGTGGTCTGGTTTTGTCGACTATTAGCATAAATTTATTCATGTATTTTGTTTGTTTACGTTAAAACGCATTCACCACGGTTCTCGTGGGCATTGCAGAAATAAGTGTTTATACGGTGTTTTAGCGCAGCGAAGAGCCACCAGTATTAGGACTTCAGTACATGTACATTTCATGGATTAGGCTAGAACAATCGACATCGTACCAGTTCTATGAAGGCGCAAGCCTTAGATGGCTCATCGCCCCACCACCGTGGTCTAGTGGCTAAAGTACTCGGCTGCTGACCCGCAGGTCACGGAATCGAATCCCGGCTGCGGCGGCTGCATTTACGATGGAGGCGGAATTGTTGTAGGCCTGTGTGCTCAGACTTGGGTGCACGTTAAAGAACCCAAGGTGGTCGAAATTTCTGGAGCCCTCTATTACGGCATCTCTCCTAATCATATGGTGATTTTGGGACGTTGAACCCCACATATCAATCAATCTTTCTGTTCTTCTACGTATTTTACCTTCATTCATTCTTTCGTTTTCTTTTTCTCGCTTGCTTCTTCTCTTTTTATATATTACGCGTGGTTCTTATTCGTGGTACTTTAGGCGTGGTTTCTATTTTATGCCTGCGTTGCTCCAAGTGACAATGGGACACGCTAGAATGCGACAGCCCGGGTGCCACAAATGCTCCCTACTTATCATCATCAAGAGGCTAGAAGAACAGGTGAAAGAGGCCCTCTTTTTGGCATGCGCTTATGCTCACTATGCCTCAGGTGTCTACGCTACTCGGGACTTTGCCTGCGTTACGCTAAACTACGACAACGTACGATGACGTCGTACGACAGCGTAAAACACCCCGAGCTGCTAAAGTGCTCCGCGTTTAAAATAAATAAATAGAAGGCAATGGGGCTAGTGAACGCTAGCTCAGCCAAAAAGAAAATACACTGCAGCGAACAAAAGCCAGAGCTGTGATCAAGCTTCTCAACGATCTCGAAAAAACGATAAAACACACAGAAACAGGTGAACGTATAAACCGGAAACGACGCCTGTTCACCTTTCTTGTTCACCGACGAAACAGCGGCCACAGAAGAGTACTCTGAAAGGTTTTGAACGAAACGCACGTGCGGACAGCTTTCGCAAGTCGTTGAAAAGGCGAAACTGAATGTAAAACGTCTTTACCTTTTTGTTTGTACTTGCTTCTTTTCGCCAGGCGCGCGCTCGGTAAGATATTCTATAGGTCCTCCTTCTTACATGGTATTTTCAGGCAGGGTTTAACGTTCTCGTCGAAGCGATTTTTTTTTTGGTACACACAGAGAGCTTTCAGATGACGATTGTCGGCAAAGATGGAAATTCAAGATCTCCGTGTGGGCAGAATGGTTCCTTCAAAGGCTTTCTCGTCCTGCCACATGTATACAGAGGCAGGCCACTGTTGGTTCCTGTTATCGATGAATTAAGCTTTGCGCAAGCTTGCGGCGAGGTATCGTCCCTGGAGGATGTTATTGCTCAACGGGAACCTTCACAAAATCCCGGAACAGTACTCTTGCATTGTCTATCTGTAGACCTTGGTCGTTGCGTAATAACGTGAGACCTCAAGCTGGTGTACGTTCCATACTGAATAACACGTCTTGCCAAACTATATCGAATTCGGGCAAATGGAATCGTTCTTTCACAACAGCGCTCTAACTTCGATGCGTAGAGAAATGTACGACTATCTCCGGAGCACTATATATTGACGTGAGGTGGCGCAATACGCCCCATAACTTGGTTTTCCTTCACGAGGTGAGCTTGCCCGCTGCGGTGGGCTAGTCGTGATCGCGCTCGACTGCTGAACTATACAGGTTTCGGGATCGAATCCCGGCAGCAGCGGCAGCATTTTTGACGGATGCGAAAATGCGTGAGGCTGCATGTACTCGGATTTATGAGCAGGTTAAATATGCCCGGGGTGCCGAAATTTCGGACCCCTTCCTCCATGGCGTCGCTCATAATCGTATTGTTTCAACAACACCGTAGATCTGCAGTGTAAATCCCCAAGAATTATTACGTTACCGCTTGCGCTTTTCTCACTATAAGTTGCCTTTTCCTCGCGGGAGGGCGCTTTCCCCGCGCGCATTTGGGCCTTCTGTTCGGGCTGTCACGGTGGATGGTCGTGTTTTTCGACCGCTCCAGATCGACTGCGCAGATAAGTGTTTTTGCATGTTTTGAGCTTGTCTTTATAATTATAAGGCAGCGGTTGAAATCTTCGTAGCACTTATTTTATGGTACGGCTTTTTCGGGGGCCAGTCAACAGGTATTTATTAGTTAGTGCGGATGTGTGTGTTTGAAATTTTTTTTTTGTTTTTTTTCTTTTGCCACCCCGTGGGGGATGTGCGCGTACATTTAACACGCAAATTTTTGTAGTAGAGCTTAGACTTTCTTTTTTTTTCTCGTAGTGAACGGCTCGAGTTTAGTAATTATCGAGTATAGGGACAATTGGCGTCAGAAAGACATGGCTAAAAAGACTGTAAAGTGTTCAGGATGTGGAGTGGGTTTGAAAGTGGACCCAAGTGTAGAAGCGGATGGAGAAGAGGCTGGCGCGAAGTGTAGGCAATGTGAGGTCAAGGAAAAAAATGGAGAAAATTATGGTTGCCCAAAGTGAACTGCTGGTGAGAATCGATGAGCTTGAGGCTGCGTTGGCGACAGAGCAAGAGAAAACGAAGCAATGGGAGAAAGACTGAAATCCACCGAGGAAGCACTATCGAAGCTGAACAAAGAAGCGGCCTACGGAGAGAACAGTTGAGAACCGGCAACCAGAACGGTGGAGAGGGAAGTGCAAGCAAGTTTGAAAAAAACAGGTTTAGCCGGTTCAACTGTCGCAAGGCCCAGCTTCAGCGAGGTAGTGGTGGGGTGGGAGGGGACAAAGCAGCCGGCGTCACAGGTGCAAGTAGCCCCCAGGTGCAGGACGCTCCAGCTGAAAAGTCACAGCATGTGAAAAGTCACAGCATGTGAAAAGTCACAGCATGTAGTGATCACAAACGTATCAAGCTAAGTTTAGGAAGAGCAGTAAAAGTGGGAAGGGGACAAGATGAGCAACTACAGGAAAATTTCTATTCAGAAAGGCAAATTGAAATACCCACTAAACAAATTGAGAAAGTAATCACGGAGGATAATAAGACCGTGTGGACATACACGAATGTAATTAGACTCTTTGAGCTAGAGCTTGCTAAGACGCGTAACAAGTCACCCCGGAAAAGAAGACACAAACCCAAAAGTTGGTGGAATGAGGAAGTTAAGAGAGCCATAGCAAAACGTCAGGAAGCCTCTAGGGAACACAGGCATTCTAAGCAGCGGGGTGAACCGACAGATGATGTTGAAAGAAAATGGGAAACCTTTCTAAGCTGTAGAAGGGCTGCATCCCTTCTGATCAATGAAAAGATTAGAAGAAAGGGAGCTAAGTGGCTGGCAGAAGTACATAAAAAAGATAGAAAGGCAGCTGCGAAATTTCGGAACCATCTAAATTCCCTAAGAAATGAGACGAGCCTAGAGCAGAGTTCTATAACTACAACCCAAGGTGCCAGTCTAGAAGGGGACGAAGCTATTGGATATATAAGAACAAGGGTCACAGAAAAATTTCAACAAAGAAGTAATTTATGCACCACAATAGACAAGGACGAATCAAGTGGTGCAATGGCTCCATTTTCACAACGAGAGTGGGAAAGGGCTGAGAAAAGGGTTCCTAGTAGTACATCAACAGGCCCAGATGGCATTCCAATTAGGCTGATAAAGACATTAGGTCCGAAGTCTAAGCAGGCTTTGAGAGAGTCAGCGAGCAAAATAATAATCGATGGTGAAGTTTCCGATGGATGGAAACTTAGCAGGATGAGCATGATCTATAAAGGAAAGGGGGACAAAGCTGACGTAAACAACTACCGTCCTATAACAGTGACATCAGTGGTCTACAGGCTGGCGATGCAGATTATAAAGGAAAGACTGCATGCATGGATAGAAGATGAGGGGGTGCTGGGGGAACTGCAGAATGGGTTTCGGAAACACAGGAGGTTGGAAGACAATCTGTTCTCACTGACCCAGTGCATCGAAATAGCAGAAAAGGAACACAGGCCCCTGTGGCTAGCATTCTTGGATATCAAGGGAGTGTACGATAGCGTGGTTCAAGAGGAATTGTGGGGAATACTGGACACACTAGGCGTGGAACATGTATATAGTCACTAATCTTTTAAAGGGTATCTATAAAGGTAACAAGGTAGTTATAAAGTGGGGAAAACAGGTGTCCAAGCCTGCAGAGGTAAAACAGGGGCTTCGGCAGGGGTGCCCCCTGTCACCCTTATTATTCATGATGTACCTACAAGGATTAGAGGCAAAATTAGAAGGAAGTGGGCTGGGCTTCAACCTCTCTTTAGTCAAACAAGGAAAACTTATTGATCAGGCACTACCAGCATTAATGTACGCAGATGATATAGTTTTAATGGACAACAACAAAGAAGATTTGCAGAGATTGATGGACATCTTCGGTAATGAGGGAGATAGGTTAGATTTTAAATTCAGTAAGGAAAAATCAGCAGTCATGATGTTCAATGACAACGAAGGTAGTGAGCTTAGGATACAGGAGGTCACGCTTGAGATAACAGATAAATACAAATATCTGGGCGTATGGATAAGCAATGGGACCGAGTACCTGAGGGAACACGAAATATACATGACGACTAAAGGTAACACGGATGCAGCAGTGATGAAAAATAGGGCACTGTGGAATTACAATAGGTATGATGTTGTGAGAGGAATATGGAAAGGGGTCATGGTTCCTGGGCTGACGTTCGGCAATGCGGTCTTGTGCATGAGATCAGAAGTTCAAGCAAGATTAGAAATTAAGCAACGTGGAATAGGTAGGCTTGCTTTAGGAGCTCACGGGAATACACCAAATCAGGGAGTACAAGGTGATATGGGATGGACATCATTTGAGGGCAGGGAAGCTAGCAGCAAGATAAAATTTGAGAAGCGATTGAGAGAAATGAAGGAGGAGCGTTGGGCTAGGAAGGTTTTCAGCTACTTGTACATGAAGAATGTCGATACAAAATGGAGGAAGCGAACCAGGAAGTTGACTGGTAAATACTTAGAAAACAGCAGGTGGCCAAACCAAAAAGAACTATCGGTTAAGAAGAAAATGAAGGAAATGGAGACTGACATGTGGAGAATGGGCATGATTAAGAAGTCCGCACTAGAGATCTATCGAACGTTTAAGTGGGAAATTGCCAAGGAAAGGATCTATGATAATACTCGGGGTAGTTCTCTACTGTTTGAGGCCAGAACGGGAGTACTGCGAACCAAGACATATCGGGCCAAATACGAAGGGGTAGACACAGTATGCAGTGCGTGTGGAGAGGAAGAAGAAACTGCCGAACACTTGATAATGTTCTGTAAAGGGCTTCACTCTATAGTTCAGGATGATGGCGCAGAGTTTTTCAAAGCACTGGGGTTTAGGGACTGGGAGGGCAAAATAGACTTTAAGCGGGTAGACTTAACTAGAAGGAGGTTATCTGATTGGTGGCTAAAGTCAAGGCACGAGTGAAAATTAAACTCTTCACTGCAAAGTACGAATCCTCAAACTCACTTTTTAAGGAAAAAAAAATAAATATAGTTTTGGGTTCATTAAGTATTACGGCTTGGTGGCGCTAGCCACCGCCCGATCTAAAGGGTACAGCCATATCCATCCATCCATCCATTTGGGAGTGCGAGTGGTGCGACCAGGAGGGCGCCATTTTGATTTAGACTCAGTGGAAACTATCTCTTCCCATCGCATGCCTTCTTCCGCAGTTGCTCGTTGTCGCGGCCGCCTAGCGAAGTCGTCGTTCCTTTCATAGCCCCCCCCCCTTTTTTTTTTAAACGTGACGGCTGCCGCGAAAAGAAAAGAACCTAGCCGTTCTCCATGAATCTGACGACAAGCATCCCAGTAGAGTGTATAGAAAAGAGGTCTGATGTCACCGCTGCGTATGACATCCCGGGAATATCAGCCGCAATGGAGGAGTGGTTGTGGTTAAGGTCCCTGGATATTCTATTAAAGGACTTCAGTTGTGGCGCTCGTGGCTGCTGATCCTAAGTTTCGATCCTTGCCGCGGAGCTCGCATTTCGGTGAAGCCGAAGTGCGAGTCGCTCCCAATGCATGGTGGTGTACGGTGCGTTGCAGGTGAACGTCAAATTACACCACATCCTCACAACTCCCGGAACCCTACACTAGGGCATCCTTAGTAATCATTTTTTTTTTGGTTTGGGGACGAAAATGCCAGATATATTATTATTATTATTATTATTATTATTATTATTATTATTATTATTATTATTATTATTATTATTATTATTATTATTATTATTATTAATCCAGGGAAGACGCAGAACATAATATTGAAAAACAACGCCCATGAGGCTTCCTGCTCCCGACGAGAACCCTCACCTGCGTTTGAAAATGCTTAGTTGACGTTTACATGGATACCGCATTTTCCATACTACAACTCGCCCTGCATACAACCCATAATCCCAAATACAAAGTACGAAGACAAAGGAAAAAAATGGAAGCGAAAATGCTTGCGACTCGTGTGCTCAGATTTGGGTGCACGTTAAAGAAACCCAGGTGGTCGAAATTCTCGGAGCTATCCACTATGGCGTCTCTCATAATCATATCGGTCGGTAACTAGATACACCTGGTTTTGGAACTGGAACGATCTTACCCACTTTCTATTCACGAGGAACAATGCCTGCTCCTGCTTAGTCGAAAAACAAACAAGGGGCATTAGCTACAATTAGCAAAGAGGAAACCGGGCGAGGCGATTGCCTGCAAATTATGCAAGGCTAGATCCGCCGGCTACCTACAACATTCTAACCTTACTTCACCTAACCCCTTTTCATTCATGAGGAACAATGCTGGATGAGAGCGATTGCTGAAATACATGAGAAAGAATGACATTCGTAATTTCTTTTGTGTTTTTCAATGTTTCACTCACATTGAAAGCGGGATAAATTTTTAAAAAGATTTCTAATTGCCACTTTTTTGTCAGTTATATGATTGTGTGGCGGTACTAAACGCAGAAACTTTTGCGCAAGAGACAACATCAAACATTGACGGTGGTGGTGTTGCAATTAGTATAGGATGGAAGGCGCTATGGATGCAAGTGCGGACAGAACGGAAAAGACATATGCTTCATATTTTTTTACATTTATCTATGAAAAAATAATATGAGGGTAGTCTGCGTTAGCTATCCCAACATCATATGGTGATATACGAGATATACAGAAACCGGAGGCCGCACATAGCCAACATGCTTTTCCTCGACATAGGCGTGTCCACTAGGTAAACAGTCACATTTATTTATTTATTTATTTATTTATTTATTTATTTATTTATTTATTTATTTATTTATTTACACATACTGCAGCACTAATTGCGCTATGGCAGAAATATGTTGCGTAAGGCTGACGTGTCTTTGTATTTGCGTTAGAGCAATTACAGCGCAACGATTACAGACGATGTGTCTGATCAGAGTGATTACTGTGTGACTGCCGCTAAATTGAAGGCGCTGTGTTTCTTCGGACGGGTATTGGCATATAGTGCGATCCATATTTTTTAATCTTTTTACGTTTACTTCATTAGTAGTGCTACTTCAAGGCGAAATTTCTTGAAGGTGCTTCTTTCTGATGCACGCAGTGGTCTAGCCATTTTTTTTTCTGCGTGTGGGAATTTCACGGGCTTTCTTTATAACAGGAAAAAATGAGCACACAATAAGTACGTTGTTAAAGTAGCCCAGAAATATGCCGTTTGAACATGCGCACATCTGCCTAATTGACATTTCGACCATTATGCAAGTGCTTTTTGAGTTGCAAGTGTCATTATCACTAAATGATTCTTTGTAATTAACGCAAAAATTAGTAGTGGCTGCTACAGTACACTGAGAACATTATATTTGCTTCGCATAACGCCGTGCTTTTTTTGAAATCGCACTGCGTGACAAATGGGGCGGCCCTCCCCCTATATATACGTATATGTATCATCAGCCTGACTACGTCCACTGCAGGACAAAGGCCTCTCCCATGTTCCGTCAGTCAACTCGGTCCTGTGCTTGCTGCTGCCAATTTATACCCGCAAACTTCTTAATCTCAACTGCCCACCTAACCTTCTGTCTCCCCCTAATTCGCTTGCCTTCTCTGGGAATCCAGTTAGTTACCCTTAATGACCAGCGGTTATCCTGTCTATGCACTACATGCCCGGCCCATGTCCATTATCCTTCTTTATTTCAACTATGATAGCATTAATCTCCGTTAGTTCCCTAATCCACTCTGCTTTCTTCTTGTCTCTTAAGGTTACACCTACCATTTTTCTTTCCATTGATCACTGCGTCGTCCTCAATTTAAGCTGAGACCTCTTTGTAAGTCTCCAGGTTTCTGTTTCATAGCTAGATACCGGCAAGATGCAGCTGTTATATACCTTCCTCTTGAGGGATGGTGGCAATTTACCTGTCATGATTTGAGAGTGCCTGCCAAATGGGCTCCACCACATTCTTATTCTTCTAGTTACTTCAATCTTGTGGTTCGGCTCCGCGGTTATTACCTGCCCTAAGTAGACGTAGTCTTTTACAACTTCAAGTGCATTATTACCTATCTCGAAGCGCTGTTCTCTTCCGAGGTTGTTGTACATTACTTTCGTTTTCTGCAGAATAATTTTAAGACCCACCTTTCTACTCTCCTTGTCTAACTCCGTAATCATGAGTTGAAATTCGTCCCCTGAGTTACTCAGCAATGCAATGTCATCGGTGAAGCGCAGGTTACTAAGGTATTCTCCAATAACTCTTATCCCTAACTGTTCCCATTCTAGGCTTCTGAAAACCTCCTGTAAGCACGTGGTAAATAGCATTGGGGAGATTGTATCCCCCTGCCTTACACCCTTCTTGATTGGTATTCTGTTGCTTTCTTTATCAAGCAATATTGTAGCAGTTGATCCCCTGTAGATTTCTTCCAGTATGTTTATATATACTTTATCGACGCTCTGATTCCGCAGTGTCTGCATGACTGCTGATATTTCTACTGAACTAAACGCCTTCTCGTAATCTATGAAGGCTATGTATAGTGGTTGGTTATACTCTGAGCATTTCTCTATTACCTGATTGATAGTATGAATGTGGTCAATTGTTGAGTAGCCTGTTCGAAATCCTGCTTGTTCCTTTGCTTGAATAAATTCTAATGTTTTATTAACTCTGTTAGCAATTACCTTTGTAAGTAGCTTGTATACCACGTAGAGCTAGTTAATTCACCTGTAATTATTCCAGTCCTTGTCATCTCATTTATTATGTATTAAGATTATGTTAGCATTCTTGCAAGACTCTGGTACTCTTCCCGTCAGGAGACACCTCGTAAACAGGGTGGCTAGTTTTTCTAACACAATCTGTCTTCCATCTTTCAGTAGATCTGATGTTACTTGGTCCTCACCAGCAGCTTTACCTTTTTGCATGCTCTCCAAAGTTTTTCTGAATTCGTCTATCAATACTGGTGGGGTGGCCCCGCCGCGGTGGTCTAGTGGCTAAGGTACTCGGCTGCTGACCCGCAGGTCGCGGGTTCGAATCCCGGCTGCGGCGGCTGCATTTCCGATGGAGGCGGAAATGAAGGAGGCCCGTGTGCTCAGATTTGGGTGCACGTTAAAGAACCCCAGGTGGTCTAAATTTCCGGAGCCCTCCACTACGGCGTCTCTCATAATCATATGGTGGTTTTGGGACGTTAAACCCCACATATCAATCAATACTGGTGGGGTGTCATCTGGGTTACTGCTAGTTCTTATAGTATTAAGGTCGGGGGTGTCCCGGCATCTGTAGAGGTCTCTGTAAAACTCCTCCGCTATTTTAACTATCCTACCCATATTGGTAGTTATTTTGCCATCTTTGTCCCTTTGTGCATACATCCGATTTCTGCCTATCCCAAGTTTCTTCTTCACTGCTTTGACGCTCCCTCCGTTTTTCAGAGCGCGTTCAATTCTCTCCATGTTATACCTTCTTACATCAGATACCTTACGCTTATTAATTAACTTAAAAAGCTCTACCAGTTCTATTTTGTCTGTTGTACTAGAGACTTTTATGCTTTGACGCTTTTTAATGAGGTTCTTCGTCTCGTGGGACAGCTTGCCAGTGCCCTCTCTAAGTACCGTACCTCCTACTTCCACTGCACACTTCGTAATGATACTCGTCAGATTATCATTCATTGCTTGAACGCTAAGGCTGGTTTCCTCAATAGGAGCCGAGTACCTGTAGTATTATACCACTGAGGTACACCGGGGCTTGTGACTTGTTGTCAAACTTGCCTTGGACAGGCTTGATGTCGGGAACGTAATCGCGTTAATACGACTTATAAAGTGTTTTACAACAGCGAAAGAACAACCAGTCGTCGCACAATGCGAATAGCGTAACGAGTTGGCCGCAACCAATGCTCCAATTCATTGCAAAATCTTGTTCTTGTTTTCCTAATAACCGTGGTGCCTACCCACTACAGCCTTAATTCCTCTTCGTCGTCAGCCACTGCATGGAAAATTGGCCAAAATTCCTTGCAAGTGTTTAGCGGATACCACGCTTCTCAGAAGAATGACGAAAAATAGCATAGCGAATGCCGGCCTACTACCCCAAAAATTACTATTAATGCCCTAGTGGGTATCAAGCAAGTGTGCTTGCAGTAGTGATCCAATGAGTGTTTTGTAAAGGCTCTGAAAGGCCGCTCTTCTAGCTTTCGCTGTAATTGTGCTCCGCCTACCGCGCAGCCCGGGCGTTTTTTTAAAGTACCGATAAAAAGAATTCAGTAAAAGAGCCCATTGCCCCACGAATTCAACGTCGCAAAAACATTTAGAATCTGTCTAGTACGAGTGGATTTACAATGATTTGTCGCACGCTGCAATAGACGTCAGACTCTGCTCACGTGGCGCTGCGAAAAAACGTCAACACCAGCGTCCCCATCGCCGCGCCGGCCATTAATGGGTACTGCAAGGAGATCCGTCCGCAAGCGAACGCGCACAGGCCCTCCTCTTTCGCTGGTATCGAGGCGCGGTTTCCTGAAAATGAGCGACCTGGCAAGCTTCTTCTTTCAATCCAACCTCGCTTCAGAAAAGTTGAAAGTTTATTGAAACGAACTGCGCGAACAATGCAAAAGATGTTTGAGCTATTTCGGTGTGGTACAAGTGTCAATTTAGGTGCAAGCAAGCATCGCATGACGTCGAGCTCAAGACAAGCACAGCGACAAGCACTGCAACATTTCTTTTCTATCATCTTTCATTCTCCTCACCCCTTTCCCAAGCACAGTAATGAAGGAAAATAGGGGGAAAAGAACAGCAGGGAGGTTAACCAGCCTATAGACAGCCGGTTCGCTACCCTGCGCCTGGAAGGGGGATGGGGAAGATGAAAGATAGAGAGCAGAGAGGGAAGAGAGATAAACACAGCACATTCGGCAGCACACGAGCGCACACTCAGTCATAGTCCAGTCTTGTCTTTCGCGATGTGTGACATTGTTGTTACAATCGCTTGTTCAACTCCGTGTCGCGTAGGAATTTCAACAGAGCTTTCGTCGCCTTCTGTTGCATTGTCTTTGCTCGGGCACTTGATAGAATAGTGTCCACAGACATTTGGCTGTTGTCGATGCGTGCAAAAGCGGACGCCAGTGACTGTCTCTGGATTTCATACAACGGACAGTCACACAGGATGTGGTGTAGCGTCTCTTCGCAATGACAGGCATCGCAGAGAGCGTTGTCGGCCATTCCTATGACAAAGGAATAAGATTTTGTAAATGCCACTCCTAGCCAGCAGTTCCTAAGGCTAGGAGTTCCCAAGGCTAGGAGTTCCCAAGTACAGTGTAGCCAGCCGGTCCATGAACTGGTTAACCTCCCTGTGCTTCCGCTTATTCTTTCCCTCTCCTCCTTCTCCTTGAGCACTGTTTATCTTCTTAATTTTTTGGAATACTCTAGTTTTCAGTGTGGTCACGTGCGCAGAAGTCGTGCCCTATACGCGCGGCGGGCCCACTAACGACCGAGCGCGCCATTTTGAAATCAGCCAATGGCTGTGTAAAATGGCTTTGACGAGTTATTTTCGAGCCTGTTCCGTGATTTGTCGAGAGGAGAGAAGTAAAATTTTAGCTGACCTTTAGAATTTGTTGCGAGTTCCAGGCCACGTGCTATGCTATAATATTTGGCTCACGTGTTTTCGGGAGCTTCGACTACCGATCGGAAGCTTTTTGTGACCGTGCTGAAAAAGTGTTGTAGTGCCTCATTAGGAAGGGACCGTGAGACCGTTTATAAAGACACAAGACTAAGAGACGACGACGTAGCTTTTACACCAAAGTAAACTGAAGATGAAGGCATGGGATTATTATTTGAACAGACTTATCGCGAACTGGCCGCTAAACTTGGGAACCCTAATTACTGGTAATTGTTTATTTTTTATCGTTCTACCGTATTGATTCATCGCCTGTCGTCAGTAGCGAATAGAACTCACGACAGCCATGTATAAGCGTTTGGCGAAGGAAAGCCGGAAACTGAATGAAATCCAAGTGGGAGCTAAAAGGAGAAAAAAATCGCTACACGATACAGCTTGCGTCATCGCAGTTTTTCGCTGAGGCCTTCTGTGAACTGTAAGCCTAAAAATATTAACCAGTAAATGACACCCTAAACAAACCAAAGAAATTCGATTTTGGTGTGTGCTAAGGGCCGACTCAACTGAACTGTAGGAAACAAGAGAATGTCGGTGTCGAGAACCGTTCACCTCTTTCTTTCTTTTTTTCTTTATCTCCTTCTTTCTTTCTTTGCGTAAAAAAGAAAAAGTGGATTCTCCCACCATGCAATCGGATGCCGAAATTGGCATCGGTGACCTTTTCGGGGCAGTCCAATTTAAACCAGTGCAAGTTCTTTTTCGATATTTAGTTCTTTAAGGCCAGAAGTTTAAATTGAACCTTTAGAAGCCATTGAATGGACAAGAGTTGACGAGCTGAGTCAGCGGTAAAAAACAAGAAGTGCGAGCTTTTCTAACGCCCCGAGCAAAAACTAAAAAAAATGTTAATAAACAAGACAGTCTCGAGCTTCAATTCTCAGCCGAAGCCTTCTTGTTCTTGCGAAGTTTGCCACCCTCCGCTCTTCCAGATTAACTTTTGTAACATCCGCGGTCCTTGGACATCTGCCTGTAAGTCTAGACTGCGAACTTTGTGGAAAACAACTCGGTTTCGAAAACAGAGAGGCTTTTGTAAGACGCGTGCAGCTGCCTTCGATCATCTGATAAGCTCTCGCCCTCCCTTTGAATTTGGAATAAACCATGGATGAACAAAGAATAACGTAGCGCAATTGCAGCAGACATTGTTGAGTGCAGACGTGGTTTCAGCAGTTGTTTGTCTACATCATGGAAAAACTTTGAAGTATTTCCTAAAAAAAGAAAAATAGGTTTTCCACATTCGATCAATCTGTGCAACCCAAAGCCCAGCTTTTGTTCTATATTTATTTATTTACTTATATTTTAAACAAGTGCGCTGTACGGCTGACAGGAGTATTAGAAGTGGGGAAATTGGGGTCCTAGTAGAGTGTACGTAATTTGATAACGTTAAATAGAGGTACTTAGAGTCAGAGTTCAATTATAGATTTCGTTTTTCTTTTTGTGAGAACTGAAAAACTTGAACTTGTCGAGTGTTACTTATGTGTAGTTCTTTATTAAATGGAGGGGTACGCCATTTTTTTCTCAACTTTTGCCCAGAAAAGAATAAAAGAACAAAAAAGTAACGTGCACTGTAAAACTCAGCACTAGCCATAGTTCTCGCTTGAACCACTGCTTCGTTGGACTACTAAAGTACTCCTAAATAATGACAAAAAATTGGAGGACCCTTAATATCCATTTTTCGGAGTTGAACGCGATAGCAACATTCAGTCCCTAGTGCGTATGTATGCGAACAACTTAGTGCATAACTTTCAATTCATGATGTTACTTCAAGAAGTTTAAGTTGTGGATCGTTGCAATGTAATCGATAAAGTTGAAAGTGGCTTGTGACAGAGAAGCTTCCGCACATGAATGTATTCTCTGTAATGGGTAGCATGCTTTAGAGCCACGAGTGATTATGCGCGTGAAACGTTTTCGAAATTTCTATGCACCCACTACGTGGTCTTAAGGCGATACGCGCAGTAACGTGTGTGCTTTTTTTTTTATAAAGAGTGGGCAGCTTTAAACCACAAACTCTTTGTGATAATTGCATGTTCTGACGGCCGATGACAATGTGTGCTTGTACCACGAAATATTAGTGCGGTACTACATTTTGTAATGTGAAGCTTGTATGAAGAACACGTGTGTTTTTTAAGCATAGATGTTATTTTCACTGCATTTCCAAGCAATCTCTAAGCAGAGGAAGTTATCTTCTCTGTATATCTGAGCGGACGCGCCTGAATGCTTGGTGGATCGCCTGCTTGCGACCGTGGTTCGATTCTCAATCGGACCCGTAATGTTTTGTTATTATTATTATTATTATTATTATTATTATTATTATTATTATTATTATTATTATTATTATTATTATTATTATTATTATTATTATCATCATCATCATCATCATCATTATTATTATTATTATTATTATTATTATTATTATTATTATTATTATTATTATTATTATTATTATTATTATTATTATTATTATTATTATTATTATTATTATTATTATTATTATTATTATTATTATTATTATTATAAGGGGCGAAGCACCTTAGGGCCGAGCTTGCGCGTACACTTGGCGTACCCATCTAGTAACAGTGGCGCACGTTAGGGGCGCTGCTGGGATCAGCTTTCATGGTAGAGTGTATATCAAATGACATTCAGGAGTTAGGAAGAGAGTGCGAGATAATTATACTAGGAGACATGAATGCACACATAGACGATATAGATGGGTATACCGACCCGACAGGCAAAATGATCATGGATATGTGTGAAAGGCTTGATTTGATCATTTGCAACAGAACCGAGAAGTGTGAAGGGCAAATAACATGGGAGGTAGGAAGGCTTCAGTCGACGATAGATTATGCAATGATGTCACATAGGATGTATGATAAGCTTAGGGGAATGCACATAGATGAAGGTGGCTCCAGAAGTCTGGGTAGCGATCACAAACGTATCAAGCTAAGTTTTGGAAGAGCAGTGAAAGTGGGAAGGAGACAAGATGAGCAACTACAGGAAAATTTTTATCCAGAAAGGCAAATTGAAATAGCCACTAAACAAATTGAGAAAGTAATCACGGAGGATAATAAGACAGTGTGTACATACACGAATCTAATTAGACTCTTTGAGCTAGAGCTTGCTAAGACGCGTGACAAGTCAACCCGGAAAAGAAGACACAAACCCAAAAGTTGGTGGGATGAGGAAGTTAAGAGAGCCATAGCAAAACGTCAGGAAGCCTCTAGGGAACACAGACATGCTAAGCAGCGGGGTGAACCGACAGATGATGTTGAAAGAAAATGGGCAACCTTTCTAAGCTGTAGAAGGGATGCATCCCTTCTGATCAATGAAAAGATTAGAAGGAAGGGAGCTCAGTGGCTGGCAGAAGTACATAAAAAAGATAGAAAGGCAGCTGCGAAATTTCGGAACCATCTAAACTCCCTAAGAAATGAGATGAGCCTAGAGCAGAGATTTATAACTACAGCCCAAGGTGCTAGGCTAGAAGGGGACGAAGCTATTGAATACATAAGAACAAAAGTGACAGAAAAATTTCAACAAAGAAGTACTTTATGCACCACAATAGACGAGGACGAATCAAGTGGTGCAATGGCTCCATTTTCACAACAAGAGTGGGAAAGGACTGAGAAAAGGGTTCCTAGTAGTACATCAACAAGCCCAGATGGCATTCCAATTAGGCTGATAAAGACATTAGGTCCGAAGTCTAAGCAGGCTTTGAGAGAGGCAGTGAGCACAATAATAATTGATGGTGAAGTTCCCGATGGATGGAAACTTAGCAGGATGAGCATGATCTACAAAGGAAAGGGGGACAAAGCTGACATAAACAACTACCGTCCTATAACAGTGACATCAGTGGTCTACAGGCTGGCGATGCAGATTATAAAGGAAAGACTGCAGGCGTGGATAGAGGATGAGGGGGTGCTGGGGGAACTGCAGAATGGGTTTCGGAAACACAGGAGGTTGGAAGACAATCTGTTCTCACTGACGCAGTGCATCGAAATAGCAGAAAAGGAACACAGGCCCCTGTGGCTAGCATTTTTGGATATCAAGGGAGCGTACGATAGCGTGGTTCAAGAGGAATTGTGGGGAATACTGGACACACTAGGCGTGGAACATGTAGTCACTAATCTTTTAAAGGGTATCTATAAAGGTAACAAGGTAGTTATAAAGTGGGAAAAACAGGTATCCAAGCCTGCAGAGGTAAAACGGGGGCTTAGGCAGGGGTGCCCCCTGTCACCCTTATTATTTATGATGCACCTACAAGGATTAGAGGCAAAATTAGAGGGAAGTGGACTGGGCTTCAACCTCTCTTTAGTCAAACAAGGAAAACTTATTGATCAGGCACTACCAGCATTAATGTACGCAAATGATATAGTGCTAATGGCCAACAACAAGGAAGATTTGCACAGATTGATGGACATCTGCGGTAATGAGGGAGATAGGTTAGATTTTAGATTCAGTAAGGAAAAATCAGCAGTCATGATTTTCAATGACAACGAAGGTAGTGAGCTTAGAATACAGGAGGTCACGCTAGAGATAACAGATAAATACAAATATCTGGGCGTATGGATAAGCAATGGGACCGAGTATCTGAGGGAACACGAAATATACGTGACGACTAAAGGTAACAGGAATGCAGCAGTCATGAAAAATAGGGCACTGTGGAATTACAATAGGTATGATGTTGTGAGAGGAATATGGAAAGGGGTCATGGTTCCTGGGCTGACGTTCGGCAATGCGGTCTTGTGCATGAGATCAGAAGTTCAAGCAAGATTAGAAATTAAGCAACGTGGAATAGGTAGGCTTGCTTTAGGAGCTCACGGGAATACACCAAATCAGGGAGTACAAGGTGATATGGGATGGACATCATTTGAGGGCAGGGAAGCTAGCAGCAAGATAAAATTTGAGAAGCGATTGAGAGAAATGAAGGAGGAGCGTTGGGCTAGGAAGGTTTTCAGCTACTTGTACATGAAGAATGTCGATACAAAATGGAGGAAGCGAACCAGGAAGTTGACTGGTAAATACTTAGAAAACAGCAGGTGGCCAAACCAAAAAGAACTATCGGTTAAGAAGAAAATGAAGGAAATGGAGACTGACATGTGGAGAATGGGCATGATTAAGAAGTCCGCACTAGAGATCTATCGAACGTTTAAGTGGGAAATTGCCAAGGAAAGGATCTATGATAATACTCGGGGTAGTTCTCTACTGTTTGAGGCCAGAACGGGAGTACTGCGAACCAAGACATATCGGGCCAAATACGAAGGGGTAGACACAGTATGCAGTGCGTGTGGAGAGGAAGAAGAAACTGCCGAACACTTGATAATGTTCTGTAAAGGGCTTCACTCTTCACGTTCAGGATGATGGCGCAGAGTTTTTCAAAGCACTGGGGTTTAGGGACTGGGAGGGCAAAATAGACTTTAAGCGGGTAGACTTAACTAGAAGGAGGTTATCTGATTGGTGGCTAAAGTCAAGGCACGAGTGAAAATTAAACTCTTCACTGCAAAGTACTAATCCTCAAACTCTTTTTTTAAGGAAAAAAAATAAATATAGTTTTTGGTTCATTAGGTATTACGGCTTGGTGGCGCTAGCCACCGCCCGATTTAAAGGGTACAGCCATATCCATCCATCCATCCATCCATCCATCCATCCTTCAATGGCGATCGCTATAGAAGCACTTGCGGTGCATTTGTCGCACTCCGACGATGGATACGCAAGCGTCACTCGCCATTAACGAATAAAAGGCTCGACAGCAAGCACCGGGAACTCGCAAAACCTAAGCGGCCCGAAGGTGCCGTCCGCAAACGAACCCGCCGGTGGGGGCTTACGAAGCGGTGGCAACACGACGACAAAGGCAAGCGAACCCGGAGTTGAGAGCTCGAGAAGCTGAGGTGAAACGCAAGAAGCCTGCGCTACCCGCCGCGAATGGCGCTTACGCCCACTTCAAGCATGAATTCTTTATTGAACGCAGCTGCGGATCACAGTTTCGAAGTGTGCGATTGTTGGTGGTTTGACATAACAACGTCCCCAAGATCACAATCATTATCACTCATTATATCATGTGGAGTGTGCAATGTACGGGGATTCACGTTTACCCGATGATCCCTGCAGTGCTTCGCCTACTCGTCATCGTTCACTCCATGGATATGCAGAGTTAATTTTATTTGCATCTTTCCCGATTTTCCGGGAACGGGCAAGATGATGATTTTTCGCTCACTATGAACGACCCCGACGCTGGAATTTCTGCGAAACGAGCTCTTTATTGCTTCTGCTTTAAAATTCAGCCAGCTTGGCTTGGCGGGCACTGATAAAAAAGTGAGGCTTGGGGTGTTTAGTGTGGTTTAAAGAAGTGGGGTGAACTAGAAATGAAGCGGAAATTAAATGGACGATTGAAGTTCGAGGAGTAAGCTGTGGGAGTACCGAGCAATAAGCTGTGGGAGCATCGAGTGGTGAGAGAAGGGGCACATGTGCAATACTAGACAAATCTTTTTACCATCTTCCTCGCCAGTCGCGCAGCGAATAGCAGCAGCTGACTTATATAAGAGCCATGAGCCTTGCCACTTTTAATCGGTCGCCACCGCAGATTTTCCTATAAATACACTAGAGGGAACTCTGGTGCTAGTGTCCATGGAACTGCAACGCATGGCGCTAATGATAGGTATATAGTACACGGATTTGTATAATCTTCGTAATTTTGGCTTCGTGTACATACGCGTGGCTTGGAGCTGATTTTTCACGAAATAAAAATAAGCAAATGTTCAATGTTTGCGCTTCACCACCTCATTCCTTTAGGCTTACCATTTCAATTCAGGTCACGAAGTTCGAATTGGTTCGTTCTTTTTTTTTTCAAAACAAAACCTAAAACAGCAATAAACAAAACCGCAAGTGTGATCCGCAGCCCGCAAATACGAAGACTACGCGAATCCGTGTATACTACCCATCAACTTAACTAGAGAGGACTCTGGCGCTGCGGTCGTTCAGCGACCGCAGCGCCAGAGTCCTCTCTAGTTAACTTTAGGAAACACTATAGATGTTTGCCACTCGTGGTAGGGATCTTCCGAGATTTTGAGTCCCTCTTCGCCGCCTGTAAACATTTCTCGTATTTTTCTTCTTTATCACCTGGTCCCAAATATGCGCTAGATGTCCGAGTCGTCCCCTTCTTCGTTTTGTGGGTATTTTCCTTAGCGGCAAGCTATTCTGTATCTCATCAAATCGGGAAAAAGAAGTACTCAAGCCAAACAGGCCTCAAACCAGGTAGTAGCTGCCGTTTAAATCGGTGCCGGTTCAGAATAAAAACACAACCGCGTGAAAGGGTGAACGGGTCAGCTTACAGAAGTACGTTGGTCGAAATGCTCAATGCACTGCATTGCCTAAACTGGTGCTGGACAGTAAGCTGTCGGCATAATGCTTCGCCTAACCTCGGAATTAGGAGTGTATGTGGTTCTCCAGGCGGAAGGCCTAGTTGCCTCATCAAACGCGAACGTTAACCGTCAGGGCCAACCATCGTCCCGTGGCGTCGACGTTAACACGAATGGTGCATAATGGACATCCCTACAAGATGACGGCAGCATATGCCGTCATCGCGTGGGTATCTTATTATGCGGCGATTTTATCATGTGGTAACGCCACGGTGACGTCATCGTAGTGTCACAGATCACAAGCACTTGTGACATCACCATGACGTCGCGTGATGGGCCATTGCATCACATCTTCGCTGGGTCGCTGTTGTGCGATCACGGAGGTAATGCAACACAAATGGACATGCAGAAAGATTGCAATGATTCTTATAATAAAGGCAGTGCAAAGCATTGGCGCAGAAAACTTTGTAGGGAGGGGGCATGGAGGGAGTTCAGTGCATTGACTGAGAAGAAAAGTAAAAAGATTGATTTCACCTTCCAGTCAACTTATGCAAAAGCGTAAGATAACTTGAGAGTTTTACAAGTTCTTTTCTTTTAATTTGCGTATTATTTGGTGTTATGGTTTGGCGAAGAAATGGTAAAAGGCGACTGTTGTAATCACCCTAAAAAAGTTTGTGCCTTCAAATTCGGCATATAGGCTGGTACAACAACCGCCAATAAAAGGGGCAAGATATCAATAACGCTGCTACTTTCTAACTCTATTCTTCGTCTAAGCTGTAATAAGGCTGATACTTGAACTGTAGTTGGGTTGTACTTGGTGATTGAACGGCAGAGCACACTACGCACAGATAGAGATGCGAAAGACAACGAATGCATTGTGTTGGTGGTGCTTCTCTTCTTCTTATATGCGCAGGCGCGCTGCAGTTCAGTCACGCGTCTATACTTTTACACTTTGTGCCTTTCATCTGCTTCGTTCTTTCTCTTTTGCTCTCCCCTCAGCCAGCCCTCCCCACTCCTGCATCCTCTATTCTTACTCCTATTCTTTCGTTCTCAAAGTGGGAACAGGCGCTGCGCTGCTCTAGATGGCCCTTCTCTATTGCACTTTCTGTGTCCCCGGTACTTTCGCGCTTCCATATCGAGTAATATCGATAAGTGAGCTTGACGGCACAGTGCTTTATGGCATGTAAAAGCGATAAGGTCGTCACTCAACATGTCTTCACAAAAAAAGAAGAAAAAAAAAGGGCTCTCAAATATCGAACGTACTGACACCACTAAAACGCTAGAGCGGGAACGACTTCTCTCGCGAAATCTGCGACGTGCCCCAGGAGGCAGCGGACAACTTATCGCCCATCTCCGAACGCCCGTCTGCGCTCATCGGCACTTTGCCGCGCCACATATCTGTCTCTCGCGCGCTTTATGTCCGGAGCCTCGGCCGTTGGAAACGGTACTCCGATCTCCACTTCGGCCACGTCGTCATTGACGCGGTCATCCGTGCCCGAGGACTCATGGAGCTCGCCGACCGTAAAAAGAAAAGGCCGATTGGGAGTTGAGGAGCACCATGTATTACGGCGAGCACTTGCCGCATTACGACTTGTGGTCAAGCTCTTTCACTACGGGGCAACTAGCGGGTCTCTACTGTGCTCTGTCTGCGTGTGCCTTCGTTTTGCCTAGTATCCTGGAACTTCTTCCCAACAATGACCGCTTGGTTATCTCGATCGCTTTTCTCATTTAAACACGCACGATATCGGTGCCAATTTGTGCGCCGTAGAGGTGGTTCTCTCTTAATGTTAGCAATGATAGTATCAATGGAAAGGTACCATGAAAGAACAAGATATATTACAGCACCTCCAGCTAAAGGGAACCGTGTGTAGATGCGAAGCAGCGGGTGGTAATGCTTACACTGGCGCTCATCGCAACGTTGCGCAGAATTGAAACCTCGTGAGGCTCAAAGCACGCAGTGTTGAACCGGTGTTTCCTACAGGAACATGCCAATTGCTGCTAATGGGCAATGGGAGACGAAGGCTCCAATCGGACACAGAGACCCGCAGTCAACTTTCAGTTGACGTGGACGCTGCGAGTTTTTACTGTTCAACGATGCACAGGGGAAATTTCTCACCGGCGCTACCCTCCAGGTCAATATCCAATGCCCATTAGCGTTTTCGCTCGGAGTCCGTTTCAAAGTTGAATAGCAGCAGCAAGTATTGCTTCCCAAGATACGTCCGCGCTTCTAGAGCTCAGCAATTTTTCACGCGATGGTTTTATGCTCTCCCATAGTAGAGTACCCAGTACTCTAAATTGTTAATAACTTTTTTCCATACACAGGTACTTTCGGTCACTTCAATTCTGGCTGTTAACAGCGAAGCAAGAAGCTTGTTTTGTTTTATGTTGTGTAAGAGTAAGGAAATACTCTTTTGCCGCTTTCAGGTAAAAAAAAAGGCGCCTAATGTTAAGGACTAACTCCTACTATGTTGTGCGTAGCTTAGAGGAAAATATATTACAAATCTTTGCCTATGTCATAAGGAGAAAACTGCTGAAAATGAGTGAGCTACTTGCTGAAGCTTTTCTTCCCTACCAACGCTACAAGGCTGCATCGGAGCACAACACCGGAATCCATCCAGGACTTGTGTACATAGCGAAATAGCCTATATATATATATATATATATATATATATATATATATATATAAGGGAAAGAAGTGTATACCTAAGGGCTCGTTTTTCCGTGTTTTAACACAATATTAATGAGATATAACAGACAGTAATGCCAAGGAATGTACAGGGGAAGTTATTAGAACCAATGGAATGTAAATAAGAAGAAAGAAGAAAGAAAAGTGGATGAAAAAATTACCAACTGTGAGAAGGAATCGAACCTACGACCTTCGATTCCTCAGTGAACGGTTGTGCAGCGTGAGCAATCGTTTCGTTTGTAATCAAGAAACTCGCTAGCCGACGCCGCCTGCGTCGGCGTTGCGAGGCGAGAAATGGAGAGCGTAGGAGAGGAAAGAGAGCGAGGAAGCGCATGCGCAATGAAGCGCAGACGCCACCAAATCAAGATCGTTCATATGATGCTTCGTATCTGAAAGGTGACAGTATTAGGCTAAGCCAAGCAGGTGCAGCGAATGTAGATGCGAGTTTCGTGGAAGAGTTTAGAGTGCGAGCATTTCTAGAAGCCTTAGAGAGTTTTATAGGTAATCTGATAGCGCAGCTTTCCCACAGATGGCTATGGTTTTGTTTTGGAGATTACGGCTTCGTTGTAACTTGATAACAAGAAAGGGGTCACGTGGCTGACACCGAGTGGGGCGTTCCGTGTGAAGCACAAATCGATAACATCGCTTCACATATCATACGTTCACGGGCGAGTGAACGTACGTGTCCAAGGGCGATCACTACTCAAGCGGAGAGGAAAGGCACCAGCCGTATTCCGTCTCGCGGAAGACGCACAGTAATTAGCTGCTATAGGAAATATGTCTGCATACTTGCAGAAGAAAACGCGCACTGCCACCTACCGGACATGGTCGCCCGCGGTCTCGCGCGCTGTATCTTCAGAGGAAATCAGCACATATCCCAAGCTTCACGCTTGTTGCGTTCACATTGCAAAGTTCACATTAACGCCATAGCTAGCAAGAATGTCAACTTGCTCACTGCAGCGACCGGGTTTTATGAATTTGGCAGTTATAGCGTTACTTCGTAAAACAATCGAATTGATGGCTATCACATTCCCAGCTTTGGCTTTGCGGTCAAGCTGTGATAACTTTTTTTTTCTTGCTCAGGCATGTTGATTCCGATTTTGTATTGCAACTGAAAGGTATTTGCTCAATCTGTGGTGTGCCTCAACTTGCTCTCTTTTTTATCTACACTGGGCTACATTCACTGCAAACTTCCTTTGTGGCCCAGCTTTCTCTCGCTAGCTGTTTTATCTTCATTCATCATGTTGTGCTAGGCTTCTAGGGCATAGCTTCAACCGCTCCTGTCCGTATTCCGTTCTTGGTGAAGAAGATGCGCTCAAAAGGGTGCTTCGCGTGCTTGGGTACCCATGCAGCGCGACTTTCGGCAATATATATGCCTTAATGTGGTTGTATAATGCAAGAGAAAGTTTCGCAGCAGTAAGGCTCTGTTTCGTAGAGAAAAAAATAAGAGGATGGCGTGATTTCGTCCTACTGCTTCGCAAGTCTTCAAGTTTACGCTCGCAAACAAAAGCGTGCATGCTTCTTTCTACCTTACATCTCAGATCGCTTGTGCGGCTCATTGATAGCGCGTGCACGCCGGGCTCCTTCTAACGCAACATTTGCATTACATGGCGTTCCTCTTTGAGGTAGTTACGAAAACTATGTGTGCTCAAGCAGGACGTTGTTCAGAAAAACAAAGACCGGAGCTACGGGACACTGACCGTTATTTTTTCTGCTGCTTCGTTTGTGTCCATTTCTTTGTCTCAGAACCTGCGTATCTTGCGAACTGTTTTTGGAAGCTCAACGTGCAGGGTAGGTATTTCTCTCTCTCTCTCTCTTCTTTTTTTTCGGGGGGGGGGGGGGGGTAAGTGTTTTGATTCATAGCTTTATCGCTGTTGGTTATTCAGTTTAAGTTAGAGGCGCTCGCTTACGTGCAACAGCGTTCATCACAGTATTAAAAACAGTCAGAGTACGCTTGGTGATTGTTTCATTCCATATTTATTATTCTATGCTTGGCGTCTTTAAGTGTAAGATAACAAACCTAGTTCAACCTGGTTAATATGTCTTTTTTGTTTTCTTTATTTTTCTCTCTATGGCGCAAGGAATGTTTTGTTTATTGCGTACAAAGCAATAGTAAAGCTAAAACATCAGAAAAGTGTACATATCCGCGGTTGCCAACGAAATAGGAGGTTAATAAAACATTCAGGAGCCGTTGCACTCTGTGAAGGTCGACGACGGACGAGTCTGTGTCGGCGACGGATTCAATCCTTTAATGGATTTCATTCAGTCACATACTTATAAATTCATTTATAATCTTGAATTTAGCATAAACTTCTTTAGAGCACTTCCACCTCAATCGGCCTGGGTCAGAAACTCAGTGAACGGGTCATTTGTACATCTGTGCATTTACAGATTTGTTTAGTGTTATTTACGGAGTTGCTCATTTGTTCATTAGTTAATTTATTATTTCATCAAAATTTGGTTAGTTTCTTCTTAAGGAACTGGCGGTAAACACGGTAGTTTTTCTAATTTCTGGGGCAGAAGCCTTCCAAGGATTTCGTAATAATTACGTAATTATTTACTAGGTAACAGTTTGCGAAAGTGCAGTTACTATTTATATACAGCTTCGCTGGAAAAGGCTCACTTTCTAAAGCCACAGTCTCGAATTCCACTGACGTAAACGGTAATTCTTCGTCCACTTTCATTGGTTTGAGTTCAACTGAGAATGAATACAAAACAGTTAAGAAATTACAAATAGTACCTCTGTGTGTTTTTTTTTTGCTCCATTTCCCGTCATTCCTTCAGCTGTGTACAATACGTAAACAAAACGATACCCTCTGATATTGTCTTTACTTTCGCGATTTCTAAAGGGCTACACAGGCCGTATGCCATTGATTCCTTAAAACGAAGGACAACGCAAAAAACGAGTGAATTTGTCTTTTTTATTTTTGTCTATATCCGTATGCTGAAAATATATTCTATACAAGAATGAATGTTCATTTTTAAAGAAGCTTTTACTGTTAAATGCAGAACGCTGCAAACAAACTTTCGGTTGAATCGCGCTAGCACCATGTGGGTTCAATTCCGAATACCGCTTTATCGGGGTTGCGTGTCGAGATAAATGATCCCAGAAAAAAAAAACGCTACTACAGCACGTTACATTGTGGTTAATATGTCTCATATCTCCGCTGTTTCCCGATTCAGAAAGTGAGGGGTTATCATCTTACATCCGCAATGTTTCCTCATTCAGAAAGCGGAAAAATACTGCTGCGAGATTCAGTGAAAAAGTGAGACAAAAGAGAGTTTCGTTACGAAGTGAAAGTCATAGCGCAAACTCGGCAACCTCGATGGATCACCCGAACACCAGAATGCATTCTTCGTCTCGTGCCTACCTTTTGTACTGTTTTCTTTTCTTTGTTCTTTTTTGTTGTGGCCTACGGTCTGTCTTTTGCTTACCGCACTTTCTGTCGGTTCTCTGCTTGCATGATTCAGACGGATAGCGTGCCTCTTGCTCGGGTCTCCCATCGCGTGTACTGTGCAGCTCCGCAACATCGACGCACCGTTGTTCGAGCGTAGCAAGAGAGCGAATCGTCTAACTTCGTGCAGGCGCTGTTAAAATGTATATAAACTCGCTCTGCCGTTCAGAAGACGATTGCGAAATGCGTCACCTGTCTCTAAAAAACTGAGAAGTAATTTTTCTCAAGCTTGAATGCATGAAGGACAACATTGTAGTTGCTGTATGTACATATACAAATGAATGACGGAATAATTCGTGAAATAACGCCGGATACGAAACACTAGACATGATAACAGGACAGTGAGCGGAAGCAACTCGTATTGGAGCTTTAAAAGCATATATACACTTAGATTGTTTTGTTTACCGAAAATTTACAAAAAATAGCAGAAAAGCTTGCACTAAAAGGGCCATAGTATGGGCTATAGTTTATTATACACAATTGCCACTTGCGATGCGCTGTTTGAGTACCAATACACAACGCATAAAAACCTTAGGTAGAACGCAACACGAGCGCGAGCTAACGACTAAACCACGCAAACTTTTGAACAAGCGAAACGGAATGGTTTTGATGACTAGTCTGTGAAAAAAAAATTCGTCAGTTCTCACGTACCTTGGGAATCGACGTCATGCGAAACATGCCGAGGGAAGGTGACCATGTTCTATTTTTTATATAGTGACGCGTCACGAAATGACGCTAAATATGTCTACAAATGTTGCACGCATAGACGTATGTTGAACAGATGTGGATGCTTACATAACCAGTTTGCACTTCGCTTCGGTATCATCTCGCAACCGGCGGTGCCTTTCCCGTTCTCTAATATACTTTCGCTGTACGTGCTCGGAATCTTAGGCTCACTGCCGTCACTTTACAGCCATTCGTAAAGCTAGCTATAATCTTCCTAATTTTTAGAGCACCAGTAACGAGCAGTTGTATTTACCCGATTTTTCTGACACATGACTGTTTATGATGATGATAATATTTTAGTACATAGCAAACAAAGATCAATTTGCTGCGCAGCTTCGTCGTTTAAAAACTTTGATTATCGGTTGTCCAAACAAACTTAACGAGCCTTAAACTCGTCCCGTATTGCAGTTTCTGTTGTAACTTCACTCTCGTGGGTCAGTGCTGCATTTCTGTACAGCCGCTGTGGAAGGCCTTGCTGTTACGCTGGAGAGCGTGACTTTGATTTGCAGCAATGGCGCCCACATCTGAAGGTGATCATAATGCAAGAATGCCCTGGTGATTAGATTTTCAGGCACGTTAGTGAACCACTAGTATCGAAATTAAGTCCGTGTGTATGCTCTCGTACTTAATTTTCAATGGAATCCATGGGTTGTGGAAACCCCACCGACTATAACCTTCTGCCGATTTATAATGTAATGAAAATATTACGTTCTCCATAAGCTATCAAATTGTTGTTGCACGCGTGTACGGTACCAATCACGGACAGTTATCGCGGGAAGCTGGGTTTGGGAAGTTGTTTTAGTTACCTGCTTGTCCTTAGTAGTGACACTGAGTCCTAAAAAAAATACTCTGGGCGCACATGCGTAATAACGAACAAAAGGAACGATGAGCATGCTTTTCTATCTTCGTTATCGTCTAAGCGAAATAAACCCAAGCTAGGATGCCCTCTAAATACTTAAATTTCTGGTATTCCAAGTTAGTGCATTGTGATTACGCTTCGACTCGATCGACACTAGTCCTTAAACGCATTCCGTAAGGGCTGAATCCCATGAAACCCCAAAAGTGTGCCTATAGTTATTGCAACGACTTATATTCTCTCTCACGAAGACTTTACGGGTTGCAAAGGGCCTGTTTCCGCGTAACTCTCTCCGGTTTCAGTGCAACTCTTCTTAAAACCACGAACTTCGTCGTTTGCGACGACTTCGCCTTCTAGATTTCCCCAAGGCTGCACGCTTTTGCCATGCGCGGATGCCTCGGTGGGAGGGGGGAAGGGGGTTGGATAATCGGAACAAACGCCTCTCAATCTTGGCCCCGGGAGCCCGAGCTCGATCTGTCTCGCAGCCGAGCACGTTACTACTGCGGCGTTGTTCGGCGGTGCGTGTGCTTGCATGGCGAGAGACGGACGGCGTGCCGTGAAACTGCCCCGAGACTATTGTCGTTCATCAGCGCCGTGCCCGCATCGCTCTCCCTTTGGCCCATTGCAGTTGTATGAGAGTCGTCAGGTGGGCGCTTCGGTTCTTCGTCTCTCGTTTGCTGACGGCGTCGCCGAACGAGAGCCCGAGCTGGCCTCTGCATCATCCCGTGAAGGATGATTAACGTTTAAAATTTATTGCTGGGAGGAGGAAGAGTAGAGAGCGAGATAAAGAGGAAGGCAGGAGGGTTAACCAGAAGGTAGTATATGGTATGCTACCTTGCACTGTGTTTGAAGAGTAGGGGTTTGAAAGACATAGACAAAAAATAGATACAATAAAACACCAATCGCACTTCCACACGTACACACTCACGACAGCATTTCACTCAGGGTAGTTCTGATTAATCGAACGAGGCCTAACAGTGATGGTAAGTCGTTCTGCGGTGTTACGTCTGGACGATGTAGTAATAATCTATCTGAGTGATTTGCAGCGTTACTCGGCAAGCTTACGTGGGGCAACTGTGGCGTTTTTTCACTCTTCCCGCATCGCGATAACGCTTGTGAAAGTGCTTTTGCGTGACTTTACATCTCCCCTTTGCTCTCAACCAGTGACAGCCCTGCATTTACATACCGTCTTCGAGCAGAATCGTGCCGACGGGAGTGCATCTTAGCTCATACGCTGAAGACGACGCAGAGAACCCCGAAATATATGCGGGATGTCCTCGCACGCAATCTCGGCAGGCTTCGCCCCTCGCTCGGTGGTTGTGATTTATGCTTGCGTGAAGACGAATTCTCGCGGAAGCAATCAATCTGTGCCCGTCGTTTTCCGTCCGCCCCCGGTCGCTCGAGATGCTATGCCAAGAACTGGGCTCGCGATTCGGCCCCCTTCATCTTGAGCGGTATTGACATGGCGTCGCATTGCTGCAATATAATGCAGCATTGTGGAAAACGAACTGGACGATCTCGTGCGGTTTGCAGTTTTTTTTTCTAAAAGTACGTAGTTTCAGTGAGTAAATGACAATTCAAAGGACATTAAGTTTAAAAAAAACGAATAGATTGAAACACAAAGGTGTTCCTTCGCAAACTCTACCTCGGGAAGCTGTTGCTGTCGTGAAAATGCAATGCTCCCGACGCCGTTGTAGGTTCAAGGCCCTTTCTGAGACTATGACACGTATGTTAACATGTAACACGACCTCTTTTCCTTCCTAGATCATACGTGTCCGCGTCAATTTCGGAGGACAGGAACGCGCCAGAACACTTGGACACTGATGTTTGGCCGGCATCGCCAAAGCTGCAGACACAGCTACAGCCACAACCACAATTACAACCACAGTAAAAGCCGCAGCGCATTCCACAGTGAATCGAACGGTTGCCGCATACCGAGCCAACATTGACCGAACCAACGAAAGTGCTGGCTGCCCATGCCATGCCTAAAAAAGACCACGACATTCCTGCGGCGCTACGATATTTTCTGAACACCATATTTATGCTTTTGAATAAGCTCCGTAAGGCCAAAGGGCCCTTAACCTGTTGGAGGTTCTCAATCCGGTGTTTTCGGCGCTTCACTAGTCCCCATGGATCACCCACGACCCTCTTGGAGGGCGCAATTTCTCAGTCGCATGTCTGAACGCTGAAGTCGTGTGGGTCAGAAAAGTTCTGGCCTAAGTGACTGACTGACAGTACCTCTTTTTGCGTACAGTGTTCTCCCTCTCTCGCCTCTTTCTCTTTTAAACCTCAATTCTCTTATCCCCAGTGCAGGGTAGCAAACCGGACGCTCACCTGGTTAACCTCCCTGCCTTTCTTCTTACTGTTTTCTTTCTTTACTATTGCTAATTTAACCATCAGGGATTTACTGACAGGAAGGTGAAAGTTTAATTTTTCAAATTTCGCACCGAATTTTTTCACGTGGACGTCTGGACGCTCACGTTTTTGTTCTTTATTTCATATCACAGAAGGAGAGTGATGCTTCTAGAAACTCGTGGTGCAGTTCCACGTGCTCCAGTGAATTCATTGCCTCTCCCTCTATTTTTCTTTCTCCTCCGTGCTCTCTCCATTTCATCTTTCTACCCTCTTTCCTAATGCCCCAGTGTAGGATAGCCAACCGGCAATCTTCCTGGTTATATTTTCGTCCACTTTTTTTTTCTTCAAATTAACATTACAGTTACTTATTTTAACATTCACTATATTCTCTCGCATTATTGTCTTTATCTTTTTATTAGTATTGTGGCCAACAAAGAAAACGAACCTTTATGATTACACTCCTTCCTTTCATTCATAGCGAGGACATCATTTTCAGAGACTTGATGCCTTGAGGAGCTGTGAGAGGGATTATTCGTCAGCTCTCATCTCGTAACAAGATCACGTACTACGTGATGATAAACAAGCTAGAAGAGTGTTCCACACTCGCCGCCATGGCAACAGGTGGCCCTGATCAATGCTGCCACGTTCAAGACACCTAAATATACGATAAAGTAGATGGGGTTGGTAGCCGCCGTGGTAGCTCAGTTGATAGAGCATCGGTTGCGTTATTAAAAGGTCGTAGGTTCA
Organism: Rhipicephalus microplus; assembly: GCF_013339725.1. Taxonomy (NCBI): domain Eukaryota; kingdom Metazoa; phylum Arthropoda; class Arachnida; order Ixodida; family Ixodidae; genus Rhipicephalus; species Rhipicephalus microplus. Next base: position 89,408,502 of record NC_051175.1, on the reverse strand, counting down.
GTTCCTGTTCACGGCAAGTTATTTTTCCTTTCACTGTTCTGTCGCCAAATTTACATTACAGTTATCTCTAATAGCATTATCTATACTCTCTCTTGCATTATTGTCAGTTTGGAATAATAGTAGGCAGGTATTTGCCCACGGGTGATTGACACTTCTCAGGAACACCCAATAATGGCAAGAACACACATACGTAATTTTGACGCGTGAGCGTTAAGGAAAAGCTCACATCAGCACCGCTGACCCGTTGAATTCAAATGACAAACGTCAGGGTCCCAGCAGGAATCGAACCTCAGTATTCGGCGCGACGATCACTTATTGTACCACAGAGCCAGGCCAGGTTTCGGAACCCCTTTCTAAGACCCTAACGTTCGTGAAACGTCAGTGCTGGTTGGAGTGCTGGTTGTCCAATTTTATAAGCATTACTTATGTACTCCTATGAAACAACCGTCACGTCGGGTTAACGTTAGTAGTAGTTAGCTGCCATCCGCTGAAGTTTATTTATGTAGCAGCGTCCAGGGTTACAATCCTCGCGAGCACCAGCGCTTGAGATGATCTTACCGCTTCTGGTGCTGCTAATGTCGATGTTGATGTTGGCATCGTTACGCAACTATAAGCAACTGGTTACATGAAACATATGCGGCTGTTTAACATGTGTCTGTGCGTGCGCCTGTACATATCTTTAGCGCCACTTCGTGACGTTTAGCTCGATAAAAGAATTACAACACAATCACATTCCCTGCGCATGCTTCGCATAATATCGATTCCCAAGGTACGTGGCATCTGCGGAGCTTTATAGCACCCCTTGTGCGGACACCGACGCCGCCTCCGGGCAACGACGCTCAACTTTCTTGTTCGAGGAGGTAACTGAGGCTTTCGCCTTCAATAAGACTTCTACGCTTGCGTACCCCTTAAATAAATTTCCGAAAACGATTGTGCGTAATCTCGTTGTTGCTGTGGTTTCTTCCTGGAAGCGTGCTTCGCCGCATGAACTGTCTATTCGTGGTGAAGCTACCTCACAAGAAAACAAAAATATTTTTTTCTCTCTCTTTTTCACTGTGAATCATGAATGTGCTCGAATAAGCAGAGTCAGAGTGGCCATTTCTGAGAAGTTTGAAGGCACTATCTTCGAGGCTGTACACGCAGGTCAGCTTCAACAGGGGCCACGGGAGCATGTACGTGCGCTGCAAGCGAATCTGTGCAGTGCCAATGTCGGTAAACGAAACAAATTATCGAGGAATGAAAGCACTGTTTCATTGCGGATTTTCATTCCTTGTCTTATATATACGTCATAATTTTAGCTCCGAATTGGCTATATCATGTATGTCAATTGAGAAAGGGACTATCTCATCATGACGTATTTACTTCCTTCTTAAGCCTACAGTGCGTTTTTTGTTGCTCAGCCCCGATTGATTTCCGCAGAATTTCGCGCTGGCGCTACAAATTACAGTTCCATGTCGTCATTGTAAAAGGTCGGTTCGTGCTTTAATTGGACACAAGGTATCATAGTGAATAAATGATTCACGGAACCAGAAGCATATTGGCACATCTGCTCCTTTTGCTATTCTTTTGTAACTGGTCTGAACATCTCTTGTGCCACTGTGCCGAATTTAATGAAGATCGCCGGACTCTTCACTGTGCCTTGAATAGACACGATGACCGGCCATTTAATGAAGCAAAGATCTTGGGAGCCTGGTCGCGTAGCACATCAGCACAGAAAGCCACACGAGCCCTCCTGAGGTACTTGACAGCAACTTCCTTGAGGGACCGCCTGTGAAACTCGGCATTGTGTGTGGGATGTGACATGTGTCTATTTTTCTCTCTCTTTTTTACTCCCCTCTCCCCCTCCCCATGTCTAGGGTACAAACTGGACGCATAGTCTAGTTAATCTCTCCCACCTTTCCTACATACTTCTCTCTCTCTCTCTCTCTCTTGTAATTGGTCAGTGTTACACGTATAACAGCTGTCTTGCGCAAGTCAGGGCCGAATGTCTGGAAACCTTCCAGATTACTTCAGAATCTTGTGATAGGAATGAGTGCGCAAATGCGGGTGGTTTAGTTTATTCCGGAACTAACTCGACCCCCAGCGACAACTCTGGAATGTTTGATGGCGCCTCTTCAAAGGGTTGCTAAAGAGCAAAACGATTTCTCGCGTATTAGAAAAGTACAATTTCACAATCCCGAAAACGCCACTCTTACCGCTACACGACGTGTGGTACGCGAGGAAGTGCGCGAAAAGGAAACGTGAGTGGCGACGCCACCTTGAGATTTCTTCACCAAACACCGTGACGTAGGAAATTTTGAAGGCGTCTGCTGGGTTCTACGCAGGTTCCGATTGATAAAAAATCAAGTTAATTGTAATCTCTGGGTGCCATAGACGTACCATTCGAAGTTTCAGAAATCGTTATCGAGCCAGTGCAATGAAAATAGCGAAAATGCATTTAGGTCACGCGTGGTAGTTTTGGCGCGAAATTTAAAGATGTAACTTCAACCTTAATTTTCTCCCCTAATATTCACCTTATGATAGTGAAACATGTGACATTAGAGTTCTAAAAGTGCACTTTGTCAATTTAAACCAATGTCATTGTTCCTCTTTAGTGTCCCATGAAATTCCAACGCGCCTAACTGCAATCATATTGGCGATAGAGTATCCTAGGATAACCTAGAAAAAACTGTGCCGCTGCCATCGTTCAGCTAACGTGGGAATAACGGATAGTACACGGATTTGCCTGATCTCCATGCTTACGACTTCAAACGCACTGATGGCTTTACGATTCTTAAGTTTTGACGTTTGTTTCAAATAAGAAAAAATCAATCTTTGTGAACTTAGTGAGCCATTTAAATTTCGGGGCCTTGAAGGTTTAAACTTGTGAAATATAACTGCTGAATATTTGCTGAACTTTGTCTTGCGACAGAGCAGCTCCTGCCCCACGGAGGCAAACGGAGCCAAAAGTGCAAAAACCAGGCATATCCGTGTAATACCCACCGTTCCCATGCTGGCTAAAGCGCCCTGCATGGCGGCTATCATAGACACTAGCACCAGAGTTCCCCATATTTAATATTTCACGTGGCTAAATAAGATTACCGACGGTCGACGCTCTGTTTGCCGCTATGAGTACACAAAATGTCATGCTTATACTTTAACTTTTCATTCCTTACGCAAATGTTCACCCGATTAAAGTGCTTCATCTTTCACTGGCGGACAGCGGCCTTCTTGAACGTCAAGGCCACGTCACAATGAATTGTTAGTGTTTTTCTGCTCATTCGAAATACTTGTTGACAAAACTGCCAAATTATAATTCTTGTTTTTTTCCTGAACAATCCAGTGGAACAAACATGCATACAAAACTAAGAGACTTCTAAATGAATTTCCTAAACTGCGTTCCCCCGACTCCCTTTGTTATTGTAGCTGTTACCAGCTACAGTGACATTAGCTAACTACAGTGAAAGAGCTGTTACCAGCTACACTCACATTAACTAGCTTCAGTAAAATAGCTGTTGCCAGCTACAGTGACATTAGCTAGCTACAGTGAAAGAGCTGTTACCAGCTACAGTTACATTAGCTAGCTACAGTGAAATAGCTGTTACCAGCTACAGTTACATTAGCTTGCTACAGTGAAATAGCTGTTACCATCTACAGTGGCATTTGCTAGCTACAGTGAAATAGCTGTTACCATCTACAGTGGCACTAGCTAGCTACAGTGCAATAGCTGTTACCGGCTACAGTGACATTAGCTAGCTACAGTGCAATAGCTGTTACCGGCTACAGTGACATTATCTAGCTACAGTGAAATAGCTGGTACCAGCTACAGTGAAATAGCTGTTACCATCTACAGTGACATAGTACCAGCTAGATGTCTACAGGCACCGTCCTTGATGATCCACTGGTTATGGTGCTCGACTCCTGAGCCGAAGGTCGTGGGATCGAATCTCGGCTGGAGCAGTGACATGCGTATAAGCAGGCAAACTGCCAGAAACCTGCTTGCTTAAATTTAGATATGCGGTAAAGTACCACAGAAAAAGTCGAAATTTTCGAAGCCCTCTCCTGAGGTGTCTCTCATAGTCGTATCATGTTTGAAAGTTTGCCTGAAGCGCACCAAAAAACATGGACAAGAAGGAGCATACAAGACAGCCATGTTTGTTTTTTTGTGTTTTTTTATGGTGCGCTTCAACCATATTTTCGAACGCGAACTTAAACAAACTGGCCCGACTCGCCATCTTGTTTTTCTAATCGTATCGTGGCTTTGCAACGTTAAACCGCAACAATTATATTAGGGACCATCACGTTTTTAACGCTTATTACTATTTCCCAAGACGTCCCTCTACTTAAAGTGGAAACTCGTCGCATTCCCATGAGATGGCACTAATTGCGCGAGCACCTGCACAGTCGCCCCGAATCGTGATGAGTTCCCTGCGCCGGCGGGCAAATGAATCCAAGGCTGAGCGCCCTATTTCAAATCAGCATTTATATGGGCGGGAAAACGTTTTTGTTTTTGTTTTTTTTAAGTCAAGGGGGGTTTAATAACCTTTGCACGTGACTGCGGCACATTCCCTCGTGGACTTCTGGAAGGCGGAAACCTCGCGTGACGGCACTTGTACATCTACGCAGAAAGCTCAGCTCGCGAAATGGCCCTCAGCCCCCAAAGCGACGATGTTATAGCGCAGGAACAAAACGACGACACAGAGACAAGAAGGCTGTGTCGTCGTTTTGTTCTCGCGCTATACCTATCGTCATGCCATACCAACTAGCCCAAGCTGCCACACCCCAAAGCGAGCGTGGGGTCGCTGCGGGGACGGGATGCGCATTGCTACACGTGAACCATTTTCACCGACCAAAAAAAAAAAGCATAGTCTTATACTTGATTTTTTAATTTTGTTATCATTCATATATTTGATAGCAAAGACAATCACTTTCATTAGGCAACGGCGCGATGCAAAGAAAGCACGTTAGAAGACAAATAAGAAAGAAAAGAAAGACAATCACGGGAAGTGGAACGAAAGGAGTAGAAGTTTGTGCATACACGAGTTTGTTGCGCGCCATTCGAAGAAGTGCGTTTTTTCAGACAGCAGCATGATTGGGAAGTACGCAGGTTGGAAAATGTTATGCGGGCCTATACCGTGAAATTTCGCGTGTTGTCCTACCCTCGACTATATGACGCTTTGTTCTACCGTTCGAAGTATGTGATTTCACGTTTAACAAGAAATTATTATTATTATTATTATTATTATTATTATTATTATTATTATTATTATTATTATTATTATTATTATTATGTTATTATTATTATTATTATTATTACTATTATTATTATTATTATTATTATTATTATTATATTATTATTATTATTATTTGACTGTTGTCGTGTGCCGATAATTGGTTCAGTTGCAATTATTTCTCATAGCGTTTACTATTCGTGCGTGGAACTTTACCACTTCTGCTGCCCTAGCAAACCCACAATACACAGCTGCCGCAGTCTGATTCTTTACGTGAGAGTTGTGAATTAGGGAACATTTCGTTTAGTGTTTTTTTTTTCTTCATTTTGATTTGACATCTCTCGAAATCTAAGCAAGCGTTTTCAAGCTTTATGTACAAGTTGTGGACACTCGAGTACACGGAGCTCAGTTTTATCGCTCAAATGCAAAAAAAAAAAAAAGATTTATCTTGATGTAGCAGTTGAGTCCACAAAACATTTTTCATTTTCGTGCTTTTTATGTACAGCGATGAATAAATCAAACGTGAACATGATATCGCAACGTGGAATAGGCCTCGAGAGTTCGAGAGTAATGCTATATGTCTTACCACTCTTCGCCTCAAGATAGACATCGAAGATGAGATCTTGCTAGTGTTAGATGTATTGTACACACAAGAACGAATAGGTGAGTGAATGCACATTATTTAGGTATAGTCCCGCAGTCTTTTCGCTTGTGCGAAAGGAAGAAGGGGCCAACTATGGGTCCCATCCCACCCTCCGTCGATGACGAGTGCAGTGCCTCAGGTGACTGCTTGAAGTCCTTTGAACTAAAGATCTTTTCATTCAGCCCTAGCTTGTTCATTTTGTCCATAACTCTATTTAAATTGGGTAGTTCTCCCACATTTCACGTGGTACCACAAGACAGACAAATGGAAAGTGGCATTTTGTTTGAACTTTCAAGTGGGGTAATATTTGCGATTTTTTATGCTACCGTAGAATGTGCAATCCATCCAATAATGCGAATTTATTCAGCCCATACAGAGGTATGCCCCGACGAGTGGAAACGCAACGCGCTGTAGCTGTATAGTTTGCATGAACTGCACGAGCTGCCCCAGACCCTGCATAAGGGGCGTTTTCCTGTTAATGCAACATCTACACGACATATTGCTCGTAGAGACATTAAAGGGGTCCTGAAACTCTTTTTCAAGTAACCATGGAATGAATTCACTGGAAGAGCTGATTGCCTAACGAATTCAGAGCCGCAAAAATTTTATGAATGCGTCCAGTGCGAGTGGAGTTACAAAGGTTTGTCGCATGCTGCAATTGCATTCTCTCTTCTCTAGTCTCGACGAAAGCACTGGAAGCTAAACAGGGACGGATGGTAGAGCCATAGAAAAACGTCACGTGCACTTCGCGACCTTGAGCACTTTTTTTCTTTTTTTCTTCGAATGCACGGTTTTTTCAGTGTGATCGCGCGCGCAAGCGAAGACAAGTAGCGGCCTCCCACGGCAATCTCTGTAAAGAGCGAGTGCGCCATGTTCAAATCAGCCAATGGCTGATAGCTTGGTCGTTGACGTGTGATTTTGGGGCATATAACGTGCCGTGATTTGTCGAGAGAAGAGCAAGCAATTTTCAGCTGACTTTGATAATTTATTGTGAAAAACAAGCCGTGTGCTGTGCTATAATATTTAGCTCGCGTGTTGTCGGGAGCCTCTACTACCGATCGGTGGCGTTTTCTGACCATGCTCAAAAAAATGTTGCAGGGCCCCTTTAAAGAGATACTGAAGTCACTTATTAGGTCGACGTTGATTGTTGAAATAATGGTTCATTAAAACTTCTTGGTGTTACTTTTATGCCAAGGAAGTGTTTATCTAGAAATAAAATGACGTTTTTGTGGTCCTCATCAGGTCTGCGCACTTCAATTTACACGCCTCAAGCGGAACGCGTCACGTCACTTTTGCTGTGCGCAACGTTGCCCGGCTCTACTGCGCGGCCGCCGACACTATAGTGGCAACAGAAGGAAAGCAACGGGAGCCACAGCAGCAACGATGGTCATTAAACAATTTCCTGTCATTGGCTTTGAGATGGCACACGTGCTTGGTTCAACTTGGCCCCACTAGACGACACGACCTGTCCAGTTTAGCCAGGCGAAATTTGAAGTTTTGAACCACTCGCGCCTTCTCCATAGTAACGTTCGGCGGTTATTTTTTTTTTTCCGTGAAATAAACAGAAACGAACAAGCAGCATTTAATAACCTCTCTCAATGCACGGAACGTTGCTTATTTAGTGCAGCTAGTTAGATTGCTAGTAATTAATTGTAGGGCTGTACTCTGACGTCATCTGGTTCATTTTGCGAATGTCCTACTGCGGCGCGTGCGTTCTCGTGAATTTATTTTAATTTATCGGAAAGTAGGTCACTCATGTTAATCATATGGCTGTTCTAGACGTTGCCATATACTGACACAATACTCTCACCTAAATTGTTTTATAACTTTAGTGTTCCTTACTGGGATTTGAAGTTTCGTATTTCGTATAAACAGTTATGAGATAGAATGCGTTTATGCACTTTGCACTACCTATCAAGATTGTAATACGCTCTGGCTCAGACTGAAAAATGTTTCCGCATGGTTGAGTCCGAGATAACCTTGCTTCCTTAAGCGCGGCCCCTTATTTGCGCGAATAGATGCATGTCAGTGGCGTCTCCGTGAACAGCGAAGTGAATGCGGACTAAATAAGATGCGACAGCACGGCTGCGTAGCTACAAAATGTTGGAAGGCGAACGGCAAACGTAACTGGGCAGATCCCTGTACAGAAACGAGGTAGCCTATAGGGGCGACGGAGACGGCAGCGCTCGTTGATTGGCTGCGAGAGTCAGTGAATTTGAATTTCCTCGCCACGCTGCGCTTCTCCGGGGCTTCGAACTGAACAGCGCTCGATTACTAGGCCGCTGTCTTCACTCTTTGCATGCTTTTTCTTGTGCTCTTGTTTTTTTCTCTCTTTTGCTTTGCGCTTGCTCTGCTATATTTTCCCTCTCGCCTTGCTCCTCTATTGCTATTCTTTTGCTTTTGCTTTCATATTGTTTCCCTTGTACTTTGCGATTGCTTCGCTTTTTCTCTCCTTTTGCTTTTTCATTTCAATGCATTCAAACTTGAATTGCATTGCACTGCAGTGCTCTACTATATTAGGTCGCTCTTCATATCCCCACCGCATTACTCGCTTCATGAAAATTGCCTCGCAGTAGATAATCGCTAGAAAAAAAAAAAGCAATGAAAGATAAAAAAAAGCGTAGCTCACGGGGTTTCTGTGGAGGGCGCCTGATCCGAAACGTGCGTTATGTCAGAGACATGCAATGTGGTTCCAGTAAACAAGCAAGGGATCCCATCGGCATCCTCAAATTATTTATGACATTGAAATCACGGCAGTGATTTTTTTTGCGTATATGTGTGAAACTGACGTGCCGTTTCGAATTTCTACAAGCACGTCAATGAAGGTGAGTAAGAGAAAAACCTATGTGAGTAACTGTGTACCTTTTCACCTTTCTTTCAATTTTAGTTCTAATCGCATAGTTGCAGATGTCGTACAAAGGTTGAGAAAAGGGTCCGGCCATTTGTATCTACGCATTGTTCAGTGATTTACCAGCGCACTATTAACTACACCGATGCACTGTATATTTGAATCGTTCGGCACTGCATTCCCAAACAACCCAGTGAATATTGCTTCACTAAGTTCTTCAATAGGCTTATAACTGTTTTACTATTTCACATGTGCCTTTTCGAGTTGTCTTGCAAGTTCACCTGTTGGTACCCACCGTATCGCTTACCTTGCCATGGCCGCGACAAAAGCACCGACAATTGTGCAGCTGTACGGTTGTGTCTATTGCTTTACGACGCGTAGTTGACACTTGGTTGATTCGCAATATAAAAATTAAGGCTTGTGGCCATTTCGCACCTGCATATGCAATATACCTGTATTGATTGATTGATATGTGGGGTTTAACGTCCCAAAACCACCATATGATTATGAGAGACGCCGTAGTGGAGGGCTCCGGAAATTTAGACCACCTGGGGTTCTTTAACGTGCACCCAAATCTGAGCACACGGGCCTACAACATTTCCGCCTCCATCGGAAATTCAGCCGCCGCAGCCGGGATTCGAACCCGCGCCCTGCGGGTCAGCAGCCGAGTACCTTAGCCACTATACCACCACGGCGGGGCACTATATACCTGTATTCCAAGGGCACCTGTGGTGGCCGACGTTACGCGCACATGCTTTTCTTTCTTCTTGACACGGCTGAGGGGCCGACCGAAAAGCGAAGCTTGACAAGCATGGTTGTTTGTAGGGGGTTTAATAGGGGGGCCCCATCTAGGCTCCCCTTCCCTTCTCACGCCGCGACGCAACAGGAGTCTGAGTTCCCTCTAGACTAAACGCCGACACATATGCTGACGAGTGTTGCCCCGCCGTGGTGTCTAGGGGCTAAGGTACTCGGCTGCTGACCCACAGGTCGCGGGATCGAATCCCGGCTGAGGCGGGTGCATTTCCGATGGAGGCGGAAATGTTGTAGGCCCGTGTGCTCAGATTTGGGTGCACGTTAAAGAACCCCAGGTGGTCGAAATTTACGGAGCCCTCTACTACGGCGTCTCTCATAATCATATGGTGGTTTTGGGGCGTTAAACCCCACATATCAATCAATCAATGCTGACGAGTGAACGGGATGGTGATGCAATCGGGTCCTGATTACGCTCTTACGTTCTGGTCTTGAAGGGGCAGCTCAAGCGTCCTCCGAAGTTTTTTTTTTTTCGTAATAACAAATCAAAACACTGAATGTTGTAACTTGCTTTGGATAGTGATGATACCGGCTGCTCGCACATTGCACCTCCTTCTCGGACTTTTAGAACACCAGACTAATGACATTCCTTGCGAACACGCTTGAGGGTCGCGTGATTCCAGCCGTATTTGGGCTGTGTAATTTCTAGCGTCGTCTCGCCCTCCACCGGCTCTCCTCTTAGCGCGTTGTTGACGCTGGGTGTGACTAATGAAGCCGTTCTTATCGTTCTCGCTCACGAAGTACACATGCAAATGAGCGAGAACCCGAGCTAGCCTGGTTTAAAGCGACGCTTCTCTTCCCTCTCTGCCTTCCACGTAATGCGAGTTTGCTTCCGGGAAGAAAAAAAATGAAGGATTCTGACAAGATCCGTTTCTTTGAAGGGCTCTGAAAATAAAGACGCAACAAAGAAAGAACGGAGCTAAATTAACCTCACGAGACTTAAGTAGGGAATGTTGTTGTCTTTTTTTGCTGGGAACATCCTGAATTCTAACTCGTCGCTTGAGGCGCTGATCTGCAAACGTAATCCTGCAGTGTACGCCGAAGTGCCTGCACTGCGCTCGTATGAGTCCTAGATAGAAAAAGGAAATGAGAATGATGTGGAGGCAGCGCGTATATCGCTGAGGTACAACATGTTTAAGACAAAGAAATTAATAAAAGTAAGTGCATTACCCAAATTGCTTTTAAGACAAAGCAATGAAAAAAAAAGTTCAGGTTTTAAGCCAGTATACCGAGGTTGAAAGAATGGAAATGCTAACATTTACGTTGATTTATTGTACGACAGCAATAAACAACTATTATCATTGGCATTATCCAAATGATTAATTAAGTGCAGAGACAGTTGCATAGGGGGTAGCAGGTAGTGTTAATGAGATCTAATGAACTGTCTTTAATTAATATTATACCTTGCCGTTATTTGTACCGACTCTATCTGCAATGTGATCCCGATATATGAACTGGACTATGACCACACATTAAGTGCTCATTCATGCATTATAAGCCCTATAATGTATATCGCATGTATGTACATGGGGACTCTGATTAGATTTTTCTTATTCTATTCCTAATTTTTCTTGTTTGTGTGTGTGTCGACACATGTACGCGTGCCTTATAGCGTGTCTCTCTCTCTCTCTCTCTCTCTCTCTCTCTCTATAGATATATATATATATATATATATATATATATATATATATATATATATATATATATATATATATATGGCCTACGTTGCACAATTTTAAAAAGTAGGAACGGTATTATGCAAACCAAGCCTAGTGCACGTTGTTCCCTTTATAGTGTTGGAACAACTACTAATTTCATTCATTCATACATTAAAAAGTGTTTTCGAAAGAAAGGCAACGAATAGCAGTTTGTGAATTACGAACTGTAAGTTAAAATGCCCCTAAAACAATTTTTTATCGTTTAAATTAAAGAATGAAGGAATGGTGATTGACGTCATATATGAAGTGTTCGTATGATATACATACATCTCTATCGGTTTGTCCAGTACGTGTCGTATTTTTCGCTTGCTATTCGTGTGAGATAATTACGATCAGTGCCAAAGCACCGTTGTACCTAACACTATGAAAGAAAATATGTACTTCAGCAGAAAGCAGGTTCAAGTTCCCCCTTTTTTGTCTCTTTCATTTTGCTGCAGGTTGTTACAGTTGTGGAGAGCGCCGATGACAGCTTCTTACAGTGTATACCGATGCCTTTCCCGAAGAAATGACCCAGTGATATTCGAGTGATACCGACTGCTGATACCCAGTGCTGACCGTCTGATACCATCCGCTGACCTGCATGCTCAAGTTTATCGGGCCAAATGACGTGTTGAGACAGGCAAGCTTTGGCAAGGAACCTATCAACTCCAGAATCCTAAATTACTTCCCGTTTATCTTGCTGAACGTTCGGCTCAAGCACGTTTACTCTCGCATTGGTGGTTTCCATCGAGAAACGGCAAACGGGGCAGTCGTAACACGACGTAGATAAATTTGAGGCAACGCCTATGAGCGTTAGAGAGCACCCTTTGGACGAGTGACAGCTAAACGCCAGCTTTAGCGAAAAACTGCATCGTGATATACGAAAGATTGGAAGATGGAATGACAACCTTTTTTTTTCTTTAACATGGTGTAACAAAAAAGAGAGAATATTGCTTGTTTTTGGTGAGAGTGCCTAGTGAGAAGCTTACAAAGGACCCTTCGACATTAGTCCTAGGTTTGTAGACGTCTATGTGCACTGAGAACAAATACCAAGAATTCTGTTGTTGTCTACTGCAACAACATTGAAGAAGGCGGGAGCCCAAGCAGCTGCTTTGACGACGCCCACACCACGCGGAGAGGCCCCTTTGTTGTCGGAACCTTGACACACGGTCCACGCCATCACTCTAAAGACGGCGAGTCCTTCGTAGTTTGTCTCTGTCACGCCTATAACCCTCGTTGTCCTAAGCATGTACAGAAAATCGCCACAGCGAACGCGGAGAAAACTTCCGTCTATCACATTTCGCTTTCTTCGAGACAGGAACATCTCCAAAAATTACCTTCTCGACACTGAAGCGTGCTTCAAGACAAGATTGTAAATATTTGATTTGTAGAGCTTCTCTTTAGCGTTAACCGGAGTGTCCCGTCCCTCTAAATGTTCGTATTCTAACATCAAAGGGAAAATGGCTCGTCGGTGTTGACGTAGTTCTCTTGACGGTCAGTCTTCTTGTTCTTGACGATTAACCGTGCCTTTCTCTTTGGCACTCGTGTCGTTTTGTAGTTGCTAGCAACGCACTCTGTATCACTATTCGATGACTCGTCGGATTTTCCAGTGTCTCTCACACATAACTATGTTAACTTTGTCGATATCTTGAAGATAACTTCGTTAGCTGAACTTCGAATGTCTAATGACTGCACAGCACTTGCAATCGTGGGCCTGCTTTGTCAGCCTAACTCACGTCAGAAGCAATGACTTAGTAAAGCAGGCGGTTCTCAGTGGCATTCTTACGAGACAGAACGAAACTTAACGTTGATGGTGGAGGTGTTTCGATTGCAATATTTTGATTTCAAGTGCCAACTGCTGGTAAGCACTTATTAAGAGTAAGGTAAGCTTCTCGAAGGAGTCCTTGACGAGTCTTTTTCAATCCCAATGGGTGGCTGGCCACCTTTAGTGCTAAGGTGACTTTTAGCGATGAGGCATTGTGCTAAAGGCTACATCGCGTAGCCTCTCTGTCGATTTACGCAGATAATCTAGTGTTGAGTGAGCATTGAATCCTAAAGTGACTAAGCGACTAAGAGTGATACGGGGAGCAATAAGTGGACCCTTGAAGCAGGCCAGTGGCCCTGTGGGGCACCGTCGGCCATTAAGCCCAAATTGACGCCACTCTACGGATGAATCACAGTGCTGTAGCGAATTCATCTGCGATTAGGCAGCAGCAAGAATGACTTCCAAAAGGGAAACGGGGAATCCCTATCGTCAGGGCTTTCGAAAGCGATTTCTTACACAGCGAGTAACTGACACCTGTGTAGTAGTTCAGCAGTGAGGGCTGTCTGGAGATTTTTGAACAAAGAGAACCAGGCCGTCCGTGAAAACATCACTGAAAGAGGACGAAAGACCTTGATAAATTTATATGAGTGGTCTTCCGAACAAAGTGGTTGTCTAAAAACGCTTCCAGTGTGGCATACTAGGAATGCCGGCAGGACCCCTGAAGTATTGTTCCATCGAAAACCTACTTCTTGATACTGGCGCGGCCAACTGAATTTGAGTCAGGATAGTGAGTGTTACAGTGACACCGTCTCTGACTAGTCGTTTTGGTCACCGGCTCCAGACTGCCGACTCTTCACCGGTTACTGACACCGAGTAAGTACGAGTTCACTACGCCGAATTCAAGAAGTGACGCTTGGGAAACAAGGGACACTGGTGCGAACCATCCGGTGCTCTGCTTCTTGTTCGCCTCTGAACTGCGGCTCACTTCCCGCTGTGCTATCCAGGCCCCCTGTTCTTTCTTTTCGCTTTCGAACGATGAAGATTTGCTGACAGACTAACCAGCGTGTCCTCGACGAAGCTGGGTAACCTGGGGTCGTCGTCCAGCGGCCTGGCTTCGGCCAACGCTGCGGCCAATGGTGCCTCCGGCGGCAGCGGCGAGGAGTCGTTGCAGTGGTGCCACAATGGCACGCACTACCTGGATGGCCGCGGTACCATACCGCCTCCTGGTGGCGCCGTCGTTAAGCAGCCCTGGCGAACGGATGGCACGAACAGTCAGGCAAGTGTAATAGTGCGAAGTGGGTACGTGCATGATCGGGTCGCCTTGTGTTTTAACTCGAAGCAAAATAATACTGCGAAAGACAGTTTCTTCCTTTACTTTCGTGTGGGGCTGTGTCTTCTGAATATTTTCTTGTTTTCCTGTCAGTGCCTAACGCGTTGAAAGAAGAGAGCAAACATTTAACCCAATATAGTACAATACCACATGTGTTTATTTACTGCGGCTTTAGGGAGCATCGCTCAGGGTCCTACTTTTAACAGATGATCGGAGTACTCCGCGTACACGAAACATATTATTCGGATATTCTTCAATTCGTGCTGTGTTAGAAGAAATTTATTCTCTAAGGCTGTGTGTGCTTAGAATAATTTGTGTGCTTAGAACAAATGTTGGACAACTTAGAGTACGATGTACTCTAATGTGAAAGAAAAGCAACACGGAGAGTTGTTTAGAATAAATTGTGAACGCTTTGGACCACTGGGTGCACTCTACCACGGGAGAACCAAAATCTCTCCCTACACATCACCTTCTAGTCTGAACCAGCGAGGAGGAGCAAGTGTGTTCGAAAAAATGCTTGACAATTTAGATTACCTATGTATACGGGAGCGCACTAAGTTGTTACAAATACCAAAATGGAAGCTAACGGTGGGTTCAGAAAAAGTTGTTAAGGATTTAGAGCACAAGGTACTCTACTATGGGAGAGCATAAAGCCGTCTAATGGGCCTCACAAAGCTAAAAACGTATCTGCTGTGACCGAGTCGATCTGAGCCACGCTGTGCGTTTGAAAAAGTGGTTAACGATTTAAAGAACTCGGCACTCTACTTTGAGAGACCTGAATGCCGTCCTTGGGCCTCACGCTTAATAAGGACGCATCGACAAAAATTACGCTCGGGCCAGGCTCGGGCTAGTACAGTACTGCAGACGGCTATTCACGTACCGTCTGGCTCTCGCCTGTGTGTTTAACGGCGTAGAGCACACGCACTCGATTATGGGAAGACATAAAGCCGTCCCAGCGATATGGGCAACTGTCGCAATGCCGGGTTTTCAGTCAGCTAACTACTCCGCATGTGTGTTTAGTAAGAGTGCTTAACGATTTAGAGTGCTCACCGCTCAGTGCCCTACTAAGGGAGAGCTGGAAGCCGTGTGTCTCACACCTGATAAGGTGGCATTGGCAGAAAATTACGCTCGGAGCGGGGGGGAGGGTGGGGGGGGGGGTAGAAAAAGGGGGTAACGATTTAGAGCACAGGGTACTCTACTATGGGAGAGCTTAAAGCCGTCCCGAGTAACGACCGCACTAAAGCAGATCGCAGCGTGGAAATGTCAGCGAATTAGTAAGCAGAAACCGTTACGGAAAGCTACTCCACCTAACGCTACCTCCGAGGGCCTCCACGCTAGCGCTAGCTCCTCCTCAACTTTTGTCGGCACATACGCGCAGGGATAATACTCACTGTCGCGTGAATCGTTACCGATAAAACTCTTCAGGTGTTCTAGATATCGTTTAGGCTGGCCTCGCGAAAAGCAAAGTTAGAAATACGCATCTCGTCGATGCGCTGATCGATAAATGCATAACGGAGCGGCACAAGCCCGCCGGAAGTATCATCTTTATATTTGCTCTCGATTTCGTCTCCCACTCCGCTTAGCCAGTCGGTGGTTGAACCACTGCGCATGCGCCAGACGGTCAGGCGCATGCGGTCAGGCGCATCCGGTAGTCCGGTGTGACCGGACTACCGGACCGTCACCATCGGCCTGGTCTGTAGGGAGCGTGGGATCACGTGACGCGAAGAGAAACATCCAAAGTGGCACCCTCTTGCGCCTCGGAAAACACAGCGATTGTTCGGCAATCACGCAAGCCATGGCGGCGCACGAGGATATCCGTCTTCTCCATGAAGTCGTGGCAGCCAATCCCTTTGAAAATCCGCGCATGTAGGGTGACGTTCTGCCCGGAGTTCAATGCGTCGAGGTTTGACGATTTGGGCCGTGAATAAATAAATTAGGAGACGGAATTAATGAAACAAGCATTCGCATGCGATGCCGGCTTGAAAACACACCACAGGGCGAACAAATTATGGCATGAACAACCGACTTCACGCGTAGATTGAGGCACGAGGAAACGACCCCAGCACCACCATGGGAATTCCCTGCTTAGCGCATGGAAACAACAGCACCCGATCACCAGGATCAACACAACCACCGGGCTGTGCCTTCGAGGAAAGGCAGTGCCTCCTCAAACCTGTGGACACCGTCGACACCTACATTGGCGCATCACTCACAGACGAAGAAGCTATAGTATAAGGCTTGGGTCAGCACATCCGATTCCCTCCACAACGCCGTTGTCAAAGTTTTGAGCTTCCGGGTGGGGCACCCTTAGATGCGAATTTCTGGTTTGCTCTTCTTTCTCGCGAGGACGAACACACATGGAACACCGGCCACGCGATAACATAAGGAGCTTGGGCGTTGTGCTACGATGTAATGATGAAGCTCAAAAAGCACTAGCAACCTTTCAACTGACCTGGCCATATGAGGAGCGGTCAAAACTATTCCGATTGTTGTAGGAAACACTGCAAGCGAGAATGTTTCGTACGAAGTGGTTGACAGATTCGTACGAAATGGTTGCTCAGCTGACAGCAACAACAACTGAAGACGTAGGGGCTAACGACGTAAGAAAAAAAAGTGAAGGAGATTGCAGTACTGCGGAATCAACGCGGAAATTTTGTGGACACCTGGTCACACTGGCGCGGACGGGAGAAACGAAGCCGTTCACGAGGTCGCCGCACAAGCGGATGGGCTTGGCTATTCATTACCCCACACCCCAGTTGGTCGGCAAATCAGGCGGATCTTCTCAATCCCTATCTAAAAAAGTGGCGCGAAGGCTCTTCTAGCAGAGCATTTGTGAGTCATATTCGCGTAAAATTGAAAACTGACAGTAAAAAAAAAAAATCCTCTTACAAGCTAGCTACAGCAGCACCTCTGTTGAGCGACAAGTGCGCGCTTACTCGCCAGCAAGAGATATTTCTCTACAAGTACATTGTTAATGCAGCATGTACAGCACATGTTCTTGACAAGTGGTTTGGAGCCAGACAATCAATTGAAAACACTTTTCGATTCCCACATTGTCAAAAATTATGCCGAGCAGATTCAGACCACCTCATTTTGGGTTTGCTCGGCTTTCTCGCGAGGACGAACACAGATGGAACACCGGCCACGCGATAACATAAGGAGCTTGGGCGTTGTGCTACGATGTAATGATGAAGCTCAAAAAGCACTAGCGACCTATGCTATTACAAGCGACCTGTTTCGAGTGGTCTAGAAGACCACTTGGGTGATAACGACTCATATAAAGCAAACTGGTGTTATCTTGATATGCTCACGCTGTTCACCAATTATTACTTCCTCCCATATTCCCCAACTGCGGCCGAGAGCCGCCCTTCTCTTCCAAATGAAGGTTTCATTCATTCATTCATTCATTCATTCATTCATTCATTCATTCATTCATTCATTCATTCATTCATTCATTCTCGATCAGCCTCTTTGGTACTTCCGTCTACAGGACTCTGCAAACCTCCACTAGTACATAAGCGATTGGAGGAGAGACGCTGGCGGCGGCGAGTCAAGACGTGCTCGCGTCGGCTCCCGGATTTTGCCAACTTTTCTAGCATTTTGTCGTCGAGTATCCATGTTTATTTGTGCAAATCTTTTCCGCGAAGTTCTAAGGACCACGCGGACACCCTCTTTTGCCACAGTGAGTGATTTTTCAACATTTTACGGACATTTGTGTGCCTCCGTCGGCGGCGTCTCACCTAACGAGCACTTCGGAGACCAGGCCTGGGCCTAGCTCATCCAGGCCACCCAGCCGGCCTCAGGGGTGGCTCGGCGCCACTCGTCCGTTACCATGATGGAATATCGAGTAGAGGGAGAAAACATTTCCCCGGAGGAAGTCACTCAGGACAAGGGATGGCAAACTGCGGGCGCCAGAAGAGTTACCGCCAAATCGCGGGGAGGTGGCCCTAACGCCGCGGCAACGCTTTCGGCGTCCCGTGGCGACAAGCATAGCGGCGCAGCGCTGAAGTCCAAGATTATTAGGGCAGGCCGAATGCCGGTTCTTCCCAAAGAAGACACCAAAATCGTCATTCGACCAAGAGGTGGACTGAATATCTCCAAAATTGGAGCGGCTGCGGTGGCTGACGCTATACTTGCAGCCGCCGGCATCAGACCCGATGAGCTCTCACAAGACACTCTGTGCCCGAACTTACAGCAAAACATTATGGTGGCCAGCACTCCTAGACGGGAAAATGCCGATCGATACTCCCGCCTCAAGCAAATCCGCATCTCGGGCAACATCCACGAACTCTGCGCGTACGAGACTGCCCCACACTCCACGTGCAAGGGGGTCATACGTGGCATACCGTTGCAAGACGACCCTGCGACGCTGGATGGCAAGATCGTTAACCAGAAAAAACCCGCTCGCACTGGCAGCTAAGAGAATTGCTCAGACGGAGACTGTGATCATCGCCTTTGACGGGCACCGGGTACCGAATTTTGTCAGGTACGGAACGCTCCTGTTGAAATGTTCCCTATATAGAAAGCAAGTGGACGTATGCCACGCCTGCGGAAGACTCGGGCATCGCGCCGATGTCTGTCCAACACCTAGCGACGTCGTCTGCCGGGGATGCGGCCTTCCAAACCCTGATGAGCAGCACCAATGCACCCCAATATGCAAGTTCTGTGGCGGTCTGCACCTTACTGCCAGTAAAGAATGTGCGCATAGATTCAAGACTCCGTACATTGTTCGCCGACGACGCTTCGAGCGCGCCAGACAGCAAGAGGAGCTCCCCCCGCAGTCGATCCTTCGATCCTCCTATTCTCAAGCCTCATGTAGCCCTAGCCCTAGGGGAAAACGACGCTCGCGCTCGCGAGGTCGCTCCATGAGCCGACGGGGCTCCAAAAGCCGCTCTGCCCCAAGATCACGACCATCATCGCCTTCTCCAGCGCGCTCCGGCTCCAGAGGCCGCTCCACGTCCCGCACCCGGAGCGGCTCGTCCAACAGGCCAAGATCCAACACCCCCTCCGGTGGTAAAGGCAAGTCCTATCTAACGTGGGCCGATAGGGCCCGTGGCAACCAAGCGCAGGCGTCCAACTCCCAGGACTCGCACGACCCGCGTCTCACGAACGAGCTCAAAGAGCTTAGGCGTGCCAATGATAGTCTTAGGAAATAAAACGCCCAGTTCAAGCAGGAAATCAGTCGGCCAGCCACCGAGATAGCCGAAATACGAAAATTGGCACTCAAACCGCCGGCTCCTCCGGCCGCCACGAGTTCGTCGGCCATGGACACGGCGGAGGCTCCCCCCAAGGCGGGTGCAGTGAAGCGTCGCGCCCTGGATAGCTCAAGGGAAGACGAGACTCTGGAGCTCCTTTCGGAGCTCAAGAAGGCCATCTCCAACATACAGTCAGGCCTCTCTCAAGTACAAGAAATGATCGCGCACCCCCAGCTGGGTCTGGTCGCCCTCAGCGAGAGAATACTTAGACTGGAGGGGACCCACCACGGATTTTTGCCAAGCACATCGACAACACCAGTCCCAAACTTGAACAGTGTCATTGCCCCGCCGACAGAGGGTGCCATCCTGCAGGTGGCCCTCTCGAAACCCATCCCCAAGCCCAAACATGGATAACGAAACTAACGTCATAACAATGTGGCAGTGGAATTGCGCAGGGTTCGTCAGCAAACGGGCGACCCTGCGACAATACCTAAAAGGTATAAAGGATAAACCCCAAGTTATCACCTTGCAAGAAACGATCACATCATCACACATCAGGCTCCCTGGTTTCGTCACTGTGGCTTCCACTGAAGGGGGAAGGGGGGTGGCCACTCTGGTCAGTAAAAGGTTCACGTGCATTCAGCGAGACCTTGGTCCAGCGGACAATGGGGTCGAGTACGTCATGACGGAACTCCTAGTCGACCCCCCTAAGCGGTGCTTACGAAGGAACAGTATTTTCATATTAAATGTCTACTGCAGGCCCAGCGTACACAGAGCCAGGGCTGGTGGTCTTCTGAAGAAGGCCGTGCATTTTGCCGGCTGTCAACCTCTTGTCGTCATGGGGGACTTCAATGCCCAGCATCAGGCGTGGGGTTACCTCACCAATACGAAGAAGGGTAGAGACATATGGCTCACGGCAACGGAGGAAGATCTGACACTGGTAACCAATAAGGACTTCCCGACCAGGAGAGGGAGCTCGGTGTGCCGAGATACAACCCCGAATCTCACCTTTGTCAAAAGTCTGGAAAACGTCAAATGGACCAACACAGCTATCGACCTTGGTAGCGATCATTGCATCATCGAAGTGCTCATAGAGGTTGCCCGCAACAAGACGGGGACCTTTAAGTTCATCGACTGGGACTTGTTCCGAGCCAACCGCTCCGAGCGCGCCCTTTCCCCGGATGCGGACCTAGACTCTTGGTGCGACGGGCTAAAAGAAGATGTGGCCAGCGCCACCAAAGAGGTGACAACCGATCTAAAGGTGGACAGGATGGACAGTAGGCTCGCGCATCTGTTGGAAGCCAAGCAGGCACTGCTCGCGAGATGGAAGACTCAGCGCCATAACAGAAGACTGCGCAAGAAAATGTCCGAAATCAACAAAACGGTAGGAGATCATTGCAAGGTCTTATGCAAGCAGCAATGGGATGAGCTCTGTGATTCTATGGAGGGCAACTCAAGACCGGTAAAAGCTGGAGACTCCTCAAACACCTACTGCACGACGGCAACACCAAGTCCAATCAGAAGAGAGCTTTGGCGAAAGCTGTCCATTTGGCCACCGACTCAACTCCAGATGAGGCGATCACGGAGAAGCTCATAGACAAGTACCTGGCGGCCACGGACGATCCGGTACCTCCCCAGTTTCCCGACTACGAGGGGCGCGACGCGCCATCGATGGACGAGGACTTCACCGTGGCTGAGGTCAAGCGGGTTCTCGCATCCCTCAATAGCAGATCCGCCCCTGGGCCAGATGGGGTAACCAACAAAATGCTCAAGCACCTCGACGACGACTCTATCGAGTTTTTTACAGACAAGATCAACGAAATCGGGCGCAGCGGTCTCATTCCCAAGAGCTGGAAAGCGGCCTGCACAGTACTGATACCCAAGCCGGGTAAGGCACCGAGCATCGAGAATCTTAGGCCAATCTCGTTGACGTCGTGCGTCGGGAAGGTGGCCGAGCACGCCATGCTCAACCGCCTCACTGACCACCTCGAGTCTAACGAATGCTATAACCACAACATGATTGGCTTTCGGTAGGGGCTCTCGACTCAGGACGCCATGAAGCTGATCAAGCACCAGGTCATTGACTCCGGCTCCGCCGACACCAAGGTGATTCTTGGATTGGATTTGGAAAAGGCTTTTGACAACACATCACACGCCTTTATTCTCAAGAGCTTGTCTGAGTTTCACGTCGGCAAGCGGGCGTACAATTTTGTGCGCTCCTTCCTTTCGTCGCGGTCCACAAGACTGAAGATTGACGATTTTTTGACCCACGAAATTACCCTTGGGCCAAAAGGGACACCTCAGGGGGCGGTGATCTCCCCGACGCTGTTCAATATCTGCATGATCAACCTGTCGAGGGCCTTGAACAAAATCCCGAACATTAACCACACGATCTACGCAGACGACGTCACCATCTGGTGCCTCAGCGGATGTGAGGGTCAGGTCGAGAGTGCTTTGCAAGAGGCCATCGATGTGACGGAGCGCTATCTCATCCCCACCGGGCTAAGGTGCTCGCCCGCTAAGTCCGAGCTCTTACTGTATAAGAAGAGGCCCAGAGGCGGTTCTCACCGGTCCTGGAAGCCAGCAATGGAGAGCCACATTACGTTATTCACCGGTAACGGCTCCCCAGTTCCGCGGGTGGACACTATCAGGGTCCTTGGAATGTTTATCGAGTCTAACGGAGCCAATGGAGCCGCCGTCAAACGCATTTGTTCCAAGACCGAAAGCGCCCTCGGACTGATTCGAAGAATCGCTAACAGGCACCGCGGAATCAGGGAGGACAATCTGATCCGGATTATCCACGCATTCGTGCTATGCCACCTCGCTTATTCGGCGGCTATGCACAACTGGCTCGTTCCGGAGCGCAACAAAATCAATGCCCTAATCAGAAGAATCTTCAAGCTGGCCCTTGGCATTCCCGTTCGAACGCACACGGAAGACCTCCTGAAGTTGGGAATCCACAACACGTTCGAAGAAATTGTCGAAGCCCAAGAGTTTGCACAGTTTGTCAGACTGTCTGGCACCCCAACGGGTAGAGCCATACTCGGCATGCTGGGACGAAACCCCACGGTTGTCGGTCCTGACGCTGTGAAGCTGCCCAACGACGTAAGATCCAAGATCCAGATTGCGCGGATGCCGCGCAATATGCATCCAACCTACAACGAAGCACGAAGACGAGCCAGGGGTAAATCTCTGCTCGCCAGTGCCTGCTTGGACAAGGATCGAGCCTGCTTCGTCGATGCAGCTTCGTACATTCAAGAAGAAGCCTTCTCCTCAGTGGGCGTCGACTGTGATTGCAGAGTCATCAGCTGCGCTACCATCCGCACTTCTAGTTCCAGCGTTGCAGAGCAGGTTGCCATTGCTCTTGCATTGACGGACGGTGTACATGACACAATTTATTCAGACTCCAAGGCCGCTATCAAGGCCTTCCAGATGGGCATGGTGGCTCCCCAGGTCCTACAGATTATTCAAAAAGTCAAAGACCTCAAAGATCACTCATTGGTCTGGTTTCCTGCGCACCTTGGAACCATTGAGGGTGCCTCGCTCAATCCCAACGAGGAGGCGCACTCGGCTGCACGAGGTTTGACGGACCGTGTGCCGGGTAACGCGTCATCTCCTGGGCGACCTGAGCCTCTCTGCTCGTACAACGAGATATGCAAGCACCACTATCTGTCAAGAAGACTGTTGCCTCTACCACACTCCTCGCTATGCAGGGCCCAAGCTGTTACTCTCCGACTGCTACAAACAAACACTTACCCGAGCCCTGCGGCACTGCACACAATGTACCCTGAACGGTTTCCAAGCCCGGACTGCCCCCTGTGTGGTGGTTATGCGGACTTCGAGCATGTACTGTGGGGCTGCGCCTCTGCCGGTCTCCCTTTCACCCAAGAGGAAATGAAGCGACTCATTAAGGCCCAGGACCAGACCTCTCAAATCCTGGCCGTGCCCCGCCGCGGTGGTCTAGTGGCTAAGGTACTCGGCTGCTGACCCGCAGGTCGCGGGTTCGATTCCCGGCTGCGGCGGCTGCATTTCCGATGGAGGCGGAAATGTTGTAGGCCCGTGTACTCAGATTTGGGTGCACGTTAAAGAACCCCAGGTGGTCAAAATTTCCGGAGCCCTCCACTACGGCGTCTCTCATAATCAAATGGTGGTTTTGGGACGTTAAACCCCACAAATCAATCAATCAATCAATCAATCAATCAATCAATCAATCAATCAATCAAATCCTGGCCGTCCAGAGGGCCCGCACGAGGGCCGTCAGGTTTAACCTGATGGTCCCCGAGTGGGCCTAGCCAGGTGACGCTGAGTTTACTCGCGTCTATTGTGGACCGAATAAAGTTGTTTCACTCACTCACATAAGCGATTTCGTGTACAACAGTAATAACTTTATTTTTAGCAGCAGCCGCCCTTCAACCTATTCAGAAATGCTCTTTAGTTCGGCTTGCCACAAGGCCGCGCGTTTGGAACACGTTTGTGTGGCCTTGAAGCTTTAATTCTAGTCCATCTCTAAGTGGAGGAGTGACAAAAAATTAATTTTGTAATGCTCATGCGTCAAGCACCATCATTACATGAAAATGAATCAATTCACACTGTTCTTAAAACGGAATTTGCTTTCTTGCTGTAAGACGAGTACAGCTTTTTTTTTTTTGAACTTCCTTTTAAACCCACTTCTGACTGATACACAAGCAGCGTCCCAATAGCCTTAACCGAGAGACACTAAAGCTAAAACCAACAACGCGCGTTGCACTTAGGTAACGTTGAGAGTTTGAGCGGAACTGGGAATGGACCGGACCGCAGAATCAGTCAGCTGAAAGCGCCTGATAACAGTCATTGCACCAGCACTTCGTGCACACGGTTAACCAGCGAGGCTGAAACGTACACTGCGTTTATCACGAGCTCGGGCCTGTACGAGTGTGTTTTGTTGTAGTTTTCGATTTATCGATCGCCGCATCAAGGAGGTGCGTAGTTCAAACTTTGCTTTTGGTGATGCTAGTCTAAAGCATACTAGGAACACCTAAAGGGTTTTAACGGTAGCGATTCACGCTGCGTTCGGTACCATCCTTTCGAGCATACGCTGGAAAAAAGTTGGGGAGAAGCTAGTGCAAGCGTGGAGGCCTTTGCAGTTATCCTAAGGTATACCGTTAGTTTTATTTGCGTATTTTGCACACGCACAACAATCAGCAGTACGTAGCTAGCACTCTCAATCGTTACCCACTTTTTATACCCCCCCCCCCTCCAGTACTCCAATTTGTTACCAACTTTTCTAAACACATGATGCGCAGTTTCGGCCTCCAGACAAGGGCCTCATGAAATGTGAGGCGTACGGGACGGCTTTTAGATGCGGAGCATCTAATACTCGAGGCTTGTAGTGCGGCGCCGTCCACAAGCTTCCTCCTCCTTCTTCCACCATCTGTGCATCCCTTCCTCCTCTACACACCGCGCGCGCTTCACTCCTCCACCATCTGTGCGCCCTTCCTCCTCTACACACCGCGTGCGCTTCTCCTCTTCACAAACATTCGCTAGCTGTATAATGTAGCGCGCATGCGCCGTCACGCTTCGAGAACATCGGCAGCTGACGCGCGCGCATGCGCCGTCGCGCTTCGAGAACATCGGCAGCTGACGCGCGCGCATGCGCCGTTGCGCTTCTCCCCCTTCTCGAACATTCGACAGCTGACAGTGCATGCGCCGTCGCGCTGTATATATACTCAAGGTCGGTGCTCGCTCGCTCAGTTGCCGCTCGTCGGTTGGTTTGTACGGCGCGTCGACGTCCGAGGTCGCAATGATCGACGTCCCTTCGACCAGCGCCGGCCAAAGTGTTGGCGGAACCGCAACCAAGTCGTCGTCCGAAGACAAGGCAGCGCGGAGAAGAGCTCGCGACGCCGAACGTAAACGTCGGCGTCGCGCAACGCGCGACGACTGCAAACACCACCAGCCGACCACCATTCGCGGAATTTGCATCGACCACGTCTTTGCAAATTTCGACCTACGACCGCTGCAACCCGATCCACTCACTCTTCACTTTACCGACCAAAAAGCCATCGTGCTCAAAGTTCGTCGCAATAAATAAACACCGCCCTTTCGCATACGTGTCGTACGTGTTCACTCATTTAACACCCCTCCTACAACCACGTTAACCAATTTAGCCAGCGACCCAAGTAAGTCGCAATTTAACACCCCATTTCACAACCACGTTAACCAATTTAGCCATCGACCCAAGTAAGTCGCACTTTAACACCCCGTTAACCAATTATATGCTCCGCATCCTCCTCAGTGTTCCCCCGAGGGAAGCTGCGGGCAATTTTTTTACTTTCCCATAATAGAGTACCAAGTATACTCCAAATATTTAGCGACTTTTTCAAAACACACAACATAGACATGCTCGTCGTGGCACGTAGATGTCTCTATGTCCAAGTGCCCCTTGCAATAGAATGCTATGAAGGTTTTGTTTTTCGTACTTATGGTAAATAAGCTTTTTTCAAACTGTCGTGAATATTATTGATGTGTTCACTGAATCACAGTGACGTTTGTCGTGGCACATAGACGGGCCAATGTGTTTATGAGCCGCTAATTACGGGATTGTTATGGATTTGTGTTTTTTTACATAGTGTAAATAAACTTTTTACAGAATAAATTTATCTCATATAGCATGATTTGAAGACTGAGCGAATAGAGTGTTAGAATAATCACGAAAAAAAATGCATAGTTCCAGCAGCACACGAACGGTGTGCACTTTATATACCTGATGCTTCAAGAAATGTGTCCAAAATTGTCATAATCAGGAAAATGACGCTTCTGTGACGATGCTTTCAAAGTTCTGCTGTAGCGACGGGCATATTAAGATGCCTAAAGACATCATTTAAAACTACACTCATGAAATGTAAAATAATGAACTATTTATTGGTGGAGTTGGGCGATTATGTGTACAGTTTGAAAGTAGTTTTTCATGCGAAGAACGTCTTGCAGCTTTGATATATCGAAACAGCGGCCTGTATGTGAAGGAGCCCCGAATTCATTGGCGAAACCAGATGGCACAAGATCTCCACTGTCGTATTTTTCTTAGCTTTCAAGATTGATTGAGTGCTTTATTAATCGGGATACTTGTGCAGCTGTGAGGGCTGTGCTCACAATCATAGCACGCGAGGTGTCCATACGTTAACGAACGTGGAAAAGCTACGTCACTGTAATCCAATTTTGTTGTGGCTTCTGACTGAACACGAACCGACTAAACCGACAACGTGTATTCTAAACCACTGTAATCGTTTTCCTCATCAGCGACGTCATTCTCGTCTGCTCGTTGTGCTCATATGTGGTTCGGTCTTGCTTTTCCCGTAGAATTTTGTTGAATTTCATTGCGACATGCCCAATAATGACTCGAGGCCGCATTTGCTATGTTTCAAAGCTGCTATGGATTCTTCGCATGAAGAGCTTTCATTCTTCCATTTGATATAACAGCCTATTTGAATTCCTAAACCTAAAAGTAAATAAGTTAACCTATTTACTGTGCCACGTTGTTTGTGTAGTCATCCTTGATGCGCGATGTGACAGAAAAAAAAATCAATTTTGAGGACACCAAGCAAATATCGCGTTTTTCTGTTGGTTTCGCGCACATTTATTGAAACAATGTAGATACATTGTTTATCGTTGGTGGCACGCGCAACCCTCAGGTACTTCAGCGTGACAATGGCTTCTTCACCATCGTCTACCAGATGTCGCAAGGAGTCAGAGAGCACGCTTTGAAGGGCGTGGCCCCGTCCGTTTCTCGTTGCAGCGCATTGATAAAGGAGCCGGTATACAGGGCCACGTAACTCCAGCTCCGTACTTTGACCTACTGGACGTGGTTTGCCGTGCTCGCATGCTGATCTCTAGGAAGTAGTTCAGCGTATGGCTCATAGCTTTGTACACGTTGCGCTCTCATCGTGAATGTTTGCGTTGAAAGCCAAAGCCCGCATGCTAATCTGTAAAGGAGAGTTCAACATGTGACAGATTATAACTATTTTACGTGTTGGCTCCCATTAGGAAAGCTTTATCTGAAGCCATAAACCACCCGCTGGTCTATACAAGTGAAGTTCAATCCGACGGTTCATATCTTTGTACGTGTTGCGATCTCACCGTGAAAGTTTGCGTTGAAGCCATAGACAGCCCGAAGGTCACTTCTCCGTTCAAAGCGGCTGTGTTTGCTGAATGTAACGAACTGCCTATATCCCCCTGTTACTCGGGCACGGTAACTATGGTTACGACGAACCTCAGCTAACGTTTATATTTTAAATCGCGACACTGAGTGTCACAGTTACTTCGCTTCAACACCCAAACTAAAGACGAACTCTTTGCGTGAAGCAAGTCACGTTAACACTCAGCTTCGATATTAAAGTATTAACGTTGGCTTAGGATCGTCGTAACGGGGGTCAGCGTGCCCGTACAACAAGGGTATTACAATCCAGAAAGAGAGAGATAAAGATGCAAGGAAAGGCAGGGAGGTCACCTAACCAGACGCACATCCGGTTTGCTACCCTGCTCTGGGGAAGAGATGAAGGGGAGGAAAGAGGTTACAGTCCGATTTGTCGCTATAGCATTCGTGGTGGCAAAGCTGACTGCGCTGCACGCACTCCTGTCATGGAAGTTAGCGCTTTATTCTTGCTTTTAAATTGTTTCTGTGAGATTACAAGGGTATATTCTTACTTTATTTCTTTCAATTGCATTTTACTGTAGCTCTGTCTCCCTGCTATGTACATCACAAGCATTCTCAATTCTACATTGTACAAGAGGTCCCCTTGCAGTCTCTGACTATGGGACCTCTTTCTGTATATCATGCACATGTATTCTTCTTATTTACCACAATAAAACCTTCTGTTCTGTTTTGTTCCCCATTTTCTTCATTTTCCCCATTTCCCCCCATTTCCCTCCATTTTTTCCCTACGCAGGCGAGTGCGGTGGTGTACGTGCTGGTGGTGCTCCTGCTGTACGCGCTCGCCCTCGCCGTGGTGCTGATCAAATACGTTCGCCGCGAGCGCTACGAGGCCCGGCTGTACCACCTGTGCGACGAGTTCATGCGGCGCGACCGCTTCCTGCGCCTCTCCAAGCGACACTCGTCCATTCGCTCCAACCCGGCCGCCCGAAGTGGGGACAACAACGACCAGGACGAAGGGAAGGTCTAACTCGAGGCAGCCTCGACTCGACGCCGGTACACTCCATTCTGAAACGTTACGTGAAGGAGCCCACGTCGCGCGCGTTTTCTTATCCCTCTTTCACGGGAAAATAGTTGCTCCCTATAGCAACCAGATGAAGAGTGGAGTATGATTTATTGTTTGCCAGAAATTTATGTTCACATAAAAAAAAAACTCTATGTGAAGACAAGATTATGTACAGTTTAAGCTACCAGATGAAGAATGGAGTACGATTTAGTGTTTGCCGTAAATTTCGGTTCACATAAACTCCTCTGCGTGAAGAGAAGGATGTGTACAGACGCATGGGTTGTCCCCGGCAAACAGAACCACATATGTCCACCCATATACACAAAAAAAAATCCGCTAGACCAAAACTCGGGCTTATAAATTAGATGAGTTCAAGTGCTTTAAAAATGATAGACAGCTTAGCTCGGCCTCTGCCAAGCTAAGCATTCTGCCAAGCTAAAATGTCTGTGCATTCCTATCCTTGTACAGCAAAGAAATGCTCGCGTTTTAATCACTGTACTTACTATTTAAGCGTGTACCTTGAATTGTATTTCAGTGTTTATTTTAGTAGAAATATATTTTACGTAGCCGTTAACAAGGTGTACAAACTACTGCATAATTTGCGTGAGGAGTTGCGCTCGGGCACAGAGTAAAGCAGTATCTCTCACTTTGTGTTATTACGAAAATTCAATTCGGCGCAGTGAAAAATAACAACTGTTTCAGTAAGAAGTGTAGGTGGGCTTTTTTATAGCAGCGCCTCTCGGTAGATTCTTGAACGCGCCGTGAACCGATATTCTACTCCGTCGCATACGCACGCTCATAGTGCCTCACGGATAAGGGATTTTTGTTGCTCCGAATTAAAACAGCAGTGTAGAGAACGCTACAAAAAGCATCGTGGAACCTCGAAACGCGTTGAATGTGTGTTTAACACCTGTGTCCCTAAAAAAAAACGTGCAACCGATTTCGGCATCTGGAGGGTGCATTCGCGGTGAAGTGCCAAAAAATTCATTCTGACGTACGTCTAAGTTCCTTCGAAACAGCAACTCATGAGGTAATAGTAGCAGTTATTTTCGCCGTTGTATAAAGTTGCATTTCGTACACGCCAAGAACGACGGGTGAATACCCGTCCTGGTGTTGCGACAGCTATTTCGCCGGTTGCGTTGTCTTGCCGTGATAATGTCCATCGTGGTGAGGTTGGCTTGCGAATTTTGGGTGACGAAAGCTTCAGCAGCAGAGTAAAATATTTGATACATCTTTCCTTGCTTTGGTGTGAGAAGTACGTTAACATTTTGTGACAAAGAAAAGGAAAAAATGTGCCTTTTGTGATGCTTTAAATTCGTGTCAGTATACCCTTTTAGAGAGCCTAAGGAAATTTTAAATAATCTGGAATGTCAATACTGCGTGACTCCTCACGAGATCGCGTGTATGCCACGCAAGACCTCAATAATAAATGCAAAGATAATAAATACAAAAAATGTCAAAGAGATGCTTTGATTGTGTGAGACGCTTCGTACCTGTAGCTGCCTCGTGTGTGACCTCGTATAGCATCTAAGCGTTCCCACTGCTTCTGTTTTACATGCGTGGGTTGCTCCAGCCCTGCCCACTAGTCTGTACCACGTGATCTGTACCACGTGATCTGTATGGTTAACGTGGCCGTGGCGCATGTCATCGAAGTGGGCGATGGTCGTTTGGCCCGAAGGACTCGTGGCGCCTGCTGAAAGGCTGTGGAACAGGGATCGTGCGACAGGAAATGCACGGCAAAATAATCACCGATTGCCCAGAGTGCGTCACCGTATGCGAAACTTGCCGTGTATAGCTATTATATATACAGTGTTTAGGCTTCCGCGAACTAGTAATCAGCAAACGTTTTAGCGTTTGTAGATTGCCGCACGACCAACTGCGAGCTACCGTGACGCAGGCGGCGTCTGGTGTCGCAGATATGAACTAAGGAAACACATAACTATGTCAGAAGAAACCAATTGTATATACCTTTTCACTATTTACAAACACAGTCCCTTGATGACATCTGGTTGTATCCACCGATGTGCGAAAGTGGCATCGGTGGGCAAGAAGAGGTTTAGAAAATAGCCCGCTGATTTTCTGCACTTTCTTTTCCTTATTTGGCAAAATATATTCTCATAAATGTTCTTTTGAGCTACATAAAGATTACAAGAGATTTCCTTGTACTTTACGCACGCTTCTTTTATCTGGAAAACTAAAGAGATACGTTTCATATATTGAAATGAACTTGAAAACGTGCTTTCAGTTTCCACGTTAGGAGCTTATAAATGAGGTGAAAGGTATTTTTTCTTTGGTGGGGGGGGGGGGGGGGGGTACGACGCTTGTGACCTTGAAACCGTCTATTTTTACCTCTGACGTAAGCGCCATCCAGCGCTGCAAATACTTTTCTGCATGCTGCTTTGAAAACAACACAAGGAAAACTTATTAGACGAGTATGCAGAGCAGTGTGGTCAGGTGAAGTTTTTAAAGATGTCGCTGCCCTTGCTGCAAGCGCAAAGGTTATAGTGTGCACACAAACGTCAGACTTGCTAGTATGTTCCATTAAGTGTTCTGATGTTCACTGGTGTCTATTTCTGACACGTTTTTCTTGTTGTCCAAGAAAAAAGCAATATTAGAATCGTTGAGCTGAAGTGGCTGAGTTTTACATAGTTGCGTTGTAGCATAGTGCGGAAAATAATACGGACCATAGGATGAAGTAACGTTTGTTTGCGCACTACTACAAGCCAATTTACGATGAGCCAGAAAGCTCCTATCGATAACTTTGTGTAGCTTTACAAGTTTATGCGTAATAACAAGAGGGATAGTAAGAAAGAACACGATATACTCGTGGACCGTACGGGAAACCGTTCATTTAGTTGCTACGTACGAGTGGCGTAGCGATCCACACGATGAAGAGGAGGACGACAGCGGACAGACTGGCGCGAGCTAATCTGTGTGGCTGGCGCTGCTCGCTTAACCGGCCGTAAATATATCGGTGTCTACTCTTCCGAGTCGGTATCCTTCTCATAACATACTTGGTGAAGGTGCGGGGTAGGATTTTTCTTGCAGCCTGTGTGATTTTCCTCGCAGCCTGCATCTATTGCATGCAACCCACGCGGAATAATCCTGGCAAGGCAATGGTTCCAGGAAAAAAAAAAAACGGAGGCTATATAAGCGATCGGAAGTCGACGAACAGGGAGAGGCTGGGTAAATGAATCGGGAAGATAAGTAGGAATGGGAGAACCTCGCGAAGAACAATGTCTCTCGGGACAGTCATTCCAGAACAAAGGAGGGGCACCACTTTCCACCAACGATGCGGCTGCCGCAAGTATAGGGCATCTACGCAGTCCTATGGAGGTTGTTTACTTCTCTGTCAGCCCAGAAAGCCGTGGCGAGACCAGGAGGAAACATCACGAGGACAGTGGTGAGGTAAACAAAGAGGCTTGCACGACTGTGTGCCGAAATCACTCCCGGTGGACCCCTTTCAGCGCTCCAGGCGTCATTCGAGATTGCACCACGCGTGCAGATACTGCCGGTTGTGTACACTACCACGCCCGAACGTCTAGTTCCGTGCAGTTGGGCGTCGCCTATCTGGGCGTCAGCCTTCGGAAGTCGAGAAGTCGGTGCTGGAGGAGCATGCGTAGGTTCCTTGGATTAGAGCCCATTGATTTCATTTATGATAAGGTGCGTACGTCATCTTTGTTTACCATAAGAACAAGCAGGGTGTGGCGTGTTCAAGCCTAATTAAAATTGAAACATAATGTTTGCATAAAGTCATTCGACCTGAAGCGATAATTAAAAGACAGTGACAAGAAACGAGGAATTATTGGAATGAACTAAAATATCCACTGCACGCACGTTCATTTTAGAATTGCGAGACACTTTTCGATTGAGTTTTGTTTCTTCTCCAACGCGGAGTCCTTCCAGTCTTCGACTAACTCTCGCAATACGCCTCATTAGCAGAACGAACGCACTTTCCCCTTGAACTGCACCTATCTTGAAGGGAGATGAAGAGCAGGCAAGGGGTTTAACCAGGGCTAAGTCGAGTAGGCCTAGAGCTAAGCCCAGGAGTGTATCACGGAACAAGTGGGTGTTAAGGACTTTGTAGTAAAAAGTGAAAATAAAGAAGGAGAATTGGTCATGGGCAGGGCACGTAGCGCGAAGGCAAGATAATCGCTGGCCATTAAGGATCACGGACTGGATTCCAAGAGAATGCAAGTGGGTGAAGGGGAGACAAAATAAGCTGGGCGAGTGAGATTGGTAAGTTGGTTGGTATTAAGTGGCAGCAGCAAGCACAGGACCAAGTTTACTGGCATTACATAGGAGAAGCAGTGGACGTAGTCAGGCTGAGGATGATGATGATGAAGCCGAGTAGGCCAGCCGACCATAGCGAAACTGAAGGAATGTTAGACGATAAATATCACTCTTACTATCGGTGTAACAACAGTTCTGTGCTTGACATCACGGATGGTGAATCAGTCTGAAAATATCGTCGCATTTCGGAGCTGTAACGCTCAGTCCCATGGTCGCAAGATAATGTCGGTGATGAAGTCGTTCCCGTCCAGGTCATGCGATGATGAGGCCTCTCTAGTGCACCTATTTTGAACTGGTCGATGCGCTTATCAGATGGATGCGCCCGCTGAATAGAACAATCTCTGTCACCCTCCGACGAACCAGACGCTGGATACAAAAGAGAGGAAGACAAAGCGACTGACAGAAAAGGAAAACGGTCCGATTGATTGATCGCCCACCCGTGGACAATGCCACGGAGGAAATGCGGAAGGATCGAGGACTCCAGAAATGGGGTGGTGCCGGCTTTGGGCGTGGCGCGCACTTGATGACAGATTGTGCCGTAGGACGTCCTCTGAGCGTTTGCCCTGATTCATGACCGCATTGTACCGAAGAATAAATAAATAATAAGTAAATAAATAAATAAATAAATAAGGTAACAAAAGCTTCATTCTTTCCTTTTCTTCCGCCTCTCCTTTTTTTGACTGTTGACACAGAGTACGCGAGTTTTCGAGGGGCGTAAAAAGTGCGGTTCTGTAGTGGGCGGTCAACGCATTCGATACGTATAAAAAGAAAAGAAACTTTCTTGCAATTTCTGCAAAAGTTGAGGTTGCAAGGCGAGTCAAACGTGGTTTGGTGCTTCGCTCGACGGATATGCACGTGGCAATGAAAAACGTTTAAACTCTCTGGCATTGTTGCCGCAATGCTCGTGGCCTTCAAAGCATGAAAGCCACCGTGTTCGAGTACCACTACGTTAAAAACCTGTGTTCATAACGCGTCATTCACGCTATAAGTGCATTGGTCTTAATTTGATCACTCGGGACACGTTCACGTCTGTAGATTTACTGCAGTGTAGTACGCTATAGTGTGATAAGACTCCTTCGGCTTTAAATGGGCGTCGGGTCGCAGGGCGTCGCATGCGTAGTTCAGTTTCTGGTACTCACTCCCCGCGATGCATTTGGCGTAAGCCTTGCCGAGGTTTGTCTTTGCGTTTAGAAGTTATCGCTGTATCGTTCGACATTCACACGCTTCGCTCATTACGCATTATCTGGATCAGTGACGCATAGTCCAAACACGACAGCGTCGCTGCCGACATCTTGCGAGGCTACTTGAAACCACTGTATGCTAAGGAAGTTACTTGGCTGCGTTGACCCGGGCCTGAATATTACGAAAAGGGCTTAGAAGACCTGCGCGTTCATGACGCCGTTTCCACTGACATGGAAAACATTGCATATTGTTTCATGACATGTGGCGCAACATTTGGTTGCACGATCACCAGGTGTCGCTAACAACGCCGCTGTTTTCATGCGCGATGCTCGTAACACGGCGACATGAGACGGATCCACCGGTATTGCGTGTGAACTGACGTCTTCGGTACCACCGTAGCGTATATAGAATTTAAAAAAAACTAGGGAGGGATCTTCACTTAACAATATTGAAGCTTAGTCAGAAAAGGCGCGAGTAATGAAGAGGCCTTGGTCACAGGATAAACCAGCGCTACTACTGGTGGGCGTCTTTGGTTGCATCTACTGTGGGCTCCGCGGAGGCCTAATTCTACCCAGGAGGCACCGCGCAACTGGTAGACGTGGGCGGCGTCAGGGGAGGTTAGCTTGCTGAGGCTAGAGCAATGACGTGACCTTCCCTCGTAGTTTTTTTTTTCGTCCTCCGTGGACAAAAGCCTGCGTGTTATCTTAGTGGCACCACCATCTATGTACCGAATTTGGAAATGTGACATCAAGATAGCGTCTGCTACGTCACGTGCCCTTTCCCCACACTACTGGACGAACATTATGTTGTCTGTATACATGCACCGACTTCGTTGGAAGTACTTGTCGCGAATGCGTGAAATCTGTGTCAGACTGCTCTCGTCCGCGAAAGGACTCTTACAGACTGTGCATCGCCTTTCTGCTAATTCGCTTGACTGGATCCCAAGTTCATGGGGAGAAACTAGAACAATCCGCACTAGTCGTTCGCGGATCAATTTGTTTCGTTCCGTGTTTTAAGTTTGTGTTCCGGAGCTGTGTGTCGTGCGTGTTCGTGCACCGTGACCGTGAACAGTGTTTTTCCCGCGGTGGGTCTCAACTCGGTGGAGCCAAGAATCAGCATTGTTTCATTGCACGCGAAGTGTAAGAACACTCGTGCTTTTTTCTTGAGTGTGCATCTGTATATGTGTCTCTTTCTTTTGTCTTCCCCGTGACTAGCGATATGGACTAACACCAACGGAAGACTTCTGAGTGCATGTGCGGTCTCTGTGTCTCATCTGTTTCAGGAACTCTATACCAGAGTGCCCCGGGTGCGCCTTTGTTTGTTGCTGAACTCGTGTACATAATGTTCTTGCCGTTCTGTTCTTTTTTTTTTTGCTTTTTCCCCTTCTTCGCATGTACGCCAAACCGACCACGTGTTTTTCGTAGCGGATGCGACGCTGCGCCTGGTTGGCTCATCGTGAAGCTAATAAAATATGGTTATGCAACGAATGAAAAAGAAAAAAAAAGAAATGTGTGAGTTTCCTGTGAGTTTACTCTCAGGAGGAACTTGCCACCTGCTAATGCACTTGCCACCTGGGAAGCACTTGCCGGTGAGAGGCACTCACTATTTGGGTATGCACTTACCATCTGTGTGTGCACGTTCCACCTCGGAAGTGGCAAACGGGCCTTTCCTTTCACCTGGAAAAGCGTACGTATACGACTTTTGCATATTCGTAACTAAACAGACATTACCGTTTGCTGTCTCTGCCTTCTGTCATCTCTAACTTTCTCTTAGTATAACAACCATCGTGAGAAACCAACGAGAAGGAGCATACGAAAACAGTGCGCCTGTTCTCTCCCTGTTCTTTCTGGTGTGTCCTGTTTAGTTGCGATCTCATGGTGGTTTCTATGTCAAACCACTGACTCGCCTGAAGGTCACCTCTTCTAAAGCTCATTTAGCATGACAGTATGCCCGTGCATGGTTTCCTTTCATCTGCATTTCGTTTTAACACAGATCGTGTGTATAACGTGCGAGAAGCACGAGTTAGAGTTTGACGAAGGGACGAAACTAACATGTTCGCAAGCACAAACTCTAACCAACTTGCCCAAAATGTGGTTAAGTATAGATTGATGGGAAAACCCTTTCCTGCAGTGAACATAAGAATGGCTTAAGATTAGGAAGAGGGCGTTGTGGTTTACGATAATGGTGATTCTGCTTCGGGAAGTCCGTACCATGTATATATTTTCCCTCGGGAAGTCATTTACAAAGGGCGGATAGTAAGCCACGCGTTCCCTCTTGGTAAAGGGCCTCTCCCACTCCGCGTTCACGGACAAGGCAGTGGTTAACCCTTGCCCTCGCTACTTTTGTCACGGGTGATATCTCCTCCTCGCCACTTATTTCTTAGAGCAAGCACACAATGTCGGCACTAAGCGTTGAGCTTATGAAGACTTCGCTGCATGCACTGTATTCGTTATCGCCACTTGCGCAATCAGAATCACGCAAAATAAAGTCTAATCAGTTGATCGCGCATGAAAGTCGTGCGAGGCATGGAAAAAACGGGTAGGCGGCTGCATGGCAAAGCAGATCAGGATTCAAAAGCCTAAATTACACTGTCTTAATTATTTACAGACGAAGTTCTTTACGCCAAAACCCAATAGCGACTAATGTGTGAGCTTCACTCATCGCAATATCAAAATCACGAATTGGGACAACGATGAATCTTTACTTGTTAATATGCGTAGTGTTTCCATTAGCGAAAAAAATCACTCGTGGTTGCAACGAAAACTTCCTATAGCGCGACTCATGCACAAAAAGGATGACAAGAGAGCCACATTTCTGGCGATAAAAGTCGCATTTATTATTGCAGCGTAAGCGACTGTATCTCTTCGTTTACTACGCGCGTTAAGTTTTTTCAGGCTTACTATCTCTTTCTCTCTACCTCTCTCCTTCTAATATTACGTTCGCAGAACAACGTGTCATTGAAACCAGCAAAAAACTGCTAAGTTTGCTGTATGACGTTTCACACCAAGTTATGGCGGTATATTCACGTTCCGACACGTCGCTTCATTTTCTAGCACAGTCCGGAGTTTCTCATCGCCATACAGCCTTGGATAGCTCGTACAATACGAGGACCCACACTCGTGCATGTTCTCATCCCGCGAGTCTTTATCGAAACATTTAATATCCTCATTTCGAGTCGTCGATAATTATTGGAGTTGACGGTTTAGTTCACCTACGCGAGAACTTCAGCGCCTATACGCACGATAAAGAACAATGCAAAACGATTAAATATCTCCAGCGTGTTCTCGGGTGCTGTTTCCGTGCAGCGATGCAGATTTCAGGGAGAAGTAAAATCAAAAGACGCGTTCCCACTCTCCGCTTTTGAGTCCCTCTTATCTTTCCCCAAGCCTGGTGGTCCCTAGGTACCGCACGAGTTTGCTTGCAGCTTCCTCGGCACGCGTACTTCGTATATATAAGGATGTCCGCTCACCGCGGAAACCAAGTCGCCGGGGATTAGGGTGTGTAGGGAAAAAAAAAGGACAAAGCGCGCTATCTTTCTCCGCGCTATCCCTCCGGAACAGACGCTCGCGTGGTGTTGGCTGTTCTTATTAATGAACTCTCTTTCAGCTCTTCGTTCGTTAGAGTAATTTTTTTATTGTTTCCCGCACGACGCTGTGCCCGCTCGTGGCTTCGGATGGGAGCGCGCACTTCTCAGCATCTTCTAATGCGCGGCTTCGTTTCCATCTGTGCGTACGTTCACTTGCAGTTGTTTGCGAGAATGGGTTAACGTTTGCTTATCCATATGCGTTTGTACTTGTATGTGTGTGTGTGTGTGTGTGTGTGTGTGTGTGTGTGTGTGTGTGTGTGTGTGTGTGTGTAATATTATATTGATACCCGAGTTTTTACGTCCCAAAACCATCATATCATTATGAGAGACGATGTAGTGGAAAGTTCCGGGTATTTTGACCGTCTGGTGTTCACAAATAAAAAAACAAAAAACGTCGGCCCCGTATCTGCATGTTACACTGCAAATGTCGTCGAAAGACGATAGTATTGCGTCTGGAGGGAGTGAACAAAACGTTTATTTGATGTTCTGCGCAAGAAAATCGGTGAGTGGTATTCCGGAGGCGGTGCGTTAGAGTGCCTCGAGCGTGCAGCGCAGGCGAACGAGCGCATCAAGTCACGTCACACGTGAGAAAGTTATTTTGGAAAACGAAGTGCGCGAGCTGTGCGCGCTCGTTTGGAGGTGATAAGGTATAGAACGCAAGGCGACGGGTAGGTGCCACCACCGCGTCGTCTTAGCAAACAATTGGAACCACTTGCATTTTCGTGCAAGCGTTGCCTGGTCAGCGCAACGTGATGAACGCTATGGTCCTTATAATTATTACTTGTGTATGCCTTTTCTAGTAAGAGAAACACATACAGAATATTGACGTGTTGTTACGGTGCCTCAGATATGCGCAATATTTGCATTTTAATTGACAATAGCACAAGTATGAACGCTGAATCTTGAGCAATATTGGTGGGGGCTGCGAATGGGTTCGGCCGTTTGGAGTATTGTGTGGCCACTTCGGTGCCGTTTGGAGTACCGTTAAGGGCGGACAAATAGACAAATGTACAGACAGACAGACCGATCAAAATTTTTGCATCCAAGGTCCCCAAGAAAGACTATCGTCTTAAGAAAAAAAGGTGCGCGTGTCTGTGTGTCGGTGCGTGTGTGCGTGTAGTCCATGCATGAGTGTTTGCGTCGGCCTATGTATATTCTGAATATAAATCCACAGGTAACACAGACGGTGCTCGGTTACTGCAAATAGCTTCACTGTTTCTTTTCAACGCCGTCACTCGTGTGCAATAAAACATTCAATTCACCTACAAAAATGGGTCCAATTCACTCCGTAGTGCATACTGCCTAAAACCTCCTTGTTTCGCAAAGTTCGTGCAAATGACCTGGTGGGATGTTAGTGAAATTTGAAGCGTGAAAATTTATAAGCACGCAAGCGTCATACGCACAAGCTTATAGATGGACATACGTATCCGAGGACGTTTGAAAAGCTTCGCCTCACTGTGTTTTGCGAAAAATCGTTGGACGTTCCAGTCCTTAATTCTTGGGATGCTTCGACGAAAAAATTTTCGTCTTTCGTCTTGTCGTTTGTCACGCGAAGCGGCTAAAATCCAACCACATCGTCAGCAACCACCAATCCGGTTTCGGCGTTTATACTTTTGCATATTGTCTCATTAAAAGAAACGTATCCGAGGCACAACCTACACACGTCAATATCTGTGGCGTGTTTGTTTAGGCTATAAAAGGCATACATAAGCATAATTCTGAGGAATGTAGCATTTATTACGCAGCGCTGACAATGCAACGCTATGCACGAAAAATCACAGCATATCCATGGAGGGAATGATGATGAGTGGTGCAAAGCGTCTATCCATCCGTCTGTGCGTCCGTCTGTCTTTGTGTCTCGCCGTCTATCTATCTATCTATCTATCTATCTATCTATCTATCTATCTATCTATCTATCTATCTATCTATCTATCTATCTATCTATCTATCTATCTATCTATCTATCTATCTATCTATCTATCTATCTATCTATCTATCTATCTATCTATCTATCTATCTATCTATCTATCTATCTATCTATCTATCTATCTATCTATCTATCTATCTATCTATCTATCTATCTGTCTGTCTGTCTGTCTGTCTGTCTGTCTGTCTGTCTGTCTGTCTGTCTGTCTGTCTGTCTGTCTGTCTGTCTGTCTGTCTGTCTGTCTGTCTGTCTGTCTGTCTGTCTGTCTGTGTATATGCTGTGGTTGCTACGGAGCAGGGATAGACTGCTATAGACCACAAGGAGCTTCGCCCCTAAAATCGGGTGTTTCTTGTGCTTTACTAAGGCGATACGGGGGTGGCACCTACCCGGCGCTTCGCATTCTACAAGCTACGAGCTCCGACATTGCCCACACACGCGGCGTGCTCACTTTATCGGAGGCCACCCTTTTGTTTTTCATGATTACTGCCTGATGGCGCTCATTCCTCAC
Organism: Rhipicephalus microplus; assembly: GCF_013339725.1. Lineage (NCBI taxonomy): Eukaryota > Metazoa > Arthropoda > Arachnida > Ixodida > Ixodidae > Rhipicephalus > Rhipicephalus microplus. Next base: position 89,368,320 of record NC_051175.1, on the reverse strand, counting down.
ACAGCGCCTCCAGAATCGCATTCACCGATTTTATCCGGAAGTACATGTGTTCATTTGTGGGACGCCAAGTACAATTCGCACATTTTACATCGGTGGTTTCCTTGTGATGATGATGATATGTAGAGTTTAAAGTCCCAAAACGACCATATGATTATGAGAGACGCCGTAGTGGAGGATTACGTAAATTTCGACCACTTGGGGTTCTTTAACGTGCACCCAAATCTGAGCACACGGGGCTTGTACTTGAAAAACCGCTAAACTTTGTCGCATTCACGTGATAGCGAAAAATCGTAAATGGAGGGATTCATTTTTTGTTAGACAATATAATTGGAACTATGAGACAATAGAGAGAATAAATTGAGAAAACGGCAGGGAGATTAACTAGACTAGTAGCGTCAGGTTTGCTACTTTTTACTGAAGAGGAAAAAGAAAGATGTGAAGGAAAGCGAAGAGAAAAGAAATGAACGAAAAAAATAACAAGGCACGATAAGTATAGGGGATGGCATCTGAAGTAATTGTAATGTAAATGTGAAGAAATAAATCACCGTGGCAGTGCTTAACGCGCAGCACTGTCACAGCGAAAGCTAGAAGAGCGGCTTTTAAGAGCTGTTTTTAACACTCTGGGTGGCTGCATCAAGCACACTTGCAGGGTTACCCACTACGCCTATAATCATTGTATAGTAGGCAGGGATTCACTATGCCATCTTTCGTTATTCTTCGGAGAAGACTGGTACCCTCTGCACACTCGCAGGGAATTTTGTGTGATTTTTCTTCTTTTGTGCTGTGACTGACGACGATGAAGAATTATGCGACAAGCTTTTGCAGCCCCCAAAATCCCCCACATTAGTTATGCATCACAGTATGCAAGAAGCTTTTGTAACCCCCCCCCCCCCTTCCCCACGGTGGGTATGCGCCACAGTTAATATATAGGTGAACCAGATCAAGTTTTTGTTAAGGGTTAATTGGAACATTCGATGACCCATTCGTTGCGCCATTCGCATTGGGTGACACCTGGTTGTTCGTTTGCTGTTCTAAAACGCTTTACAGCTCATATGAACGCGATTCCTTTCCCGACATCAAGCCTGCCCAAGGCCATTTTGCAAATATGAGTTCCAAACACTGTCGGGGCTCGGTGCAAAACAGCCATCGAATGACTGGATTTCGCAGTGACCCTGACAGCAGACTAGCAGGCAGCATTTTAAAGAAAGTATATCAAGGTTTCTCGAGGTAGTCAGAATAGATGTATGTGTTCCTTTATGGTTAGAAAGGGTAGAAGCCCTACTGACCATGAAAGAATTTTAAAGCACGATTTGCTTTAACAGTGCTTGACGGCTGCAGTAATTGTTCTGTCATGTTTGTTGTGTACTGTAATATATAAATAAAAAAAAACGGCGTGGCTCAGGGGTAGAATGCTGGGCTGGCACGCAGGAGACCCGGGTTTGAATCCAATCGTGTCCTCCGTGTTCTTCATTCACCGAGTTTCTTATTTCGTGCGATGAAGGTTACGGACACCGGTGGTGGCGGCGGACAACTACAGCGTGCATGCGACGCGTGTTCTCATCTTCTAACAGCCTTCGCTGTTGTGTGTTTGTAAGAAAAATGTTTAACGATTTCAAGTACTTTGTACTCAACTATGGGAGAGCAGTATGCCGTCTCAATTTATGTGGTCACAGTAGCAACGTGTGGGAAGGTTTGACCAACCTAGAGACTACGGCGCGCATGCGAAGCGTGTTGTCATCTTCTAACAGCCTTCGATGTTTGTTAAGAAAAAAGTGGTTAACGATTTAGAGTACTTATAGTACTCTACTATGGGAGAACTGCTGAAAGCCGTCCCGTGGGCCGTCCCCTTCGCTGTTGTGATTAAAAAAAGTTGTTAACGATTTAGAGTACAAGATGCTCTAGCCAACGCTTCCTCTAGGAAGGTGCCTGCCGCATGAAAAAAAAAAACAGTTGCCACACTCTTTCCCTCCTTCATTTTGAAAACGTTCTCGGTCGCTAGCGTCACCTGTGGCAGACGGTGCAACAACGCAACACTTTGCATAGCCTCCGAAACAGTGGTGCACAGTTGCAGGTCTCGAACAACTTTCGACTGACGTGCCCCTAGGGGCCGCAGATGAAAAACGCTCAGCTGGTACCGCCCGCTGCTGTGATGATAGTGTCGGTCGCGAGCGCCACCGCGCGGAGCTTCTTTAAAACTGAAGGCAGGCCAACTTCGCTGGGAGCGCGAGTTATTCCTCAGGCATCTTTCTAGAGAAGGCGTTGCTCTAGCATGAAGCCATCCCGCTGCGCGGTAACATTCGATAAGGCTCGCTGTTGTTTAGAAAAAAATGATGAACGATTTCGAGTACTTCGTACTCAACTATGGGACAGCACTGAGCTGTCCCGCTAAGGCGTTATGGCAAGTGTGTGTGTTTAGATATACAGGTTTTTTTTAACCCTATACTGTTTCTTGCAAGACAGAATGATGTTAATAGACGAAGAGATATCTTGCCATCGACAGGGATCGAGCGTGCGACTTTCGAGCAGCATCGGACGCATGCACGAAGGTCACAAGTTTGGTCCTTATGCACGGCAAGTTTTTCTGTTCGTCCATTTATCTTTCCTCACTCTTACAATACACTTACTTCTGATAACGTCCCCATGTATACTTTCTTTGGCATCATCGCCTGTCCTCATCAATCACCGGATAGGAAGGATCTTATTCCCTGCCCCCTCACAAATCTCCTGCAGGTACTCGTTGCGCCCTTATAGTGGCAAAGGCCAATTTCATCAATACTTCCGCGATTACCTTCTGTGGCTTTGTAAAATAAAGTTTACCTGCTTGGCTACTCTGGACACTCTCATAATTATCATTCTCATAATCATATGGTGGTTTTGGGACATTAAACCCCACATATCAATCAATCATGTTTACTCTGGACACTCTGCAATCACGTGTTGCCATACCAGTATTCACTATGCACTACCAGAGTATATTCATTCATTTTTAAGAAAAGAGTCGATTCTAGTGTTCGTTGCAAACTCAGTCTTCTATGACACACTTTTGCCTTTCATAGAGCGGTGGACGAGGCAAACTGGAGACGCGTATTTTTGTCTTCGAGGCAACTGGATTCCGCCTGCTGCCTGAGACGTTTCCCAGAGTAACGTATTGTTTGCAGCATACGGCGCCCCCTTTATTAAATTCACTCGTAATATTTGATATCCATACTCTATAGAAATTCCCCTTCACGTGCGCAGACTTCTTCGACGTGTATACTGCTGCAACTATATTTGTAACTAACTTGAACATCCCTTTTACATTAGAACTCCCACGTTCGTTCAATAATAAAGATCCGTATTGCATCGGTAATCACTCGTGATATAGTTGGGGGCGCGTTAATTAAACTTTATTCTTTACTCTCGAAGCGTTCGCTTTCGTACCCTCGTGTGTCGTGCGGTGGAATGAAAATAGGAGTACAGGGCCTGCAGATGAATAGAAACAGCACGCAGTCGCTGCTCTTGGCAGAGCAGGGATAGCGCTCTGTAGATCTAGAGTCGTTCATTGGGCTTTGTTTTCACGACGAAGATATGTTAATATACCATGCGCCGTCATGCTCCACGAAGTATTAATTGTAGTAGACATTATTTATTAGCTGGGGTTCAACGTCCCGAAACGATATGATGATGAGATACGCCGTAGTGAAGGATTCTAAAAATTTCGACCATTTGGTGTTCTTTGACGTGCACCGACATCCCACACTGCACGTATCTCAGATGTTTCGCCTCCACCCAAATGTGGCTGTGGCCAGGATCGAACCCGTGACCTTTAGGCCAGCAATGCACCTCGGCGGACTCCGCAGTAGTAGTAGTAGTAGTAGCAGTAGCAGTAGTAGTAGTACTAGTAGCAGCAGCAGCAGCAGTAGTAGTAGTAGTGGTAGTAGTAGCAGTAGTGACAGCAACAGCAGTAGTAGTAGTAGCAGTAGTGGTAGTAGTAGTAAGAATAGTAGTAGTAGTAGTAGTAGCAGTAGTAGTCACGCGGGTCATGTCAGCACAGTGGGAAGTGAATAAAAAATAAATGCAGCGAAATTAGGATGTCGATCAGGTATTAAAAACCTCGCCGCGATGGCCTAGTGGCTAAGGTACTCGGTTGCTGACCCGCAGGTCGCGGGATCGAATCCCGGCTGCGGCGGCTGCATTTCCGATGCAGGCGGAAATGCTGTAGGCCCATGTGCTCAGATGTGGGTGCACGTTAAAGAACCCTAGGTGGTCAAAATTTCCGGAGTCCTCCACTACGGCGTCTCTCGTAATCATGTGGTGGTTTGGGGACGTTAAACCCCCCATATTAATCAAATTAGGCACAAAGGTTTCGTTTAACCCTGCGCTAATTAGTATCTGCGAACACCAGATAAGGTTAAGCTTGTGATTCAGAGCACTCCGCCTTACGCTATTATCGTAAAAAAAACGATCGGGGCAAAAAAAGAAAAAAAAGAGCTCAGGAACACTGAGCTTACGATAGTCTAGCTAAGTGTGTAACATGTAGTCGCGCCTCACTTGTTTTAAACCTGCGCGCAGAAAGGCCCATACACGTCCATTAGCCTCGCACCGACACGAAATGCAATTATTCTCGTTTTTTTTTCTCATCAATATGAGGAGCACATTATTCGCTTCGCTTTGTTATCAATAAAAGTTGTTACGTATTTGCTACTCAACAAAAAAAAAAAGGAGGAGGGGGGAACAATAAAAAAAACAGGAAGAGCACAGAAAAAAAAAGAATTTAATGCAATGGCAGTGAACCACGAAACGACGCCGTCAATATAGTAAAAACGTTGTGTGTATACGCTTCTCATCTACTCCAGCACTTAGTAGGCATGACCGAGAATAAAAAAAAAATCGACAAAGAAGTCAGGCTCCTTGTCTCTATCCCTACGGAAGTATAGTTTTACTTTCGAACAAAAAAAAATTGAATGCACCACCAGTGCCTTTTAGCCTTCATAAGCTGCAAATGTGATTGCGCTCGAGTCGTGTGCGTCGACGTTTGTTTACATTAATAGATCGCTTCCCCCCCAAAAAAAAAAACGAAAATTGTTTTCCTCCTCCATTCATCCCTGTTTTTCGTGCACACTCGATTCAGGCACACCGCGTCAGCCATTTATTGTTTATTTTGTTCAGCACTAACAGCAGCTAATTTTCACGCTTCCAGGCACTTTGGCAACCGTTTCGCTAATGCAGCGAGTTGCTAACTTTTCGAAAGTCATATCTGGCTCTCAGTGCGGATTTTAGGTTGCTGTTTTTTTTTCCTTTTATTTACACCAGGCATAGTAATGACAGCGGCCTCTAGGAGTAAGCTGAACGTACCTACATTTCTGCAGACGAAGCTTGCTTTGATCCCGTGCTGCTTTTCTACTTCACCCATAAATCGCGAGTCATTAGCGAAGCCTTCTCAGTAGCTTCAGGTTTCATTAGAGGAATGAAAAACAATGCTAGACTCATTTCAGTGGGAACGGGTCCGTCAATGAATTATTCAAGTGGACGAGTTGACCCGTTTTTCGCTTTGACGTAGTTTCAAATGCGCAGCCCTCAAGGGGCCATCCTGGTCGTTTGTCAGTACGCACATCATGTCGCTTGATCACTCTTGCTCGCAATCAAGCGTTCGCAAAGTTTTGAACAAGCCTAGCAGCGCTCAAAACCAGCTAAACATAAACTAACAAGGTCTGTAATGATATGAATAACAAAAATAACTGGGAAATAACTCACCGGTATGTCATTGTGGTCATGCAGAAAAAAATGTTCGCCATATTGTTTTGGAGTGCGCTAATTACGCGAATGAAGGAGAAAAATTAAAGAACAAATTAGCAAGTTTGGACAGACGGCCCATCACATTGAAGAAGTTGCTCGGACCATGCCCTGAGATACATCTTCACAAAAAGGCGAACATCTTCCAGGCGGACTTTTTAGTGGAGACCAGACTGGATAGGCGCTCGTGATAGACAGACAGGGATGGATATATATAAAATGTGTTAGTGCATATACTGACAGTAGATAAGGAAGATGTGCGTGTAAACAGTTTATGACAGTGTGAACTGCTGTAAGCAAACTGTATATTGGCATGATATTTGAACTGGTTTCAGTGTGATTTTATGTTTTCGTTTTTTTTTTTTTGGGGGGGGGGGGATTGTTCATTTTTGGGTATCGCTCAGTACTATTCTTCTTTTTTTGCTGCAAAACCTATTGATACGGAGTACCCGAGCCAATATGGACCTCAACTTCTCCACTGCAAAACAGTTAGAACAGAACAGAACACAACAGCAGCAATGATTATCCTAAAGTTACTCGCTCCGGAAGCTTGCGCTGCGCAGGAGAGGGTGATAGTGGGGGTGTAGTGCAAAGATACGTAATTAAGACACAAACAACGCCAGTAAGGGGAAGATGGAAGCTTGCGAATAACAAAAAAAAAAAAGCCGTAAACAGAGGTCGTTTCGAGCCGACGTTCCGACAAGCCGACTTGTCAGCCTCAAGGCTAGAACAGCAGTCATTTTACAGCGCTAGAGTGTCTACGCTTCGTACACTCTACTCAGTACTAACAAAAAAGAGGAAGGGGCAACATTGGATATGGGGGTGTGAGCGAGTGGGGGGAGGGGTTGCTGTGACGAATTGTATACGATTTAGGAGGGAACAGGTGTTCCGAGAATAGGAAGAAATGGAGACACGTGTGTCAATTATGCGCCTTCCTCTTTCCTTGTTGTATACGGTCGTACATCAGTATCTTTAGGCTATAGTTAACATCTTCTAAATTTCCTCACTCTTCTTCTTCCTTCGTTTACCGACGTTTGGGTCACTCGTTTTCTTCTTTTATTCTTTTTTTAGACGGTGAAGCTGTGAACGCTAGCCAAAGTTTGCGCGCTCTGCGCGAGAACTATCATCATCATACGCAGGTATGTGCCACAGAAATTGGCTAAATCGCACTACCCGCCACTCGTCCACGCACACACACAAAAAAAATTACGGCATATTCACGGGGTGAATGATGATGAATGGGCGAAGCTCCGGAGGGATTCATCGGTAAACTGTGAATCTTCCGTGTAATTCGCCCAGTCGATCATCATGTAAAGACGTGAGAAACGCTGTGTGTGTATATACACAAATCAACTATTATTTGTTCTTAGACGATGGATGGCTTGCGATGTCCCTTGCCTCGCGCGCTCGCACATCGGGATTCTGTCTGCGAGCGCGCGCTGCTGCCGCCTTGCGCTCTCTCCGCTGTGCAGCCTTATCCATCTGGCGACTCCGAGCGCGCGCCAACAGCAAACGGATTTTATTACAACGCTCCCCCTAGCGTACGTCGCCGCACTAAATCGAACGATTGCCTTCAACCAATGACACGCGCCATATGTGACATCATTCCTATTTTATAAGATCTCACGTCTTTCATCAACTACAAGTACCGCTTTCTAGTTTATAACATCTTGCATCTTTTCATCATCAGCTACAAGTACCACCATCTAGTAAACACTACAAGAACTAAACGAGAGGTGGCTACATACAGGAGACGGTACCGCCATCTAGTGAACACTGCAAGAACTAAACTAGAGGTGGCTACATACAGGGGACGGTACCGCCATCTAGTGAACACTGCAAGAACTAAACTAGAGGTGGCTACATATAGGCTACAGGGGACGCACAGCCCACGCCCTAAGGAGCTTCGCCCCTGAAAGGAACAAACCTGTCTTCTTCAAACGGGTGTGTGCCACCGCGCCCGATTGCACTTCATGGCGACGGTACCGAGCCGTGTCAATATCTTAGTCGATTAATGAGGAGATGAGCTATAATATAAAGATGGCACATGAAATAATATTGGTAGATAAGAAGAAGTCTTTGAAGACTGTGTCCGCGAATATTAGGATCACATTCACAGGAAAGTGACTGGTGTATGAGGACTACGGGTTACGCAATGAACCACCATCGCTTAAAGTTATCGTGCAAGGAGGGAAGTAGTGTTTGCATCGTGAACGCTTCGTCGAAGGAACCTTACCTCATCTGCCCAACGCGCACGGGATTTTGTCTCGGAATCAGTTTTACTGGGATGGAGAAAAATTCGCAGCGCCAGGATGGCGATTTACTATAGTTCGAGAGCAACTTTCTGTGGCAAGTGAAGGGAAGCTACGGAGGCAAAGTGGGCATGTGCCACCGCTCTAGAATATAGTGCCACGATGCGTCTGTGTTTTCCGCGCTGAGAGAAATCAAAAAGAAGAACACTATTTTGTACTAGATGCTGTCTACAAAGAGACGCTGCACGCGCCCAGGAGATACCATTATTCATTGTTGCTTTCCGAAGAGTCGTTTAGCGTTTTCGCGCGTCCGAAAAACGTCGCACGTTTTGCGTGCACCTCACAACCAAAATGGCGTCCTCGTCTTTATGTGAGCGCGCGTCGCGTTCGAGCTATTCCGACGACTCGCTGACGGTTAGCTTGTGTCGAATTTCTCTCACAAATGGCTTTATAAGCAGGCGCATAGCATTGTATGCAGTGGAATTACATCAACGCGGCTGTCATTCGAAACGCGAGCCGAAGCGGACTACATCGCGGAGGAGTACAGGACCAGTAGCTCCGCCCACGTAGCCTTCCCTTCATTGCCACAGAAAGTTGTCCCCGGGTATAGCTGCCGCGATACACTGCTTTAAAGGGGCCCTGCAACACTTCGCCGGCACTACAGTTACTCTATTCGGCACGGTTAGAAAACGCCATCTATCGGTAGTCAAGGCTCCTTAAAACACGCCAGCCAAACATAACAACGCAAAACGTGGCCTGCAATTTATAAATAATTTACAAGCTCAGCTAGAAATCAATCTCTCTCCTTTCTACGAATAATGTCATATACCCAAACGACCGCGTGAAATATTTAAATTCACTGCCATTATCTGAATTGAGCACCGTTTGCTGCATAGTTACAGTGGCCGCCGCGGGAGTTCGCCACGTGCACGCTGGATCACACTGAAAGTAAGCCACGCTTTCGTTCGAAGAGAAAAAGGAGAGATGTGCTGGAAGTCGCAACACGCGTGACGTGTGACGTGACTTCTTTCCTCCGAGCCATTCCTCCCTGCTTAGCTTCCAGGGAATTGGTCGGGATGAAAAAAAGTAGAGAAAGCAATCACAATGCGTCAAAAATATCTGTATATCCACTCGTAATTGACGGATCACAAAACAAATTGTTCTTGTCGATTTGTGAGCCAATAAAATCTTTAGGAAACCCGTTCGATGGTTAGTTGGAAACGTCTTGCAGGACCGATTAAATAACACGTCCGGTATTCGAGAATGAAATACTTTGACGAATTACGCAGAACACTGAATTTGAGTGTGGGATTTGTTTTGATGAAAGGAATTGTTCGCGTGGCAACGCCTCTGTTGTAAACAAAGGCCATTTGTCTCCATCTTAAGCGGACCCTTCGTTCTCCGTCGGAGCCACGCCACCTTCAACCACCAGCATGGTGCTGTCACTTTTAGTTGGCTTCCTCATCTGAGGGGGTTTGCGTATCTGACGTCATTTCGCGGTGCCTTCGGGATTGGACCAAAAAACGACGTCTTGTGAATAGGCCACAACTTGACGCCACGTCACAAACATTGGCTATCTGTGACGTTGTGATGACCTTATATGATGGCTTTATCTCATGATAAATTTTTATGTCACTTGTCCGGACATTGATGGTCAGTTTTCACCGTTGACTAGATATCGGAGGCTTTCGCCTTCAAAAAAAGAGACGCTGTAAAAGAAAGCAATGCTTCTTTGTTTACATTCCTTCGGGGTGCACTTTCGCCGACCAATATCCCTGTATGGGGCACCACGGAATCTCATTTCGCCCATAAAACGGATTGCGAACCGCTAATTCGTATATAGACGACATCTATATATGACTGGAAAGACTAATTAACCACTGTCACCTGCAAGTACTTTGAACCGGCATCTGTTACGAATGAAGTACAGTTTATTCTCCGGGATATGTCTCGAGAGGTACATGCTACGAAAACCTCACGTGCACACTAGGGTTTCAGCTTCTGTAACAGGACTCCGAAAGAGAAGGGAACAATGAACAAGCTCTCCAACCACTGCACAGTCTATACTAGGTAACCAGCTGACACATGCTGCCAAAGGGGATCGACACATCAACAGACCATCTCGACAAGTCGCTCACTATAGTGTCCTTACTCTATACTACTGGGTAATATTGATAAAAAAAAAACATAAAGACACGAAAAAATGCAACAACCTGTACACCGTTGACGTCAGAGGGCAATGACGTAACGGGGCAAAGATATCAATCCTTGTTTTCGTCAGCGGAAAGCACGGTCCTACATTTGTTGACGGGGGAACGGCCGGAAAAGGGTCCACTATGTCATGCGAACACAGAAACGAAGCGAAGTGAAAGGGCGGGTCAATGCCTGCAGTGTCGATATACACCTCGACCTCGTTTTTCACGCTAGGCCACGACGTTCGTCGGGAACCATGTACGTCCCGCTGTATGCAAGACCGTTTCGTCTTTCTCCCCAACCTCCTTAACTTTGAGCTTTGGTACACATAAACGAGTCTTGGACGTTGATCCGTTCACATGGCGCTTCTCGCTGACGTCATCCTGTGCGCCAGAGACAAATTGTCGTCGTTTGTTAATGTTTGCTGGCTTTATAATCTTACACTGTCGATCCTTCCCCCCCCCCTTTTTTTTTTCACTATGGTGCGCAAGCTCGTATGACAGCCGCACTTCTTTTTATAATTTTGATAAGGCGACGCTCTTACATGACATGAGGTCATTTACTTTACCCACCTTTTTCAAATGACTACGAATGCTAAATCCGCAATAATCCTACGTGATTTCACATCACCACGTAGGCGAATACTATTTTGTTGATAAGAAATTTATCGAGATGAAAACCTTAGATACGCCATCAAATACAAACTATAACCACGGGCGTCGTCGGCGTGAACAGGAGTGATAAAAAAAAATGTTCTCCGTGATGCTACGGATCACCGTTATTGTAAAACTCGAAACTATTTGTTGAATATTGGTGATTGGAATACAAGTCTATTCAGAATAGGCCTGTTTGACTTCCTGGATGTTTGCCATCTTTTCACATGCACGGGCCTTGCATGAGTATGTACAATACACTCCTTGTTTTCCGGGCACGGCTGCGGTGAAAGCTCCGGGCAAAGCCTGGGGTACAAATAAGGGGGGACCTACGCAAACAGCTTCGATCAGATGAAAAGGCAACGTCCGAGGGAGTTTCATACCGTCCGGAGTTAGCGACCACTCCTGATATCACCCATCGCTTGGCCTTGATATACGGTACGGGGGCTTAAGTAGTCATCCTCAGACGGTTGTAAACGAGCTTTAGCCATAGGCCGTACTTCGGGAACCGCTGTGTCGCGGGATACTTCTTTATTCTTTCCTCACGTTCGGGTTTTGTTAGCAGCATTTTTTTTTGCAGATTGGTGATATGGCGGGCCTAAGACTTGGGGGATCAAAGAGCGGCCAAACGCAGGGCGTGTCAGCTCTCGTGACAGCCGTCGAGCCACGGAGCTATCGGAAACGCGGCGCCCTTCAAACCCTGGTCGAGAGTACGGTCAATGACGAAGAATGGCCGGACAGCAAACAGTGGGCTTAATGAATGGATTGGACTAGCTTCGGGACAGTGCATTCTATCACGGCAATTAAGAAACTAGGTGCATTGTTCTTTGTCGGTTCGCGTTCTTCTTGGGGACTGCAGTAGTGAACTTATTAATGCTGTTATTTTTTTTCTCCATGATGACTCGTTCCTTTTTCATGATGACTCGTTTCTTGTTTTGAAATATTTCTTTGAGGCAGAGCCCTGAGCTTGTGCGGAGAAGCCATGAATATTGATAATGGTTGAGAACTGGGTGATAGATAGATAGATAGATAGATAGATAGATAGATAGATAGATAGATAGATAGATAGATAGATAGATAGATAGATAGATAGATAGATAGATAGATAGATAGCACCCGCCAGAAAGTATGGGTGCAGGGTCAGAAGGAGCTCTCCATTAATACGGTCTACTTCTCCCCTACAGGTCAGCCGGAACCAGTTGCGGTCCGACGGCGGTGAGTAAGGCATGTATACAAGAACGATGCGTAGTTACAGTCGGACACACGGCGAATTCCACTGGCTGAGCAGGAGCACTCAAAAGCACGCTTAAAGTGCTCTCTTCGGAGCCGGCGTCTTTCAGTGGTCGGAACAGGTTCAGGAGCACTATCATCCATTGGTAGACCGAGAGTGCTTTTGCAGCGCCGAGAGCAGCAAGGAGCTGCAGTTTGCAGTGCTCTCGCCTGAAAAGTGAATTAGGTGAAGTATACGATGGGTCACGTGGCAGTTGAACGTCGAAGTCTCCGAATTTTTCTTCAGCCGGCGAGTGTGGTGGCAATGGTAGCAACCACGCGTAGATTGAAACCTGTGTTCCACCGTTTTGTACCGGTGGCGACGATGATCGTCGGACGTCTGCCGAATGCGTCGTTGCCAGTCATATGTTTTCGTCATCTGTTGACGTCATGTAACACCAAATTTAGTATATGTGGAGCTAGCAAAACGGCCGCGAGCGCATCATGAAGGGCCCAATATAGTCCAATGTAGCGTTGACGCGCGCGCACGCTGGGCACAGCGACGCCACGTTAACAAAACGCGAGCACTCTATAATATGACGCCATGCACGACCGGCGCGACCAGCGTCCATCGGCGCGGCCCGACGGCAACCGGTACGAAATGCGGCATGCTCTATTTCGCGCTGACGGGTTACCCAGACAGCACGGCGTCTCCCTCTTTTCGTGACGGAGATACGTCGGACGCGCTGAAACGCGCATGCGTCAAAGCAACGCAGTGCGGCGGCGGGCCTGCGAGTATATAGCAGGACCGGCGCCTGGCGCGGCAACGCCGGCGTTACGCGACGAAATCAACGCTGGTGAGCACGCGCACAAGGCGTCACGTCGAAATCTAATGGCGCCTTGACTGTGGCATGTACTCATGTTTTCACATGACACGCATTTCATGATTATCATGTTTGCCCCAGTCAGATACCTTCGCCATCCATTGGCGTCACGTAATACCAAATTTGGCATATGTGAAGCTAGCGAAACGGCCGGGGGTGCATCATCAGTGTGGCATGTAGTCATGTTGTTATATGACACGCATGTCGTGATTATCATGTTTATACCAGTCACATACCTTCGCCATCCATTCACGTACTGTAATACCAAATTTGGTATAAGTGAAGCTAGCGAAACGACCGCCAGCGCATCATGAGGGTGGCATGTAGTCATGTTGTTACATGACACGCATGTCATGATTTTGATGTCAGGGTTTGTCGCTTGTGTTCGCCATGCAATCATGTCACACCATACAATTTTGCAGCATGCCATGTGAACGAAACCACCGCAAGAGCTTCAGAACCACGAAATGCAAATCATGACATTCATGACATTAATATCATGATTTTCATGTTATGACTAGACAAATATGTTCTTCATACAGTCATGTTATGCCGTACCGATTTCGGTATCGATACCATTATCGAAACGGCCAGGAGAGCTAAAGGTCATAGGCAGATAGATAGATAGATAGATAGATAGATAGATAGATAGATAGATAGATAGATAGACAGATAGACAGATAGATAGATAGATAGATAGATAGATAGATAGATAGATAGATAGATAGATAGATAGATAGATAGATAGATAGATAGATAGATACGCTCAAAGTCAGCGAAGTTCACTAAGAAATGGTTCGCATTCAATATGTAGTTATTGTTTTTTTTAGTGCTGGGTCAATAAACCTAGCTCACGTCCTTGTCAATTTAACTACAGAATAAGAGGTTTAACGGGGTCATGAAATGCTTTTTTAGCGTGGTCAGAAAACGCTGCCAGTCAACAGGCGAGGCTCCTGAGAACAAGCGAGCCAAACAATATAGCGCTGAATGTAGTGTTCACTTTACAAAAAATAGGCCAAGTAAGCTACAAATATATCCATGTTCTTTGTACAAATATCGCCGTGTACCCGAATGACCACGCCATATACCCAATTTTATAGCCATTATCTGATATGAGCATCGTCTGCTTCTTAGTTACCGTGACTGTCGCGGGAGACCGCCACGTGCCCGCCCGCGGTAGGGTGCGTCAATCCGCGTGCCCCCGCTCGGAGGAGCGGGCATCGAGGCACTCTAGCCCGCGCATGCTTTCCCGCGATCTCATTGGAGGTGATTGCGAACATTGAAAATAAGGCGCTTGTTCAAAGTAAAAAAGAAACAAAAGCCATCTCCCGCTAAAAGAAACCATGTGATCCGAAGCAGTGGGCGAAAATGCTTACACTAGCGGGGGCGTTGACGCTGGCGGGCATCGAGGCATTGCTCAGGAAATAATCTTGGGGAGGTCCAAAGCACGCAGTGATGGACCGGTTTTTCCTATTTGAGAATGCCAGTCGCTGCTAATGGGCAATGATTGGACTGCAGGGACCTACAGTCCGCTTTTAGATAACGCGCATGCTGCGAATTTTCGTGGTTCAACAACGCAAAGGAGAAATCTCCCCACCGGCACTACTTTGGAAATCAAGATCCAGTGCCTATTTACACGTGAATGGTTGTGCAGCGTGAGCAGTCGTTTTTAGATGCGGAGCATCTAATACTCGAGGCTTGTAGTGCGGCGCCGTCCGCAAGCTTCCTCCTCCTTCTTCCACCATCTGTGCATCCCTTCCTCCTCTACACACCGCGCGCGCTTCACTCCTCCACCATCTGTGCACCCTTCCTCCTCTACACACCGCGTGCGCTTCTCCTCTTCACGAACGCGCACATGCGCCGTTGCGCTTCTCCCCCTTCTCAAACATTCGACAGCTGACAGTGCATGCGCCGTCGCGCTGTATATATACTCAAGGTCGGTGCTCGCTCGCTCAGTTGCCGCTCGTCGGTTGGTTTGTACGGCGCGTCGACGTCCGAGGTCGCAATGATCGACGTCCCTTCGACCAGCGCCGGCCAAAGTGTTGGCGGAACCGCAACCAAGTCGTCGTCCGAAGACAAGGCAGCGCGGAGAAGAGCTCGCGACGCCGAACGTAAACGTCGGCGTCGAGCGGAAGATTCTCAACTTAGAGAACGTGAAGACGCTGAGAGACGTCAGCGTCGAGCAGCAGCACCGGATTCGGCCGCTTTGAAACGTAAGCGTCGACAAGAGGACCCGGACTTTCGAAAACGGGAAGCCGAGTGCAAGCGTCGGCGACGAGAGGCCGATCCCGATGCTGCCCGCGAGCGCTCATTTAACACCCCTCCTACAACCACGTTAGCCAATTTAGCCAGCGACCCAAGTAAGTCGTAATTTAACACCCCATTTCACAACCACGTTAACCAATTTAGCCATCGACCCAAGTAAGTCGCACTTTAACACCCCGTTAACTAATTATATTCTCCGCATCCTCCTCAGTGTTCTCCCGAGGGAAGCTGCGGGCAATTTTTTTTTCTTTTTTTCCTTCAAGGAACTCCCTAGCAGACGCTGCCTGAGTTGACGTTGCGAGGAGAAAGAGGGAGAGCGTAGGAGGGGGAGGTGAGGCGCTTGCACAATGGGGGTGCAAACGCCGCTGGGAGGGACGCCTAAAGGAGAGAGTGGGGTGAGCGAGCAAACGCTGCCTGCGTCGCCGTTGCGAGGAGAGAGAGAGAATGGCGCGCATGCGCTGCAAGGGTGGTCACGCCGGACGCGGGATCGAGCTCGGCCATAAGATGCTTCGCATCCAAAAGTGACAAAGGCCACGAAGTGCAGCTGAGGTAACTTCCTTCCCACATGCTAGCCTTCCCTACCTATCTTCCGGCACGCTCATCGGGATTAGAGAAAAAAGAAATCAATTGCAGCATGCGACAAATCTCTGCAACTCCATTCGTACTAGACGAATTCTAAAAAAAAAATGCGGAGGTCAACTCGTCAAGCAATGAACTCCTTTAACAGAGTCATCCGATGGTTATTTGGAAAAGCGTTGAAAGACCCTTTCAAAAAATACTCGCGCCACCTTTAATCGTTGCTCAAAAATCGATGGTCAGAATGCATTAGAGCCGTCCTACATGGCGTTATTTTTGGAAAACTTGCTGTATAGTTCCTCTGACGGCAACGAAAGCGTTGATATTGGACGTCACCGTTACATTTGACCCATCGGCCAATTTCGCTCATTGTGTGGTGTGACAAAATCGAGTTCGAAGGTTAAGGCTGGTGTGATATGGACAGCAGAGGACACTAAGTGAGCGTGCGTTAATAAAATTTGGTTGTAGCAATAACACATGAACAATTACAATACTCTAATGAAAATTTTAGTGATAAAATTTTAGTGAATTAATTAATAATCGACAGAATGAATAGTTAAGTGGATGAGTGAGTGAGGGAAAGACGCAGGGGGAGCGGAAAGAAAAAAGAAAAGGAACGAGCGAGCTAGCATAGTCAGTGCTGTTCATGACGAATAGAATAGGTTATACGCTTAACTATCGCATGATATTGATGAATTTTATAACTGTAAAAACACGAAAGAAGCGCCGAAACTCCCATCCTTAATGCGGCCCCATGGCCTCCTCTTGACGCGTTCGCCTCTATAGATCCGCTAATCCACAAAGGCGTGGCTGTCTTTTATCACTCGCTCCCTTATTTTTATAGGGATGGGCAACACAAGCCAACGCTTGAAAAGCCCTTGAGGTTTCCTTCCTGTACGCAGGCAAGGTCCGCGTAGTAAGCTAGCGGAAGTAAGCGCTATCGTCCAGAAAAGTATGTCGATGCTTCAAGCTAAAAAAAAAAAAAACACCATATACCTTGAAAAAAAAAAAGAACAGGAAACATAAGCGGTCCTTATTTTTCATCGCCAGTTTGCCTGCTTTCGAAAGGCTATTTCGGGAATGTTTCGAAATAAGGTTGTGGGCAAGAAGGAGCGACTTCGGCAGTTTCTTGCTGGCTGTCACGGTAAGTTGTGGGGATAGAGTTCTTTATCAACATTAGATATCGGTGCACGGCTCAACCACTTTGCTAGCTAGTGACTAGGCTTAAGGTAGGAAACGTCAGGTGTAGAATTTTGCACCAATGAGATTCCCTCTTTCCCTTCTTGTGCATCGTTAACATGAGTTGAGAAGGTGTTAAAAGAAGCGCTTAATTTGTGTTCATCGATGAGCTATTCGGAATATTAGATAAATGCCCTCAATTCTGTAAAGCTATACGGCGTTGTAAAGCGCTGAAAAATATCAAAAAGGACCAGCTATACAGCAGATGACCATCACATCTCACAGACAGATATCCTAGCTTTGACTGGTCGTTCCGGAGCGCTCTCCCGAGAGAGAGGGATGTTCAGGAAAGGAAAATAATGCCACTTTCCTCTCTCTCACGAGACCGCTCAAACATGGCAATACTGTACGGCCAGTCAAAAGACCAGTCAAACGACCAGTCCAACGTGGCAATACTGTACGGCGATGTGGGTTACAATCGTCACCAATCACCCATATTACACCTGTGCTATGTTCTCGTGCATTAATCGGTTCTTTTGTTTTATGGGCATGGTATATAACAAAGGCCCATGTGTTTTTTTTTCTGTCTCTTATTTGTTAATTTTCTTTTTCGTTGTTTGAGGTTTACGTTTAGGCATGTAGTCTACGCTGTAGTGTGAACATTGGTAGAACACCCGAGTTAGGAAAGTGTGTCTCACGTCGCTCGTCAGTAACTTTTTTTTCTTTCGCGTGTATTGGCTATGAAGGGATTTTTCGCGGGTGCTAGTTAGATTCTCACATGATAGGTTTATTTCTGGTATCCGTCAAAGTGAACGACATCGGCATCTATGCCTGCAGATTTTGTACTCGGACTTTCATATACCTTGATAAATATAACAAGGAAATATTGGCTGCAGTGTGCTATATACTTTCTCTAGTTGAAATATGTAAGTAATCGTCGAAAACATCTTCAAATTTCTAATGCTTTTCCCGCTCTTCAGAAGAGCGACTACAAAGACTGTTAGCTAGGGGACTGCGCGTCTGCCTAGGTGGTCCACGAGCGACTTCAAGCAGCCTTGTCATAGCAGGGACTCGACAACCACCCTTTCCAGTCATGAGAACAATCTAAACATGCCGCCATTTTTTTCGCTTACAGACGCAATACGAAAAACACCCATTGGCTCTGGAGATTTTTCAAAGGGATAAAAGCAATGCTCATGCAGAAATACAGAGTAATATATATATATATATATATATATATATATATATATATATATATATATATATATATATATATGTGTGTGTGTGTGTGTGGTGTGTGTGTGTGTGTGTGCGTGTGTGTGTGTGTATGTGTGTGTGTGTATTACGAAGACATAAATTTTGGAGCTCTGAAGTGGACTATCCTCCATGGCTGCATACAATCCCAAGCATTGAATTCTCAGTATATAGCATTATCAAAAAGAGAGACATGTTCATCCAAACTGCTCAACAACTAGCCCTTTATCAGATACACATGCGGTATCCAATGTACATACACGTTTACACAGAGGGCTTAAGTATTAGAACGTCTTCAACATCAGTATTTATTATACCATAGCTCAATATTTGAAATCATTTAAATTATGTCGCACGACGTCATCTACTACAGCTGAACTTTTCGCTATTCAGTATGCTATAAAAATTATAAACTCGGCAGCAGACGCGAGAAAATGGGTACTTTTCAGCGATTCACAGGCCGCTTTAGGGTCCCTTTTCAGTACAAACACAACAGTAGTTAGTGATAGTATGGCACATGAACCGCTGAAAGAGCTTACCAAAGCAAGCAAGGCGTAACATGAGATTAGATTTAAGAGGATACCCGGCCAAATCAACATCCCTGGAAACACAGCTGCCGATGAAGCGGCACGACAAGCACATCGTAAAGATGTCACTGTTTGTTTACCAATTTCTAAAAATGAATAGCATAGTATTATAAATGCTACAGCTTTCAGAATGAGCAAAACTGCTTGGTTTGACCACAGTACAAATAGCTGTGATTTATATTATCATATATACATTGATCCATTCATTAATTTCGAAATTATGCTAGAATTAGATAGAAGTATGCAAACTCTTATTCACCGGTTGAGGCTAGACACCGCATACACAAAACATTTTTTGCGCAGGATTGGCAGAGCTGAAACTCCCGAATGCGAATGTGGATTTATAGATGAAGATGCATGTCCCCTTCACATAGACCGTCCACACCATGGATGACACGCCGAGACGCCGTCTCGAATCGGAACTGTTGGCATTCGATCGCAACCCATTTAGCATAATAAACTTCTAGCCCCGTGGCCAACTGGAGTTTTATGGACGCACGCTTTGAAAGCGCTAACACGTTTCTTACAAGACAGCGGAATTGCTGCAGTGCTAAGAAACAACAAACTTTCATTTGTATAACATATGTACTTATCATGTGCAGTATCATATGACACCCATCATATGTGAGTGAATGACGTGTCGACTGCTTTGTACACACGAGTGAATACATCTTCGTAAGGACCAGATGTGTGCTCTGCTGTTTTGTGCTGGTTGGATCAAATATTAAGGAGGGACTTTATCAGAGACTTCATTTGTTGATTTTCGAACATTTGCTTATCATTGTGTTGTAATATGTGCGTAAGTGTTTTTGCATATGTGTGCTCGAGTGTTCTATTTTCTATGCACTGTTTCATATTTTTTCTTTTAAGATACGTGTTCAACTTTCACTCAAGGGCTTAGAGTAGCCGGCGCCATCCTTGTGTGTCAACGTCTCCTTATATATCATACCAATAAAAAAAAGTAAAAAATTTTGAGTGGAAGGACACGGAACTACCACATATGACTTTCTAACTAGCACAAAGGTACCCAATTAGGACCGTGCCTACTGTTTGCCTTCATTGATTTGACACTTATTTAATAATACTTTTAACTAGAATAACACAGTCTTGTTAAGTGACTGTTGCAGCCTTATATCCTTAAAGCGACATAGCACGCTTACAGTAATAATAGCCGACAGCTTTCTTCTCATAGTTTTTATTTAACGAAACATTCCAGCAAATTTATCACGTGAAATGATTCTGTCACAGCTGTGTAACAAGCATTATGGGCCTTTCCTAACTATTGTCCTTCGCTCTTTCCTTTCCTTGTTTCAATCTTCCCCTTTTCATTCCCACGTGCTATGCTGGCAAACCAGCCCTCTTGAATGGACTGGTTAACTTCCCTGCCTTTTTCTCTCTAATAGTTCTCGCTGATATCTTGAAGCAATACAAAAGTTACACGCTGGAATATGAAACACCTCTGATAGCTAGCCACCAGTACTGAGGCTGATCGAACAGGACTTGCCACAGGCGATCGCGAGTCGATGAAGGCGAAATACTGTAGATGTCCTGGCACGGTCCGGCACCCGTGCCGTTAAAGAACTCCAGATGCTCGAACTTACCGGAGCCCAGTGGAAAGGCGTCTACCATATAAGCCGAATCACTTCGAGACGTTAGACTACACAAACACACCAAACAGCACACATACGTGTCAGTTCCAATAAGGTAATGTTTAATTTTTCCTGCAGAGGTTTTTAAAACCAACAGCAGCCATTCATGAGTTTGTGAAAAATAGTCCTGAACTACAACATTTACGCTGGTAGCAGTTAGCGGGACAACTTGTCGACTGAAAGCGACATGATCAGTCGCGGCACACTTTGCACTGTCTACGCACAGGTGATCTAGCCAGTTCCTTCACGAGTGTCCACAACACTTCCTGCAGTTCCACGGCAAATGGGAGATCAAAATTCACGACACAAAGTCCATGCTATTTGGTTGAGTCCATTATTGAGAACTTCACGCAGTGTGTTGTCAGGCGTTTGAATGCGACTCCGACACCGTATAGTGGCAGTGTTCACAGGGACATCTTATTGGGGCTTCTCCAATTTTGACGCGTTGGCAACGTTCTTGCATAGAATCGGTGTTCAGGATGAAAGTAAATAAATAGTCGCTGCTGCGCCGTTGTAGCTGTCGATGCACCTCGGTATGCAGCTAAGCAGAACGCGGTAGACGCGACCTCAGGTTCTTGCGCTGTAGTTAAGGACAGCGTCGCGAGGGGGCAGTAAGGTCGCTATGTGATGTCTGGTATTGGGTCGGCGGTGGAAGGTCACTGGTACGGGAGCCTTAAGCTCTGATCATGTACAAGTTGTCGAAAAACGTTCAGTTTAACTGCGGTACATATCACGTACCGAATCACTGCACTGAGTTAGAGTAGGAACGTCGGTTAGCCGGCCGTTCGCCACGTCATACGAGGTATGCCGGCCAGTCGGAACGATCATAATATGCTGCACTGCGATCAATCACTGCTTGCGGAGGTGTTGTAACGCTTTGGAAATAGCTGTTCTTGGTACTCCTCTCAGTACACAACTGTAGTTGGTACCACCGGCCACCACGAAGACTTACGATAAGGTGTTCTAGAGGCCTTCTTCTGAAGAATGGCTCCATCACCAGCGAATGTTGCCAGCAGCGGTGTGCTTAGCAAGAGATTTTCCTATCATCTTCTTTTAAATGCACTAAATCACAAGGACGAGTTGAGAACGGTGGTCGTTGAACGCCGTCGAATTGCTATTGCGCAATAGGAACGGACTACTGACAGCGTGGTTGTCATTAGCACACCGTGGGTGTACACTGCAGTGGCACGAAAGCACGCGGTGACTGCAGGATTCCATCACACAGTGCATCATTCGTGAATCGTGGCTCATTTGTCTTTTTTTGACTCACTGTGAAAAGACGCACGCGGACCGGTGAAAATCTCACTTCAGTATAAAGATATTCTTTTCTCTATCTCGTCATAAGTATCCTGTATTATGCAACGACCAGCTTCCCATCAGCGGTCATGTTGGTTCTTCGTTCGGTCTAGGTTTGCTGTTTTCAAAGATGTTAGCAACAACTTTCACACTCTTACCCCTTCCCGCGTTTTCCTGGGAAAAACCGGGCGTTGGGCGAGTGGGTATTCCTTTGCGGATGGCATTCGTTTTCACTTTGTGGACAGCTTTCCTTCTCACTTGATGCCCATGATGGCGTCCACCGAAAATGACAAACGAGCTTTCCTCTCACGGTTCGCTGGCGTCGGACTACCATCCGCTCTTGACGTGCACACCGGAAGAAGATTAAACACTGGCGGTGACGTCACTTCCGCTGGCGCCGCTTGACGAAGTCGAGGTGAAGGTTCCTGACGGGGCGAAGAACTAGAAGAGAGTGAGAGAGCAGGAGGCGAAGGTGTCACGTCATCCGGGCGCCTCGCACTGCCCGCGGAAGCACTCGCGGTCAGTTCCGGTCTTCCGGAGGTCGGTCCCGGAAGTGGCAGGAAACCCGATGAAGAGCCGCCGCTTATGGAGCCGGGGTAACGAGGGTCGTCGTAGGGCTGAAGTGGGTACGTGTGATGAGGCGCTGAGCTGCTGGTGACGGTTTCGTTGCGCCGTTAATCAAGGTTTGCATCATTTGTGATCGATTATTTGTTTGTTGATGCAGTAGGCGCCACGAAGCGTTCGAGGCAGGGAAATGGGAAACAGGGAGCAAAGAAAGAAGAGGAAAAGAAAAAAAGTTAATAACGCAAACGATTGCTTCCCTTCGTAGAAATTGCGAACTGAACTCGGCCAATGAAATAATGATCACAGCATGGCGAATAGTTAATAAGCATAAGAACAGTATGTGTAAGATATTAAAGACATAAGGCGTAAGAGAACACGTGACATGCGTTTTCAGTGGTATGCCTGCACGTAAGCGCTCCGACGCGTTAGCTGCACCCGAAAATTGACGCCATATTCACGAAGTGAATGATGATGAAGGAGCTTAATCCGGAGGTTAAATCGCCTATGAATGTCACGGCAATTCCATGCGCGTCACTCATACTCCGGCTGGTTGTGCCTTGAAAAAGCCTTCGCCCGACTTCATCACTTAAGTGCCGTGTTTGCAGCAGGCTTCCGCCTTCAATTCCTTTGATTTCTTTCACCTTACTCTGAAAAGTTCCCTTCCCTTATATTACAAGACGAGTCTTAGACTCGCGCGGCAATCATTTAAACTATATTTACTTTTGAGGAAAGGTCACTCAGTATTAACAATACTAACCCACTGCCGAAAGGAAGGGTGGAGTCGATCGTTGTCACCCCGCTGCTGGAAGTTCCGGAACGGACACCGGATGGCGCGCGAAGCTCAGCAACCGGAAGTGGTGACGTAGCAGCACTTCTTCCGAGACGTGGGAAGGAGGAGGCGTCATGCCCTGGAGTTCCGGAGGCAGTGCATGCGACAGCGGGCCGGGACTCGCGAATGGTGGGGCCTGTTGTTGTTGCTGAGCGAGTGCAGCCAGGGCTTGTATCAGTTCCTGGTCGGCGAAGCACCGCCTTCTGCGCATGCGCTCCTGTAGGCGTAGTTGCTCGGCGCTCACGAATGGACAGAAGGGGCCTGCGAACGTCGAAGTAATAGTATTGCTCATTGTGCTGTCGAGGAGTGATTCCGAAATAGCGTTATTCAAGGCCATAGTAGAGTAAGCAAGTACCGTTCTTAAATGAAAGTAACTCAATAACAACGAAACTTGCAATTTGTATCGCAAATGCCTTCGAACAGGAACACAAGCGAAAGGAATTGGTATTGTTGCTGATTAAAGTAATGGTTTTCAGCCCCTGGCTGTGGTAGTCCTCTTCCAGATGGCGTCAGTCGTCGCACCATGTGCTGCCTCTGCATCTTCAACACCCCTCTCTACGCACTGCTTCGCCGCCTGCTTTCCCACCCAGACTTTCAGCGGCCGGTACGAAGCAGGATGCGGCAGAAAGCGTGGTTACTGCAGAGTTTAGAATGGCCAACGTCCAAAGTCACTATACTACGCGGATAGGTGGGCGCCTGTACAATCCGGAACACCCGAGAAGTCGTAGTTACAAGTGACACAGTTTGGCCATCGTTATATACTGATGTCGCAGCCACATGCAGGTTCGTATTATCGGCCACATTAAACTCTGAAACTCTAGCAAGGGGGGGTATTGGGATAGTTGGCTTTTTATGTATAAAGAACTGCGCTACTGTACTGGGGAATACGAATGCGTTCGTATTATCCACATCGTTTCGTCTCCCCCTTAATTTTGTATTTAAGTAACTGTCTTTTTTTTATTTCTGAAACTCCAACTTGCATATCAAAATATAACGAGCTGACTAAACATTTCTACCTGTACAAAAGGATTTTCCCTCCACCTCACAAAAATCTAACTCGGCCGCAAGCACTTACATTAGGGCTTTTGCAAACCAGGACGTACCCTACTTTGAAAATGTTGCACATCATGTACCCTGATCTATACCCAAGTAATCTTTTGCGCACATTGTGGAGAAATAACTTCGACAGAACACATGCTCTGGCAGTGTACCAAATTCGCCCATTTATCGAACATAACGTCTGCCAGATGGGAGGCGGCAATCCGCAGCTCGTCCATGGCAGATCAGCTCTGGGCTGTCCACCAAGCCCGCGAGGCGGCTGAGGAGCTTGGCATCTCAGTCCCCACGTGGGAGCTGCCCGCAACACAGTGATCTGTGTTTTGGAGGACCAAATAAAAGTTTATCCAATCCAATCCAATGCACCACCTTCATATAAAGAGAACCATGTGACGATGCAAAGCGTCCTTGTTTTCACTTGTACTTCCCTTTGTTGTTTCCATTTGTTTGTTTCTGTGTGTGCTTCGATCATTTGAGCGTGAAGTTGTGTATATGTTGTGCACCGCTTATGTTACCCCCGTGCCGTGTTTGTGCCTTACTGCGAGTGTGCCGCAAAGTGAAGACGCCGCTTTGCTAGGAGACTCTCTCCCTCTCCTCACGCGAGGAGAGAGGGAGAGTTGGCGCATGCGAAGTGGGGGAGCGGATGGTCGCCGTGGGACGGACACAGCCCCGAGCAAAAGCTGCTTCGCATCTAGACTCGGTGGATACAGTGCTTCAGGCAATGTTAGACACTCGTAGCGTGTTCATCGGCAAGGTCATGTCCCCCTTGAACTATCGTTTGTACAAAACGTATCGGCTGTTTTAATTTCAGTGCTTAAAAGGCACCAGGATGAATACACTACTGCCATTAAGTAATCCGGTCAGACACGTGTGAATTAACAGTCCAACCTGGTACATGCTGGGCCCTGCACGGAATGCTCTCAGACAATAAAGGTACGAGCGAAGCATTATTGAGTTGACAAGGGACGCATCAGTGTTGCTTAACAACACTTGAATTGTGTGTTTCCATCATTCCCGCTTCTTTCTATATCTCTATCGTTTTATCCCTCATCTCCTTCCCACAGCGTAGGATAGCAAACCGAACTCGCGTCTGGTTGACCATCCTGCTGTTTACTTCCTTTCTTTACACCTACTCCTCCGTAGTTAGCACCAACCGCAATTGGGCAATACTGCCTGTACGCACGTACATACTGTAACTGAAACCAATATGGTATTTTTATGCATTTTATTTACGTAGTTCTTGCAACCCCGCACTGACATCACTGCAAGGAGGTGTACATACAAATTCAATATAGGTAATGACGTTTGTGTGATGGTACTCAATAACATAATGCTAAGTATATTCATAACAACAAAAAGCAATAGCAGTACACAAAGTTTTAGTACATTATGACACAAAACAAACATGTATAAACGTTGTGATACACTGTTACAATTCATGACGAAGAGAAACAAAACACTGTTAGTAAATTTTACCATATATTCAGGTGATTCATTCAATTCCCTTAATGGTCAAAAAATGAGTTGGCAAAACTAGTCATTTTGAATCAGTGTCGTGTTGGCATCTTTTAAAACGATATGTTTGTGCAAATAGGTACTCTACTCTATCAGTTTTTGATTTTGATTATAATATATGTCGTGAAAAAGTTTTAATCCCAGTTTCCTGTCTTCTACACTGTAGGGTTTCCCTGCCTACTTTTGGCCTGTATTTCTGATACACTAGCAAATGGGTCGCAGTTATGGCTAATGAATTAGGCAGTCGGGTTTTTAGATTTTTTTTTGCTGTTGATTCAGCAAGATACTTGAAGAGCGTATTTGTAATGGAATTACCTCGCGTTTTTAAAGCTATTGCGTCAATATTATTGTGGAGATATTGCCTTAAAGAAACGCTGATATTCATATGAGCAGCTACAAGTCGTATATATTGGAGAGGGACAAAGGTACGAAAATTCAAAAAAGGAAGCATAGAAGGGACCGGGTGTTGCCTTTTCTTGACAGTGATCATTTATCCTACTCCTGGGAAGGAAGAACGGTTGAAAAGACAAAAAAAAAATAACGGAGGAGGATTTGCGCAGAAAGACGTACGTTTTCAAAACAGCACGTGCTCACTGTGGAACCCTTCCGTTGAAAAACGACTTGCTCCGAGGTCGTCGCCGATATTAAAAGGCACCGTGCCGGTGCGTTATCACGCGTCCTTGGCCGCCACATATTGATTCCGGGACGTGGTGTAGATGTTGTGAGCGCCGACTAAGAGAGCTGTCTTTGCTTCTCAGCGTTTTCTTTTTTTCCACCGCCTACCGGAACGAGCCCTACGCTGGCCTCTTCATTTTCGCGATAATATTTCTGGCTTCTCTTGTCTCTGTAAGTTTCTACGTTTGAGATGTTTTTTTTTTTACTTACAAAATTTTGCGAACACATTTCCCGCTGTTCTTTCACCAATGTTGGCCCGTTTGAAAAAGTTTTTTTTTTTTACTTACACACTTTGCGACAGATATTTTCTGCGTTGCTTGCACTACGTTTCTGCGTTTTATATCTTCTCGACTTTCACTTCTTGCCCTGTTTTAGCTCCAAGGTCTCGAAGGAATAAATTGTCACAGGAAAATGCGCACGGCCATCGCGTCTCGTCAGAGCTGTCTTGGTGGCGAAAAGAATAATGTTAAACGTTATATACGTTTTCTTGCTTTATTTTGTTTGTACTTCACGAATTTGAATAGAACGTTTCGTGCACCTTGCGGAAATGAATGTGAGACTCCAATAGCTGTAGCTTAGCGCTGCACATAGGAATGTCAGTGTCTTTTTTTTTTTTTTTAGAAAGGCGGAGCTTCTTCTTTTGCAGAGCCCACCATAGCCATTAGGTGCCGCTTTAGTTTCGAATAAAGTACGTGAGACTTGTGCCGTTGACCGTTTTTTTTAATATTGCGAACTTAGCTATAGTTGGTGTGCCTTCGTCTTGGAAATTGAGAAGCGCTAGAACAATACAAGAACTAAATATCACAAACAAGAAGCACGAAGGCATTTCTTTTGTCTCGATGACGGCTTTTCCACTTTTCTGGTCAACAATAATGCGCTTGTAGATTCACGCTGTTGCCACCACTCTCCTTGACAGTATATGCGCGTGAAACTGGAAACACGTTAGGCCTGTAAGGTTCGAAAAGTACATAGCGGTGTAGCGTTTCTGAACTGGGCTGTTTAGTAAATCAATCGAACCGAATAAAACAGCGTTTCAATCCTAGTGCCGTGTTCGTCCTTACCGCGTGGCTGCCCCGCCGCGGTGGTCTAGTGGCTAAGGTACTCGGCTGCTGACCCGCAGGGCGCGGGTTCGAATCCCGGCTGCGGCGGCTGCATTTCCGATGGAGGCGGAAATGTTGTAGGCCCGTGTGCTCAGATTTGGGTGCACGTTAAAGAACCCCAGGTGGTCTAAATTTCCGGAGCCCTCCACTACGGCGTCTCTCATAATCATATAGTGGTTTTGGGACGTTAAACCACACATATCAATCAATCTATCTTACCGCGTGTCCCTAAGGCAATGTGCGACTCCATTCTGATATTGGCAGCGAGGTTTTCCACTAGAGAGGCCAGCGCTGCAATCGTTTTGACGTCACAGATAGGATGCGTGCGCTAGCCCGGCTGCGTAGTAGTTGTGGAATACGGCAGCTTTGCCTTCGCGACACCATTTGCGTCGTTCCCAGTGGCTGCACCGGCTCTTAGTCGCAGTTTTACGATGCAAATTAGACACGAGAGTGCCACTGGAGGCACCAATTTATCTTGCCCGTACTATCAGGTCTTACACAGAGTAACATAAAAATTACAAGAGTGGTCACTCGGACCAAAAAAGTGGCTGAGCTACGCAGCTTCACCCCAGCCGTAAGATGGCAACACATCACTTACTGCCTCAAGGAAACACGCATACTAGTTATTTACTTCAGTACCTTTTCTAGTGCATTATACGTCTACGTTTTTTGGCGTATGTGATAGTGGGCTGAATCTGCCTTTATCGTCTGCGATTGTTCGGTGAGATAACGTCGGGCTGGAATCAGGCATGAATCGGACGCGAGAGAAGTGCACATGACGACGATGCGATGGCAACGTTTCCACGCTCCGTGTTTATGAGCATTTGCGGCAATGAAGAATACGGGCTGCAGCAAGGGGATGCCACAAAAGATGTGCGATAACGTGCCAGGCGTGCATCGTGGTCTTAGCTTCTTTCGGCTACCTCTCAGCTTGGCTGCTGGTAGGTACGAGCGTCATCAATACTATGTTAAGTGCCTATTGCATTTGTCAAGTGAAGCCTTAACCTAACGTTTCCGGCAATGTGCTGTTCGGCGCAGAGACCTTTTTTGTGCTCTTCACTTCACGTACTGTTTTCGAGGATTGCTTCAAATTGCTTCACAAATTCTTTCTTGGCTCAAGAAATTGAATTACCGCTCGCGTAGTTAGGTTTTATTTGTGCCGCTACATGTATTCGAGTTCACTGCATGAGTGAGATTTTCCGAAAAGTGCAGCTTTGCTCAGTATTGTTATCTGTGCCGTTCACAAATGGCCTGAAGCTCGAACGAGCGCAATAAGAGTAGCGGTGAGTCTAGAAAAATGTTTGCTAGCTAAAGCTAGGACGTAATCTTTGAGTAAACGCTCCTGTCACGTTAACGGCATGCATGACACCTAGAATTGCTTTGTTTTTGCTGCGGAAACTGCTTTTGGCTGTTTTTTCGCAAAACAGCGATGTAAAGTATGCGGGCGAAAATTAGTGCGTAGGTGGGAAAGAAAACGTAGCCAACATTTTCCTTTCTTTTTTTTGGTTCAGGCCGCAGTAAAGTGCTGAGGCAACTACTTCCACGTCGCGTTGTGCACTGTAAGTGTAGTTGTGTGCGTTTATTGCGATTTTATTCTGATGCGGTTCTTGTTATACTGCTGCCAATGTGTTTCTTTCTTGTGTCTGATTTATAATCACGATAATGGCAGCTTTACTTTCGCTTGTCGCAGTGCAATGAACCTCTCTTTGTGTCTGCGTTAATCAAATATTATCAAAGTGGGCATGTGCTTACCAAGAATATCGCTTTACAATAAAATATTTCGCTCCTCCAATGATTCTCATGTTTTAAATAAATTGTGCGGATAGACACACATAGACATCGTGTGCTTGCCGCTCTAGCGGCGCAGCTTACACGGAGCTCATCGATGCATGCAAACGACGGGTTAAAAATAATAAAGTATGGCCTCAGGGTTGAGCACGCACGCAGATGTGGTCTCGGAGGCTGTATGATAATCCTAGTCACTACAATATGGCCTTCAAGACGGCCTTTTCTGCGGTCTGCCGTCTCTGAGGCTGCAAAGTTTCACCATACGCGTTCGGTGAGCTGCGAACCCAAATCAGTCGCAGGGGCTTATGGAAGTGTGCTCTCTTGGCCTTTTATATTACTCGATGGTCTTGCCGCTTCTTTAAGAACTGAGCTTCAAAACAAAAGGAAGCACGCACGGTGTCCCCCGCAAAGGCGCAGTGAAATACGGTGTTCCAGCAGACAACATAACCGGCATCTTATGGCTGACGTCATCACGTAGGTGGTGCCTCGGTATGTCCTAGAGGCCAATAAGCAGCGTTTTGCATCTGTGTGTCGTTTCCCCTATTACGTTAACGCTAAATGGTGTCCGCGTTTACGGGGCAAGTGTACGCTGCACGAATGTTGCGCCGAACATGTACCTTGAATAAAAGTGTTCATAGCTTTCAACAAACAACGGGGACACTTATAGCTACAAGCCTTCGTGAGTAAGAAAGATCGGGTTGTAATAATATTTGAACGTTCTAAGAGAACCATCATATCTTCGACGTCCGACGTCCACCTTTCTTTCGCTTCAGAACCAGTGCATGCATATAGGCCTCGAAGATAGTTAAAAGTTCCCTTAAGCTAAGTGTTTTAGTTCAATCGAGTTTCGTTTCAGCTGCTGAGTACTCTAGCTTTTGCTTTTGTTTGCTCGATTCCGTCCTGTCAAATGTCAACGTCGTCACGCGCTTTTTCCTGTCCTCGCTTTCCTTCAGGCCACACTGCGGAAAAGGATCATTTGTCTGGCTCAAACATCGAGAGAGATCTGCAGTTCAAAGATTCTCTGAGTTACATATTAATTCGGAGACCTTTCAGATCGCATCATTAAAGGCACCTTTGAAGGGCCATCACAAGCCATAGAGCAGTGGTAGAATACCGCGTTGCCCCATATCAGAGTTTCGTTTGTCTAGATGCATCTCTTTTTTAAAGCCTATATTCTTTCGTGTGGACCTTCGACGCAAAGGTTTAGGTCTGTCTGTATTATTGTCTGTTTGTCCGCCCTTAACGATACCCTAAACGGCACCGAACGGTATACCCCAAACGGCCGACCCCATCCGCAGCACCTATATCAATATTGCTCAAGATTGAGCGTTTGTACTTGTGCGATTCTAAATTAAAAAAAAACAATTATTGCGCACATCTGAGGCACCATAACAACACGTAAATATTATGTAGTGTGTCTCTTTACTAGAAAAGGCATACATAAGTAATTCTAAGTACCGTAGCATTTGCCACGCTGCGCTGACAATGCAACGCTTGCACGAAAAGGCAAGTGTTTACAACGCTCTGCTAAGACGACACGGTGGTAGCACCTGCCCGTGGCCTTGCGTTCTACACCTTATCACCTCTGAGATGGGCGCGCAGGTGCGCGCGCTTCGTTTTCCGAGATAACTGCCAGATAGCGCTCATGTCTCACGTTTGACGTGACTTGATGCGCTCGTTCGCCTCCGCTGCATGATCGAGGCACTCCAACGCAGCACCTCCAGAATACAATTAACCAATTTTTTTGCGCAGAACATCAAATACACGTTTTGTTCACTCTCTCCAAGCGCAAGACTATCGTCTTTCGACGACATTTGCAGTGTAACATGCAAATACGGCGCCAATTTTTTTCTTTGGCTTCAATAAATCGTCGCGGTTGCTGTATTATGAAAACGTAAAAAAAATATTTTACGCAGGTAACGGAGTCTGTTTAAAAGTCCTCTGCCACCTAGGCAGTGAACTTTCTGAGCAGATAAAATGAAGTCGGTCTATCCTGGTCCTTCGATTGTATACTTGATAAAACTTCATACACACACATTGCGTCTCCAATCAAAATCCCTAACAAGCACTTGATTCTTCCGTGAATTCAGAGACATTTGAGTGCGAGAGAGTCATCGTGCAACGAGTAGGCACAGAATCAGCTTTACCTTTTCGCGTCAACCCACCTTGGCAAACACTGGCCTCTGGTGTCATAGTTGTGCCCAGAGCCGACTTGTGGATTGTCTGCAGTCTCCTCTGGTGAGCTTGCTTGCGACGAAGATTTGCTTCCGTGGATCTCGTCCTGTCGAGAGCTCCCGAGATTGTTTTTCCGTGGCTGGCGGCTTGCTGCCTGCATGTTAAAAACTGGCTTAACGTCCCAAATGTATCGGTAGTACCAAGCACAACATTTGAAGGCCACTTTGTAAATTTGATATTTTATTCAATAAAAGCTTGTAGCCTTCGTAGTAACAGCAAGCTTCGACAAGTTTTGCTGGTGGTAGGGAGCACGGATGGACGGATGGTTCGACGACGTAACTCTGCTATCATGGGCCTGCTGAGAGACAGTTGAAGGCCGAGGCCACAGCTGTGGTGGCGCAACTCTTGCTACGTGCTCCTGTGCCATCACGTGATCGCTGAGAGAGGGCAAGTGGAAGAAACCACAGCTAGGCACCGTTTCAGAGCACGGATGGATGAGGTAATCTGTAGCAGGGATTTTGTGACAGGCTTGACGTTTCAGGGCAGCAAGAAACTACGACTTAACCCATGGTATATGGTAGCTTAGCTGGCAAGGTGTCGAGCTGCCAAACAAGACGGCGTGGGTTCGATTCTTGGCCCAGGCGGCCGCATTTCGATAGTAGGTTGAAATACAACTACTCCCGTGTCACATAGTTTCGCTTGCACGTAAAGAAATGCCAGGTGGTCAAAATTTACCCGATGTCCGTTTCCCATTACGGTAGGCATCTTAATCATATCCTAGTTTTAGCATGCGAAACTCTATGATACCTTACATTAACAGTCAAGTGTGCCTTGAGTACGGCGGTGGCATTCGTGACAACCACCACCGTAATCACCACTTTTTTTTCTGCGGACCTTCATTGCTCATGTTTGGTTTGCTTGTTTACCTGATTTTATATGTTATGAATAACCTCTCTGAATAAACGCAAGCTTAATCGCAAAGTTGACTTTCACTTTTGTATTTCAATTTCATAATCTTCGCACCATCCTCAGATATCTCACATATGGATTTTTCGCGATATCCGTATACCCTTCAGGGGCGAGTTATGATGCACTGTCTACAAATATTTAAAATTCGCGTACCATTACTCGAAAGCACTCAATATTACATTACAGGAAATGAAAACTGAACATTGTGTTCTTCTTGTGACGAATCACTTACTTGCAAATAACATGTTCATAAATATTTAATTATTCAGCAGTCAATCATGCTCCATTGTGGCACAAAAGAATGAAAGCACAGACTCCGCATAAGCTCACAGGCTCCACAGGCTGTATTTGTGTCCACGAATGCTGCCTGTCAAACGGTTCATCAAGCACCGTAGTTTTACTGCTAAAGCGATTGGCTACAATCATACGCATAGCACTGAGATTTAGTGAAGACATATATTGACTTTGCAGAACCTTTGTTTAGGATAATGAGGATTGCATTTCGCTCCAGTTTGGCCACAAGTAGCACAAGAAAGTTGCGTACGCAAACGTAGCCACCACCGCTACAGAGGATGTACTTTTTTTCTTTCAGCTTTTCACGTTGTGTTGCAACTGTTCCTGAATTCTGTTATTTGCAGCCGAGAAATCGTCTACCTTGATTGTGCTGGCAGCATTTGATCATCTGAGTTGTCGTTCGGTAAGTTTTGAAATACATTCCTTTAGGAATATCCTACATCTGTCTCTCTCATTTTTATACCTTACTGGCAGCAGTGAAAAGCACGCATTTGATTTTTTTCGAGGAGTAGAGCACAAAAGGCGTGCATTTGTATCTTCAACATTTATTTTTTGCCTACGTTTGGCACAAGATATGCGAACACATGTTCAGTACGCTGCAAAAAGTTTTACACCTTAGGAGTGTATTTTCGTCCCATGGGCAAGGCCCTTTAAGTCCGTTTAAAACGCTCTAAAAACGTAGGGTGTCTGAAAGCCTTACACCCCACATATATTTGTGTTTATGAACACCCCTAACTATGAGTGTTAGATAAAACTACACCCGTGCGCGTGGGTTACAACACACAAAAACACCTTGAAACGATGGCGGTTACATGTATAAGCATATACTTGATCAAATCGAGCGCGAATAACGGGACAACAAATGAAGAGACACACAAGAGAAAACCATTCATCCTGTGTGTCTCCACTGTTCTATAGAACAGTTGATGCTTGGACCAGTTGGTGATGCATATTTGATGGAATGTAGTGCCATGAAAGGAACAACAAAAGATGAGACACACAGGATGAACCGTTTCCTCATGTGTGTCTCCCCAATTGTTGTGCCGTTGTTTGCGCTTCATTTGATCAAGTATGCTTATATATGTAAGTAGCATCGTCTCAAGGCGTTTTATGTGCTGCAACCCACGCGCATGGGTGTAGTTTTATCTAACACTCAAAGTTAGGGGTGCTCATAAACAGCTATAAAAGTAAGGTGTAACGCTTCCTTTCACCCTCATTTTTAAAGTGTTTTTAAACAGACTAAAAGTTTGTTGCCCATGGGACAAACATACATCCTTAAGGGTGTAAAAGCTTTTGAAGTGTAGAGTGGGCTTCGAAGTCTGGGAAAGAAAAAAAAAACAAATATCAGCTCATTGAATGTGTAACATTACGAAGCCAACCTGCGGTGTCTGCAAAAAGCAATGCTTATTCCGCCGTTCTTTGGCAGATATATTGAAACTGCACTTAAGTGGTGAAACATAAAGGCCATGCTTAATTACTTAGTCAGGCATACACCAGATGTCCTGCTAGATTGCAGAAATAGGAAAAAAAATCTGGTAGATATTCATCGAGTGGTTGTATTGAAAATTCGTAATGAGGACGACTGCAGGTAGGAACTACTTCAGTGAATATGTGCGCTGACTTCATCTTTTAATACGAAAAATGCATGCTGCGAGGTAAAAGTGAATATAACTGAGCAATACATAATGCGGGTACAGTAAAAAAATCGAAGCCATGCGGCTTTTGCAAGTACCACAGAAAACAGAAGCTTTAGGCATTTAAAAATGGAAATAAAACCACTTACTATGACGCTGTGCTTGTGAGACTGAATTGAAAGCAAACAATGAATATAACAATAAATGAAAGAAAAAAGATTGAGAGATACTTATCAAGAGGCAGATGCTATAATTAGAAAAGCAAATGAACGCTCAGTGAGATAGGCAAGTGATATGATGGCCAATTTATTTTCTTTTTTTTTTCGGTACACTTTATTCGTATTGCGTAGTTTAAAGTACCAACACTTACGTTTGCAAGCAGAGAAGTTCATTAGCATTGCTAGTTAACTCCTACTCGCAGTGCTCTCTAGACGTCGTAATTCAAAGGACAGAAAGGCAAAGTTGGGATTTAATTGCCTCTCTTTCTTTTTCTCTCTCTTTTTTATGTCTCTTCATGATTGGTCATTCTGACTGCTTAATGAAGGCCTGCACCCTTCAAAAGAAATAGTGATTACTGCCTTGTAGGCTCCTAAATTTCATGCGCTCAGACAGATACCAAGATGTTGGGTTTGGCTGATCTATAGCGTGCAGCACGCTGAGAAGTTGGTTGGAAGATTGTTGAGGAAGACGTCAAGACAAATGCGTTGAATGCGCGTATGTTGATCACACTCTTTACAAACTGATACTTCTTACAAGTTCCGGTCTTTTCATGACGCCGTTGGCCACAGTGGCCCGGCAAAGCAGAATACCGCACATTTTAAACAGTTCTGTGGTTCTTTTCGTTCTTCTCCGCATTAAATTGCTGATTTGCAACGCAGTGCCCTCGCGTATCGGTGTAAACCTTTGATTGATTGATTTGTGGGGTTTAACGTCCCAAAACCACCATATGATTATGAGAGACGCCGTAGTGGAGGGCTCCGGAAATTTTGACCACCTGGGGTTCTTTAACGTGCACCCAAATCTGAGCACACGGGCCTACAACATTTCCGCCTCCATCGGAAATGCAGCCGCCGCCACCGGGATTTGATCCCAAGACCGGCGGGTCAGCAGCCGAGTACCTTAACCACTAGACCACCGTGGCGGGGCCGGTGTAAACCTTTGCTGCGCTTGAAAGATATAATATGTATCTTGTTTTCTGAAGACATAAAAAAGAATCAGGTAAGTTTACCCTTTGTCGACATCAAATGCACTTTTCTAAATTCACTTAGCCTTAAAAAAAAGGAGTATCTGCTGCTAAACATTTCTGATCCTCGTATTCTTTCGTTAAGGCTGTCACTTAGCCTCAACTCCACATATGCGTAGTCCTGCGTAGGGCTTTTCTTAAGGGGAAGTTGGGCTGAAGTATCATTGCAGCGCCCCCTTTCCTATTAACCATATTAGGTCAATGTATGGAGCAGACGTTGCGCCCTCTCTTTCAGGTGACTAGGCAGAGTAGCCGCACTCTTGCCTCCCCCCCCCCCTCTTGCGCATGTCTCTGCGTATGTACTTATCACTCACTCACTCACTCACTCAACCAATCAATCAATCAATCAATCAATCAACCGATCGGTGATAAGTCGGCCTAAGAAGACACACGCAAAACTGTCGCCTCCCTCCCCCTCTCTCACCTCGCAAAGCCGACGCAGGCAGTGTCTGCTATTAAAAAAAAATTTACTGCTCGCGCTGCACAACCGATCACTTTCCATCCCTTATATGCAGGCACTGGATCGCGAGTTCGTAATTAAGTCAAGGGCTTCATTACTTGGTTTTTCGCTTGACGTTGAAGGCAACGCTTCTCCTTCATTAAATAAATAAGAATAATAAAGACAAAATAACAATTAGGCATGGCCAAACCATATCTTAATTACGCAACATTCACGCGATAACACCCCCCCAACACACACACACACACACACACACACACACACACACACACACACACACACACACACACACACACACACACACACTGCGACGCATTTACTCGAGTTTCCAAGTAGGAAGGTATGGGTGGTAATTTTTAAAAACACTTGGGGCAACTACAGACACTCACATAGTATCCACAACGCCATAAATGATCTTAACGTTTAAGTAATGGGGAAGTGTTGACTACGCCGTTATTTGTAATTCTGCGCAAAAGCGTGGTACCCGCTACTCGCTTACCGGCATCGTGTGCACATTATTGATGGTGGGGCTTACGACGATGAAAAACTATGCCTGTGGACTTCGTAATGGATGGTAATATTCAACAACCCCCGCATTACGCAGTTCGCGTATCGTAATGGGTGGGAAAATTCAACAACCAACTCAATACTCAGTTCGTATTTTGTGACGCCTGACTGTTACTTAACCGATGCAAAACATCTATTACATGTGTTAGCGAGCTTCTTTACCCGACCCAAAGCTTGCACAAGGTATGTTTGCTACGGAGTTTCAAGCTGCGGCGTTTGCAACACTCATGAAAGACACGTATGCAGGACCGTGATGCAGAACCACCAATCATTACGACCTAGACTTTAGACCTGGACGGCGTTTCCATCTTCATGAGGTGTTCGGCCCCACCCCGTTTCTTGTATAACACGATGTGAAGAACTCTCGCTCGTCTACTACACGATGTGTTAGCCATTGAATGTTTCCTATATAGTAACGCTTGAGCGCTTGTTGTCGCCATGTGATTGCACTTTTGTTTGCTTTATTTGTGCCCTAATTGCACATTCTAATACTTTATTAAATACCATGAAAGAAAAAAAATAACTCGGCGTACTTCTGTGGTAGAGTGCTGGATCGCCATGCAGGAGGCCCGGGCTCGATTGACATTCGGCCCTCGTTGGTGTGATTAAGGTTTTTTTTCTCTCTTATTTCGTGCTGTAGTGATTACGGGCGCCAGCGGTAAAGGAAAATTATACGGCGCCAAAATCGGCCCTTGTTTTGATCTCATAACAGCTGTCCCAGTAAAACAAGGTTAAAAAAAGCACCATGATAAGAAGAATTGTCTCCCGTTGCAAAGAATCCTGGTTCGTCAGTAACGCTTCCTCGTTCGTTCCATTATGAGATGTTCCTGTGTGTCCGTTGTCTTCAGCGGTTACGAACTGATGAGAAGGAGCAAAAGTATGGGGAGGCGCCGATTTCACGCAATCACTGTTTTAAACTGGTTACACTTCTGAAGTTTTTAGCCACTGTTTACTACTGGAAGACATTTCATGTCACTCATCAAGCCTGAAGCTGCGGCAGGATAGTACACAATGCAATTACAAGTATACACGAATTACAGGTGAGCTTTTGCCATTCTGTCACGTTCAAGTTCTACTGCTATATTTGGTTTATTCCGAACTCTACACGTTCTGGAAGGTCCCTGTCTAAAAATAATACCTTATTAGAGTTGACAGCCATTCGCATTCGCTCAAGCACAATGAGTAAACAGGGCTCGATGTTTTGGCACAGTTTGGTGGTGCCTTTGAAACATTAAAGGATGACGAAAACACCTAAACTGAAACCTACACTAGTACCGGGGTCCAGAACTGGTGCCCGCGTTGCCTCTTGCGTCAGGTCGCAGACCTGGCGCCGCTCACCACATTATTGTGATGCACGTTTCTTGTTTCAAGTGTCGCTGTATTCAGTTTACACCCTCATAGACTCAGCAATGCTCGGCGTAGGCCGTGCTTCAATGTTCGAGATGCTTCGCGATTTTACTAAGGTTGTGCACACGCAACGTGAGCAGCCAAGCTTACTCCAGAGCTTGCGCGACCACCAGTGGTAAGGCTGGCGCGATAAGGCAACGAGTAATCTCTGAAATATGGCGCGTTCCAGCGATGATAAATTTATCAACGGTCGATGCTCTGTTTTTCAATAACAGTGTACAGCGGGTATTACTTGTTCTAGTTTAGAGTTCCCATTTACAAGTTTTACCAAATACAAAATGTCATTTGGAACCAGCCGTCACTGCCTTCGTCGACGTCGCAACCGCGTGATATTATAATTTAAAGCAATCTACGGAGACCTCCGTTCGCCGTGTATTGTACTTATTTTCGCCCGCTACTGACTGACCTTCTGAGACATCGCGCGTGTAACTGTTACCACGTAAGCGGCGCCGCCCGTGGCCCATTTTCCCATTAACATTTTCCCTACTTTCCTCTTTCTTAGTAGCGGGTAACCAATTCAGTTGGGTCCTGCTGTTTAAGCACCCTGCTTCAGTCATACACTATTGCATACCCGTACTGTTTTAGTTTGTTGCGTGTATGTTTTCACGGAGGCATTGAAAACTTCTAAGCAATATATACTTGCACTGGTGACATTAGTCTACTCATATATGCCGTATACCGCACAACACTGCTGCTCTTCTCTGTGAAGTTGTGTATGTGTGTAGGCTACCTCCTCTCTACCTTTTGCCTTACTATATAAACAAATATTAGCGCGACGAAAACAGGGACGGGAAAGAAAAGACAACCTACAGCGCAGACTCACAAAGTTTATTCCTAAAAGAAGCGGAATATATGACATCTGAAAAAAGCAAAGCAAAAACCAAAAAAAAAACACATCGCGCAAGCTGAAAGTGACCAAACTCTAAATCGCTATTCGTTTATCAGTCGCATGCACATTTCCTTTGTGAAGGGAAAAAAGTCGACAGATCGAGAGATAAACATTCGAACGGAAATTCGGAGGGCTTTGTTTTCGCTCGTGTTCGCGAGCATGGCACGCGAGTTTTTAATTTCGCCCGTCCAGTGCCGAGGAGCCATTTTATATGCGACGCAGCGCTTACCGGAGCAGTAGCGCTGACACGAGTTGAGTTTTATGTGTCACTGGAAGGTGATAATTGCGTCATCCAGCCTTCCATAACACTATCAGGTGCAGAAGTTTCACATCTCACAGATAGCTTGCACGTTTGATTAGCCACATAGCGATTTATGGATTCTTGTCAGTTTGACCTTCCGCGATGGTTTTTTTTTCTTGTCTTTGCTTTGCTTTTTTCACATGTCATATATTCCGCTTCTTTGAGGAATAAACTTTAGTTATGAGTCAGCGCTGCAGTTTGTCTGTTCCTTTCCGTCCCTGTTTTCATCGCGCTAATATTCGTTTAATAATGAGGCAAGAGAGAAAGAGGAAATAGCCTACACACACACACACACACAACTTCACAGAGAAAGAAAAAAAGAGAAAGAAAGAAAGAAAGAAAGAAAAAGAGAAAGAAAGAAAGAAAGAAAGAAAGAAAGAAAGAAAGAAAGAAAGAAGGAAAGAAAGAAAGAAAGAAAGAAAGAAAGAAAGAAAGAAAGAATAATCAGATATCTGTGGTTAGAACACGAAATCATAACGAACAAACATATGGGGAAAAGAACGTTCGAACGACATCACGTCTTCCACATCGTGCTTGGTGTATCCAATTCGATTCGATTCGATGGAGGAACTGATAAAATTCACCCGAATTTTATTTTAATTTTTTTCTTCGTAGAGGGGATTCAAAGTAAGATCCGCTCACTTTGCATTTCAAACATGGCGGCTCCGAAGGGCGTACCCATAGGCTCGCATCGTTAGCGGGATTGACCGAGCGTACGGCTATCATTCCACATCAGCAGTCCCACGTTTTCACTCGTAATGGAGATGGGGTTCGATTTTATTTTGACAGACCATGCCAGATCCTCTCTTGCTTTTTCTTTTCTTTTCCTCGACGGGATATACGGATCGTGTCGTTACACACCCTCTCGGTTTACCACTTATTTCATTTATTTCTTTGTAGCACATTCTTAGTCATCAATGGTCCTACGTTCGTACGAGCCAGACGCTTCGCGGTAATTATAGCATCGGATAGCATGGTGCTCAATTTTGGGGTCTAGTTCCCGAATAAATTTGTCTTCATTACGGCTGCGCGGATTGGATCGGTGGCTGCGTGTTTTTAAGTTCGTACGTCCAAATGTACATAGGGCGTTCATTGTCCCGTTGGCCCGACATATATACCCAAACAAGTCCCCGGAACTTGTTGGAGCACAGTCATCTAGACCTCGTTACTAGCCGAACCGCTAGCTGGCAACTAACAGCAAGTGTGGTTGTGAATGAGAGTGGCGCTGATTTCGCCCAGTAATCCTACCAACTAAAATGACAGGTCTAGCAGTGGTGTTTATCTAGTTATAATCGTAGCGTTAGAGATGAGTAGTACGATTCTAAAAGGAGACGAAACAACCACAGAAGCCGTAAACAGGCGCTATTTATTCCGGAAGAGACGAGATGCTGACTACAGTGCGTTACTACACGTACGTATTAAGTCTCATTGTCTGCGACAAGAAAAGATAAAAATTGTATTTAGGAGAGAGTGAAAGAAAAAGGCACAGGAAAAGCAGCAAGGTGAACCGAGTTGCACCCGATTAACTACCCTACACTGGGGAGGGAGTAATCGGAGGTAAATGTTACAAAAAGTAAACATAATGAAAGAGGACAACAAATACTATCGCATGCGTAGCAGTGTTGACAGCGCGTTCAGAGACTGCGCTGCGACACGTGTAACTCGTTTCTGGCACACCCGGGTGGAGCATCTCCATTAAAATTCGATGAATAATATTTAAAGTTACGTTCCATTATTTTTATCTGCATAAGCAACTGACTTCAAGATAATTAAAAAGCCAAAGCGTTTTCGTTCATTACTCACACCAATGAAAGTTTAGCCGCCGCAAATTAAATTCGTTTTATTGTAGAATTGCTGTTCGAAGGCAACACGTACCGTACGATCACATCATTTTAATAATAAAAATTGTATAAAACTATCAAGTAAGTTCCACAACTCCAAAATCCAAGTGAAGTGTGGAGCTGGCTAGGAAGGACAACTATCGGGTGAACGCAGATTACGTTCATCCTTCTTCAACATCTATTTTAATTGTTTACATTTTTATCATTATATCAATCTGCTTTATATCTCCTCAATTTCTATATCCTAACCCCAACATCACTCCCCATCGTCGCTTCTCTTTCCCACCCCTTGCTTTGCTATATTGCGACATGGTTATGCTTACCCTCTTCATGGTCACGTTTACCCATGGCTACTAATGGTCACGGTTTCCAGGGTTACTGATGGCCATGGCTTACCCTTTCACCTCCTCCTCACCGTCACCTCTCAATTACTGTCCGCTTACATGACTATTCTATACAAGGCTAAGTCATGAAATGCCCTCTCCCTCTTTTGCTTCACCCTCACCCTCCCTTCCCACCTTCTTGCTTTGCTATGTGATGCATGGCTATGCTCGACTGCGAGTTGCTTGGCACATGAAGTGCATACCTACTGAGCTTTTGCGAACGCTGTATAGCATACCGTCGCAAGGTCCAGCTTAAGCAGCTTCGCTGGGAAAATGCCCTGTTGTGTATTAAACCTATAGTGTTGGGTTCAGAGTTGTCCCTTGTGGTCTAATAAGGATCGAGTATTAGCCAATTCTTTTGAATTATCAATTAGCACCGAAGCTCACGCCCGCCCCGCAATATCAGTGCTCCAACGCCTGAGCTGCGGTGAAATTACCACCAAAAGGATAGGATCCCCCACACATGCTGGAATCAGCGTGCAAAGCATGAATACCGCGGCGCCAGGCATTTACCACTAGGAAAGAAAGCCTCAGTGAATATGCTACGGTGCAGATTTGACAATAATCCACACGTCAGATACGTGAACGCCGACGCAGCGAAATATCCGCGAGGAAAAGTAGGTACCCTAAGTGTCATGGATTCCCAGAGGTATAGAGGTAGCGTCTGCCACAGACCATCGGTGACATGTCGAGACCCCAGAAAAAGCTGCGTGCTTGTACGCAGCTTTTAGTCGTTTTTTTTCGACTCCAAGGAGCCATGAGAAATATGTAAAAAAATGTCACTTGTCTGCTCACGCTGTTCGTATAGCGAAGCGCCTGAGCACTACTATCGCGTACACTTGCGTGGCACAGTTTCCTGGACATGAAACAATAAAGGTGAAAGAAACGGGATCCACCACGGCCCGCGATCAAGCCATGCCATGTCTCCACGGCAGGCTTGATCTAAATGCTTGCCCGGCGTCTCTAGGGGCAAGAACTGTGTTTCGGACCTTTGGAGCAATTCTTCGTCAAAGGGTGAAACGCAAGATGTACCTCGCCCTAATCTCAACAAAGATGGCAGTACAAAGCAATACACCCACTAAATACTGATGCATCGATTATATATAGCGCTGTGCGGATGCCACTACTAGAAGTGCGCCGTGTCGAACACGTCGGCGCAACCGATTCTGAAGTGGTTAGGGCATTTCGGCACACTAAACGAAAATCTGCTGGGCCGCGAAGGAGGCGATGACCTCAACGAAACGTGGCTAAGCTCATCTACGAGCTTGGCCAAGGAGGCAGCGATGACTGGGGAGTTCCAGGGATGAGGAAACCTACGTATAGGTAGAACTGAGGCTTGCCCCGATACCCCCGTTTGAAAGCGTACGTTTATTCGTCATCACCACTCATTGATGCCATTTTCTCGATAACAACTCCTTTAAGGAGTCATTACAACGCTTGATCTTGTCACTCTGGCAGTCGTCAAACTTCCCAAACGCCAGAAGTAATTCACGCGGAGACCCGGATGCACAGTGCTACGGACAGCCGGTGATGCCACATCCTGGAGCTTCCAGCGTGTCACCAATATTACTCTATAAAAATGGCTCACGGTACTGTTCTATTTATCTCTTCATGCCATTACGAGGCGCAGCTGTTCAAAGATACACGAATCGGATTTGTTTGATCATCCCACTAGGTGCCAAACTCGTAGGTCTTTGGGCCACGTTATGTGTTTACTACGAGCTTAAAAAAGACGTATAAGTCACCGAAAAGAAAATAGGAAATATTTTATTTACATAACGTATAAATATTTACTCGTTGTATATTGAATTACAGTTGACTTGTAGCTCAAAGGGAGCACACGGAGCTCCGTTGCAGCGACTCAAGCTTGATTAAATTGCTCGACCGTCGGCTGTGGAAAAAGAACGAAAGCAGAGCCGCTCACAGCTGTTATCTTCAACTAAGCCCTGCGCGGCTCTCGGCCTTATTGGTCCTTCGGATGTGTGACCCCAATGACTCCGCAGGCGACTATGTTTCCAGAGCGGCCGGTCAGTCGGCTCTCCGGAGTGCCGCCTTGACCAAGGTCATCTTCCAGCGCGTGAATCTGAAAAGAGAAAAAAAAAGTTTAAGCACGCTAATGCGCAAAAAAAAAAAAAACGTGCCGTCTTTCGCAAATTTACAGATGTCTTAACTTGAGCTACATTGCAGATAAAGAAATAGTCTCTTCGTTGCTTATGTATGTGCTTTTAAAACGGCTCGAAAACGGAAACCATCTTGTATTTTTTTTCGCAGTGTATAAGCCAGCTGGGAAAAGTTTGGCCTCCGCAAAAAAAAAACTGCAGGTGAGTGTGCGCCACGGGAGTTGGGTAAAACCAACTTCCGAGTAGAACGAAGAGGCGAGCGAGTTGGTACTAATCCTTAACAACGTAAATGTAGGGCGAAAAAAATGTGAGTAAGCGCTTGCGGTGTACCCTTTCTTGTCCGAGTTTTTTTTTTGCGCTACCTTTACGTTGTTATGCACTTCCGAACACTTCGGGTGCGAATGTTAAACGAAAACTCTGCTCGGTGTAGTGGAACATGTGATATACGGTAAAAAAAGAGAGGGAACAAGACAAAGATACAGGTAAGGTAGAGAAAACCTTTTAAGAAAAAGAAAGAAAGAAAGAAAAAGAAAGTGATAGAATGAATTGTACATTTTTATTGTCGTTCCTGAAGTTATCTGCTTCATTTTCTATATCCCGTATACCTAATTGTCAAGACTCATATTTAATTTTTTCCCTTGATCCCTCTCATTAGTTTAAAATACGTGAGCTATTAAATCAACAGTGCTTTGTCACACTACCCGGTTCTTGGCGAATTTCCCAGCGTAGGTGTGTGCCACAGGTATTGGGCTTTTCCTTCCTTCCTTCCATATAGAGAAAGATGAATGGAGTAAAGTCAAAAAGATAGAAAGACAGATGAATACGTTGAGAGAGAGAGAGAGAGAGAAACACAACT
The DNA here is from genome assembly GCF_013339725.1 of Rhipicephalus microplus. NCBI lineage: Eukaryota > Metazoa > Arthropoda > Arachnida > Ixodida > Ixodidae > Rhipicephalus > Rhipicephalus microplus. The sequence goes on along the minus strand of NC_051175.1, from coordinate 89,323,885 downwards.
GGAATGAGATTCGAAAAAAAATCAAGAGAGCAAGATTGAAAGAGGAAGAAAGAGAAATGAGGAAAAACAAATAAAGATAAAAAGATAGGATACACAAACTTACAAAGAAAAAAAGAACAGGCCCTGAAATAGCTAGAAAAACATAGCACGACAAAGAGATTGATTGTGATTTATACGTGGGATTTAACGTTTCAAAACTACCATATGATTATGAGGGACGCCGTAGTAGAAGGCTCCGCAAAATTTCGACCACCGCCGGTTCCTTAACGTGCACTCAAATCGCACGGGCCTACAGCATTTTCGCCTCCATCGAAAATGCAACCGTCGCCGCTGCGATTCCATCCCGCTACCAGCGGGTCAGCAGCCGAGTGCCTTAGCCACTAGACCACCACGACGGGGCTAGCAAGACGAAGAGAAATAAAGAGAAACAAAGAACGAGAAAAAAGGAGAGTGATAAATAGAAAAATGGAAGAACTAACCTAAAAAAAGAGTCCGAAAGAGAAAAAAGACCAATAAAAAGAAAGAAATAGAAATAGAAAGCAACAGGTATGAAGATAGTCTCATGAAGCACAAAGAAAGAAAAGAAAGTAATTAAAAAAACAGAAATGAGGAAAGCAAGCCATCTCCGCAGTTCTGTCGCCCTTGACACCATTAGTGCGAGACTTCCATATTTTCCCCTTCAGTCGATTGTAATCACAGAAGGGTCGACACGCGCGCTAGTTGGTACAAATTCATAATGAAAAACACGCTTGTTTGTCTCTTCTCTTGTTTGTCACTTTTCTTGCGCTTGTTTGTCCCTTCTCTTGTGTCCCGTTGGTTTGCGCTTCCAATTTTTTCATTATGAATTGTAATCACACTTTTCCCAAAATGTAGCTCCAAAAACAATTTTCTTCGTGCCGATTTAAAAGAGGGTTCAGAGAACCCAGCTCACTTCCATCATATTTTTTGCATGAAAAGAAAAAAAAGTTGAGCAATTCAGTTGAATTATCAGAACATGGCATTTTAGCGCTTCATATCATAAATTTTTTCGCCTATGAACCTTGGGATTTTGATAATCTTAAAAGCATTCTTTCCTGTCATAAACGCCACATCAACGTAAGCTGCGTTTCAAAAAGAAAATGGAAAGCTCTTCTACTGTCGTGCGCCATACGCAAGTCCAAATCGTGTTATCTGGATATTGCATAGCTTATTTTTTTGTTGAATTTTCCTGGACAATTTGCGCTGAGCAGTATTTCGCGCGCAGGTTCAAGATATTTGTTTTCGGATGACACGTACCGCAGTTTTATTGCACTGAAGAATGCCTAGTATACCGTCAATCAAAGTGAACAAAAAATCGACAGCGAGCACCAAAGTCTAGAGCTATACTTGAAGCTTGCTTTGGAAGTCAAAGCCAGTTTCGGAGAAGTCAGTTATGTAACATTTGTTAAAGGAAGGCCTTCAGAGCGAAGGGCAGCTTCATGAGACTAAAAGCTCGACTTAACGGGTAACGAACCCACTGAGCCAACGCTCACGTTACGAAACACGCGTTTGGCAGGCTATATTTTGCTTGCACTCGAATACGTTGGACAGAAAAATAGTACTGCGCTGCGCACACCTCTTCAGTCAAGTGCTACTCACGGATGCTTTTGAGCTCAGACGCGCCCACTCACGATGTAACAATGGCGTCTTCGGGAAAGCCCGTCCAATCCCTTTTTTCAGGGGCGAAGCTCTTAGGGCGTGGGCTGTGCGTCCCCTGTAGCCTGTATGTAGCCACCTCTAGTTTAGTTCTTGCAGTGTTCACTAGATGGCGGTACCGTCCCCTGTATGTAGCCACCTCTAGTTTAGTTCTTGCAGTGTTCCCTAGATGGCGGTATCGTCCCCTGTATGTAGCCACCTCTAGTTTAGTTCTTGCAGTGTTCACTAGATGGCGGTACCGTCCCCTGTATGTAGCCACCTCTCGTTTAGTTCTTCTAGTGTTTACTAGATGGTGGTACTTGTAGCTGATGATGAAAAGATGCAAGATGTTATAAACTAGAAAGCGGTACTTGTAGTTGATGAAAGACGCGAGATCTTATACAGGAACCGCTCTCCCTTCATTTCACAGACCATAAAGCCGTCATAATCAAGGGACATCGCAAGCCATCCATCGTCTAAGAACAAATAAAAGTTGATTTGTGTATATACACACACAGCGTTTCTCACGTCTTTACATGATGATCGACTGGGCGAACTACACGGAAGATTCACAGTTTACCGATGAGTCCCTCCGGAGCTTCGCCCATTCATCATCATTCACCCCGTGAATATGCCGTAATTTTTTTTTCTGGGTGACTTGTTCTGTTATTAGGTATCAGTCTTGGTGAGCGCTCATCATACGTTATTTTTTTCTTTAGTTTACTTCTGAAACATTGCAAGCACGATTGACGAGCGCAGCCTACGCATGCGTTTACGTTAGCCCGATTTCAATTCATTTCAAATTCCTCAGCTTACCTTTTTTCACAGAACAAAACACTGCCTGTCTAGGGTTACTGCCTACAGGCATGTCAGTGACGCATCGCGACGTTACAGACTGCGCTCACTAGGGGGAGATAAAAGGTTGCAGCCGGCACTTGTTAGCCACGGAAACTACGTAAAGGCTGAAAAGAGATCGTTTGAAAAAACCGCTATACAGGCCTCTATGTGGTGAGGAGGTTTCGGGAAGTGCATGTCGCTGGTGGGGTCCTTCATGCGAATTTTGTGACGTAGTACGTTTTGAGGTTGACTCATACGTAAACGAGCCTGATAGTCCTGCGTGCTGCAAACAAATGACATTGGTGTTTTTTTTTATTTCTTTGTGTGGGTGTGCGTGTGTGCGAGAACCCTGTGTTCTTTTGATGGTGATGATGATTATGATGATGATGATGATGATGATGATGATGATGATGATATTGGCACCTACCCACTCTGGGGGATAGGCCATGAGTCGGGTGGATCATGCATATTGAATTTATGATTCATATTTATCAAGAGCTGAAACAATTTTGTGATGATTGTTTTTAAATTGTAGCGTTAATTATGGATCATTGTAATTTCAAGTTGTCGTGTCCCGTTTGACTGTATGCGGTGAAAAGGATGGCTGAAGGGTGGGGTTGATAGCCTGAATAAGATCGCAAGATATATGTTCTGTCCTCTAGAATGACTGAATTAGAAGAAATGGAGCAAAACAGAAAGAAAGAAAGAAAGAAAGAAAGAAAGAAAGGAAAAAGGACAGCAGGAAAAACAGGAAAGAAAGAAAGAAAGAAAGAAGGACAGCAGGAAAAACAGGAAAGAAAGAAAGAAAGAAAGAAAGAAAGAAAGAAAGAAAGAAAGAAAGAAAGAAAGAAAGAGAAATGAGATGAGCAGACAATCCGTAAACCAGCCAGCCACTCGAAAAAAAAAAAAATCGGTGAAGCATCAATTCCTACGAATCAGACTTTCCCACTCTTTGCGCGTCATTGCTCGGCACGTCTCCTTTGCACGGGTGAGCTTAATGCGCCCAGTTATCCTCATACGTCGGCGTCACACACACGAAAGCACTCGGTACTTTTGTGCGCCGCAATCACGCCCTCCTAGTTAGCTCGGATGCCACGGAACGAAGAAAAACAAACAAATGAACGGACACGATATGTCCCAGCCAGTAAACAATCCGCAAGCTTTAACAGCTATCGCGTTCCTTTCTCTTCGTTTTTCCCTACGCGTGTACGTTGGAGCCGTATATCCCTGCATTTTCCTCTGCGCCTAATTGATCTCCGCTTGTTTGGCCTAACCCCTGCGCTTAGTGCCGGGCAGCTAGAAGGCACGCACTTCGGCGTGTGTTTCACCATTCCTCTGTCTCTACTCCACCCTTTTCCCCCCTCATGGGTTGTTGGTCGGCATACACAGTCCCTGTAGCACGGTATGCCATGCCGACGGGGCCATGCCGGTTTCAATTACACGGCGAGGCCTGGCGCTGCAGGCTTAAGGTCCTACATGAGGGCTCGGTCTTTCCGAGAGAAAACCACTCGCTGATCCTCGAGAGAGCGAGGAAGGTCGCAGAACTTGTTAAGGAAAAGGATTAGAGAAGAACGACCCGCGCGGTCGTTGGAACTTCTTGTTTCGCTGCTGGGATTGGGTCGCAGACGCGATTAATCGGCATTTTGCTCTTTTCTTTTTTAAAGGATGCTCGTTGTGCGATTTCGGTGGCAGTGGCGGTGTTGCGACAAAAAACCCGGCTCCGTTGTGTGCATCGCATGTGCGCCTCGATCACATATGCGCATGTGTACGCGTCGTTCTCCAATGATTGGTGCTCTCTCCATCATTGGTTTTTCGGTGATCAGCAGTTGCCGATATAACGAAGTTGCCGATATAACGATATATCGAAGTCACTTGTAATTTGACTAAGTCACGTCGGACTGCTGCATTGCATGTTTGTTGTGCATGCTTGTTACAAATGAAGGGCTTAGCAGTTGAACTCCGGGACGAATTTTCGATTCCCAGAATGAGCGAAACAATTAATCCAGAAGAATTTGACGTTGTGACAGAAAGAAAAAAAATGAAAAAGATCAATAACAGTTGAAACACGCAAACGCTAGGCTTTGCTTGTTACCACTCTCTCAGAAAAGAAAAAGCTATTTTTTTTTCTTTTTTCCAGCGAAAGCCATTATGAGATCACAAGGTTCGCGTGCGCCATAGTTGTCTGCCGCCGCTGCCGGTGTCCGTAACCTTAACCATTATCGCGCCAAATAAAAGAAAATAAGTAATCATGAAAAAATCCCCAAGGACACCCTGGGATTTGAACCCGGGTCCCCCGCATGCCATCTCAGTGTTCCACCAATAAACCACGCTTGTGCTTGAATTCCGCCACAAACTGACCCTAGTCGGGCTTGTTGCCGGGAAAGGAATTGCGTTAGTACGACCAATAAAGCGTTTTCGAATGGCCTAGGAACAAGCAGGCGTCAAGTTATGTGAATTGCGTAACGAGTTGGTCGTTGAATGCTCCAACCCATTACTGAAAATTAAAGACAGTAGAATCGGGCGTGTTGGTATAACACGATAAAGAGTGCTTAACAGCGCAAACGACAGGAGGGGATAGAAGAGACGAGAGAGCACTGAACTGCCAACAACACACAGTTTGCAGTTGAACGCTCTGTCTCGTCTCTTCTATCCCCTCCTGTCGTTTGTGCTGTTAAGTACTCTTTATCATTACTCAAGTTCCAAGCGAAATTCTTTATCGTCGTCAGTCACATCATCAAGAGACTGCACGAAATTTCTTAGCGGGTACCATGCTTCTCCGTAGAATGAGGGAGGATGGCATGGAGAATTCCTCCTTACTACACAGAAATTATGATGATTTATGTCGTAGTGGGTACCCTGCAAGTGTGCTCGTAGAATTTGCAAAAAAGAATCCTTTTAAAAGCCGTGGGCTATTTAAATAGGAGAGAGAGAGAGAGAGAGAAAGAGAAAGCTAGGGTGGGAGATAAACTAGATCTTGGCATCCTATCATAATAAAGGTATTTCGTTAAAACTACCCTGTTCTTGGCCGATGCCGCCGCGTACTTGTGTGCCACAGTTTCCCGGCTATTCTTTCTCATCCGAAAACGTCGTTCCGTTTTCAAATGTCATTTTACGCGATGCATTTACTGAAGAACGTTAAAGGTGCACTTTTAGTGCATCTGTATACTACAATTTTTTTATAAGAGGAAACAGCCAGTCGAAGTTATCAGTTGCGAGAAGATGCCAAAGCGCATGGCAGTGGGAGTGTTCCAGCAATTAGTGTGGACTATACCAACCATACACTGCGTCAAAATATTGGTCAGGTTATTATATTTTCTTTGCAATAGTTTGCATGATCATTTGTAAGTCTCACTGCTCATCCCTATTGTTTTTTTTAATGTTTACTAAGTATTATACGCTTTGCATGGTCAGCCTAGGTCCGTTTTTGCCTGCTTTATCTTACTTCGGAGGCCTGCAATCTGTGTTCTTTGACCTACATTGCCAGAACTACGACTTCTTAATGTTACTCCCGTAATTTCTTGCTTCATTGCACATGGTGTGGTTCTTAGCCTTTTTTTTTGTAGTTGCTTTATTATTCTCCACGATTCAGTCCCATGTGCTATAGAACAGGCTGTTAGCAATGATTGTAACCATTTTGATTGAGAGACATTGGCAGATCACTCGACATCATTTAGGGGCGCTTGCCGAATGCGCTGCTGTCCGCTGAAAATGTTAATCCCAACCAAGTAACGCTCCGACCAAAGCCGTGAGATTGTTGAGCGCCGCCGGCGATGTACAGTTACGCTCAATATAAGTTGCTCCATGTGGCCCGTAGTCAAAGTTGCTACAACAGTGCACGGTAGCTTCGACATGCAAAACAACCAGTGACAAATTTATGGTCTTGGTACATGCATCGCCAAAACCAATTTTACGCTTGCCGGTGCAACAGTGTACGCTTGGGGCTCCATCAACTGTGGGCTCCACGTTGAAACTCATTCAGCGTTAGAACGGCCTGTTGTATTTAGGAGAGCGTGAAATCGGCCAGACTAGTCGCTGGGATGGTTTTACTATGAGAAACTAATCCAATTGTAAGGTCACCAACACATTCCAAGTGGCCTCGACATCCCCTTAATGCCAAGTGATATTCGATGCTACCTAACGTATCCACGACACTAACCCATCCCCAGCGACATTCTATGCTATAACGCCCCGAAAGCTTTGGTTGAAATGCTGTGCAACTCGAGAGCGTCTTTTTCGGGGAGCGAAGAGGCTGGGTGATGCGAATACGGGTTAACCCGATCGTCCTCTCGCATTTCCAGACAATCCAATAAAGCTGAATGACAAACGAACTAAGTTCGAGCGCAACGGTGACAGTGCGTGTCTGCCTCATTCGCCAGGGAAAAAGTTCGCGTTTGCACAACCCCGATTCGAACGCGCTGCTCGCCCTGGAAGCCTTCCCAGCTGCCGGTTCCGGATTACGGTTAATCCCCGAGGGAACGAATTCCTTTGCTGCGTCTCGTGTCGACACGTGGCGTATCGTGCTTACCCGCAAGAGTTGCATCGAGAGCATGCACTTGTACCGCGCGAAATGAGTACAAGCATCAAGCGCCGGAAACTTTGTAATAGTAGTCAACACTGAACAATGGTTAAGCAGTATGTGTCAATTAACGTAGCCAATTCAGATAGCTGTGTCGTTTACTTTTTTTTGTTTTTCGTGTGCTCTTCTTGCGCTGACGGTCTTGAGTTTGCTTGTGTGAATTGTCTGTGCGGTAAAACCTATCCAGGTTTTAGTTTTTTTTACATGTTTATATGCGCATGCATCCTTTTTGTGTGTATATGCGCATGCATCCGTGTGCATGCATCCTTTTTGTTACTTTTTTTCTTATCATATCACACATCCTGTTCACAGACGCGCTTTCATCTATTGAATTGTAATCCAGAAACTATGCTGTCATACTTCAATGCTCGTTTCATACGTTGCTTATGTTGCATGTGTGCATCACTCTTATGAAGGCTCATCATCCCACCGAACCATCAGTTCATACTGTATTATTGTTACGGGCCTGAAATTACGGAGGTGGACATTTCGTCCTTAAGGGGCCCTGATACACTTTTTCAGCGTTGTCAGAAAAAAAAATCGATAGTCGACAGCGTCGTAGCCACGAGTGGCACACGTGATTCGTTATGCTTTGAAAGGTCGCCGTTCGAGCTTTCTCGGTGACAGTGGTGCGCATTCCACGCAGGCCTGACTTTTTTTTCTTTATTTTTTTTTAAAGTACCGTGTACCTTAACCGAGCCACCGTGCCCCAAAAACCTTCTCTCCCGCCTCTCGGGTCACCACTCGAGAAAGCTCACGACCATCTCGCGTGTTATCAGCGTGACATGACATTCTTGATAAGATAGTGACGCAATCCGAGCTGTAGCGCCGGCTACACCTGCACGGTGGCCGTGTGCGAGAAGATGGTAGGACACTTTGGAGAAGACACGAAGGAGAGTGTCGCTACTTTTTTCGATATTAAGGGACTTCACGGGGAACACCACCGCGGCGGCTTCTCACGGCTACCAGAGAACTTTGACGGCACGCACTTGCCGCGCAAGCGACGATTTCGTGACAAAAATACGTAACTCTATACGTAACGGCACGTGCGAATACGTAAACGCCACGCGTGATAAGATTACCTTGCAGTGATGTCTCCTGGAAAAGCATGCCACATACGCGTTTTCGCCGCCTTGGAAAAGCTTGAACAAAGGCGAAGCGGCCCACACCGAGCACTGAGACTTGTCGCGATATCATCGCTCGGAGATTTCGCGGCGAGTGCGAAGCTGACACCTAGTGATTTTTTTCTGCCGTTCCCGTGTGCGACGCGCAGTTGAAGGCAGCGAAAGCGCAGGCTCGCAGATGTACGAAAAGACGCGCGTGCGCAGTCTGCACTCACGAGCTTCTCTGGTAGCCGTGAGATGGCGCCGTGGGGCTGTTTGCAACACGCTGCCGTGGTCTCTAAAATTTTGATCACCACTGTACTACCGCACTGTCAGAGAAAAGTTATGCCATATTATTTCCTTAGCAGGGACTCATTGCCTAGTGTCCGGATCTATCATTAGGTGTAAGAGCATTCGTGCAATCACTGTGCCTAAAGTGTCCATTTTTTTCGCCATCTTCGTCTTTTTGTTCTATTCTTCAATACCATTTCATTGTGATTATTTGACATAGAACCAGTCAAGTTGGAAAAATTGTGCAAGGGAAGCTGGTGTAGAGTTTTAAGAAGTTTATTTTCTTGCTTAAGCTGGTTTGTGCCATGGTTGCGTAACAATTAGAGGAGTACTGAGGTTACTCATAAAATTTAACTCAGCTGTGTCGTTCGTATACTTGTAGCGGGGCTGTCACGACTATAACTAGGTCTTCAGGACATCTTCGCCGAACTTGATTTTCGTTGGGTGACTACTTTCCTTTAAGTACTTGGACCATAGCACTTCACTTACTTTGCACCCATATAAACCTCTCGCGATGATCTAATCGCTACGCATGTTTCTTCTAGGCAGCTCATCGTGAAAATAAATCTTTTACAATCACAGTAAGGTGGAGGAGCTTGTTTAAGTTAGCAATGAAATGAAAAGGGGCAGTGCTGGTATGAACACAAAAGACGAGACGACGACGCATCCTGTCGTAATCTCATTTTTTATTCGGCCAACTGTTGGCCATTTTTATAAGATTTGTAATATTTGCGTGCCACAATCGTAAGTTGTGCGTAAAGTTGGCTTCTTCCACCACTTAAAAGCCTGAGAAGGTGCACCCTTTACAGGACTATTTGGTTCAATAGGACGATCAAACGCCTAGCTTTAAAGGGCCACTATATAGCCGCTGAAAATAAAAAAACTAGCCGTTTATTAGTGAGTACTAGCTAAGTGGCTCAGTGAGTCAGCGGACCCAGCGGAGGAGTGCAGGGGCCAGCGGAGCGAAAAACGAATACAAGAGGAATAGCTGAGTGATGCCCCGCATCTTTCAGCAGAGCGCATTGCTGCGCCCCCTGTTGAACAAGGTTGAAATTGTTGTCAATCAAGCAGAGGCCTTCCTTGGTAAACGCTCGTGCACTGCGCACGCTTTGCTGACGAGTCTAAATGAGGGGGTGAGTGTCTCGCTCCGTGATGACGCTATGCCAGTGGACCGCGCTTTCGAAGTTGGCGTCTCCATTCATTCGCTGGGCGCGCTAGCCTGCTGGGCCGCTCAGCTATCACTTGATATTCTCGCCCGGCGTTTCCCGCTCTTGCGGCACAATTCGCAACTTCAGCAGTTTGTTCAGTGATATCAGGATGAAATAAGCTCTTAATTGTTCAATATGCGAGAGACATCTGGTGGGAATTGTTTCGTGCTCTGCTTTACCATGTAGTCGCATGTACGTCCTACCTTGTACTTGAACGCCTTCAGACGCCACTGCAACGTCACCAAAGTCCCCCGTGGGGAATGAACCAAGTCGGTTCCGGAACGTGGGGTTCTTACGCATTTTCTCGTACTTCATTTTGGTTGGAGTTAAAATAGCTGTCCCAGTCTACCTTGTACTGCATGACTATCGTGAACGATATACTGATTTCACTACGTTCTTTGCGTTTGCAGCCGCACAAGCAGATATTACAGCGTGTAGGTGAAAAATCTTGACTGGCTTAACGTTCAGTGCTGGCATTCGAAATTCTTTTTAATATAAAAGAGGCAAGGAGGAGACAGCGCTTGAAGGAGGGGTAGTGGAGACGAAAAAGAAACTGCTTTCTCGTTCTTCTCATCATTATTGTGTCTAACGAAAAAAAAAAAAACGAGCCTTTAATTTACACTTTTCGACCAAACAAAGAGGAAAACGCGTACACAATGCGCCTTGTGTAGCGCCCTATGTAAGTCTTTTTTTTTTCCTTGTTTGGTCTCTTTTCGCTGGCACTATTTCACTGCGAATAAGAACCAAATAGCGAAAATGTATATCTCGACGAAATTAAGCCGAAGTTAAGCCTAGGTTAAGCCGGAGAACATTTCAGGAGACGTGTAGTGAGCTTATAGGAAAACATTTAGCTAATTAAACTTGTTTCCAACGCAATTGGGATTCTGTTAAATATATTTGAAAGCAACGCCGCTGAATGTAGCCTGATTGCACGATGGCAACAGTATATTGGCGCCATGTGCAACAATCGGACTAAAGAAGTAGTGCACATTACGTGCCTTCATTTTAATTCTGCTAGAATAAACACCGAGAATCTAGCACCACTGGCAGACGTCTAAGCGAAGATGGAGGATTGCCGCCAGTATTTTCATTTTAGTGGAGCATCCGTATAAGTCCTATTTAGATACTTAAAAGCTCACTCACGATAGCTGACCGTCCTACAATAGAGTTCGGTCCATTGAGTGACACAAGCCGATCCTTGATGGTGAAGAAAACCTCGCCCCGGGAATCAGCCTCGACATTGCCCAGGTCTCCAACGTGGCGTACGACGTCCACCCGAGCCCCATGCCAGCTTCCCCTGCCAACGTCGAAATGGGGGCCCGTGCTCAAGCAGCCTGCGATGTAAGATTGCGCAGAACATTACGTCTCCTTCAGGTGAAAGAAATCCAACATCCGGCAAGAAGGGTAAAATGGAGGCAAATGGACCATCAGGCCAAAAGTAGCTTGCGATGAAAAAAAATCCGTAAACAAGGTAGGTGTCCTCAAGGCTAGAACAGATTGGACAAGTGGAGTTGTCTCCCTCATGGGTTGAACAGAACAGTTGTATTCTAGACTTCAGGAAGGCAAGTCAACTTTTCGAAACATCGACTCGAGCGAATACATTCTTTAGTAGAGTGTGATGTTGGGTGAGTTGGTGCATAGCTTAATAAAATATTTGTGGCGCAACTGATACAAGGAAGCAAAAAAGAAGAAGACCAGATAGGCCGCCATAAACCATGTTTACAGACTTTTTTCATCAGATCAAGAAAAATATCACAAAAACTAACCAATAGGAAACATCCGTTTTCGTACAAGGCTTTCCTGGCCAACACAATTATCGGACAAGACACACCTTTACTCAAAGGTAGAAGTTCAGGGGAAGCTGGAAGATTGAAGCAATGAGACATTGGCAGACATGGGCTCTCGCGGGAGATCCTGTTTCGACAAGGATCGAAGCAGTTGCACCTTGGACGAAGACTAGTCAGCTTGTTGAAACGTCAGCTCAAACACACACACACACACCATTTACGGATTTTTTATGTTTCCTCAGTGGTGTCCTTATATCAAATTATAATCAAATTAAATTATATGCATCTCTAGGAAGTAGAAGCTCGCATTCGTCTTTCTTACACGCTTCTCTCAATTTGCCATTGTCTTTCACAAAAACACGTTAGAGCAGTGATAACCCCTCTGCAAGCCACTTGACTGGATGTTATAGCACTGCGCCAACTTGACGGGACTGCGTATCCTCACCTCCCTTTACTTGCCGTCGTCATTCACTACTATTTCTACCCTGCTACTCTTCGCCGATGTATCGCAGCAGGCTGAACCATACTGTTGCTCTGGCCGAGCTGCCTTTCTGTAAAAAATCGCCCCTTCTTTTCCCTCTCTCTTTTTATCCTCACAATGAAATGGAGAGCAGATCGAACACTGAGAAAACTTCTGGGGCATTCATGGTCCGAATAATTCAAGTACGCAGAGGAACACCTTGGAACGAAGCACATGTGAGCATCACCCGCGACCCCCTGAGGGGCACCAGACCTTTGTAGGCGGAGTACATGCTTCTAAGGTAACCCGCATGGCAATGAGGTTTTACCGTGACCATCTTCGCGAACACGCTTTTGCGAGATCGAGGGAGCTACGTATAACCATCCGGTGAAAAAAAAAAACACTTCACGTCGAGCGAAATGATCGATCTGAGGTCAGCATATCGGGATCTTCGCCTATCCTTCATAAATGCATGACACATGGCGATACGAAAAATGCGAGCTTCGTTCTCCGTTTACGTTGTATGCTTAGCCTAGAGATCGGACTATAGGGTCCGGGGCAAGAACCTGTCATGCGGTCTGTACGGGGGGAAGTGCATGTCTCCCCAATTGGTATGGGAGTAGGCAGCTTGTACCGGCGCACTCTTACGAGCTCTTAATATTGATTCTAGGATATATGGCCATATAGTGCGTACAAATAGGCTACAGATGCTTATGATCCTGTTTCTCGCTACGTTCCAGGGTTTTACATGTTAAAGCGAAAAGTGTGACTACAAAGTTCTCTGTAGTGGAACGCCAATTTGACAACGACCTGGGTTTTACAACATGGATATACAGGAGTGTTCTTGAACCAGGAGTGTTCTTGAACCCATAAAGAAACGAGGCCACCATGAGCCCTTGGCAACACGAGGTGAAAAATAAAAGCTGTCGGGAGAATATTGCAGAAAGAGCAGCTTGTTCTTCGTCGTTACCTATTGCGAATGACGCTTGGTTGCCACATCGGTTGCATAGTCAGTCGTCTGTAACGCACTGGAGATTGAGACATGCTAATTGGAAGCGTCGGAGCTTCGCTTAGCACTATTTTTGACGGATGTGAAACTCCGTACTTCAGAGTAGCGTGAAACGTATCTGTCATAAGTTGGCCGATAAGTTGGTACAAAATTTTATTTCAAATATTTAAGCAAGTAATACAAGTGTCACTCTCAGCAATCTCGGTTTAAATTACTAATTTATCAGGTTTGCCGAATTACGCTGATTCTGACGAAGTAAACTAGAAAAAAACAGCACGCCAATGCAATTTCGGACCTGAAATGTTTATCATCACCATCATCAGCCAGACTGCACCTACTTCAGAGCAAAGGCCCCCACGTTCTAGTTGCCAATGAACGTGGTCATGTGCTTGCTGCGAGCACGTATATCACAATGTATCTCATCTGCCTACACCTCCCCTAACTGTCTCCCCTCGCGCCTTAGCCTTCCCTTAGAAACGAGTCTGCTTCTCTCAATGCGCAGCGGTTATCTTGCCTCATTTTGAATCATATCTTGTAGCTTCAATAGGCCTTCTCTCATCTAGTAGCTCATTTCTAGTAAGCTTCTAGTATTTTGTCACAGAATATTTTCCCTTTGTTTTTGTGGCTGGCTGAGCCATTGTAGGAATAGTCGCTAAGCGAGTCTGCGATGGCCTCATCTGCTTATCTGCAGAACGTCGTAGAAATAGTCTGCCTGATCATCTACGCCTATAATCTTCCTTGAAGTTGACCAAACAAATTTCGGGCGCGTTGGCCGCGGTTGCCTGTAATTATCGGCGGGGATTGCAACGACGTCACGTCGACGACGCCGACAACACTGCCCCTGAAACACCGGGCGCACCATTTGTCTGGCTCAAGGCTCTCGTTTTCCCCGCCCACTGGCATTGCAGCAATTTTCTCATCAATCATTGGCCCTCTGCAAACTGTCGGCGGATGAAAATGTCTGGACCACGCTGAGGAAAACGTGACCATGTCATCCGATTATTCTCTCTCTTTCTCTCTCTTTCGCGCTGTAGACGTTTGGTCGCAGAGCCGGCCGGCCTTGCTTGATTAGTGGGGGCCTCTGCCCCCCCCCCTTCCTACCAATCTCCATCCCTATATTCTTCCCCATCGGTCGCACATCCACTCGAAAGCTGGCGCCTGCATCATTGTTTTCAGTTCTGCACGTCGGGGTCACCATTCAGTTAAAATATAGTCTTTGCCATGCTGGCATCTCCTTTGAACGCGTCTCGCAGGGAAAATGCTAGTTTTTTGCAAGCTCACGTTTTTTCGAACTTCACCAAGTGTAGGATAGCAAAGTGGACACGTGTCTGGTTGAGCTTCCTGCCTTTTCTTCTTCCTTTCTTTCCACGTTTTTCGTACCTGATCCACATAAGCTGCATCAGGTAAGTTAAATACACCTTTGCAAAACGTGGAAGCTAGCTAACTGAACCAGTTTTTAACCGAATTACGATTCCGTTGAATAGATCGAAAACCGATGCCCCTGAATGTAGCCCAATTGAACGACGTCGACAATATTGGGGCCATATCCAACAATCAAACCACATAGGTAGCTCGCATTTCGTCCCTTAATGATAATTTTGCGAGTATAAATATTCACGGATATTTATTGTACCAGTTTACGCCGAAGTTCGTAATATGAGAATGCTTACGTTTACGTCCACTGCGACTATTGCTTGATCACAGTCAATGCACACAAGATTAAGTGTTGAATGGAAGGGGGTGGGGGAGTGGTCTCGTGAAATTCTAGGAAAGACGAGTTCTTACCGTGAGTAAGGTCACCCCGCAGATGGATGTGGAAACCGTGAAGACCCGGAGACAGCCCAGTGACGTCACCAGTAATGGTCACGAAGTCGTCGGGATCCTGCAGTGACGTCAGTAGTGTCTGATCAGTCACTAAACTGTCATCATAATATATTTATTCTTAAAGGTCCATAATATTAAGTGTTGTTTAACGTCCCGAAACCACCATGTGATAATCGGAGACGCCATAGTGAAGGCCTCCGGATATTTTTATCATATGATGTTCTATAACACGTGCTTATATACATCGCACAGCACATGAACCTCTCCCATTTCGCCTCCATTGAAATGCGACCACCGGGGCCGGAATAGAACCCGCGACCGTTTGGTCAGTAGCCAAGCGCATAAGCGCTGTTGACACAGGCAGACATTCTCAAAGGCCCCTTTCAGGGTATCACACAAGAGGAGGGACGGGAAACATCATCAATAACTGGATGTCGTTATAATACAGGTGACTACGACTGTCCTTTCAATTTTCGAAGTTACACATTTGAGTTACTTACCCTAGGCCATCGAATGTGGTCGCCGCGAATCCAATGCCTCGCTATCACAGCACAACGTTGATGTGAACTAACAGACAACACTGCCGAGGAAAGTACAGGGGATGTTATTAGTGTTATATGTAATGCGATTGGGAAGAAAGAAAAGTGGGCGAAAAGAGAACTTGCCTTGGCCACGGACTGAACCTGCGACCTTCGAATAACACGTCCGATTCTCTACTAACTGAAGTGTTCTCACCGCCGTGGCTACCGGCGGCGCTGACTGACAACCCCACTTGATGCTACTTCTGGAGCCCTAGGGGGGGGATCGTACTTGGGCCGACTATATGCTCTCCCTTAGTAGAGTATCTAGTCCTCTAAATCGTTACCCACTTTTTCTAAACACACCCCACGTTTAAATGGGCATCTCTACGCCATAAAGTGGACGGGAGCAAGGCAGCCGTGGCTCAGCTGGTAGAGCAACAAACGTGCTATTCAAAGGTCGCAGGTATTGTCCCTGCCGACAGCAAGTTGTTTTTGGTCTACTGTTCTTTCTTTGCATTTACATTGCACTAACCTCTAACAACAGCTCCTATCCAATGTACTGTTGTGTGTTGGTTACAGTTAATATTGTGTCCAACAAGGTAAAACGAACCCTGAAACTTTCCAACTCATTCCTTCACTATTAGC
The DNA here is from genome assembly GCF_013339725.1 of Rhipicephalus microplus. Classification (NCBI taxonomy): domain Eukaryota; kingdom Metazoa; phylum Arthropoda; class Arachnida; order Ixodida; family Ixodidae; genus Rhipicephalus; species Rhipicephalus microplus. The sequence continues at coordinate 89,307,971 of NC_051175.1, read as the reverse complement.
ACAAAATACAGCGTCATAGTGATTGTCCTATACCGCAGAGGTTGTGACTTGCGCCTTCGACGTTTGCTGATTCTAGTATTTACTTGCAATATATTTCAGTAACATGTTACCCAGTTTTCAGTTATGTTTTTTTTTTGTGAAATATAAGACGTTACCTTCAAAAAGGTTAACTATAAAAGTGAATTACGTCACGGCGATTTTTTTTTATGCAAAGATGCACTGTGTAAGCGATGAAACGTGGTCTAGTTATTTCGGAGCGGAGCCGTTAAGCCGAGATAAAGTATAAGCGAATTCCGTTGGCTTTGCTTTTCCGTGAGCGATCTAACATGCGCACAACTCAGGGAGATAAAAGCACTGGAACCAAGTTTGAGTCGAAAGGTTATGTAAAAATTGCGCAGCAAGAGCAAGATGGCTTGAAATCATCGAGCCAATTTATCTCTCTTGGCACAGGACCCGTGAAAAACCCATTCGTCAGCTCGTTTAGTGACCAGCTAACAGTGACCGCAATTACACGTCGCGTCATAGTCACTTAGGTTAGGGGCAATATTTCTCGTTAGTGCGGCGCACTAGGTTGGCATATGGTTTCGGCCACTAACCACTAAACGTTGCTACTGACAAAAAAACTGAAAGATGTTTCATAGGCATTGCGCATTACCGGTTCATCAACACTGTTTTGTGCAGTGTTGCGTCGGATGCGAAATGCACGCAAGAAAATCTGGCACAAGTTGCAAGGCCTACGTCACCTCCTGGCCATACACTCACAATGCGTGCAGCACTTTCAAGTAACTGCTGAGAAAGTTTCAGAGTGTGTTGCCAAAGGATAGACTAGAGAGTAACAACAAATTCAAGAATATAAATTATTACGAGCACGAGAATATTCCAAAGTTTTGAACGACGTACAGAATAGCAGTCTATTTTATTGGGTCTTCAAATCTAACAGATGTCATTCGTAAATACGAATATTTTTAAAGCATTTCTTGCCATGCGAAGCTCATTAGAGCTGTCCACTATCAGACAACCCTGGAGCATCCCAGCGACATTCCATCCCGCTAACTGTAATATGCTGACATGAAACAACTTTTCGATGCGGAGTATCTTTTGCTCGTGGGTATGTCACGCGTCAACCGACGTCGGCACTGATACTACGCATGCGCGACTCTCCTTCCCTCTCTCCCACAGTTGCACGTTACTCTCTTCACTTCTATCTTACCACCTGCTCATACTCCTCCATTGTGCATGCATGACTCTCCTTCCCACACTCCCACAGTTGCATGTTACTCTCTCCTCTTCTCTCTTACCACCCGCTCGCGCTCACTCCTCCATTACGCATGCGTGTCCTCCTCTCCTACGCTCCCCCACCTCTCCTCTCCTACGCTCCCCCCCCCCTTCTGCCTCGCAAAGCCGACACAGGCAGCGTCTGCTAGCGAATTGCTTGATTTAAAAACATTGAGTGCTCGCGCTGCACAACTGTTCTTTGGCAGTTCACTAGCGCATACAAGGGCACTGGATCTTGACCTCCAATGTAGTGCTGGTGGGAGATTTCCCCTCTGCGTTCTTGAATAAAAACTTGCAGCGTGCGCGTATACTAAAAAATTACAGCATCTCCACGAAGGAAAAATCGCGGGGTGATGTGAAGCATCAGGGGAGTTTTCTCAACACAACGTTCACGTGATGCGTCGTAACGACCCAAGTTAAGAACGCAATAACACAAGGTTCACCGCAAAGGTAACACCACGAACCGGTAAACACCGCTGTGAAGAACACTGGTGAAACTCCCCGCGATGCTCCGGCGTATTTTTTTGGAAACATTTAACGAGATTTCAGTGTGCGAATGAACTGATTATTTGTTCATAGAGTGATATACAACGTTTCATAACGTGCACTCTAGCGAGAAAGACCTTGCTAAAAATCATATTGATGTTTACTCCTACAAACTCTTGTACGCCAATAAAGACATGCGTTCCGTCGTTCACGATAATAGCGACGCGACGGATTAAGTTTTCTTTATAGATTTTGTTACGTAATGTTTCAAGAGTTGTGCGAAGTGCTTCCTCGGTCAAGCCTACTTCCGCTTATCTTCATGACTGTCTCCGGCCGTGCCACGCCCTTTCGTGTCACTGCACGCAACTACAGAAAAGCGTGGTCGGTTCTATCGCGTTACGAGAGCACGCAGGCGGGTCGAAAGCATCAGTCGAACTAACGAGGCGTAACGCAAAATTTTACGGACCGCAAGAGTGAAAAAAAAAAGAACAAGGAAGGCACTGGCGATGTGGCCGGACTTCGAGCGTAGGAAAAGGCTTAAAAGAAAAAAAAGGGGGGGGGGAGGATCTGGAAAAAAAAAAAACGCCTTTTTTTTCGGAACGTAGGTTCGCCTCAAACTACTGTGAAAAAAGCCTCTGAACTTTATGATGTCGTTGACCTCGTTCCGCAAGATATGTTTAGTACGTTTCGCTACTGATTGTGGTAACAGCCGCAAGTGCGGCGTTGTAAAATCTGCGATCACAAAGTGGATTGTCATCGTTCGCCCTCTATACTTATATTATTTGACTTCCGGCGTAGTTTATTTTTACGCTTAAGAAAACGCCTCGAAGTGATACTTTGAGGCTGTGTCGAAAAGCACAACTCTACACGTTCGGAACGCTTTGCCTTGACCTCTGTTTTTTTTATTGCTAGTTAGAAAGACGCATGACGAGAGTAGCTCTATGAGAGCTTAGGTGAATTATCAAATTGGTGGCCAAAATAACTTTCTTGAAAGAAGAACCAAGCTTCGTCATAGTGCTCTTGCAGTCATATTCAGAACTTTGTGAGCTCCGTGAAGACCTTGATGTTACGGAGGTGCTGTTACAACTCTGTTACAACTGCGAGCTTCAGCACTGCAAGACATTGTGCATGCAGTGATTGGGAATGCTAGGATGACCGTTTTCATTATAATTCCCGCTATTATTTTGTTTTCTTCACATTAAGTATACACTTCTCTAATGTTACTCGTGCATGCCCCTGTGAACTTGTTAACAGCGCAACACTTGAAACACAGGACAGGGAAGGAGCAAAAGAGAAAAAAGAAAAGATGGCGCTTTTTTTCTGTTTTGCTCCTTCCTTGTCCTGTGTTTTAACTATTGCGCTGTTGACAAGTTTACGGTGGATCCCAACCAACTGGCCCAACTTACTGTCTTACTGCCCCTGTGACGTGTCCTGTCGCACCATTCCATTCATTACTATTAAAATAATTTTCGCCCCTTAACCGATGAGTAGATGATACTTGTACTTGCATTCTCTAATATAGGCGTGCACCCAGGATTTTTCGAAGGGGCGGTGGCGTCACGGGTGTACAGTCACGCTCAACGTGACTTGCTACATGGGGGAGCGCGGCTTCACAAGCTCAAAGAGTGCACATGGCTTGCCCTAGTCTATTTCTGTTACTAAACGCGTTCTTATCAATCAGGTATGATACCTAAAAAGCAGGTGTTGAAATAAAAACAAGTTGATGCCATGCGCAACATTTAAACTCGTGAGTCCACGCGATCCCAGTGTTGCACGTCATAATGAGCGAGACTGTACTACCTTCACTAGTGCAAACGTAAATGACACCCGCTGTTCACCACAAGGACTCCTAAAACTTACACATATACACTGTACAGTGTATATGCACTGATATGCTTGTGAGTTGGACCGTGGTCTCACGAGGAAAGCAAACACACGAGAGACGAGGTCAAGAACAAGTTAACAACATGCGACAGTCTGATACTCTAGATTCTGACGGAGATTCTGGGTGTCTAAGAGGGTGTAACATCGTCTGCTACAGTTAGCTTTGCTGGCGTAGTGGGTTCAAGGCCCTGCTGCTGACCGGAAAGTCCCGAGTTTGGTTCTGACCGCAGCGTTTGCATTTCGACGGAGGCGATGTGTTGAATGCCCGCGCACCATAAGCAATGTTAGTGCACGTTAGCGCCCCGTCTGAGTCCTTGCTAGCCTTCTGTTACCGTAAATGAATCGCAGCATCCCCAATTTATAGCAAGACATTACTAGACACTCTCTAGAACAATCAATTCAATGAAAAAAAAGAGGGGCGGGGTGGAACAGAGCCTGAAGACGGTTGACGTAAACGCAGTATGCAACCAGCTCGCATCGGGAAAACTATATCGTTGCTCGTACGATGGCACTCACCTTCTGCTGAAAGTTGAGCACGCCGGTGACGTTGCTTCCTTGGGACGGACGAAGGACGCAGATGGCGTCCGTCACGTCGGGTTCCTCCATGCGGCGGGCGAAGAGGACGTATTCGGGACCCAGAACCACGGCTCCGGAGCGCATCGTCGTCCACAACAGCGCGAGCAGCAAGGACGCGAAAAGCACACAGTGCAGCGCTGGTCGGCATTCTTTCGCAAACGAACATGTCTGAGAGATACGCGAGAACACTGAAACAATCAATTATTTGCGAGGACGCCGAATTCAAAACAGTGTCCTTGCGAGAACCAAAAAGTGTCGGCCGATGACAACGGCTCTAAGGGAGGAGTGCGAAGGTCGTTGCGAATTCCAGGTAGGGCTCAGCTAATTGGAAATAAAAAGAAGATAACCTACCCGCCCACTCGTCCCGCGAGACTTGGGCAGATGCGAGACTGCACGAGAATATCGCTCGAATGGCATAAACGTGTCACATTTACACGCGTGCGCAGGCATAAAGACAAAACTTTTGATGCGTCAGCCATTCATAGAAAAGTTTGATGACATGGCTGTGATGCGAGCACGTGTGAGATAAGTGGCAACCGTAAATTGCGAATTTTTTTACGCGGTGTTTAGGAATGACGCAGTGCACACAAGCGAGGACAAAAGGAAAAAAACGCATTTGCTTTTATATGCGAAGCAGCATACAATCGGGGCTTGTCTGTAGTCTATTGTCGTATAGCCACGCTAGTACTCGGAGCGCCCACTAGATGAGTTTGCCGTAGAGCTCTCGCCCCACTCTAGAGCGTGCTTTAGTATGAGCAGAGACCACTAGCGCTGTTGGGCTGCCCTGTATAATATAAATTAGGTGCATACTCGTCTTTCTCTCTAGCACACAGCGCAGCAGTAGTATGACTGAAGACATGAGGATGAGTGTGGCGGAGGCGAGGGCTCGCAATACGGCTGTATGCGCAGCCATGAACGTCTATGGTAATGTTCAAGATCTAAGTCATATATATATAGGTTAGTACGTCACGTCCAGTTATGAATAAAGAGCACCAATTTACAGAAACTACGCGTGTGGCTGCTTCGCATAACTATAGACTCAGAGTTGCCTTTACGGGGAGATGTGAGAGATTTTTCAATGTATAGGGGAGAGAAAGAGTACAAAAAGGGCAGAGAGGCTAGCTATCTGGGTGGGGAGGCAAACGTCAACGTTAAAAACCCAACATTACGGCACCGAAACCAATACGTAAAATAGCCGATAGATTAAGAATCTTCGAGCAGAAACACTTGCCTTCGGAGAGCCACCTGCGCAGCCATGACCCTCTGGCGTTCGACCACCAGGAGGCAGTTTGGGCAGCGGCAGTCCTTCCAACGACAGCTTCTCTTGTGACCCTTGAGGCAAGAGACGACGCCGTGGTTGCGACAGCGGGCGCACTTCGGGGTCCTCAGCGCCCGACCAGGAGGTCTCGGAATAGGAGGCGGAAGTGAGACCGGAACTAACGACTTCAAGCTTCCACCGCCGGAAGACGACGCCGTGGAAGACGTCGTCGAGATCGACGGTGAAGAGGACGGGCACGAAGACGTGGAGAGTGGCGAGAACGGCAGTGGCGACGGTACTCCGAAGAGGATTTCGGTGACGGGGGACGCGGTAGTCGACGACGACGTCGTCGTTCTAGACAGGTCATGTGGGCGCGCTCCTGAGGAGTCCGGCTCTCGGTACGGGGACGTGGAACACGGAGTCGACAGTGACTTGGAGTAACTGGAAGCTTCGTCGGCTAGTGGCACTGCGAAGAAGATACAGAAACAAAAGACTGACTTTATTGTAGTGTGAACGACTCGTGTTCAGTACAATAGGCCCTTCATTGTTAGAATCTTAATGGTTTGTCATCCTAGCGGGAGACAACGGATTATGACAGCTTACTGGGGGTTCATTAACGTGCACTCAGAGGGGTTGGGAACCACCAAGTAATCGTTGAATGACCTCAATGTCGACATTTATTGCGTCGCGAACCGATTGCCGAAAAATTCTTTGAACGTGTCAAGAACTAGCAGAGTAACGAGACTTGTCATACGCTTTAAGCATTTGCTCCAGTTCCGTTGATTACGCTATGCTACTCTGGAAATAATGGCAATGCAATAATAATTTACGTCAGAACGTGTCATGACGCTGAGCGCGTGTGATGAAACGCGATTGTTTTGACAAGTTGTGATACCCATGCATGCGCGCAAGCGTTGCTAGTGTGTAATGTTAACTGACTATAGAGCATGGCGTAGGCATGTGGTGGCATACGTGACGTGATTAAAGTGCCTCTTTTTATTCATCTCTATAGTTGAGTGACGGCAAACAAGAGTCGTTGGAAGCTAGAAAGGGTGTTAACACAGGCCTCTGTATGGTTGATAGATCGATCGATCGATTGATTGATTGATATGTGGGGTTTAACATACCAAAACCACCATATAATTATGAGAAACACCGTATAGTGGAGGGCTCCGGAAATTTCGACCACCCGGGGTTCTTTAACGTGCACCCAAATCTGAGAACGAGGACCTACAGCATTTCCGCCTCCATTGGAAATGCAGCCGCCGCTGCCGGGATTCGATCCAGCGACCTGCGGGTTAGCAGCAGAGTAGCTCAGCTTTTAGACCACCGCCCCTACCCCCTTTCTGTATTAAAGAGTGCGCCTAAAAGCGTTTCGAGGGGTGGTTCATGGCCCTTTGAAATTTAAAAATAAATGCGCATTGACTTTCGCTCCCATCAATATGCAGCCACCATAAGCAAGCATTGAACCCGCGTCCTGGTGCTCAGCAGTGCGATTGATTGATATGTGGGGTTTAACGTGCCAAAACCGCTATATGATTATGAGAGACGCCGTAGTGGAGGGCTCCGGAAATTTAGACCACCTGGGGTTCTTTAACGTACACTCAAATCTGAGCACACGGGCCTACAACATTTCCGCCTCCATCGAAAATGCAGCCGCCGCAGCCGGGATTCGAACCCGCGCTCTGCGGGTCAGCAGCCCAGTACCTTAGCCACTAGACCACCGCGGCGGGGTGCTCAGCAGTGCGACGCCTCAGTCTATAAGCTACCACAGTAGGTCCGTATGGTTTGCTCTGCAGAAAATTTTGTTCAATCCCGGTTGGCAATTCTTGAATCACTTGACTATCTTTTTCCCTCGTTTGACAAGCGACTGAAGATCGCACGCCCGAATCCTAAAGCTATTATTGAAGTATACAGTAAGCTCACCTTACAATTGTGCACGGCTGACGATGAGAATGCGTTATCCTGAGAGTGCTGTAAATACTAGACAAAAAAAAAGGGAAAACTGAAGCATTGAAATTGCACCATCGTGTTCGGTATGCTTTGTCGGAACAAGCATTCCGTCAGCGCTTGTCCACTTCACAAAACAGCAGATTGACCCGTCATTTCTACCCCAGCCGAAATGCCAGATGCACGTTCAGTCAGCTCAAAAGACTTCGTTCCTTTGTTATCTACTTTCTTGTCTATTGGTAGGGTTCTTCTAGCGTCTGCCAAACCAGCGTCGACATAAGAATGCTTTCAGTCGCGGCTCCTCGAGAGGACCCTCAAGCAAATCAACAAAGAATACACTTTAAAAAAAAAAGTGGCCCTTAAAGCATGGGCCGCCTATTCAGAGTCTTAGCTTACTGAATTCGACAGAAGCGTTGTACTCAATGCATTTGCGAGTAAACCAGGACATCCTTGCTGGCATGCATTCATGCCAAGAGAAGCACCAACTTAGGCGAGTGTCTCGCAAACTGAACTTTCTCTCTTTTTCTTTTTACATATTTTTTTGTTACAGCGAAGCACTCTCTATACGAAATACGGTTGTGCTATCTTCGGGCGTAAGGCCCCGCACTGTATTTTTTTTCTGCTGCAATCGTGAGCATGGGTTGCCGCGGAGGATCAGTGGCCACTCGTCTGCTGACCGGAACCGGGTCATGGGTTTTATCCCGGCAAAGGCGGTCGCATTTTGATGGAGGGAAAATGGTAGAGGTCCGTGTACTGTGCGGCATCAACGCACGTTAAAGAAAACTCCAGATGGTCGAAGTTTTCGGAGCCCTTTACTACGACATTCCTTATAACAATATCGTGGTCTTGGGCGTAACCCCCCTCCCCCCCCCCATATTACTGCTTCTTTGTTTGTTTACGAAAACCGTTGGGTAAAACATCCCGCCGCTGTAAAACGCACACGTGGCAAAAACTGTAGCGGTTCAAGTGACTAGTTCATCAAAAAAAGATTGATTAGCTTTGCGAAGAGAGAGAGAGAGAGAGAGAGAGATAAAGATACAAGGAAAGGCAGGGAGGTTAACCAGAGCTTTGCGAAGAATACTTTGAAAACCATAGTAGCTCCATCCATCGCAGCCGTTCCTCCTAATCAAGACGCCCCGAAGCACCGTGTGAAGGTAGTTTTCGCCGCTGCTGCTCCACTACATGTTTTAACAGTTCAAATCAAGATAACTATACGTCACGAAATCGTGTTTTTCCTGTTATCGCAACTTTTAGCGCTGAATCTCATTGAGACACCGTCCACTTCACTCATGCTTATATTTAGCAGATCACGGTAAAAAGCTAATCAATAACTTTTCGCACCCAACCCCACAAGCCTGACTTTGCCTGCGCGCGTGCGTGTTTTACAACCGGTGTACACCGTATCAGCCGAGATTCTTCAATTTTTCGATCCTCGCAAGTTTGCTTAGAGCAGAAAAAGAAGCCAGCTCTTATGTTTACCCATTTCGCGATGTTCTTTGAATTGTCGAAGGCAGTGTGCGTATAACAGTAGCCGTAGGCACTATGCGTTATGTTACCGCATCTTGCCTACGACTGCTCCTCTTGCGTGACGTGGCTGTTACGAATTCATTACGGTGAGACAGACGACGGAGGGCTATGTCAGAGGAACCCGGCCTGTCGTATGTTGGCTTCCTCACGATAACAAACAATAATCGAGTGGCCCAATGTGAACTTCCGTGCCGAGACTCTTATAAGATCTTGGTAGGAAGCGCAGCAACTATTACGTGGAACACACAACACGAGCGCTTCGGACGAGAACCGGCGCATTCAGCATGGTATGGCCGATGGCGTAAAAACACGAGCGCTTATATTGCTGCGCTTCCTATCAATATGGATTCATACCAACTGGCCCGATACGATTGCTTATTCTTATTTCGAGCTCGATAGTGGGGTGCTTGGTCTTTACAAAAGGAAACGCGACCACGCAGGCAGCTGGGAATTATTCATTATGTACACGTTCGACCTTCGGGAATGGCCCCGCCACAGTGGTCTAGTGGCTAAGGTACCCGGCTGCTGACCCGCAGGTCGTGGTATCGAATTCCCGCGGCGGCCGCTGCGTTCCCGATGGCGGCGAAAATGCTGTAGGCCCGAGTGCTCAGATTTGGGTGCATTGTAAAGAACCCCAGGTGGACGAAATTTCTGGAGCCCTTCACTATGGGGTCTCTTATAATCACATGCTGGTTTCGGGAAGTTAAACCCCAAATAATGAAATCAAACTTGGCGTACGAATAGCGTCACACCCACGACTAGTAAAGGAGCACTATTGATTGATTTGATTTGATATGTGTGGTCGTGCTTCTTCGGTGAGCTCGAGGTACTCACTCACGTCGAGGTTTTATTCGTTGGGGACATTGGGTGACTAGGCGTCGAGCGTCGACGTTGCCGGGGTCTTTCCCAATAAAACGTGGTAGAATATTATTACAACGACCTGGCGTCACAGAATGCCGATAGTGTAATCAGGCGTCACACGTTATGAGCTGTACTACGAGAGGGTCTTTGAATGATTCCAACCCGTTAAAAAGGGCTCAGCTATAATTATTCATCGTCATCAGCCACTGAATCCATTAATGGAGTGGTGGGTACCTTGCAAGCGTACTTCTGTTAGCAGCAGCAAGACAGTTCGCTGCTTGTCCGTCTCGCTAGAAGAGTGACTACAGTGCTCGGCTGCTGGCTGGAAGGTCGCGGGTTCGATTCCGACCATGGCGGTCGCATTTCGGTGCAGGTGAAACAGTGGAGGCCCGTGGACTGTGTGATGTCAGTGCATGTTAAAGAACAACCAGATGGTCAAACTTTGCGGAGCCCTCCACTTCGTCTCCCATAATCATGACGTGGTTTTGGAACGTCAAACTCTAGATACTATCATTAGTTTGCCGCGGGCTCTATAACTAGTGTTCGTCCAGCTTTCGCTGTGACTTTGGTGCGCTTTGCGCGTATACGCGTGGCGTTTCTTTCGCGAACTATATGCCACCGTCACCGCGGCCTGCAACTAATGAAGGGTTCGTTTAAGAAGAACGCATATCCGGGCGCGTTACGCCGTAAGAATGCGCTGAAACCAAATTATAAGGGGCAGTTGGTGTGCTCCGATCTCCACGGTTCTCAAGTTACCCCTTAGAGAGCGTTCATAACCTCGGCATCTACCACCCTCTTCCCCCACATCCTCTTTCTGAACAAAATACGCCCGCTGCGAACCCCGCAGGTTGCACAGGGCTACTTTGTCGGAGTGAAGCGTCCCGTAGTGGGTGGAGCCCAAGCAGCTAGCGCTCTTTCGTAACGTACGGTATAAGTCTATAGCACAGCGCGCCGTAAACGACGCGCGGAATGGCGATAACCTTTGGCGATAGCATAGCTGACCTACCCCACTCCAACTCCTCGTACACGGTCCCTATGTACCGTCTGTCACGGAGCCGAAGAGCCACGGCACGTTCCTGGCATTCTTTCCCGCAGAATGGCTTCCCCGCACGTGATTGGGCTCTGGTGTACGTGTGGATGCCGGGTCTTTCCTTTCTTTTTCTTTGGTTTATATATTACCAGGAGTAAGCGGTAAAGCGGGCAGTGGCCGTTTAGGGAGTGTGGGAGCATTTTCAGTGATAAGGTGTCTACGTTCCTGGCGTTATCTCTCTATAAAGAGAGCCGTTTATGTGGTCCGTTTCGCTCGCAGTCGGAAGTTGCTTCCGGTACGCTTCTTCCGGGGTCTATTACTTTTGGATGATGCCCGAGGTTGCCGTTGGTGGCTACATTGCGCCAGACTGGATACTTTATGACCCCTTCTGGCAACAAATATTTCAAGTTGGTGCCTCGGCTACTTTTTGGCCATATTGAACTTCTATTTTGGCGAATTAATTAGTCATTATTTTGAATATTTGAATATAAGAACCCAATCAAGCCTGATCATTACTTTTTTTCTAAGCTTTTCTGACGTGTCAGCCAACGCATACACAGGTGAAGGAGGGTGGGGGACATGCCGAGTGCTGGTAACAAAGAAAATCAAATGACATGGTAAAGTGAAGAATATAATAGAGAATATTCTGTTGGTTGATACAGACGTAGAGTGAAAGAAAAGTTGTGGAAATAGGATTGTAATGTTGGTTAACCAGTGGAGCATCCGGTTCCCTACGCTGCACAATTACTTGACTCACAGGGTCCTCTAATCTCCGGGTCCCTTCGCCTAAGACGACTTCAAGGGGAGAGCCATGTTGTTATTATGTCCATTCAGTGTATCCGTACTCCCTCGTCTGGATCCCCCCGAAAGCTTTCTGCACTGAACACAATGCCTCCAAGATCAAAGGGATTGGAAGCTTTCTGTTCATATAATAGCGGAACATTTTGCTGCCTAGTTGGTATATAACTTCGGAAAAAAAAAAAAAACGCCAGGCCTGCGCGGAAGGCGCAGTACAGTCACAGCGAACAGAGCCTTTTCCAAACACCCACTGAGTAACTACTGCAAGCACTCTTTCTCGATAGCCACTATGTCATTAATAATAGATTCGCTATGCTATTTTTCGTCATTCTTCTGACAAGCGTGGTATCCGCTAAACACTTGCAAGGAATTTTGTGCTAATTGTTCATGCAGTGGCTGACGACGAAGAAGAATTATGGCTAAAGTGGGTATGTGCCACATTTAATACAGGAACAAGAACAAGGTTTTGTATTAAGTTGGAGTATTGGAGGGCCCACTCACCACGCAATTCACTTTGTGCGACGACTGGTTGTTCTTTTGCTGTTCTAAAGCACTTTATAAGTCGTATTACCACGATTTATTTTCCGACATCAAGCCTGCCTATGGCATGTTTGCCACCAAGTCACAGGCACCGTAATAACTCAGAAGGCGCTTTTTTTTCACATTAGTAAGCGCCTTATGAAAGACTTAATACAGAATGTTTTTCCTGTGCCCCTGTACCGTTCAAAGTATGAAAAATCATATGGTCATGACGTACTAAAGCGAGTGAAAAACATGTGTATACCACTCAATGTGAAAACATTCCTTTTTTAAAACTTCATACGGGAACCTTGCCAGTAAAAACGTGGCTATAAGAGAAAGGGATGTATGTACCATGGGGAAGCAGCTCTCTCCTATGTAACGAACCTGAGACCATTGAACATGTGTTTATTGATTGTAAGAACGCTATTTTCTTTTGGGACATTTTACAGAGGACTTTAAAAAAAGATTTACCTCTTACTCCATATGGAATTCGTTTTTTTTTTTTGCCTTGTGATAGTTCTGTGCAAAATTTGGATGTTATATTTTTACTTGGTCTTCATTCGGTTTTGCGTATTATGCTATCGTACAGACACTGTGATGTGAGAGGTCTATTCGTTAATGAGTGTTTCGTGGAAGCTGTTATGAAAGTGCGAGATGTGTTTAAGACTACCGACTGTGTTGAAGATTTACTATTTTTGTTCGATTTGTTATCACGCATGAAACACGTGTGATAGTGATTGTCAGATTAGCTTGACCTGTACTCAAGAAGGCAATAAGAAAAAAAAACCGTCATAGCTCAGATCTGGGAAAACTGAGCTGGCACCCAGTGGACCCGGGTTCGAGCCCCACTGTGCCATTGGTTTTTTTTTTTTTTTGCTAACTTCGTGCGATGTGGTTATGGACACCAGCGGCGGCGGATAACAGCGCGTGACCCGAGTTGTGATCTCATAAAAGCTTTCGCTGTAAAAAGCTCAACACCTCAAGCACCACCATCAGAACTTCATGGTACCAGTGTGAAACTCCTGCTTTTTCAGTTCCCTTGGGATTGGCCCGCCTTTCACGAACGGGTGATGCCCTATCGTGACGTCATGTTAACTATTTAATTACGTCACAAGTTTAGCTATATGTGAAGTCATTGTGAGGTCATGTGGTGGCGTCATCACGTGGTGATCATCTTCTGCATCACTCGAGTTCGTGCTGCCGAAGGCCGATTCTCGTGTATTATGAGGTGTCTAAGATTTTAAACCGGCAAATAAGTAGGACTACCTTGGTGTGCTAAGCGCATCACAATAGGCTTGTTTTCTATACGTGCGAGAGGTGGTTATAAAATTGGTAATTGTAAACCAATCATTACCGCTGTGGTCGTCCTCGCGCTATATGGATGAAAAAATGCCGCAATCGGTGTTCGAACGTCAAGTAGGACACTAACTGTTTTCTTTGAATGATTTGATAAAAGCATGTGATGGTAAGTTGTTACGACGATGGTTACTATGTCGAGCGTCCTGATACTGGCGAAATTAAGTTTACTCTGTAATGTGTTAAACATTGTGTAACAATGTCTTAAACAGTGTGTTGAACTCAATGCGTTAAACAAACTAAACGAACCCCACAACGTAAAGTGTACTTTAGAATGAAAGAAGTGTATGAACGAGTGTTGTAGTTTTGTTTGCATTATTTAATTGAAATTTATGTGTTGGAAGTTCCCAAGGTGCTGCACTGGCGAAATGAAATAACATCACCTACTAATGAATTTCTGAAAGAGCTATGATTAGCGAAGTGATAGTTATTAATTAGAAACATTTATTGTGACTTCGGTTTATGGGCTTATTTTAACGTAAACGTAATGTAATATATTACAATTAGCAACATGCGCTGTGACTGAAGACACGCCCGTACTTTCACGGGTCTTTCTCTACAGACAAAATCAGTGTCGGCTGAACTCCTGGAATGTGAAGTGAAAGGTCGCTCATGAAAAAAAGGCATCAAGTACGCATATATGTATACATTTGCCTAAGAAGCTTGCTACTTAACTTTGTAACTGGGTAACCTATAGGCATTGTCGATCGGTGGGTCTTGAGTATACACGGCGAGCTTTGACGAGGCTTCGTACAGTGACTCAACGAAATCTCTTTGCTTGGTTTTGTGCATAATTGACACCCCGTTCGTGTAGCATGCATGTGTGTATGTGCATATGTGTTCGCGTATGTGCATGCGCGCGTGTGTTTTAGCAACGCAAGTTAGCGAGGATCCTATAGCGAACAAAGGCCTGTCTTTCTGCTTTAATCTCTCAAGTTTCCAACTTGAGCAGCTTTGAAGGATCCAATTCCTAGCCCGTCGCGATTTACCAACATGTGCGCCTGCGTATTGAGTTTCTTCCCTGGCGGGCCGCTGTTTGTAACATTAGATGTGCTTTGCTGACTCGGCAAAAGCAAACACCATAAATAAATCGAGACTGCAACGTACACGCCTATAACGACTCTGCGTATAGCATGTCATTGCAGTCCGTCGCCCCGTGGCGCTATACTTCCTAGAAAAACAAACCTTCCTTGTGTGACGTGCACTTGCTCAACCGTCGGTATTGCATTTGCGCTTTTCTCGTATTGTGCAACACGTGCTCATTAGTCCTATAGCTCAGATATATGAGTGTTACGAGACTTCCGTGTTTACATGACAGCCATTCGTTAGATAATATCTGCAATATCAACATTGGATGAGCGGGTCGGCAAATTCAGTAACAAGGGTGTTCAAATAACACGTTTCATATAGAGCAAAATCACCGCCCGAGAACTTCGTATACAATAGATTTACTAGCAAATCTGAAACGTGCGGCCCTGGTGCATACGGCTGGGTTTATATGCACGGTTTATTTATTGATTGATATGTGGCGTTTAACGTCCCAAAACCACCATATGGTTATCAGAGACGCCGTAGTGGAGGACTCCGGAAATTTCGACCACCTGGGGTACTTTAACGTGCACCCAAATCTGAGTGCACGGGCCTACAACATTTCCGCCTCCATCGGAAATGCAGCCGCCGCAGCTGGGATTCGATCCCGCGACCTGTGGGTAAGCAGACGAGTAGCTTAGTCACAAGACCACCGCGGCGGGGCTAATATGGTTTATTAAAGCGATGGTTGGTTCAATTGTTGGTCACGTCTGACCACAAATCCTAATTGGTCGTTTTCTGCCCACGCGTTCCCTTCTTCCCTTTCAATGTTGAGTAGTGGGAGTCACCCAACTTCACTGGCGCATACGTTTTGACCCGTGGATGGCTCATTCGGTTTTAGCGAACCAGTGGGGAGTTCGGTGGGGCTTGCCGAATTTAGGTGACGCGTACGCGCAATAGTAGTTCTTGCGCACGCAGGAATAACATGATTTAACACAATTAGCAAGATTAATAGCGCACTCAGGTGAGGCGCGAAACAACGCCAATCTTAAGGTTAAGGATGTTGTAGGTAGCCGGCGGATCTAGCCTTGCGTAATTTGCAGGCAATTGCCCCGCCCGGTTTCCTCTTTGCTAATTGTAGCTAATGTCCTTTGTTTGTTTTTTAACTAAGCACGAGCAGACTATTAAAATAAGAATCGTGCATAGCGCGACGTAAGCCTGCATAAGACGGCGGCTTTTGTGCCATTCCACGTGCAGTATTGTGCCGGTACTCTATCTCGCTGCGCTATACCCCAAACATAATTGTCACTTATCACCAGTCACATGCGAGGTCTGTAGGAATCAAAAATTTCAAGAGAAGTCACGACAACCTGTTTCCTGAAGATCGAGGAACCACGCGGAAACACAATATCAGTCACGCTGTCACACAGCGAGCCTAACTGTTGCAGTTCCTCAAATGAACCTTGCCTTTCATTCTTAAGCTCACGGCATTTAAGCAAATAGTGTTCTATATCACCGTCTTCCTTGCACTTCGAGCACAAGGGCGTCGCGGAGAGTCTGATCTTGTGGAGCCATGCTAGTGTACGCGCTGATCCCGTTCTGAGGCGACCTTGTCTCCACTATCTCTACTACGGTTTATACCACCACGATAATAACATTCCCGTCCTAACAGTGGCTTATTCTAATGCATAATGGAGAAATTTTCAATAGGAAGTGTTTAACTTCAGGCCTTCAACCCTGAGTTCGAACTTAACTGGCAACATGTTCACGCGTCCCTCTCCTGAGTTCTGTAAATACTATGCCGAACATAATTTGTTAAGGAAATCTTTGCACGCGTCTTTGGATTCCTCGGCTGCCAACAACTCTCCTTTTTTATATATGCTTCGTCTGTGCTCGTCTATTACACAGCCTGCTGATCGATGCAAAGAGGCTAGCTGTGCTCCATAGACTGTTGTGAATTTACTGTGGTCCCGCAGGAATAAAGATTGAGCTGTATATTTTTCGCCTCACTTTATCTGTATGCTTCAGGATCATAAGAGTAAAATACATGAAAATGGGCTGTCGTGTGGAAGTGTTTCGTAATATACTTTTTCGTGTACTTCTATATTCTGGAACAGGATTCCCAATAACATGTCGAACTCTAAAATGTCCTCCCAGTGACAATCGTTCGTACATTCTAACCTTCCGTAGTTATCCCTAATTTTCTTTGTGCGATTGTGCCTGATTTCATGCAGGTTTCCTTGTTCATCTGCCTTACCTTTCTTTTTCATTCTGTACGCTCTTCTTAAGTAGCTGCCTTAAACTTCAGGCATGAACACACATTTATTCTGTTTTGGGAATATCTTTCTTTCATTGTCGAGTTGCTACTATTGCAATATGTTCCCAAGGCGCTGTGGGTACATCTAAAAGTAAATAAAATAATGTGGTTACGGTATGGTCAAAAACGTTCAACATCGTGACACTGTCTTTCGCTCCTTTGAGTAACAGCAACGTGCTTCGGACGCCATGGAGCTATTGCCTGCGGACGCGTGAGCACAGATGCATTGACGGCCACATGCACCCCATTGATTCCTTCATGCCTGCTGAACCTATTTTGTCGCTACTTCTGCAATAAACTACACTACTTCACTTTAAGGGTAATACTTCGGCATATAAAACAGTCGCAGCGATAAGAACACGAATACTCACTGATTGTATGTCTCAGAGTAACTTGTGAGGGTTAGAAGTTGATCAGCGTTCTTCCTCGCCTAAGCTGCGCTGACTTGGCACCATCGGTTCCACATAGTCACCAAGGCTGCAGATTCATGCGTTGAAATAATCGACGTGGTGTTTCACGATGTTCACGCACACATTCCGGCACTTGGAAACGATGGCGACTATTTTGATGCCTCCGCACTTTTGGACTGTAGTTGATCGCTGTTCACCAAGCAAGATTATTTTGAAGACTTCCTCAAACTTCACAATAATTTCGGTAGAAATGTTTTGAGGTTTGACAGAGATACCTCATCACCCGTATGGTTGCACCCCATGTTCTCTTGCTGCACGCAATGATTGCCCGTATTTGTTATGCTATTTTTCTCATGCCAGCCAAGATTCAATTGAAATGAACCTGAGACGAACTGCTAGCTCACAGGGTTGTTGTTCCCTGCGTATTTTAATAATAACGCTGCAATAGGGTTTTCGTGGTGCTGTTGATTCCAGAACGTTTCTCTAAGCATATAGAGTTGCCAACAAATCTTCTTGGGCTGCTATGCCTGCTGTTAATATCCGCCTAGTGACGTTAGCACGTCTTCTTTATAAACAGGAAACGCAACAATGTCATCTGAGTCTGCCTTTGTCTTCTCCTCTTGCTTAGTCCCTGATTCATGGTCAACGGGACTTTGGATAATCGTCGAAAGCCCTTTTCTCTCAGTCTTGTGTCACCACTAATCGAACCAAGGTCAAGGAAGATGAACCCTTCGCTTCTCTTCGAGCTTCTGCACCAAAAACACAACCAATCATATGCTCGTCGTTGTCGGGACTTGTTAGCAAGACGCGTGCGAGGTTGTGGCGACTACTCCTCGAAGCACAGGCCTCCCAGTGTCCTGTCCCGTACCAGAGGAGCTCGGTTACCTTCCCAGCTTCACCGGTGGCGCTACCTATTAGTATGTCACGCCTAGTAGCTGCACTATCGATAACGAAACGCGCGCTGCTTATCTCAAGCACTTTTCAGAGGCAAGAAGAGTCTCATTAGGCGTGGCTCTATATCGTACGGCCCGATCGCCCTGGTCTGCTCACCCGGCAGTTTTCACGGTTTCTCTACGTCGTCCGCCGTGCTCGGGGGATCGTCTCCATCGGAGCCCCGTGAAGAAGGCACCACGACGTCGCTCTCGCACTATCACGCGTGGATCTCGAAGCGGGGACTTCTTCGCGCACTGGCAAGCAGACGACTAGACACCGGCTACGACCAACGGCTAATGACTCGCGGCCCCCTCTCCCGAGCGCGGCGTACCGTCTGAAGCACGCCTTTACTTTCAACTGGCACGGACTATTCTTTAAGCCTGCCACTCGTAGGGGCGCCACGCGAAGCCCTAGCGTTGCGAGTGTAACGGACACACGGTCGGACCCTCGAGGTGCTAGTGCTTCTCTTCATCTCTCCCCGACCCTTTCTCGATCTAGCTTCAGGCTTTGATTTGCTCCTTACCCTCATTCAACCCCCTCACCCCCATCAACTTCCCTTCCTCCGGCTGCCTCTCGGTAGTCCATCGTCTGAAATTCAGACCCGCTGCTGACGAAAGCGCGTTATTTTGCGACAATCACCGCACTGTCGCTTTAGCAGGTCGGCAACTTTTGCGGGCCGACCTGAACGAAAAGGGCCCCATCCGTTCGCCCCCGTCCTTCCTCTCTTCACCCTTGCAGCAGTGACGCGTCCCTGCGTGGTGCCAGGAACACTGCTTTGCCTGTCTGCTAGCAGTACAGCGCATCTTTTGGTCTCGCCGACTCCTCGCTCTGCTCGGGGCTGAGGTGATACACATGGTTTAAGGAGCACGCCTGCGGTCGTCTCTCTTCAGTCATTCTTTTCGTACGAAGTCTTTCGAGAAACACAACAAACCACGGCGCGCAGCGGAGTCGCAAATGAAAGCCCAGAAATGATCTGTCATTACGAAGCCCCGTTCCCCTCCCCACCCTATACGATCCTCAAGCCTGTAGCCTCAAGCGCCACCCGCTTCATCTTCTTTCGTTTTCCTTCTTTACCGCGCAGTTCACGGGGAAGACGTTTTTCTTGGCTATGCGTCGCTGGTGAGTTGCTTCTTAAACAACGAGGCTGCGCTGTGACTCGGAAGACGGCTTGTACAAGAATAGAACACGTGGTGAGTCTTCGGGGACGGGGAGTCTTGATGACTACTGTTACTGGCTGCTACCGAGCTGAAGTCGACAACGCGACGGCTCGTGCTTTCTTTTTTTTTTCTCCGGGTGCTCTCGAGAGTGTAGTATAGGCTTCTGGCGCGAGAACGCGTTTTTATGAATGGAACAGCTTTGTCGCGTCTCTCTGTGGGCGGAGTGTTTGCCCAGGGACGTCCGCGCCTCGTCCGAGGCGTGGCTTAGGAAGTCAGAAAGCGGAAAAAAAAGGAGGGGTGGTGGTTTCATTGGACGCTATGTTTAGACAGAGTGCGACAGGAGGTTTGCTGTGGGTGACAATGCGTTGCTCTACATGCTATGGGGTTGGAAGGAGCGCTGGGACTACGTGTTGAGCCAGGGACGCCTTTAGCATATGGGGTGGATTCGAATGTGGTATTTACCTTAAGGGTCCACTACGATTTGTCGAAGGCCAACGCCGAAGCTTTCATCTTTAGTACCCACACTGGTAAACACTCCGGTTATCTTGTCAAGTAAATAGTATTAATATCTGGGCTTTTACGTTCCGAAACCAC
The DNA here is from genome assembly GCF_013339725.1 of Rhipicephalus microplus. Classification (NCBI taxonomy): domain Eukaryota; kingdom Metazoa; phylum Arthropoda; class Arachnida; order Ixodida; family Ixodidae; genus Rhipicephalus; species Rhipicephalus microplus. Next base: position 89,288,008 of record NC_051175.1, on the reverse strand, counting down.
CACATTATTACGAAGAACGCCCTACAGTAGAGGGCTCCAGAAATTTCGACGATCTGGTGTTGTTTAACGCGCAATTACATCGCAGCGTGCATGGAACTCTACCATTTCACCTCCATCGAAATGTGACTGCCGTGGCCGGGGTCGAACCCGTGACCTTCAGGTCAGCATCTCAGTGCCTTAGCCGCTACACCACTGCAGTGGTTTCCTGTAGGGTAAAGTATCAGTTGTATAGCAGCAACGTCGTACACAATACCAGTTGCTGATATAGTGAAATTTGAGCGCCTCTGAAAGCCTATACTTTCGAGAAAAACGCCCCGGGCCCAACACGGCCTTGTGAACGTTGGACCAAAGACTACTCGTGCATTCACCAATTATGACACGAAGGTCGAAGCCATGGTCCCTTCTTCTTAATTAATCAGAAGTAGAAATGCTCGCAGGGTTCACATATTGCCCTCTGTAGAGTGCGTGGCGAATGTGCTTAAACATTGTGGGTGGGGGGGAGGGGACAGATGTTCTCAGGCTACTGTTTCACGTATTTTAATGGAAACATCGCCTGGAAACTTTTCACCAGGACTGTACGTAGCTTTGTCAATCTTTGAAGTTAGCTAGAACATGGCGGCAGACGCCGGCTGCGGGGTAGAGAGAGTTGGGAGAGGAGGTAGTTGTCGGCACTTGGGTAAATAAGGGGGAAAAGCTAGGAACGTTGCGCGATCCTACGTAATTTGATGATGATGTGGCTATGCTGAATACGAATTACATCTGATCCTTTTATATGCCCACTCGTTTGGTGATTCTCGTGGTGTGATGCATGTGTGGATTCTGCGCCTCTGTCACGCAGTATTGCATTTGTTGACGCGACACATTGCAATGACATGACAGCTGTACAATGGCCTTTTCCGGAGGTCATTTCAGACAATACTGTGGATGTGTGGTAGAATGGTAGTCTACCATGCATGAAGTCTTATTGTGATAGCGACTGCGTAGCTGTGATTTTCGTGTTTGGCTTCCATCGGGATTTGTCGTTCATGAATAGCACCACCATTGCTGCATTTATTGGCGCGTTTGTCAAATTTCAATGTGGTATTTCAGTAAAGTCATTGCATATACCGTTTTTCTTTTCGCTGGCTAATAGCTGTCTGTAGATACAAGATGCGTCTAGATTTGAAGGTACTTCCTGTAATGTTATCGTCGCTTACATAGGTTGTCTAAAGTAAGCTTGCTACATGCAGTGAAAACTAAATCCAATAAATTTTATTTTACAACGTTTCCGGCCAAACAAAGAAGTTTTGATTATCCGGCAAATGCCCATCAGGTTCAGCGTTGCCATTAATCCAAACAAACAAATAATTTGACCGACAAACTCGATTTAACGAAGTTTTTTTAATAACTGGGCAAAAAAAAACGTGATTTTTTTTCTGAATTTGACCAAGACTGGTTTTTCTCGACACGAGTGATGTTGCGCATAGGACGGTATGAAAAGAAAAAAAAACACATGACATCTTCTTTGAAGTTTTCATCATGTTGCCTCATAAGCGTATATCCGTGTGAAAGGGTGCGCTTACATGTGTGCGTTGTGGCGTTTACTTCACATGCACTATACGTATACTGTTTTCATTTGTTTTTTTGAGTTGTAGACTTTATCTCCACTCAAAAGCTAAGGAACAGCAGGTGCATTATTTGTGCTCCACATCTGCTTTTAGATCATGCCGAGACACACACACACACTCACACACACACACACACACACACACACACACACACACACACACACACACACACACACACACACACACACACACACACAGAGCCATTTTGTTAAATACTTCCACGATAACATTACGCATTGCCGCAATGCAATATCACGAAATGCATGGGTCTGCGGTGCGAAATTCAACTCAAGAAAACATCGTACTATACACGTATTGCACCAACAGCAATGCAGGCGACATGACAGCTGTGAAAAAAACTACAAGAAAACATCACCGTAAGCACACCATGGCACTCGAGTATGCTAGTTCCGTCTTTGATAAGGAGATGAAAGCTGTTCTATTACACCGGTAATTCAGACTTGAGATAGTACGGCCTTGGATTATGAGGCGGATCATTTCATCCTTGGCTTCTCGCTGAGACCATGCACTGGTGCAGTTATGGCGCATAACTGCATTTGTTCCAGTTAAGTGCCAGCCAACCTCCAGTACTGCTTTTAACGTTATTTGCGTATTCATGAAGCCGGTGCTCGAGACACCAACAATGGTCGCACATTAAACGTCTCCGGTAGACAACGGCCGCTGTACACTTATCATAAAAATTTATCTTAACGCATCTTTTACTTACTCTATCATTTCGATTGTGCATTTCGCACACCTTACAAGATAACGTCACCTAAATTCACGTTCCGAAGTACATGATAAGGACCAGGTCTACAGACTGGTCTCGTCTATGCAGGCTAACGTCGCTATGCCGTCATCCAAGGTAGCCTGGGCACTGCGAGAGCTTCAGATAATCGAACTACGAATCGTGGATTTCCTGCACCAAGTAAACGTAAGGCAGCTCCTAAACCATATTTTACATAATGAGTGAAAAACGCTATCTGCGATATCGTAGCCACTGACACCGCCCTGGTCAAGTAGAGGGAACATGACGTTTTTTGTTCTGTAAATTTTTCTTTCGTGTTCTGCAAGTGTGCTGAGTTTTTTTTTTTTTGTCTAGTAAAACAGTTTGAAAAATAGTGTGGAAGGTATTCTTTAAGATTGAAGAGCTCAGCGCAAAAAAATAATTTAAGACAACGAACACGAGAGACAAGCACCAGTGCAGAAACCACGACGCACTAGTCCTGGTCTTTTGCGTTTGTTGCCAAATTATTTTTTCCGCTGAGCAGTTTAATTATGAAATACCAACGAGCCCGATCCCACACTTTACTTCTTTCAAAGATCGTGCTGGCCGTCCATTTGAAGACAAATGAGACATACAAGCCACCTTTTTGACTTCATAGTTCTGCCTGGTATGCGAAGTGTTTTTTTTATTTGCAGGCTTTTTTTTCATTGAACAGGTGTTTTTTTTTCTCAGGAACCGGTGTTTGGTTGCTATGGATCAGAGTTTAAAAAACGAATAAAGACCGACTAATATTAACAATAATTGTTATGTTTGACGTTTCGAAAACCACGATAGGATGATCAGAGACGCCGTATAGTGGAGGGCTAGCAAAATTCAGCCAACCTGGGGTTCTCTAACATAATCCTGAATCTTAGCCCACCGGCCTCCAGCATTCCACTTTCGTCAAAATTCGGCCACCACGGCTGCAATGAGATTCCGCAACCCTCCGATCGGCCGTCAACCGTCGTATACGCGAGGCGACTCCGGTGCGTCAAGAACCGAAGGCAGCTGGCACTTCGCATTGTGCTATTTGTGCACTCTAGAAAGAGACAGAGAGAAATGTTATCTGAATAGCGCTAAAAAAGCATGGATGGATACAAGAGGAAACGAAGAGGACGAGAGAAGCGCTGCCTCGTGTTCTTAGCGTATTTAACGCTTCTTTTTGTCTTCTTTGCTCCTTTTAACGTGATTGTGCTAAAGGAGTTCATTTAGCAGAAGTTCTGGCGATGGCGTGGACGTCTATGGTTCTGAGCGAAAAATCGCCATCGTGTGCTTGACCGAGGAATCGATAATAATAGTAGTACTGTTTGGGGTTTCACGTCCCCAAATCATGATACTCATGTGTGCCAGTGCATGAAAATGAAGAAGACAAAGCATATAGACAGGCGCGAGCTAATCTCTGTGGCTGGCGCTGCTCGCTTAACCGGCTGTAAAGGAGGCGAATCTCCCATCAGCTCCAGCGCATGTCGAACACCGCTGCAACGTCGTCGTGTCTCCACACATATCATCCACCAAATATGTTACGAGGAGGAGACCGACTCGGAGGGTAGTCACAGATGTATTTACAGCCAGTGAAGCGAGCAGCGTTAGCCACATAGATTAGCTCGCGCCTTGTCTATATGCTTTGTCTTCTTCATCTCCATGCACCATTGCACGTAGCAATATGATTATGGGAGACGCCGAAGTGAAGGACTCCGGAAATTTGGACCCTCTGGTGTTCTTTGACGTTCGCTGACATCGCACAATACACGGACCTCTACCGTTTACCCTCCATCGAAATGCGACCGCCGATGCCGGAATCGAACCCGTGACCTGCGGTTCAGTATCCGAGTTGCACAACTGCTATGCCACCGCGACTGACATCGAAGAATCGAAAAAGATACAATATAACAATTATTTACATTTATTTATTTATTTATTTTCAACATACTGTGAACCCTTCGGAGGGTTTTTACAGGAGTGGGCGCAAAAAGAAAAGCACAAAAAGCAGCCACATCAAAAGTAACAACACAATACAGTTTGGTCGAAGCAGCGTTGATGAGCAAGTACAAGTTAAGAAGAAGGAAACTACATGCATATATAGGGTGGCAGCGGATGCATTATTAATTTTATACAAACCTAAAAAATAAGTGGAGAAAAGTGTACACACTTGTAACAGTTGGTGTAAATACAAATATTGGCAATGAACCCAGTACAAGGGGCCAGTCGTAAAATGAAAATACATGAATAATTGCATGAAAATAAATAAAAGTTTCCGGGTCTGTCCGGTGATTGAACGTAGGTCGTTACCGTGGCCAGCGGGTGTTCTATACCACACAGCCACGCGTCTGCTTGTAAATGCAGTTAAGACAACGTTGATGCTTTCCAAGCAGGCGCGTCCTGTATACAGGTTTCACAATACAATATCGCTGTAATTTTGCGTGGTACAAGCGTACATTGCCATCGGGCGTCAAAACGTGTGATTATCGTAATGACTTCGTGGTTTAAAGCCGTTCACCCATTACAAAAGGCACCCCTGTTATACTGCACGTGTTCCTTCGTTACCACGTAGTGAATGGGTGCGAAGCAACTTCGAAAACATTTCGCGCGGATAATTGGTCGTGACTTAAAGCGTATGTAAAGCTTTACACAGAATTCAGCCATATGCGTGCGCTTCACTGATAAAAACCATTTGTCTTTACTGTTTACAATATAGTTATCCACAATTGAAACTTCTCGAGTAAGTTCATACGATAAAAAGTATGCACAGAAATGGTTGGAGTATGAATTCGGCACAGGATATTGCTAATGCGTTCAACTCTTGAAGGCGATGCTTAAGGGTTTCCCAATGTTTGCATTCGTGTTTGATTGGGCTTTCCAGAAAGCGTTTCCACTTTGATTGACCAGCAAGCCTATTTCACTACCCTCGTCGAGAGAGAGAGAGAGAAGAGAGATAGATAATAGAGAGATCTCTGCCTGTGCGAAAAGGTGTCTGACTCACATTTAGGAGTAACAAATATTCTTTTTCGTGTTTCTCTTGCGCACATTTCTGTTTAAATATAGTTTCTTCCCACTCCTCTAATAGTAGAGGGCTGACAGTATATCAATAAATAAAGTGAACTGAAATGAGTTGCTTGATAGGTGACGTAGAAGGATAAAAGCACCAAGTGTAGTCGGTGGAGAGCGGTGCTTGACCGATCTCTTCACTTCGTTGCCAATGTTTTCTCGCTGCCTTTTCAGTACATCGTATAAAATTTTACCGTGTGCACGTCACAACCATCTGATGTCTTCGTGTCGTTCAAGATGCCCCGTGTGGATGGATTTGAAAATAAAAGTCAGCAAACAACTTGATAGAGCAAGTGTGATGACCGTCGTTTATAATACGCCAGGTGGCAAGGAGGAAAGAAACAATTGAAAGCGCACGGTTAGCCAGTTCTCAGACCGACTGGCTACCCTGGGCTGGGTAAAGAGGGTAAAAGATAGCAAAGAGATGTTACAAAGAGAGAGGAGACAAAAGATAGCGAAAGAGGAAAAGCTTATAGTGCTATCGTTTGAAATCGTTTTTACGTTAACATAGGCGCACCGAGCAGCTGCATATGTACGACTGTACAGAAAATCTGAATAGCCCTCTCAGTTTTCCCGGTGAGCCCCGTCCTATTACATGCCTGAAAACCATCTTCTGTAATGCCTGCAACCAACTACCAGTCCTAGTCCATTTCATTTTATAACAATTTGAGGTTTAGACATCTCGGCAAGTTTTCTAACGTATAAACATGTTTACAGTATGCATACCCCCTTTTTCGCTTTATATGACGCGTTATTTACATTATCTGAGAACTGACATGTAGATACCTATTGACAATAAAGTCGCCGTGGTACACAGCTTGGCGAATGTTGAGCTTCTAATTAAGCTACACAACGCTGGTTCTATTTCCGGCGGCAGAGGCCGTCTCTTTATATTGTCACGCTCGTCTGTCAAGTTCCGTTATTGTGAGTTCTGCCTTGTGCAAACCGTGCAGATGGACGAGGAACCACCGAGATAATCGTGGAACCTTGCGGTTTGATTACGCACGCAACGCGAACATTACAGATCGTTCTGGAACATATGTGACCGCTAGCGATAACGCTGAGACATTCGACGGCACATGTGTAAATGCCAGCATTACAGATCGTTCTGGAACGTCCATGACCGCTAGCGATAACGCTGGAACATTAAACGACACATGTATAAATGCCGACGTGCATCACCGCTTGTCAGTCGATCAATGGCTGACGTTTAGTTCGCCGCTATCACTGCCAGTGCGTATCGTTGTAATGTGACTTTTCCGTTCACTGGCCTCGAGTTTGGCCAACTACACAGTTTCATCTTTGACCTAAAGTGTGCTCCCTCGTCCACGTCACGACCCCGTGACAATATGCACAAGTGGATTTCCCATTACGTTGTTCCTTGTAATAACACCCGTATTTCTCGTTCGCGACGTCATATAATTGCAGTTATGAACCATGATGAACATATTGCTTTGTTCCGATTATAGAAGCATTTCATTACGCAAAAACGGGAAGCAGGTCCGTACGACTCACCCTAATTATCTGAAAAGCTCGAGCTTTTCTCGAAGTTCTTTACGATCGAAATATATAAAAACTAGCATACTTCATGACACGAAATGTTCATTTTAATATATATTGGATACGCTTGACATTGTGCAAACGAAACGCCCCGAGCAATCAAATGAGAATTGCCGTAACTGCAGTGCAGAAAGTTGGTGCACTCGCACACAAGGGCTCGCTTCTACAGTAACAAATGTCAAGCGGGAGTACGCGTATCGCAAGTAAGAACTAAAGAATATTTCCTGGGCACACTTATGAGAATGTCCGTTCCATTAGGGAGCCATTGATTTCTTGCTTTAAATAGGGGCTTCAGTCACTAACTTCAGAGCTATTCGGGAAGTAAAAATAGAAGAGCGTTGTCTCAATACGCAGCAATTAGCCAAGGCCCCTCGGGCACCGCTCGAGCTGTGAATCGGTGAGGTATATAGAGAAATCTACAACCTCCATATTTGTTTTTGTTTTATTTTACTCTGGAACTTTCAAGGAACGTAAACATGGCGTGGAGTATCGATCTTCAGCCCCAAAATAGAAAGGACTGCAGAGATAGCGGGCCGTGCTGTGAAGCAGTAACATGAATGGATTGCAGGAGCTTTAAGACAGTGACGTTGGCGGTGTTTTTTCCATCACTGTAGCCAAGAGAAAGGAGGGGGTAGGAGCTTTCCGAAATTTTACAATTTATAGACACACACATAATAACGTACGGGTAAACTAAATGTTTTCTTAGGCTTGTTGCTTGAACACCTCCGAAGAAAAGATGGCAGTTCAAAACAGCGCAAGGACAGACAAAGAGTCTCAGTCCCGTGTTACTTACCTGTCATTGTGTTTTGCGCTACAACCTTTTCTTCGGAAGCACGAACGAACACACATAAAGGGTAGTGCCGAACCCAGTGCCTTCTAAGGTATCTAACAGCTGCATCTTACCGTTACTTACCTACAGAGCAGAAACGTAGAAGATTACAAAGAGGGTTCAACGTCAGTTGAGGACGACGCAGCGAGCAATGGAAAGAAGAATGATAGGTATAGCCCTAAAGGACAAGACGAGAGCGTAGTGTGTCGGGTAACGGACGGCTGTTAAGAACGTCATGGCCGAAATCAAGAAGACAGGGTCATGGGCAGGGCACATAGCACGAAAGCAAGATAACCGTTGGTCATGAAGGATCACCGACATGATTTCAACAGAAGGCAAGCGGGTGAAGAGGAGACAGAACGTTAGGTGGGTAGATGAAATAAGAAAGTTTCACGGGTATAAAGTGGCAGCAGGATGCACAGGACCGATTTGACTGTTGACTGGTGAAACATGGGAGAGGCCTTTGTCCAGCAGTGGGCGTTGTCAGGCTGATGATGATAATGGTGAATGGAACGTTTTGCAGGCGCTACGCTAACGGTTCGTCATGCAAAGTATGAACGATCGTTCATCATGCAAAGTATGCGGAATTTATCTGAAAATGTAAATTCAAGAAGAATCATAATGAACGCTCGACGGTCTGTTTGATATGATGTACGAAATGTTTCGGTCGGAACCTGGGGTTTTACGTCTGAAAACCAGGATATGATTACGAGGGACGCTGTTGCGGAGGTCTCCCGAAATATTGACCACCTGCCGTTCATTACGTGCACTCACACCACACAGCACACGGACCTCTACCTTTTCACCTCCATAGAAATGCGATCGCCGTGGCCGTGACCTTCGGTTAAGCAGCCGAGCACCGTAAACGTTACGTTACCACCGGGATATATTAGAAATACAGCTACCACTCTTGAATCGTTTGTAGGTTGTGCTTCAGCGTACTTCTTCCACTTACGAATGTTCGTCAGCTTCTCAATGAAAAATAAAGTACATTTGGACGGTCCGAGCACTGCAGTTCATACCACTGCATAAAGACGCACTGAAGGCGTTACTATTACGCATGTTGCGGGTTATAGTAATAAATTACCTGATCACTGTTATGAGAATAACAGCACTGCTGCTGCGTAAAAATGATTGAGCATGCATAAAACGCAAAGACAGAAGAAATTCTGATGACGGCGTTCCCTTTAAGCCTCCTGCACTTGAGGCTCGCTGTTACGTCAGGGATTTCGTCACTGTATTTCAGGGTTATTTTATTTATTTATTGAAAATACCTTACAGGCCAGAAGGCATTGAGTAAGGGGGGTTACAGTGAAAAATCGCATGTAAATTTCAAAATAAAAACGGTACAATGTCGGTAAGTAATAACAAAAAAAAATTAACAAAGCAATAAGTCAGCAATACGTAAACATGGCGATGAAGTATATAAGAACACTCCGTAACATAAAAACCCTCGGAAAAGAAGTAAAAGAACGTCAAGATGAAATATTAAGGAAATGCGTCTGAACTTTTTGCCGAAACGTGTTGGGGTTGCTATCAGAGGCGATATCGTCGGGAAGATCATTCCACATGCGGATGGCTTGTGGTAGTGCGGATGTGTTGAACGCGTTCGTGTTTCCAAAAATGCGAGTGAAGCTGAGATGGTTATGTAATCTGCGTGACGTGTAGAGCGGGCGTTGAAGGTGCAACGACGATGTTTTGTTACTGTAGACGTACTTATGAAATAGGTTCCACAAAACTTTTTAATGAGAAAAAATGTTATTTCGTAGACAGAGACACACACAATTGCAGAAGTATTTATTCTGCCAATTTCACCAAGTCATATAAAAAAGTAGTGTGAAATACAGGGCGTCAGGTTTTTGTTTAGGTGCTAAGCTTCGGGCACGAATTCCAGGAATAAAATTTTGCCCTCGCTTTCTGATCTAATAATTTAAGATTGGACAGTGACGCTATATAGTTGTTCTCAAATATCTACATATCAGTCTAAATTGATGTGATGCATTATTTAAAATTTTAGCGTTGTTTTATTTAGATGTATTCGGTACGCTTGGGTATGCCTCTCGGGTATGCCTCTATAATCTATATATTGGGTATGCCTCTCGAATGCAGAAATTTTCATTGAAATCATTCTAGTCGTTGCCCAACGGGAGCGGCTTCAGTTCAGAGGTCTTACTCAATCCAGTAAACCGAGTCTTCCTACTGTCACAGCTTTCTAGGAACTACGAAAATTTTCCTAATTTTCTGGAAGTTTGGGTTTGCGAACTCTTACAGTGAAACAATTTCGCCTCTTACAGTAGAGCAGTGACTGTGGTGGCATACCGTATTTACCCGTTTAAAAGACATCACTTTTCGAACTAATTATTCAAACTCAGAGCGTCGTTGCTTGACCACAATAACCTGCTTTCGACTTCTATACTGAACTTCAGTTTCATCTCACCACTGGGAGTCTACCGCGGTGGTAAAGTGGCTACAGTGCCCAGCTGTTGACACGATAGTTTTGGCTTCGATTCCAGCCGCAGCGGCCGATCTCAGTTAATGCTAAGTGTCATGGTATCATCGAAATTTCCGTAGCCCTCCATTACGGCGTGTCTCATAATCATATCAATTAGTCAGTCAGTGAATTTTATACTCTCTTCAGGAACCGAGCCCCCTAAAGAGGGCGGGTCTAGTGCGGGCCTTAGCCACGTTGGAACATGTCGCGGTTGTGGGTACGTAAAACCCGAGAAATTATTTTGTTAGGAAACCGCAGGAAACGAAGCTCCAGCCAGTGGTCATGAATGGTTGTTCAGTTGCTTCAAGGTTTGATCCTGATGCTTCTGGATTTCAGTGGGCAACTCAGACACCGCAGAAACTAAATGAAGTCTTGCATCACGTCACCGAGTACAAGGAGGCGGGTTTCACGTGTAGTAATTATACGTCACCTGTCATGCACAGCTATATTTGACACCACGTGGCTGCACTGGAAGTCAAGATAGCATATCATTTGTGCTTTTTTCGCAATCTAATGCGGCTATAATTCCTCTTAGCCGCGAAAAATCACCAAAAAAAAAGCCATAGTTTTTACAGCGAAAGCTAAATATGGCTATAGGAACTACCAGAAACCACCCGGCATTTGTGTCACGAGTGGTCTCCATTGACTGTCCTATCAGTTCTGTCGTTCTCAGCGTCGTACCCAAGCACGTGCGCCATTGGCTACTGCGTGAGTGACGTCGTCCATCCCGCGGCAACCGTGGCGCCGAGCACACGCGCATCAATTTCTACTGGAAGCTTCCACATAGGTAGGCCACGGATCCTGTGGCTTACCATGTTCAGAAGCTCGGAAGTTCGTATGCTTGGAATTTATACCCATGTTCCGAAGTTCATATAGGAACTTCCGAACAGCAAAGAACTTTACAAGAGCACCGACTGTAGAAACGTGCGAGAGCTCGCATTGGCCGGGCCGATGCTGCATCCCCGGCACAAAGACGGGTCCGGGAGGCCGAGTGCCGGCAGCAGCTGCGTACCGACGATCCGGCAGCCTTCCAAGTAAAGCTAAACTGAGAACGGGAATGCAAGAGCCCGTGGCGGGAGGATACATGAAAACCACGTCGCTGAGTTAGCTCGCGATGTCAAACACTTGCAACAGCAGCACGCTGAATAAGCGGCATTGCGGGCGCTACAGCGTCAACGTCACGATTGCGGGAGTGCTTTCGCCAGTGCGAACGCCCGCTTTCGGCGGGAGTTTCTCCAGTGGCACTTTGGCTACGGCTGCGACATCTGTGTGCGACAAGTGAAACAAACGCGGTGGTAAAACCTTAGCCAGACGAGTGTCTAATCTCATTAGGAAGTACGAACATGTAACCAATTGCTGCGAATGGCTTCAGTGCAGCGTCGGGTTGAACCTGCTTCTGAACACCGGAGGCACACAATTCAGCTTTCGCAGGTACTTGGGTGGTGACTTCTTTTATTCGTTTGTGACCAGGACTACACCATATATCCCTTAAACATTCGGGTGCTCGTAGCGGGTGATCTAACATCATTTACACGTCCCTAATGGTGCATATATTCGTAATAGAAGAAAATGTACGATCACCTGTGTGCAGAACGAAGCCACAAGAAAATCCATTCAGATTTCTCAGAAAGAAAGCTCCTTAGTTAGCGAAGACTTCGTCGTGGTCCCTGATCCATTTTCCATTTCTGAACCCTTCCGCCACCTTGCAAGCGGGATGCGGCAGAACTCATTCGCTAATATATTTTTGATGCGCATGCAAATTTTAAACGATCAACTATGCTGTATATACAACGGGTGACATTCAAAACACCGAAATTGAATATGACGAATTATCAAAATCCTGAATTTAGAAACATCAAAATCCTTGAAAAGCTGAATTGACAAAAATTCGACAAATTAAATGCCGGCAAATTGCGAGAGATTTACGACAACCTTAAAGCCACGACTTTTTTTGGCACGATTTCACCTTGAATTAAAAAAACACACACACGCACTCACGCAGGCTAGCTCTGTACTTCGCAGTCATTCAATTACATTAATTGTCGTTGCTAACTGTTATATAGATAGATAGATAGATAGATAGATAGATAGGATAGATAGATAGATAGATAGATAGATAGATAGATAGATAGATAGATAGATAGATAGATAGATAGATAGATAGATAGATAGATAGATAGATAGATAGATAGATAGATAGATAGATAGATAGATAGATATCGCAACTTCATTTGTCGGGTATGGTGAAATCTGTAGATACAGTGGTAATACGTACTCAGAGATCATGTGTAATGTCACACAGCTGGAAACTACAACAACATAGGACCAACACTTCGCTTTCCCTTCACATTTGGCAGCTACACGCAGCTCGCATTAGCGAATTCATCAACTAATAAGGTTACCACGTAAAGGTGCCATACGAGAGAGTTTCTAGACCGGAATAAGTGCCTCAGACAAGCGGACCAACGGTTCGACAGGTGGATCTGTCTTCGTGCGTAACTACTTCTTTCTAATCTTTCTAAGCTCCCAAGTCCCTCGCTGCCTCGCTTCCGGTCTAGATGCGGTGTCGTCACAGCGGGTCTTTCTGCGAACCGCACTTGTTGGTCGTATCGCACGCGAGTTTTCTTTTCCTGAAAAAAAAAAAAAAGAAAGCGAGCGAAACCAATTCGTTCTTGCGTGGTGGCGTCACTAAACGAGCCTGCCTTTATTGAGACAGAGTATCTGTCCCCGCCTAGTGGGTTGGTTTTCTTTTGTACGCGAGCCTACATAGGGGCAGACGCTCCTGGATTCGTGGTAGGGTTGGAAGCGCAGGAGAGAGGGGGGCTGGAAGAGGGTGTCGAGGAGAAATACAGATAGCGACTTTGGCAGATGGGGTTGGGATCTTTTTCTCGGCGGGATGAGGGGGGCTATACGAAGACGGGAAACGGCTGTCGCAAGACACGAGCGGCCCGTCTCCGCGCGAAGAACGCAGATGCGGTGGCGACGGACGAGTTGCGGCAGGGAGACCGGCGGAGCAGTAAAAGAGGTCGCGTAATAGTCCGATTCGGAGAGGGTAAGGAAGGAAATAAGAGAGAGGCGAGTAATAGAGGAAGCAGATAGCACCTCGTTACGATAAGGGGTTCACCTTGTTTTCGCCGGCGCCGGAAGGAGAACGATAAACTGCAACCGGAAGTGGTGTTTCGCGTGGTGGCGGGGAGTGGGGCGATTGCGGTTACATCTCCTTATGCCACTGTTGCGTCGTTTAAAATTTTGATTTTCTTTTTTTTTGTGCCCTGTAACAGGGTTTGTTAAAGAAAGACTTTGTTGCGGCTCTTTTTCTACATTAGCTTTTTTTTAACCTTGAGTAATGGCGAATGGCTGATGGTGAATGGTAGTTATTCTTGCGTAGTGGTGAATGGGGTTACTTGAATACGTAACCATACGCGGAATCTACGAGACTACTGCAGCCTGATATTTCTTAGATGCAGTCTCAAGATGCGGAGAGGATCTACCTTGTACCGACTTGCTGTGCATTTCAAAATGACAGCATTAAATTGTTTATCAAAAAATGCATATTCCGTTAACAAAACAATAAAATTCCTTTGCCGAGCAAAAATTTATTCAATAGACTTTTTTTATAAGCCGCAATGACGCTTACCTGCGCTGAATATTCACACAACTAATGGCGGGTCAGGTCGTGCTTCAAGGGGGGCATTTCACGCAACGTTAATCAACCATATGAGTCGCATAACTCCCCGTAGGTTTGATGTATCGACCTCCGAACACGTCATTGCCCCATCCTTCCCCCCCCCCCCCCATCTCACGCACCCCTATCGGGACGCGCCACCTGTTGATGTGCATGCCCACTATTGAACACATTTGTGTTTTGTGTTGCTGTTCCCAGGTGGTGCGACAGTAAGCTAACTTTCGAAAAATCAGGCCAGCTGCGTATCCGGATTTGAAACGGAGTTTCTCGAATGTTATGATCTGTGCAGCACTCTAATGGTGTGTGCAGCGTGAAGATTGGCTCAAATTTTTCTCTTCAGCAGTTTTATCGTAAGACGGTTTGGGACATATGGTATGTGGCCTTTATTTTGAATTTTGACGTGTTCTCATTATTGAAAAACTTACGAGACGCCCTTCTTTAGAACGTGAAGTCCGTATTGATTGATTGATATGTGGGGTTTAACGTCCCAAAACAACCATATGATTTTAAGAGACACCGTAGTGGAGAGCTTCGGAAATGTCGACCACCCGGGGTTCTTTATCGTGCACCCAAGTCTAAGCACACGGGCCTACAACGTTTCCACCTCCATCGGAAATACAGGCGCCGCAGCCGGGATTCGATCCCGCAACCTGCGGTACAGCATCCGAGAACCTTACCCACATGACTACCGCGGCGGGGCCAAGAAGTCCGTGAGTCTCGGTCGAATTTTTCTGTTTGTGTTAGCTTTCTTTCTCTTTTTTTCCCGATTTTGAATGTATTCTGATACACGTGGAGCACATGAATATTCGTACCCCACATTTTGATGACATAAAGAACTCCAACTGTATCCAGTCTGCTTGTAAGCCTGCATGCACAGCGGTTTGGTCATAATCTAAGTTATATTTGAGGATACCAAGCCTCACAATACTAGATCCTACATTATGCGGCACCATCGACGCGCTACTAGCATGCACTAATTAAAACTAGAAGTACAGAGATCTACATACGAAAACAATGATATAGTTATGAGTCACTTCTCAACGTGAATAGATATGTGACTTACTTTTGACAAAAAGCTGGGCTTCTCCAACGTCACAGAACTATCAGAAAACAGGCATTCATGCCAATGCCTCAATAGCTTGTTAACAAAATCACAGACATTTTTAAGAAAGTAAAAAAAAAACTTGGCTGTTAAGTTCAATATATTTTCATGTGCGGTGATCGCTGTATGTCATATGGCATAGGGATATGTGCAAACGCCAGAACATAAACCGATGAGCAGTGGAAGGCACTGATATGAGACCAACTTCCGAAGATTCAGTGCAGTTTGATTGCACAGGCACATGAAATGGCCATGGTCTTCGGCTACCCGGAATAAGAATGTTGCATCCACCTTTCTTGTACGCTGTGTCTGCTCAGAATAAAAGTTCATCCCCCTTCCCTCTGCGCCACAGGACATGACCAAAGCAAGTGATTCAGAGAAATGATGTCATTACATCTTCCGAAATCGACTTGTATATCAATGTATCTGGATATACCTTACTAATAGCGTTTGAACTCGTATAAGCATTTTGAGAAGGTTGAGGCTTCGGCAGGTTGGTCGGGATTCATTTCAAAATTTTAACAACGCATAGAACTATTAGGAAAGTAAATTGGGTTAGGAGTTGGAAGACAGCGCTCTCTGCTTCTGTTATTCCATCTTTTTTTCTACTCGTTCTACGCAGATAAGTAACTTCCACAGACTCTGACAACTGAAGGGAAGACGAGGGGTTAACTACACCATTACTTAGTCCAGAAGGTACGTGACATGGCAGTATAAGGTTAAATCTCGTTGTTTCAACGCGGCAGCCCCTTTGTCAACGTAAGCGACCTGATAAAAGTTCATCATACGGTTTTCCTCATAGTTATACCATGTCTGCTAGTGTTTCAGAAGCAAAGGTTAGATAGAGATGTCGTCTGGTTTGTTTCCCTGTCCTTTCATTCATGTCTCTCAGATGCAGGTCTCGCGTGTAGCCGTTCATGCGTGCCACCGAAGAAGCGTTCGGTAAAACCAGAGTTGCGAATGAGCAAGTCTATGTACTGCAGAACGCATTACATTTGTGTCACTCTTTCCTTTTTTCTTCCCTTGCAGTTCTGGTGCTCAGTCACAGTTATAATAATTAGATCACAATCTCGACGTGTCAAAGCTGACTCGTTCTGGCGGTACTAGGTGTTGCGGAGAGAGGGGTCTCGTTAGGGCTTCATTACGGCAGTTCTCTTTTAATATTCTGAATATGCGCGCTAACGCAGACTCGTTTTTGTCAGTTTCACTGCCAGCTGCACTTTAGCCCAGCTGTCCCTCACGCCATGCACTTACTATACCAAAAACTCGTCGGGGAGGCTATGTTTGCGCACTCGACGGGGCCCTCAATACGCAATCGCTAACGGCAGCGTGAATATTCTCCCGTAGTACGACAACAAGCACCGTCCCGACGCTATCGCGTACGTACATACGCTTTACTGAGTGTCCACATATGAAGCGAAAAGCAGCGCGCGATACTGGCTGCGCACTGAAGCGCGTTGCTAGGTGTTCCAGCAGGATGTTCTGCGCATGCGCGTACGGTACAAGGGTAGCTATAATGAACACTACGCCTGGGAGTGCTTATGACAGCGCCGTCGCGAATATTTGGCGATCGGCGAGGAGACGTCGCCATTGTTGTGTATAAGTCGCCATGAAAGCGATGCATAACATGAAGATGATACCGAGTGTGTTGAACATTACCTGCATATAACCTGCGCGCAGGTACTGTTTGTCTATGCGTGAGTGATCTTGCGCAAAAAAAAAGAAAGAAGAAATGTGTGAGATCCGTTACGCTCGAAAGATTATGTTGGTGTCTAAATGTTCAGATTCATGAATACAGGCTTTCCCATCTCTGTGCTTTATATATACGAGTGCGCTGCCACGTTCTGACGCAGTACCAGAAACATAACAACATCTGGGGCTTCACGTCCCAAAAACAGCATATCAAGAAGAGAGACGCCGCAATGAAGGGCTCCGGAAATTTCCACCGTCTGGAATAGAAGAAAGAGACGACACGCGAATACGACGAATAAGATGTGAAAACTCACGAGTAGCAACTGCTTTATTCCTACCCCCTACTGTCTCCACCCTTGACTCTCCTCGGCTGCTGACCCGCAGGTCGCGGGATCGAATCCCGGCTGCGGCGGCTGCATTTCCAATGGAGGCGGAAATGTTGTAGGCCCGTGTGCTCAAATTTGGGTGCACGTTAAAGAACCCCAGGTGGTCAAAATTTCCGGAGCCCTCCACTACGGCGTCTCTCATAATCACATGGTGGTTTTGGGACGTTCAACCCCACATATCAATCAAACCACCCTTGACTCTCTCCCTCTTTCAATTTATGATTCTCGGCGCATGCGCATTAAAGATTAGCTTGCTGCCTTACCCTATTCCACGACTCAGTTTCTGTCGTGAAGGTACAGCATCGCACGTCGTGTTGCTGGAAGCAGGACAAATTGACGAAGGCTTTGCTTTAGTGATCAACGCACCGAGAGGCGATTGCTGTGTGCTCCGCAATGCATTCGGCCGCATCTGCCGGAGCGGATACACAGACACACTGTCCTCCTTGCCTCTGCTCCGTCTACGGCGTCGCGTTATTCAGCGCTCGTGCAATCAGTAATGTGGTTCCTCTTGGGCCCCCGTTGACTGCGCCAACAAGCTAATGCTGTATAGCACAGGGGCGTGTGTTGGTTCCGCATTCGTATCATGACGACGGCTCGTCGCGCTCGTCGGTTTATAAGTGGCATCGCATTCAGTGATGGACACTGATTCATCGCTGCGTGGGCGGCAGCGTTGAGGCGGAGGAGGGCTCGAGGGCGTTTCTGTTGCCGTCTCGTTCTCAGCGACAAGAGAAGTTGCGCTGAAAGCGATTTCTTGTTTCTCGCACGAGTGACTGCATCCTCGGGGTTGCTGTGTGCGTGGTAGTATAGTGTTTCTCGTTCAGCAACGTCTAGCAACATTTAAGGACGCCTGGAAAAAGATTGGGCGTTGCATATCCGCAGGCTCTACATAGGACAGGCAAGGTACGCGTTTAAGTCAATACTACTACTACTACTACTACTACTACTTTATTAATAGTAATAATAATAATAATAATAATAATAATAATAATAATAATAATAATAATAAGAAGAAGAAGAAGAAGAAGAAGAAGAAGAAGAAGAAGAAGAAGAAGAAGAAGAAGAAGAAGAAGAAGAAGAAGAAGAAGAAGACTCAGCATCTCTTAACATTTTGGAATGACCTGTCAAATTTTCAACTACTCATTCTGGGCCCATTCTTTAGAGTGGCTACGTGCCACTGGTATGGAAGGAAAAACAGAGAAACAATCAGCAGATGCTCCTCTTGAAAGTTTTATTTTGACTCTAGTGTAACAAAACGACAGGAAATACATGATAGAAGTTTCTGATATAAAAATTCGTAAACAAGAGGCGTGGCCTCGAGCCGACATTTTGACAAGTGGTAGTCTTCAAGCCTGTAGAGCTTCAAGCCTTGAAGTTCTAGCCTTGAAGAATACAAGTTGTCAAAATGTCAAAATTGAAGAAGACAGTCGAAATGTCGGCTCCAACACATAACACATCTTTACGGATTTTTACGTTCCCCCGCAGATACAGTCTTGATCATTCGTTGATGTGTTCTGTTGATGTACTTTTTCTTTTTTGTCCACTAATGCTTGAAGTCAACTCGCATCGCTATATTCTTTGAATTGCAGTATTTCACGCGTTGATTGCATGTTTTGGTTGAGAATTATTTGTTGATGTGTTCTTTTGATGAACTTTTTTTTCTTTGTCCACTCTTGCTTGGAGTCAAGCGACTCTGCAGTATTCCTAAATAAATAAAATAAAAATCTGTGGGAACTATTCGAAATTGCGCAATGCACTCGTTTTCCTCCGCACTATGATTCATCGCCACTACTCAAGATTGGAAACAATTCCAGCGTTCAAAGCTTTATGACAGCACAAGTTAAATATGACAAACGCTTTTTCCTATCAGTTCATGGTGGCTGGCAAGCCAGAAGTTTAGCAGGAGTCAGAAGCTTGAATATTCTTAAACACGGGTAGTTGCTCGACGCAACGTTTAGACGAGCGAGCTTGTCTTCCTCAAGGCTTCAGGCTGCTGTCTCGAACGCAAAACCACATGGGGAAGCTTTGATTTCACTGACCCCTTGTGACCAAACAGTCCAGCAACACTTTTTTCACCATGGTCGCAAAAGGCGGTCAAGGTTACCCAGAACACGCGACCTAAACATCACAGCACAGCACACGGCCTGTAACGTATACAAATAATTCTCAAAGTCGGCTAGAAATCGCTCCCTTTTCTCTCTACAAATGGAATATACCGAAAGACTGCGCCATACAACAATGTACTTGGCTGTTCGCTGATTTGAGTATCGCGAGTTGCATAATTACTCTGGCTACCTCGGAATGCCGCTATGGAACTGAAACTACACCACGCGTTCGAACAAATAGAAAAAAAAAGTGCTCGAGGTCATGACACGCGCTGACGAAGAGAGGCATCTCCTTGGCCACTCGACATCGCCCCCTACGTGCAAAGGCCAGTGGAGCACTGGACATAAGGCCCCAGCCTTAGAAACTCTAAAATCCTCCTTTTTCTTTTCCGTTGAATTGAGTTTCACTCCCTCTCTCTCTCACAGGTACGAAAGGAGAGAGATAAAGTACTCGAAGTATGTGACAATCCCCTATAACTCCGCTCGTATACTAGAAAGATTCCGAAAACTTTTGCAGCAGTAGACTTGTGAGGCAATGAGCCCTTTTAATGAAGACATTTAAATATTACTTGGGAAGACTACGTCCTCCTCTTACAACGTAGTTCTACAGAGAGACTGCAATTGTCAAAGTAGTTTATCGTCATGCCTCTATTATATATAAGCGAACTACAGTGATTATTCTGATAGTACTTGCTTAAGCGAAAGAAGAAAAATTACGAAAAAAATTTTTTCCCATGTTAGGCACTCGTATGAGTCGAACTGTATGGCCTTACAGGACCACCGGCCATGCACGTAACACTTCAACTTTATCATTGTTTTGTTGGGCATCAGTGTCCATTCTTTTTATGATTAAAGCAGGCCTGTACCCACTGACTATGTTAGGAACGCAAGTCAAACCTGTTAGTAAATACATAGATGCACTCATTGTTGTGTAACATTCGAGTGACCGTATTGCTTTACATTATGCGTTTTCTTTTCTTCTTGATAGCTTTCCGCAATTTTTTATATTCTTATAATAATTATAAAAACTTAACGTGCAAAACCACAATATTATCATAAGAGACGACGTGGTAAAGGGCTTGGAAAACTTCGCTTTAACGTGCACCTAAATATAAGTACACAGGCCTCAGACATTCTCGCCTCCGCCGAACTCACGCTTGCCGTGGCCGCGGGATTCGATCCGGCGACCTTCATGTCAACCGTCAAGCACTGGAACCACAAGACTACCGTGACGCAGTTCCTTATTTATAAGCCCTACTTCTTAGCATATCGCTTGCGAAATCACCTAATCGTGGTATTCTTGACCTATAGCTCCGTTGATTTTCTTAAAGATGTGTTGCCTGTAGTCAATCAAAACTTGTTTCGTTTTATTTTCAAAAAAATATGCACCCTCTGATGAAATACGGCAAGTTCGTACACGTATCACTTCAATTTTCTTTCTGCCGCTGAAAAACCGTGCCAGTGGCCCCGCTAGAGAAAAAAAAAATTACCGCATATTCACGGGGTGAATGATGATGAATGGGTGAAGCTCCGGAGGGATTCATCGGTAAACTGTGAATCGTCCGTGTAATTCGCCCAGTCGATCATCATGTAAAGACGTGAGAAACGCTGTGTGTGTATATACACAAATCAACTTTTATTTGTTCTTAGACGATGGATGGCTTGCGATGTCCCTTGCCTCGCGCGCTCGCACATCGGGATTCTGTCTGCGAGCGCGCGCTGCTGCCGCCTTGCGCTCTCTCCGCTGTGCAGCCTTATCCATCCGGCGACTCCGAGCGCGCGCCAACAGCGAACGGATTTTATTACAACGCTCCCCCTAGCGTACGTCGCCGCACTAAATCGAACGATTGCCTTCAACCAATGACACGCGCCATATGTGACATCATTCCTATTTTATAAGATCTCACGTCTTTCATCAACTACAAGTACCGCTTTCTAGTTTATAACATCTTGCATCTTTTCATCATCAGCTACAAGTACCACCATCTAGTAAACACTACAAGAACTAAACGAGAGGTGGCTACATACAGGAGGCGGCACCGCCATCTAGTGAACACTGCAAGAACTAAACTAGAGGTGGCTACATACAGGGGACGGTACCGCCATCTAGTGAACACTGCAAGAACTAAACTAGAGGTGGCTACATACAGGCTACAGGGGACGCACAGCCGACGCCCTAAGGAGCTTCGCCCCTAAAAAAGTTCCCTTGCGATTGGTGTATATCTTTGAATCGTGTGTTAAATGCAATACTGCGACAGCTAAGGAAGGGCCTTGCATGGGCACCCAGCAATTCCAGATCGCATATAGTTCCCTCTGCACTGTTTACAGAACCGCCGATGACGTCGGCGGGATAAACTCTACCTTCCCTTACAATCAGCCTAGCTTCTGTTCAACAAACCAAAGCACTTTATCTCCAAGTCGTTACCACGCGAAAAGAGCATGTTTCTGGGGCAAACAAGGGCATGCCATCGCGTCACCTCGGTCGCTAATGTGCGTGATATCTTCAGCTCCAGCATTCCAATTCCTCACGATCGTATCGGGTATATGCCGGCGCTTAGCTTAGTTTGCGATACCTGCGGCATTGCATAGAGTGATGGGCCTGGAACTCATACGCTGGGAGTTTCAGTGCCAATATATAACACTGACAGTCAGCGTTTCCAGACATTGCTTAAAGGCTAAGCCACGTGCATCAACGTGCTCGTGTGTGCTAGAAAGGCATTACGAGAATGGGTAGCCCCATAATCTTGTTAATCTAGTTATCTGTACACTCGGGCTGAAAAGGGTAATGCACCTTTAGTTCTGCTGGGAAGTTGTTCATTAGGTATTATGACGCTCCACGCATCTCTGCACGGACGACGATGTACCGACAACAGCGTGATTGCCCAACCAGGTTTTGTGGCCACTCGCATTAGCGAAGCAGGGGATTCTTGCCTCTTGTTTCAGTCGCATAAGATTACATACAGGCTGACATGGCGTGCAGAGGTGGTTTCCTGCTTTTACAGCGAGGTTGCATATTGCAAAAAGTTCTGACTCCCTCTTTTACGCAAAAGCTCCTAACGCGTATAAGTGCCACAGAAATCGCAAAAGCCCCACTACTCAACAACATTAGCTCTCTAAAAACGTAGGGAACACGAATCAGGTGAAAATAATCGAGGTTTCTGGTCAGACATAACTAATAACTGCGAAACACTTAGGTGAACCGTTGCGCTTATTTCATTCACAAACCCTGCTCATTTCAGCTTCGTTGGTTAACCATCTGTATACGAAGGGCTTGGGCGATGTCTCTTTTTTCTTATTTTTGAAAACGTCATATTGCGCGTGTGCGCTTGATGCGACGAAGCGGCTACAGTACACGTGCGTGCGTGCTTACCGCACCATGCAGATGAAGCGTCCCGGCTATTCTTTTCAGACGAATGAGCGTGAAAGGGCGCTGGTAAGGGAGCGAGAGGGCTGCGTCACCTGGGAAGCATTTGAGAACCTTGATCGAACGGTTGCGGCTGCTATATCGACAGAGATCGGCATAAGGTTTTATACCTTTGCTCGTGTTTCTATCCCACAAGCTTATTTCACGTTGAAGTTGTTGTCAGCACGGAAACCGCTTCACTCACAGCAGTGACCGTATTCGCTTATACGCCAGCATTTAGTGAAGTTGCACCGGATTGGATCTTAACAGGCGTTATCTGCTCTCTTTCGAATGACATTCCAATTCTAATTAGGCTCCGCTGCTAATTGAGCTGCGAATTGAAGCTTCGCTGCTAAATGAGTCTTAGCAGCGATACTTTTTAAGCTCTCCGTTGGACCGTGATGGGTGAACAGAAACTATCACCATCATAAACCAACACGCGCTCTCTTTGACCTCTTTTTCCTCGTCATCAGCTTCACCTTCTGCCTGGCGCCCTGAGCAAGTGTGTCGATTTGTCCGGTGTGGGATGCAATAACTCTTATGGACGAGAGGACGAGTACTGAAATTTGCACCCATTTTTTACAAGTGTAATATTGCGATACATTGAGCATTCTGAACAGCGAGTTTTTCTGCACGTACCTCTGTGCGTTCGTTGATTTGAACACTATCTATCTATCTATCTATCTATCTATCTATCTATCTATCTATCTATCTATCTATCTATCTATCTATCTATCTATCTATCTATCTATCTACGAAAAAGGAAGTAGAAAAAAAAGAAAGAAAACTTTTCGGTGACGCGGGAATCGATGACGTTTTCTCAAAACAATTTTTTGCTTAGCGTTTGTAGATACAATTTACAAATAACAGCATATCCACGGAGTAAATGATGATGAGACGGCCGAAGCGTCAGAGGGTTTTATCAGTAAACCATGAATCGTACGTCCGTCTGCCTGTCCGTGCGTCTCTGTGTCCGTTCGTCTATATGTCCGTCCGTGCGTCTGTGTGTCCGTTCGTCCATATGTCCGTCCGTGCGTCTGTCTGTCTGTCTGTCTGTCCGTCCGTCCTACTGTCTGTCTGTCTGTCTGTCTGTCTGTCTGTCTGTCTGTCTGTCTGTCTGTGTCTGTCTGTCTGTCTGTCTGTCTGTCTGTCTGTCTGTCTGTCTGTCTGTCTGTCTGTCTGTCTAGTCATATAACTAGAACGCCATCTAGTTATATTATTCCCAAGGACATATACGCACAACGTCATCTATAGAACAACTCATAAACTAGAGGTGGCTACTTATTATTACAACAGCTACTACAGAGGAGGGAACGACTTACGGCATATAGGAGCTTCGCCTCGTAAATGATACAAGTGGCACGGTGGCTATAATACAAATACCGTCAGAGGCTCACAATCTGTGCAAATGATCGGAATTTCTGCTGTGAACAGTATTGACGGCGCCATGTACATTTGATGCTGCAAAACGTTATTATTTTGAAGTAAGAACATATTTGTCGTTGTATTGAATATTCAATAGGTATGTATCTTGAACATTCGCGTTATTTGTCATCTGGAATGCTCTATAGCATTCATGTCGGGAACTTGGCTGAGTGACCCCAGTGTCAGGAACCGCCGCCTACACAAATTGTGGACCCATTGAGAAAGCTCCAAGTTTTATCGGACCTCTCCCGCCAGGATGCAACTTTACTCTGCCGCCTGTGGTTAGGAGTAGCTTTTACAAAGGCGTACTCCTTTCGCATAGGAATGGCGGATAGCTCCCGATGTGAATCGTGTGACACTGACGAGACAATAGAACATCTACTGTGTTCATGTGAACGTTTTTCGAGCGAACGCAACTTGCTACGTGAAACGTTAGAGACACTAGACAGTAGACCTTTCTCCGAAAAGAAGATCCTTGGTTCATGGCTGCACGCGTCGCAGGCCAGCAAAGCGACGCGGGCACTGCTAAGTTTTCTAAAGACGACCGGACTACGCGACCGCTTATAAGCGTGCAATGGACAAGGTCACATCTAGACACACGTTGCCCTTCACTTCTCTCTCTCTTCTCCTTTAATCTCCTCACCCCTTCCCCCGATGCAGGGTAGCAAACCAAACGTGCGTCTGGTTGACCTCCCTGCCTTTCATTTCTTCCCTTCCTCCTCCTCTTTCCTCCTGTTTCAAATGAAACGTAGCGAAACAGCTCTAAGGTTTCAATCTTATCAACGTTCGTATTCAAATCTCTTTGCTCCTAATTAAGTGTGCAAAGCCTTTAAAAAAGGGAAGCAAAGCGATAAGTTTATTACCAGTCAAAAGTGACAAACATTTTGACCGTTCTTCGAGCATCGATAAACCTGTTAAGTAGATAATCAACCATATTGACTGACTCAGTTAAGTCCGCGCAAACAAGGCTTTCTGTGGTAGCGCCGCGCTGCCAAGTTTAATTAGAATAGTCTTCGAGGACTGCGCCAGCTCCAAGTTGTACACTTCAACGACAAAAAAAAACTAAAACAAAAAACTAGTGTCGTATGTCGAACTATATGAGCCATAAAATTGCAGTCACTTTAAAATATGATACTAATTTATTGGATCATTCTATTTACTCAAGCGTACTGCAAGCCGAGGACCAAAACGGCCAGCACACAACGATACAAGGTGCAGCATCAAATCCTTAAATTCAGAACCATCAAAAAAGAAACAATGAAAGGGAATATCACGAACAACTAAAAGAAAGAAAAACAAACATACAGGGTAGCTGATAATGTACGAACAACGGCACCGATGAATTATTAATTAAGCATTGGAAATTTACTGGCAAGCAGTATTTGCGCGCCCCGGGCTTTTCCAATAAAGCCTGGCACGCAGTGTTTCGAACGGCTCGGCGGGAGTTAACGATAAATCTCGAAAGGATTCTCTAAGTTTGGGTACTGCGAAAGCCTTTTCTGCGGCGCTGTAATCCTCTTCCTTGGAAAACAACGGGCACGTTAACGAAGTCACTTGCTTCCTTGCTCCTCCAGTACTCTTGCTGCTCTTTTTTCAAAGCGGACATGACTTTGTTTTCCAGTATAGCTCGTTTTTTTTTTTTGTTCGCGATTACCGAACGAAAAAGGCGACAGAAACTGGAAGAGATGGGGATCGCCTCCCGTAGAAGCTTGCAGTAGTAGTAGTAGTAGTAGTAGTAGTAGAAGTAGTAGTAGTAGTAGTAAGAATAGTAGTAGCAGCAGTAGTAGTAACAGTAGTGGTAGTAGCAGTAGTAGTAGTAAGAGGAGTAGTACTGGTAGTAGTCGTAGTAGCACTAGTAGTAGTAGTAGTAATAGTACTAGTACTGGTAGCAGCAGCAGCAGTAGTTGTTGTAGTAGTAGTAATGATAGTAGTAGTAGGAGTAGTAGCAGCAGCAGTAGTAGCAGGAGTAGCAGTAGGGGTAGTAGTAGTAGTAGTAGTGGTGGTAGTCGTAGTAGTAGTAGTAGTAGTAGTAGCAGTTGTTGTTGTTGTTGTTGTTGTTGTTGTTGTTGTTGTTGTTGTTGTTGTTGTTGTTGTTGCAGTTGTATAGGGCTTACTAGAAAAAGTAAAAAAGGCTATATAGAGCGAAACGTCGAACAACACAGAGAATTCTGGCTTTACAGAAATCTTTCTGTAGCTCCGCTGTTACTTCTTTCCTGTTTAACGATGTATACTCATAAAACGTATTCCAACAACGGCCCAGCTAACGCTTTAAGATGATGAATAATCACACTAAAACGTCTGATTACATATATTTACTCGTATTCTCTATGGAGGCGAAAAAGCTCGAAGCTTGTGCGCTTGCATGGAAAGGCGCATTAAAGAACGCTGTAGGGTCAAAATCTCCAGAGCCTACAGTGGCTCACAATGATATCGTGCTGTTAGCATAAAGAATTTGAGGTTAGTGTGAATACTATTGTCGCACATGTGCTTAAGGGCCGGGCTATACCGCCGCAGGTGCATCAATTATTTCGCGTGCAGAAGAGTGTGCCTTATGGAGAAAGTAGCAGACATTTTATTGATGTTCCTTTTTCGAGCTCTTCATCTTTAATCGATCCATGATGTCCGCAGCCAACAGCCTCTCTATCGAGAAAATCGCCGAAAGCGTGAAATCATTTTTTCCCTTCGAAAGTATCTATTGAGAAAATCAAGGCCGTTGAAAGGAATTTTTCAAGGGAGGGGGAGGGGGATGTCACTTGCGCCTTCACTGTTCAGCAAAGCGCACATATTTGAAAGAAAAAAAAAACAGTTTACTTGATTGACGTTTTCTTCGTGAACTTGGCAAAAAGAAAGAAGAAAAGAACTCAAGACACCGACGAAAGACGTACAAATACATTGTTTTTATATTATTAATTCGGGCAAAATTCGCAGTATGTAAATTATGTGCCTTTTTAAATACTATTTTATAGTAGTTTCATTATGTTTTAGAAGAATTTTCGTGATCGAGAAATATCTTTATACACGTGATTTCGAGGGTTGAGGACGAGGGGGGCATACAAGTTACTGTCTGCTTCTACGGACCTGAAATAAATAGGTCCTACATGTAGTCAGTAGGTTATAGTCTGGAAGATGTGGGGTTTACCTCTGCTTCAGATTTTTCTTTTTTTTTCCTCTCACGCACATAATCATATGGGGCTTCTGCGAAGCCAGGTTAAATTACCCACCTCCGGCAACACGGATCCTTGCAGGCGTGTTCGTCGCCGCACTCGCAAAGCCCTGGGGAGAGAAACGAATCGACAGCGCAGTTGTTGCAAGCACGGAGTTTTTATTTTTTATTTCTTCGTTAGTCAGCGCGACACCTGACGTACGCATACAGCTCATGCCGATAAGCTCGCAAGATAGCCTAGGGCAAAAAGTTCCTTTTTATCACCACCTTTTTCGTACGATTGCCGTCTTTATTACCAGAGATTATTATATGATGATGATTATGATGTGTGTGTGTGAAAGAGATTTAACGTCCCAAAACCACCATATGATTTACGAGAGACGCCGTAGTGGAGGGCTACGCCGGAAGTTTTGACCACCTGGGGTTCTTTAGCGAGAGATTAATATACCGCGATTTCTTCTAGAGTTCCTCACCTTGCTGGTATACCCAAGGCGCACCGGCTATGATCCTAGCGGGGTTGCAGTGTGTAAGTACACATAAATAAAAAAATGGACGCACGGTACCTTGTGCGTGCATTTGCCAATTGTACAGTGTCAAGTTTTATGAAAGGGAACACGGGAGCGCGTGGCCTGCGCACTCCGGCGGCTGCTGGCAGCGCGTTCAAGCGGAAGCGAGAACAACTACAGTCTCTTCTCGCGTCATCTCGCGGTGAGCAAAACAACCGTTCGTTGTTGATCTGGAACCAGCGGCAAGATTACGACCTCCTCCTCCCCCTTTTTCTAGGCGATTACGCAAGAGTCGGTTATAGCCTTGAAGGGGGAGGGGTTGTAATCTTGCCGTTCTATATCACCAACGAATGGTTCTTTTGCTCGCCGCGAGATGACGCGAAAAGAGACTGTGGTTGCTCTCGCTTCCGTTTGAACGCGCTGCCAGCAGCCGCCAGAGCGCGCAGGCACGTGTCGCCGCAAACCACGTGTCGCCACGGCTTGGTGGCGCTAGCCACCGCCCGATCTAAAGGGTACAGCCATATCCATCCGTCCATCCATCCATCCATCCAACCGAGTTCCCTTTCGGAAAAATTGACACCGTTCAGTGCCTAAGGCATGTCGAAGGCGCATTCCCAGGATTTGAGGACATCGTAAAAGGGCACCATCTAGCAGCGGCATCCTGCCATGACCGAATGGAAAATAGGCGGGAAAAAACCATATGTCACGAAAAAAAAAATAGTCACGGCGTGTTTCAGGACTACAAAAAAGTTCATCCATCATTCCAGTAAAAAGACTATTAGTTTAATATGGCTGAGACCTACTAGTAAGCATCTTGGTTAACTTGCAGTATCGCACTACGAAGCACGTGGCCATGCATCCATCCATTAAAGAGACTACGAGTTTCATACGGCTGAGACCTACTGGTATGCACCTTGGTTAACTTGCAGTATCGCACTACGAAGCACATGGTCCTGTTTGAAACAGACTGGGCCTCACAGTAAAATATTGAACACTCTGGGAAGCAACGTCGTTTGTACTGACACACCACACTGTTATTGTAACAGAGTGTTCGAATAAATCTCTGCTGCGTAGAACCGGGAGTCTGTGTTGAGAACCACTTTTGTTTTCGTCAGATATGATTTTTTTCTCCCACCTGTTTTTCATTCAGTTACAGCAGGCCACCGCTTTAACCGACGAAAGATGGCGCTTTGTGCACGTATTCCCTAGGGTGTCGCTCGTCCGTCCTCTTGTAGATGCGATGGGTGGAACCAAAGTTTCGAGGTTTTGTTAAAGAAAAAGTCTTTTCGGTTTAAGTGACGCAAAGATTATCAAAGGGCAGGTTTTGTATCGTTCCGAGAAGCAGAAGCAGATGAAGTGTCTTATGGTCTCCTGAATACCACATCTATTTCACTTAGCGTTATCTATCTTTCAATATATTAGACCCAGGCAAGATGCAAAGCATAGTAGTAGTAATCCCCGTGAACTCGATAAAAAAATTAATCCACCGTAGTGTCTCATCCATCTAAATCCTTGAACTGATGTAACTTCACCCCATAATCTTTGGCTAATTGCAATAAACATTCGTTCCTAATGTTATCACTCTACGGACACATGAAAACGAACTTAATTTTAAGTGATGGCCTAGTTAACGAGCAATTGTATTGACGAGGTAGCGGGCAAGAGGCACGCACAAGCACGCACGATTAACAAACACACCCCGGGCGCCAGCAGCAATAACGTGTGCACAAATAAGTGTATTCCAATTCAATCCATACTAGCGCCCTATGTGTATGCCTTCCTAATGGGTTCGTGTATACGGCTTTCTCGTGCGCTGCAGCTAAAATATCAAAACACTTGGATCCTTGCACCGTTAAGAGCAATATCATGCACAAGTGCGAGTGAATGTGGGCCTATCACTGTGCTTTCTTTACAACAAAATGGCGGCTGGAATGCCGTCAGTGCATACTCCCTATACTCGTTGGTTGTCGTAACTGAGTATAACATTTATTTATTTATTCATTCATTCATTTGTTTGTTTGTTTATTATTTATATATTCTGCAATATTGCAATCTTTCTTGAAAAGAGCTGATCCTCGTGGGTACAAATTATTCAATTACGTGTTCGAGTTAGACTATGCGTGAAGCCTTGCGGTACAGGATGCTTGGGCTGAGTACACAGAGTTTTAAATAAACGAGATATACAGTGCGGTGGGAGAGTGATGACCCCTCGCCCGTCGTACGGCCTGGCACCTTGCACCGTATACGCAGAAGCCGCAATATACACGAGTTAAAGCTAGCTCCTGCGGCGAAGAGGTTACAAGTTTAGGCATCAGCGGGCCTCGCTGTATACCTCGTGGAGTCCCAGTTATCCGTCACTGCCCGAGGTAGCAGTGCGTGCACAGCTAAGACGCACTCATCCAGCCCAACAAAACCGCACCTTCATTATACGCACACCATCCTCGATGCCCTCCCCCAACTCTTTCCCAGACACCTCCAATCTTGTCCTCATCCGGGCTTCTCGTTTCCATCCCGTAACCTACCCCCGCCTTCGTGTTTCACCGCGCACCAAAGAAAAGGGACCCGCATGAAGTGCCGGGAAGTTGTTGCCCCGTTAACTATTTGCGAGAAAGGGTGGCTTTCGTGGGTACGAGGAGTGAAATGAAAAAAAAAACGATAAGAAACATTTTGTAGATGACTCACTGCGGGAATTAGGAGACGCATAAGTCCGCGCAGCCGCACTCACTAACCTCTTTGTACAAATACATATTTCACGGAGTGAAGGCAGGCGCACGCAAGAAGCACACACATTTCACTAACCTCTTTGTACAAATACATATTTCACGGAGTGAAGGCAGGCGCACGCAAGAAGCACACACATTCACTAGCTTAACAACTGACACACTGTCGCTGTTACTATACAACTACTACTTCAACTACTTCATAACTACTACTACTATTGCAATCACTACTTCAACTACTTCCTAACTACTACTACTATTGCAATCACTACTTCAACTACTTCCTAACTACTACTACTATGCAATCACCAGCTTTGCGCAGAGGCGGTGTCGTACCCAATGAAGTGACTGCGCAATCACCAGCACAACCCCCCCCCCCCCTCATTCTAAAAATAATACTTCAACGCAAAACGCCGTGCAAACAAGCCAGCAGTGCCCGCGCATCCCTCGCATAATGCTTCATCTACTGCCGTTGCAGTACTCGTTATACGGGAGCGGCGACGAGACAAGTGCTATGAAAGGAAAACGATGTCGAGCGCTTTGCACCGGCCTTTACGGGTGGCATGAGCGGGAGCCGAATAAAATGCTTACTGCTACGGAAGCGCCATCTCGTTCCACATCATATACAGAGGTTCTTGATGTTCTGCAAATGCGCAAGGCCAGTCTTGTGAGGCTGGCGGGTATACGAGTTGCAAGAGGAAGCAACGGAGGCAAGAGGAGGAGAAGACTGAAAGGAAGGAAGTGTGCGCGTCGTAGTTTAAAGACGATAGTCTTCTTTGAGATGCTTGAGCGCAGAGGCTTTCACTGTCAGTCTGTCTTTTTGTTTCTCTGTCACACGATTCAATCACCCAGCCATAGTTTAAGCACTTGCTGAACGCCCAGCCATCTTGCACTAGCGACTGCGGTGGTATGGCATCATTGTCCATCACAAAGCAAATATTATACGTATATCTGAGGCGCAACATCAATGCGTAAGTACTGGGTGGTATGGTCCTTTACTAAAAAATACGTAGATACGTCATTCTAAAGGTTCTATTGTTTTTTGGTCTGAGCTGAAAATGCTCAACTATGCACGAAAATACGGCCGGCAGAAGACTATTATCTTACGACGACATCTGCAGCAAAGCACGCATATACCCGGTTTGTCGTTGTCGTCGTCGTCGTCGTCGTCGTCGTCGTCGTTGTTGTTGTTGTTGTTGTTGTTGTTGTTGTTGTCGTCGTTGTTGTTCGTTTTGCTAGTGAATTCACAGGGGGTGGGGCCCCGTTTGCTGCTGCTCTCCGACTGGCCCGGTCAGTCAGTCTTAACTGGTCGTCCAGGGCTTCGCTGGAAAAAGTGGCAAAAAGCGGGAAAAGCGGGAAATGTGGAGTTTTCTAAGTATACGCTGGTCAGCTCGTGGAATCGCAACATAGATTAGTACTCGTTGACGCGAGGATCGCACTTTTCAGGACTAGGCTTTCTGGGTTTGACTCTCGAGTGTGTGATCGTCTCTTCTTTGATATGCCAATTGAAGCATTTCGTCCTTCTAGATGTGTTACGCGAATATTATCAACACAAAGTCCCTTCCCACTGTGGCATATAACGGTGAAGAGTTCCAAGTAATAGTAATTTACATGGGGAGTGTGACGTATAAGCGCACATACACACACACACACACACACACACCACGAGTGCCTTATTCCCTCCCAACACACACCTTAGTAGGATCCGACGACTCTGCAGTATAGTTCTAAATAACTTACGGCACCTCGTGACAGTAGCACATTGTGCAAGCTGGTGTCGTTCCATTAAAAAAGTGTTAACAGTAGCGCATACGAGAATAGGAAACGGGACAGGACTAATAAAGGTAAGGAGCGTTGCGTTGTAATTCATTATTCTTTGCTTCTGTTTGTACTGTCCCATTTCTTATTCTTTAACGCAACTGTCAACACCTTGTAGATCGTAGCATCTCCGACAAATCACACGCAAGCGTGCCCTCTCACATGCGATGTTGGTTGGATGAAACAGTGCGCCAAGGCACCCCGGTGCCATTCGCCGAAGCCACCGTTCGATGTGCCTCGCTGTATCCGAAACGCTTCTTGAACACTCGTCAAACGACTTTGGTATAGCCCGTGTTCACCTATATACGCACGCCTCCAGATAACAAAAAAAGGAGCACCAGAAATTCTCAGGAAGAATGTGACGGTCGTTTGGTGAGCGAATTAACTTCCAGCCTTTCCTTCTTCCTCGCTTTTTCGTGACATAATACACCCCCCCCCCCCTTTTTTTTTCCAGCGTGATTACGGCAATCTCCCGTTCCCATCTCTCCACAGCGGCACGCACTTTTCATTTTTTGAAAAAAGCCGCCTTTGAACTCACTTATGTCCGCTTTGCAACCGTTTCCGCTCTTTGGAGACTTAAAAAGAGCCGTTATGATATACCCAAAAGCGTGGACGAGACCACGCTATACGACAGTACGTACAAGGAGGTTCCGTGGGTCCGCAACGAGCATACAACCTTGTTCTACACGTCGTCGCTTGTCGTGTAAGATAGTACTTACGATGAAGGTTCCTTTCCACCCCACCGGAAAGATATAGACTACGTGAAAAGAGCCCGTTTGTGGGGCTGAAAAATGATTCTCCGCGAAAGGGCCCGCAGGAGGGCAAAAAGATTTCTCCCTGCGTTCTTGGTGTTCGTGCGCGAGGCGTTCTGGCCGACGAGAAGGATGGTTCCGAACGGGTGTTCAGTCAGCCTGTGGCTTGCTCGCTGCGCGAGATTGAAATCTCAGTTCATTACACGAGCCACAATCTCTTCCCTGCTGTCGCTGTAATTTCGAGCAAATCCGGAGTTAAGTCTTTTAGAGGAGCTGAATGTGGTGGGAGGCAGCAATGATGCTTCGTCATGTCCCCGTGCGAATCGGGCTTGATGAGATTTGGAATCTGGGTAGTTGCGTCATCATTCTTCTCATGCGGTGCGCTCAAAGCGTTTGCCTCGGCGTGCTCTGCCATTTTTTTTCATTCTTCTGACTGTCGTATCCGTGAGTTTCCGTATAGATGTGAAACAGGCTAACGTACAGCTTTCCGCTTCTGTGCTTGAGGTAATCGTGAATTGAGCGCAATTAATTTGTTGCTAATGTTTCTCGGTGGCTTTATGCAGCCGTCTGCCCCAGTTGGATATCTTCGACTACCGTCGTCTTGCCTCTTTTATTTAGTGTTTTGTAAGTCTGGCTCTAGAGAAGGTAATAACGTGTCGTAATCGTACGCCATTTCGGTGTGCAGTTCGCAGATTCACTGTTCTAGAAATAGGTCAAGATAAGAATGTGCGCCTATCACTAAGCTTTCTTTACAACAAAATGGCGGCCGGAATGCCGTCAGTGCATACTCCCTATACTCGTTGGTTGTCGTAACTGAGTATAACATTTGTTTATTTAATCATTCATTTGTTTGTTTGTTTATTATTTATATATTCCTCAATACTGCAATCTTTCTTGAAAAGAGCTGATCCTCGTGGGTACAAATTATTCAATACACAGGCTTGAATAAAGGAACATGGTAGAGTAATACACGAATAATATTCCTATATGCAAACGTGTGCAAACGTAAATAAAATCGCAAGAAACGTAAACTAGTATATTGCGCGAAACAGCGAGTAGTGAGGGCTGAGTAAGATATTAAAGAACTGGACCTACAATGCTTTAAGGGTACTGTCCTAAACGTTACTAACAACGCCAACGGCAAAAAAAAAACATCGTATAAATATATATATATATATATATATATATATATATATATATATATATATATATATATATATATATGCTTTTTTTCTAGAGAATGTCGGTGGTGTTCGTCGCTACACGCTCTTTCTCAATAAGGTGCGGCGGTTTAACGTGCTGAAACCAAGATATTGTTGATGCCAAACCGCAGTGATTCAGAACAACTCGAAGTTAATCAGTAGGGTTGAGAGCTGGGCTAGTTGGTGAGACAGCATTTAACCATATGGTGTAGTAGCGCAAATTCACGGGGACGAAGAGGACAAGAAAAGCGAGTGTTGTAGCGAGTGTTGTAGCGAGTGTCGTGTTTTCTTGTCCTCTTCGTCCCCGTGAATTTGCGCTACTACACCATATGGTTAAATGATGTCGAAGTTAATCACCCTCTCAATACGTTCGCGGCCCGAGACATCTCCCTGGTGGTTTGGCACGCCAGATGTTGCAATTCTAAACCCAAAGGCGTGGTTACATTCCCAACTAGTTGCCCCCAACGTAACCTGACCTGCACGAGCTATAGTTCGATTCGATGCCTCCGAATTTCTTCTCAATTTCGCCCCTTCAGCTAAATTTGTTGGCCTCGGTGGAACTTCCAATCTTTCGGTTGTGTGGGAACCCCCGGTAAGCACCACATCACCACCCTTACCCATGTCTGCACAAGTGGTGATAAGACCCTAAACAAGGGTGTCTACGCAGGCTAGTTGGTGTAGGTGAGAAGTGGTATAAGTGATAAATGTAAGTGATAAGACCCAGCAGCGAGAGCCTGTGCTCGTGCGCCCGTTCCCGGACATGCTTCGTAACCGGACGCAACGAGACGCCAAAGGAGAGTTGCCGGTGAACGTTTCTTGAGAGTGCGCGTGGTCTGCGGTTCGCCGGGGCCTGGGGTAGCGACACCGGTGATTCGTGAAATTGGTTCTTGTAAGCTCGCTTTCGTGCCAGCGTACCGTCGTTAAAGATTTCACTAATAAATGATTTTCCTTTTTCCAGCATCCGCAAGAGCCTTGTGTCTGGAGTAGACACCAAATGGTATTCATTACGTGGTTCTAACTGCTGCCCTTTCTTATCTGTTATCCCGCTTGTCCTCATGTCACAGGTTATTGCGTCATCCGAAAATATACACCACATAATACTGCTAAAACCTAACTACTAATCTGATCTCTCGGAAACCTTTTTATAAAGTTGGCAGTATTTTTAATTGTTAATGTTGTTATTGATCATTTGTACCTCGCACACAGGTAGACTGGAACTAACTATACTGAAATCATTGTATTTATTACGAATAACCATTCTTTCCGAAAGTAATACTAAGTAATATTATAAAAATAGAACACGGACGCTCGTGCTTGATGCTTGCTATTACGTTTCAGCACTCGTCCTTGTACACATACTTTATTCTGTATTCAAATGAATTTTATTGCAGAATTAGTTCTCACGCTCTTTTTTTTCTCGTAATTTTGTTATAATTTCTCGCCCTTAGGGTAAATAAAGTTCAATGAAAATTCTCCTTTATGTTTACGCTAACTGCGACGTCGTTGCGCAACATGCATCCCACGGTATTTCTCCGGAACTCTGATTCATCGTTAAAAAACTATACAATGTAGTTATGTTGAGTCTGGTTCCTTTTATTTCGTTACTGAGCTAAGCAACTGACTAGACTTAACGACGAAGTCTGCAACGTCATGAACAATGACGTAACACGTTGATGACGCACTAGAGTGACGTCACTTGTATTTGCAGCTCGTGAACTCGTAAGCACTTCTCGCAAAGTATCATTGATTAGTTCTACTAGTGTGGAACCGTAATTAACTGACGCAGCCTGTAATTCATAATTCCGCTTCGGTGTCTCTCAATTAACCCATGCAAATTACTTATCTTTATGATTGCTGTACATTCATGTGACTCTCGAAAAAGAGAAAACGTACAATGTGACCTTAATAAAACTTACGTATTAAGAACTTATAATTGACCTTAACTCGAATAAGCTACTCAAGGGTGTGAGTAGGCAATGTACAGTAAAGAAAGCCGCATTTCGTGAAAAAAGTACACAGTGATGAACAGTCAGCTTTTTATATCCGCGGAGCATCGCATAGCAAAGGCCATACGATAGAGCTACAAAAGTATGTTTGAAGCTGCGTAATCTCCGGCAGACGTTATTTGCATCAGTATGCACATGGTGATATTTTTTTCGTGGATTTCAATGACCGTAACATGCATATATATCTTCAATGGTGGCTCGGGAAAAAAGTGACGGCAGCGACTTTCTTGTTTGAGCTGCGTTGTGGCTTGCTAAACTGACTCGGTGCTTTTCATTCCCCATAACAATATTTGAATAACGTTGGGTCAGGGCATATCAGGATTTTTCAATGAGGTTCTGCGTACACAAATTAGTGTGACTGGTCATCATTAAAAAGAAGAAGTTTATCAATTTCTTCGTCCTGAGTGAAATAAAGGCGTTTGAATTAAAGAGGAC
This sequence comes from Rhipicephalus microplus, assembly GCF_013339725.1. Classification (NCBI taxonomy): domain Eukaryota; kingdom Metazoa; phylum Arthropoda; class Arachnida; order Ixodida; family Ixodidae; genus Rhipicephalus; species Rhipicephalus microplus. Next base: position 89,251,313 of record NC_051175.1, on the reverse strand, counting down.
AGAAGGGTTCCTGAAGATTGGCTTACAAATTTATTAGGCCATTTCCAGCAGTCTCCTCGCTCTTTCGATGCTGTTCATAGCTGGAAACGAAACTAATGATCCGCACCAGCTAGAACCAAAATATAGTAAACATATCAAGTGCAACTATAACCTCTCGATCACAGCTCACACAGCTGAACTTCGCGAACAGTTCTGCCTAAATCACGCGCTTAAAGTCCGTTTCGGTGTCGCAGCCGCGATGGCTCTGGAATATCCTACGATGCTTCTCTTTCCTTTTTTTCTTCCAATCATGTTTGCCGGTCTACCTTAAGCGGAAAATCGGGAGGTTTTGCTCATTTGAGTCAGGAGATCATTCAGGTTGTGTTAGCCAGAACCAGGATGTAAGTGGAGCTTAGTTTTAATCTCGCTTAAGTACGGGTTTTATGGCCCCCCTCCCCTTCCACCGCTGAAGAACACGTCCAACACAGCAGGCAAGCTCGGGGATTAAAGCAAGCTTATAGTTCTGGCATAGCTTATGGCCGGTGAGTCCGTGATGGGCTCTTATACAGCCAATCTCGCGCCCCAGGACTCGAGAAATTCAGAGATCTATATCAAAAGCTCCAGGAAGGCAGCGAGATATTTTCAGTAACGCGCTCGACTTGACGTGAGCTATACAAGCACGTATGCTTCAAAGCTTACTGTAAAACAAAAGAAGTTCACAGTCTCATTACGTTACGTTAAGGAGAGCACAAGCGTAATCATGTGCTTTCGCGAGGCACTCATTTAATCTCTTTTGACGTTCTCAGTTAATGGTGTTGCCAACTTCCTCGTTCGAACTTCCTGCTACTCAACCAGCATTGCTCCACTTCCGAGATCACACCGCCCTGTACCAAGTGACGGCGTCATGTCATGGCGTCAATAAATGACGTGATTGATAGTGTTTTCATTGCGTCATCAACATGGCGCCTTTGTATGGAGCCATGAATTGGCGACGTTACTTTCGAAACCATTCATGCTGACGCCTGTGTCGGTTGAAACCAGATGCCGGATTTTTCTACTCATAAGCGAGCCAAAGTTAAGCGACTTCTGTGAGAACTTCAAACTTTCTTCATCGTTATGGTCACGTGGGCGGGAAGGTTTCCGGCGCAACCTGTTGCGCAGGCAGATTGTACCGTATACTGGTTGACGGAAGGACACATCTCCAATATACCCGCCACTGCATGCCTTTAGCTTCCATAAAAACTTGATTCTGGCCCAGCTGGTGCTTACTGTTCGACTCCTTGACCGCACGCAAAAGACGATGACAAAAGAAGGCACCGAGCGTGTCGTCGTTTCTCTATTGATCCCCTTCTTTTGTGTGCGATCAAGATGCCTAGCCTTGAGCTTTCTCGTAACAAAGTGTTGCCTGCGGCCGAATGTAACTCGTCAGTCGCGATTGACAAGTTAGTCTCAATAATTCACTTCAGCATAAGTCATGCCTATTGTAGATTGCGAATTTCCGTCTAAAGTGGTCACATGAGAACACAGCCCACATGAGCGTACTGGAATGGGCGGGAGCTGTTTACTGCAAGGTGTTTACTATCTAATGTGGCGAGCACTAAGCCCGGTCGACATGCACGAAACCTGTACTGGCACACGTAGCACGCAGTCTGGGTGTTTGAGAATCTGTTCGCCGGGCTGCTTAGGTTCGCGCTTCAGTCTATACGGACAACAGCGGTACACTTTCATTTAAGTCGTGTTCCCAGGCGCAATCGTCTTGCCTTTAACAATAGAGAGGAAGTTTATTCTAATACACGGCCCAGTTCACATGCATTGTGGCGCAATATTATCCGGACTTCGTACGTTGTCACTTGACCAGAAACGAGCACACAGCAACAAAAGCGCACAGCGTTAATAAATAAGTGACTGCGCCACAGGAACTCTTAGTAGCACGCAGCAACACGCGCAGTAGTACACGCAGGAGTGACTATGTACTTAAAGAGCCAGTCAACAGGCTCCAACATTTTTAAAGACGATAGTCTTTCTTGGGGACCTCCAAAGCTAAATGTTTGGTTTGTCTGTCTGTACATTTGTGTGGTTGTCCACATTTAACGGCACCGGGTACTTGAAACGGCCGACCCCATCCGCAGCGACCACCGATGTTGCTCAAGGTTGAGCTTTTATGCTTGTGCAATTGTCAACTAAAAATCAATTATTGCGCATTCTTGGGGCACCATAACAACACGCATATATTCTGCATATGCATCTCGTACTAGAGAACGCATACATAAGTAATTTTAAGGACCGTAGCACTTATCACGCTGCGCTGACCATGCAACGCTTGCACGGAACGGGGAGTGTTTCCAACGCTTTGCTAAAACAAGATGGTGGTGGCACCTACCCGTCGCCTCGCGTTCTACAGTTCATCACTTCTGAGACAGGCGCGCACGGCCACGAGCTTTGTTTTTCAAAAGAAACTGCCAGATGGCGCTCATGACTCACGTGTGACATGGCTTGATGCGCTCGCGAGCCTCCGCTGCACGCTCGAGGCCCTCTAACGCAGCGCCTCCAGAATACCATTCAGTGGCATTCGCCAATTTTCTTGCGCAGAACATCAAATGAATGTTTTGTTGACTCATTCCACATTCAAGAATATCGTCTTTCGCCGACATTTGCAGATTACATGCAGATATGGGGCCCATTTATTTTACACCCTCCAAACAAACTCACGCATATTTCGTACGCCTGACCAACCTCCTTCCAAGCGCAGTGACGTCAACTCGGCGACGTTGACTTCGTTACTCTTTGTTGAGGCCTGGTTTAGACCAATCGACGAGCTGCGTGCCGAGTCACGTCACCAATCGCCGCGTTGACGTCACAGCACGTGGAAGGAGGTTGGGCAGGCGTACGAAGAGATGCGCAGGCTTTTCCTGCGCGTTTAGGAGCCTGTTGACCGGCCCTTTAAATGGTTGGAGCTGTTTTGCCCAGAAGTCTAGGAGAGTCCTCACCTGGCGATTTGTATCAACGAAGCCAAAAAAAGTTTTATTGATATGAAGAAGTAAAAAAGACGTAAACTTGCACTGCAGAGAAAAACCAGAAAACGACGTCAGTTCTTGCAACAGTAGTTCAAGGCACCTTTAGAGCACTTTATTTTTCTTCTTCCTACTACAGCCACGCAGATAAAATGAGGCAACCACTGACAAGTCTGATCATCCGACGTTTAGGAACCGCGTACTGGTTCCTTGTTCACCAAGCTAAACTAAGTTTTAGGTCTAAGTCCAGCTCGGTGAAAGACAAACCCGTATACGCGGTTCTGAAACGTCAGGTCATGAGACTTGGTCAGTGACCGCGTTTTACTTCCCGCCGGACCAGATGAACTTTCGTCGAACACTTGACTACGTACAGATAACAGTCAGTACACGCTTCATTCAACGTTGAAGGCTCCAAAGGCAGGACAGATTCGCCGAACAGTTAAAGCAACCCACACAGAGACAATTACTTTGTCAATGTGCGATAAGCTCAGCAGTGAGAAGGCGACTTCAGCTTAAGTCCCGTCTCAGCCTAACGGTAGTTATAGCGCGAGAACATAATGACGACAAAGAAACAAGAAGGAAACGAGCGCTAACTTCCAACTGAGTTTATTGCGCAGAGCGCAAAAACTGTCTCCTCTATGTTTCCGCGCTCTGCGCAATAAACTCAGTTGGAAGTTAGCGCTCGTGTCCTTCGAGTCCTTGTTGTCTCTTTGTCGTCGTTCTGTTCTCGCGCTATAACTATCGTCATGTCATACCAACTAGCCCAAGCTACCACACTCCCATCTTAGCATCGAGTTCAGCCTGACTGAGGCAGCGCTAATATTCAAAAATCTCAAGTAATACTAGTTAGATACAGTAGTTTCTGCGAAAGGAGGCGTAGTTTTTACTATATGCAACGACATTGTATAGACGAGCCTGATAGAGTTGCTGCGTGCAAGTGCCTGCCTGCCGAGCTCCCGTGTAGCACGTTTCATTACCGCAATAGAGTGACGAAGTTGTGTGTGTTGTTTTTTGGTGTTCGTAGCAAGGATAGGCAGCGTTGAAAGTGAAATACTGAATGCAAGAGTGTTTTCAGGGACTGTAATTGCAAGGCCGATCTTCTTCACGCCGGTTTTTTCGCTTGTCTTTCTCCATGATGACTCGGAGATCCAAGCTGCAAAGGATGCAAAATGGTTTCAGGAAATTGGAAATAGAGGTTTCGCAGGGCAAAAAAAAAAGGAAAGAGAAAGGAGTGGGGTCCGCTAAGGAGACTGAACTTTAGTAATCTCACGTGGACAGGTGGACCGCGACCACCAGGACAGACGGCGAACGCCGCTATTCGTCCGTGCACGAGCCCTGCCATTGGTTTTCGTCGCCTCGGCCAGACTCGAACGCCGCGCGCGCCCTCTGGTAGGCTTCCTTGTCGTCCCAGAGATAGGCAGCCTGCGAGTTCAGCGGGCTGTCCACGTTTGGCTCGCCGAGAAGGGACTGAATCGAGAGTAGAACCGTGCGCACGTCCAGCAGTGCCGACCACTCGTGCTGCAGGATGTCGATGCAGATGTTGCCCTGAAAGGAGAGACGCGAAAACCGTCGACGAGTTCGCCATCTATTTGAGAGACACTTGCGTCGATTACAACAATGCGGGGCAGTCGACTCCGTACGTAAAACTGAGAATCGAATACCGTTACCAAAACAAGGGCGGCACTGTTGTTCCCGCCATATTGGAGGTTCCCGCCCCTGCTGCGGAGAAAGTTCTCGCTATATAATTGTCTGCGACTTCTCAAAGCCCCCACCCCTTACACACATACACCTGACAAGCACAGAAACAACATTAGCATACACGTTGGAACAGTGAGTGGCACGACTGTTCAGCTCTGACCTGACCGATCCCTGGAACCGCTGATCGGCCAGACGACCACGTTGAACGGGAGGCTGAGGCCAGTAGGTCCCTATAGACAAAGGTTTCTCCCTCGTAAGAATCACTTATATTTCACCGAAGTTTTGAAGTTCTCTTCCCGACCTGGTGTGTTGTACATACGATCATAAGTAGGCAATCTAAACGAGCGCAAAACTGGCGGGGGAGTGTGTACTCAATTTTATTGTGGCAGTGAATATAAAGCATCCGCCGCATTTCACGCAGGGTGCGCTGACGTGAGGCTGGCCCACTGTCTCAGTTCGCACACTTAGCGGACGCACCCCTTGACTTCACTCTTTATCCAAATGTGGGCTCTTAACGAGGACAAAACAAAGGAGACACAAGGACCAGCGCTTAATGCGCCAACTAACGAAGACAAAACCAAGAAGACAGGAGGATCAGGGCAAGTCCTTTTGTCTTCGTTCGGTGAGCACATTTAGACGAAGAATGAATTCAAACCAACTAGCGGCCCTTCCTGTGTTACGACAAAGTGCCGTTTCACGGCGTTCACGCTTCGCTTATCACTGCCTGCTCTCCAGTTGAAAGATTTGTTGTCATTCATTCGTGCGACTTAGATGGTCAAAAGTGTACTGTTCAGTACGCCTTTGTTCAGCACGTTTTAACGTAGCTTATTGCAGTACGGGACACATGGTGGGTTGCTGTCTGGCGGCAGGTGATCGAACTTGTAGATGCAAAAGACCAGGCGCCAATGTGCTCTCCTTGCAACGAAAAGGCACGGAAACCTTTGCTATACTTTACGCACCAGATTCGCTTTTATCACTGTTAATGCCCCTCTTCGGATCAGCAATGGCTGGCGCCCTCGAACTGTGGCCGGCGTGGCTGAGAACTGAACCCGCGTGTTGGAACTTGGCAGCGCGGCACCTTATGCCTGCTAATGACGAAAATAGTACAATAAAAAATAAAGTCATTTCGCACTAATGTACCAAGCGTGGCCTGAAGTAAGTGCGCAGCTGGGCAGCCTTCTTCGTTTCTATTTGGGAATATATTTTTCTTTCCCACTATTTCTTTTCTTCAAGGCGCTTCGACATTTTTTGCATCCCCATATCGAATATGTTTTTATTTTCTGTCTTCTTTTTTTGTCTTTTTTATTTCTCGCTCACTTCCTCTTTTTTTTTCCATTTTCATAGGTGGTTGCGCCTACATGACGCCAAGCGATGGCAGCATACGACAATTCGGGCCTCCAGCCCTCCGCATCTATCATCATGAAGGCGCTCGAACAACTACAGACACCGCACACTGACCAGAGGAAGCTGCGTTGCTCACGCTGCCTCGTCTCAAAACTTTTGACGTTCGCCGTTAGGGGCACGCAGAAAATAGACGCGTGCGCGCGTCCCCCCCGTATGCCAGCCACAATCACCCGACAGATGCAGGGCGCACGCGTCGCGTTCCATTTTTTATCGACGCCCCCGTCTCAAGGTTGCTTTTTTTTTTTATCCGCTAGGCTATGTATACAGGCGCTGCAGTCAGACTGCAAAACTCGACAGAACGGTGCCTACGGACAAGATACAGATGACTAAGCTATACGTGGTTTCGCCAGCGTTACGTCAAGCTGACGACAGAATGCGTCAGCCCGTGCCCCTAATGTTCTCCGCGTTTATCAGTTGCAGCCTCCCGTATCGTAACCACGATATGATTACGAGAGACGCCGTAGCAGAGCGCATTCGCCCACTTGGAGTTCTTTAACGCTCACCAAAATCGGTGTACGGGCCTCGGGTATTTGGCCGCCACCGAGACACGGCCGCGTCGAGTACTGTTAGCCTCCGACCATCCCTGACCCCAAGTTCACACTGAATAATCCGCTTTCTACAGCGAGCGGAATTCTCCTGCCACCGAAACGCAGCGTTGTTCGCACTGGACGCGCCCCGCGCCGCCGAATATGCCATCTACCACGGGGCGAACGGATGCGCTGTCACCCCGTTGTTGTCGCGGCTCGCGAATGCCACTGCACTATCCGGTGGTCTGGACTTCGACAATTCTCGTACGGAGTAAGCAAGATGAAGCACTATTGCTTACTTTGCTGGCAAATCGCTGGCTTGTAAGAATGCATGAAGAGCAGAAAAAACCACCAACGCCCGCGGCGTTGGAGGGTTGATCTTGCTCTGCAAGACCGCTGACGAGTTCGGTCTAGCCAACGACAAGCTCAATCACCTCTTCCACAAAATAGGAACGTCAAGTAGGCACACAGCGAGTTAAACTCTTATTGGTTACAACGTTCAGTTACGTGCACTGCGACTTGACAAGAGAGTAGGCTTGTCCGCCAGTTTTCGAAATTTCTTGACTAGCACGGCTATTGGTCCGCGGCGACCAATTCGGTAGGCAGGACGCCGCAACAATCGGTCCGAGAGCGATCGGCGCTGGAGAGGCCCTTTTCGGTGGATCTCGCCGCCGCCTAATCGGATTCGGCGCACTTTCGGCGGCCGGAATGGTCCGTCTGAACGCGCCCTCACAAAAATGTAATGAAACGCGTATGAAATGCCGTCGCCCGGCAACGAACCCATCGTGCTATTATAGACGCGACGCCTCACACTCGTTAAGCTGTCACAGGTGGGTAAGGCGTATCGACGCGCGTCAGAACGCTCCTTAATGAACTGCATACCTCCCGGTCCACGTTTGGGTGAAAGCAGCGCGTCTCGAAGCACACCAGGGGACTCTGTACGGATAGTCGTCGGGAAACACCAGCTTCAACCGGTAGACGGACTTCTCGAACACCGTTCCGGCTGGACCCTCGATCGTTGCCCTCCAGAGGAAGATGTTCTCCCCCTCGGGAAAGGCCGAATATGCCCCGGTCGCCCGACGTCATGAGCGCCATCAACTCCTGCTGAAGCCTCTTGGTGGACGAACGGCGCACGGACGTCTCGGCACCACTGTCCAGACGGCTGCCACGCGGACTGCTTTCCTCGAGGGCGGGCGTCGACTGTTCCAAGTTCTGCGAGCCCATAGCGAGGGGCGAACGATGGCGTTCAAGAAATGACCGTTGGTGGCCGATGACGATGCTGATGATGGCGCTAACATACAAAGCCGGATAGGCTAACAATAACAGGGGGGTAAGATGTCTAAGGTTAAAACTTACGAAGATATAAAAAAGAAGGGGGGGGGGGGGCTGGAAAGTTATACGCTTGGGAAAATTCGGGTGATTGTCGGGCGAAGCGCGTTCGCGCACTGATTAGAGCAGGCGTCGCCACTAGGTGGCGATGGCAGTAAGATTTGTAGTTTCATCTAGGGACCTTAGATTTGTAACGATGCGAGAAGGAAGGATAAAAAAAGGAAAAATACGAAGTGCGATAACTCAATAAGAAAGAATTTTAGGATGACGTCTTTATCTACTTTGTTAGCGTTTGTAGAAGGGAACAAGGGAACGCGTCGTGACCACTCTGCGGCGCTTAGCTGCAGCTCCTTCAGCCGGCTGCTAAAGAAGGCACACCCGCTTTTGGCAGTCAGTTAATTTGTTAAAACCAAATTGCGAGTCATGGGCGGTGGACAATCACTCTTTGATTACGCTGCCTCTCCGCTTCGTGCTTGTGCACCACCCTCGATTTGTTGGCAGTGGGCGACGCGCTGTAGCAAAGCTGTTGGCTACAGGCATCGCCTGTCGCACGAGCGGAGAGGCTTACAGCGTAATCCAACAGCGCTTGTCCACCGGTCATGACTCGTTACAGGTCACGAATTTCCAAGCACTTCCATTTCCTCTATTTCAGGTGGGCTGCCACTCACGAGCTCCAAAAGGTACCGTCTGTCTCATCTGCGTCTCATCTATACTGGGCGACAGCTTTTCTTGACAGCACTGTGGAAGCTATAGAGCCGAACCGCCTGCATGCGCGCGCGCCAGGAAATAGTACCTATTTTATTTTCTGATTCTAATAGCTACTTGGCCCGAATAAATAAAACTTTCTTCATTAGAAGAATAGAACAAGTATGGGACACTGTTCATGGAAAGGAAGTTATTGTGCGCCCTAGTTTTTTTTTCTTTTTTTATTTCTTGGACTGCACCACGTTTTCCGCCCGCCGGCTGCGTCTGCTGCTTGCTCTTGCAGCGGCGAGCACAGCATCGGCCGTGGAAAAGCTGCTCATCGTTGGGACGCGCCGTCTTTTATACATCACGCATCGAACTTTCCAGCCTTGTCACTGGTGGCCGCGCAAGCTCTGAAATCAGCTTCACTGTTCGCCTCTTGCGCGCAATCTTAACAACGATCTACAACAATTGTGAGGCTTCTCGAACACTGAGGCGCAGTCTGCGCCGATCATTGCTGACAGCCTTTGAGGGCGTAAACCGAATACAGCAAACTGAAACAAGACAGGCCACTGGCCGGATCGTGCCGCAACCGGCCTTCCATTTCGCCTGTACCAGGGCTCAATACCGTAAACGTTAACATTCGATCACGTGTGGCGCGTACCCGTATGTACTGCGCTGAACACGGAACCTAAACTTCACTGTTATGAAGGCTCAATAATGCTGGGAAAACGTTCTGAACAACGGAAAATTTTGATTGATTGATTGATTGATTGATTGATTGATTTGTGGGGTTTAACGTCCCAAAACCACCATATGATTATGAGAGACGCCGTAGTGGAGGGCTCCGGAAATTTTGACCACCTGGGGTTCTTTAACGTGCACCCAAATCTGAGCACACGGGCCTACAACATTTCCGCCTCCATCGGAAATGCAGCCGCCGCAGCCGGGATTTGATTCCGCGACCTGCGGGTCAGCAGCCGAGTACCTTAGTGTGATGTGTGGTGCGCGTTCAAAGTGCGCGCCTTCGAAAAGTGCGCGTCACGGAAAAAAAAAAAAAAAAAACAAAAGGAGAAATACCAGAGTGCACGTGCGGGGCTGCTTAAACAAGAATGACGACGTTAAAGAGCGTCGAGCACGAGGATGCGTGGCAGGACGTGAAGTAAACAAAAGGTAAAACATCCAATGGGCAGCGAACACGGAGATTTCAAGGCCCAATGGCTTGACACCACGAGACAGCAGTATCTCCAATGAGAACGAGACAAGTGGGCCAGAGCTGAAGAAGGAGCCTGAGCAGACCAGAGCAAGGGGAATTCGAGGCAGGCAGTGCAAGCGGAAGGTCGTCACCGGACCGGGCGCTGAAGATGGGCCGTCGGGCGTAGGACCCGAGCCTGCAGGTCTTCAACCGGCCGGGGCCTCCTGCCGTCGTGTTCCCGCTCCAAAGGACCGTGGCCATCCGGTCCTGAACTCCTTTCCAGGGCCTGCGGACTTTGGTTCCGGCAGGCGAGCTACAGCCGTCGGGCTCCGGGCCCGAGCTGTGCGCCCAGCTGCTTGACTAGGTCGACCCTGGTTCTCTGACGCGTCACCACCAGCCTGCGTTCTCCCGTCTCCGACGTGTCCACGCTCCTCAAGCCGAAACCATCACGATTTGGTAGGGCTTTTCGACGTGTCGCCAGCAGCCAGCGTTCCCTCGTCCTCGTCCAGCCCACGCATTGACGCAGGAGTCACGGCGTTCCGGTTTCTCATCACCGCCGAAAACCAACTTGTGGGTGAGACTGCACCGATACTCTTGCGCTACTCCCATCACTCAGCCCCTTTCGAACGTTAGGTTTAGTTACTGACTTTGAACGTTCTTGTTGGGTGTTTACAGATGTGTTTCGTCATGTCCAGTCAACTGTTTATTAAGTGTTTTGTTTTGTGAGGAATCTTTGCCTTTTTGCTTTTCAATTAAACTTTTTGTGTGTTTCTTGGAAACCGAACGGCTTTGTCCTTATTAGAAAAACTCTCTGAGGCTCAGCCCGGGAGAAAAACAAATCAGCAACAAGAACCCTGCATCACAAATTGGCGTCCGCTGCGACAGGACAAAGTCGTTTGTTTTTCCAGTAGATTTTTTTGACGCGGTTAACACGATGACGAACACGTGGGAGTTAATTGAGTTGGCGGATAAAATGGGACTGACGGGAGCGGAGTTTAGAGTATGGTACGAGGAGCGGATGGAGAGGGAGCGTGAGCAACGGGCTGCGATATGTGACGCTAAAAAGCAGCAGATTGCATTGCAAACACACGCTAAGAGAGAGGAGTTCGAGCGAGAAACACGGGCTAGGAGAGAGAAGCTCGAGCGAGAGACACGCGCTAAGAAGGAGCAGCTTGAGCTAGAAATGCGTGAAAAGAAAGGCTGCTCGAGATAGAGATGCGCGAAAAGAAGAGACTGTTGGAACTAGAATATGAGGATTTGCAGCAGTGGCTTGAGAGGGAAAACGCTGAATATACGTGGTCTGAGAGCCAGAGTAGTCAACCAGTGGATGAGGTGTGCTCTGAAAGCAGTTACATCGGGAGCGATTTGAATTTACGTGAGACTGACCCTGTACCTCGTCATGACCTTTCGCTAGAGAAAGAAACTCTGAAAGAGTATGACAGGGAGGTAAACAGTCAAAAGACTAGGAGACTCGATAAGCTTATTGAAGCGCAGGAATGCTTCGTGAGCATGGAACAAGAACGTTCCATTCAGAGTAAAGGGTATTTTGAAACCTGTGAGAGGTCAAGCGCACTTTATTCAGAGGTAGGATTGCCTCTGAATAGCTCCGCTGAAGGAGCAATAAAAGGTCTCCTAGGTAATGCCGGCGAATGCCATAATGAAAGCTCTGATGTAGCAGCTACCTATTGTTTTGGGCCACTGGAGATAGCAACAGACGCTACGGACATGGTTTTTCACCATGATTATAACTTGCCCATACAGAGAGATGGCTTGTGTTCTCGGGAAATTGTAGATGATGCTTTTAGAAGAATATTGGAGCAAAATGCAAAAGCACTTGTTGAAGAACAGAGAGTAGAGTTGCAATGTAGGTCAGCTATATGTGACAATGAGGGTAATCACGATGACCCAGGCAGAAGGGTTGAAAGTATTGATGAACGAGCAATACAGAAAGCTGAAGGGATGGAAAGTGAACCAGAAGGCAGTAATGGTCCAGCAGGTTATTGTACGAGGAAGGACGCCGACTGGTGCTCTTTGGCATCTTCGGTTGAAGAGGTCGCTTCTGTTAAGATGTCTCAACGATTAGCGGCTTACGAGCTCAAGCAAGGCGTTCGTGGGAAGGATGAAATGATTCAGGCGTGGTTGTACTGGTGCGCCTGGAGGCAACGCCTCCGACTGGCATACAGACATTCCAGCGTGTATGCTTGTGATTTCGAGGTTGGGAACCTGGTGATACACAGCTTTAGGTTCATACGAGCTTACGGTCGAGAATTCTTCCACTGGCTTCCGATTCCTTACTCTTGTCAAATGGTTAGAGCAGTTAAACGTCTTGTATGGGACGCTATAACTTAAGCGTCAAATTCGATTTCCCGCTGGTTTCTTTTGGATCTTGCTTGCGGACCATGGAAGGGTGTTGCTTGTAAATATTTGAAGAAGTTACATGCAATGTAACATTAACATGATGTATAGTTTTTGAGATGATAGGGTATATATGATAAAAAAAAGGGGTGGTGTACTACTAATTTGGGGATTTTCACAATCCGCTAGATGTGTCCATACTTTTTCTCACTTCTTGCGTATTTTGAGGTTAGTGAATGTGGACCTTTGGGCAATGCAGTGAACTGTGTGGCGGACATATGTGGGTAAATTGTGGTGCAGTGCGAAACGTGTACTCAACGGCAGTTTTTTTTTTCTTCTCGAAAAAAAAAAAAAACTTTTCTTATTGTTGTTGGTTGAATGTTACGTTCTGTGGACTCGGTGTTTCGACGTGAGACATGTCAACGAAGAAGCAGTGTGGTGCCATCGGTGTGATGTGTTGAACTGCGTGGTGCAAATATGTGGTGTAATTGTGACGTAGTGCAGAACGCGCACTCATCGGCAGTTTTTTTTTCTAAAAAAAAAACTTGAATGAAAGGGGGGCGTATGTGATGTGTGGTGCGCGTTCAAAGTGCGCGCCTTCGAAAAGTGCGCGTCACGGAAAAAAAAAAAAAAACAAAAGGAGAAATACCAGAGTGCACGTGCGGGGCTGCTTAAACAAGAATGACGACGTTAAAGAGCGTCGAGCACGAGGATGCGTGGCAGGACGTGAAGTAAACAAAAGGTAAAACATCCAATGGGCAGCGAACACGGAGATTTCAAGGCCCAATGGCTTGACACCACGAGACAGCAGTATCTCCAATGAGAACGAGACAAGTGGGCCAGAGCTGAAGAAGGAGCCTGAGCAGACCAGAGCAAGGGGAATTCGAGGCAGGCAGTGCAAGCGGAAGGTCGTCACCGGACCGGGCGCTGAAGATGGGCCGTCGGGCGTAGGACCCGAGCCTGCAGGTCTTCAACCGGCCGGGGCCTCCTGCCGTCGTGTTCCCGCTCCAAAGGACCGTGGCCATCCGGTCCTGAACTCCTTTCCAGGGCCTGCGGACTTTGGTTCCGGCAGGCGAGCTACAGCCGTCGGGCTCCGGGCCCGAGCTGTGCGCCCAGCTGCTTGACTAGGTCGACCCTGGTTCTCTGACGCGTCACCACCAGCCTGCGTTCTCCCGTCTCCGACGTGTCCACGCTCCTCAAGCCGAAACCATCACGATTTGGTAGGGCTTTTCGACGTGTCGCCAGCAGCCAGCGTTCCCTCGTCCTCGTCCAGCCCACGCATTGACGCAGGAGTCACGGCGTTCCGGTTTCTCATCACCGCCGAAAACCAACTTGTGGGTGAGACTGCACCGATACTCTTGCGCTACTCCCATCACTCAGCCCCTTTCGAACGTTAGGTTTAGTTACTGACTTTGAACGTTCTTGTTGGGTGTTTACAGATGTGTTTCGTCATGTCCAGTCAACTGTTTATTAAGTGTTTTGTTTTGTGAGGAATCTTTGCCTTTTTGCTTTTCAATTAAACTTTTTGTGTGTTTCTTGGAAACCGAACGGCTTTGTCCTTATTAGAAAAACTCTCTGAGGCTCAGCCCGGGAGAAAAACAAATCAGCAACAAGAACCCGCATCACACTTAGCCACTAGACCACGGCGGCGGGGCAACGAAAAATTTTATATGTACCAGTATATAAACAGCACAGTAACTAGCTGCATGTATGCACTGTCATCAAAGTTTAACTCTGACATTCCCATTTTGCATGCATACATTTTGCTAAACACACTAGCGCAGCGAGCAAGCGAAAACCGAAACTGGAACCGAAATTGGCTGCAAGCTGCCGGACTACTTGCGTAGTAACACAAATGTGCGGAGGCCCCGCCTCCGTAGCCTTCGCTCCAATGTCAAGAAAAGCTGTCGCCGAGTATGGCTTCTCAAACGTGCTTTACATAAGCGTGACCTTTCGTATTTTATAACGGCCATATAACATGAGTGCGCGAAACGTTGGCCGTTTATAGCTGTTCATGAATGTGCGCTTACTTCATGGATGAATGGATGGATTGATGTGGCTGTATACCTTCAGATCGGGCGGCAGCTAACGCCACCTAGCCGTAATACTTAGTGAACCAACAACTAGATTTATCTTTTTTTTTTCCTTTAAGAAGTAAAGTTGAGCACTAGTACTTTGCAGTGAAGAGTTTAATTTTCACTCGTGCCTTGACTTTAGCCACCAATTAGATTACTGTCTTCTAGTTAATTCTACCCGCTTAAAGTCTATTTTGCCTTCTCTGTCCCTAAACCCCAGTGCTTCGCATGGGTAGTTCAGGTACCATTGCGAAGTGCCCTCTACACCACAATTATTCATGATGTGAATCGCCGAAATACCTACCCTAACTGTTGATCGCTACCTTTTCGTGTATCTACGTTGATTGATATGGAGTTTAACGTCCCAAAACCACCATATGGTTATGAGAGACGCCGTAGTGGAGGGCTCCGGAAATTTCGACCACCTGGGGTTCTTTAAAGTGCACTCAATTCTGAGCACATGGGCCTACAACATTTCCGCCTCCAACGGAAATGCAGCCGCCGCAGCCGGGATTTGATCCCACGACCTGCGGGTCAGCAGTTGAGTACCTTAGCCACTAGACCACCACGGTGGGGCTTCGTGTATATACGTGTATATAGGTATATTATACACGCATATACTGTAGTACATATACAATAATGTAGTGCATATATATATCTATATATATATATATATATATATATATATAATATATATATATATATATATATATATATATGGGATATGGCACAATGGGAGCGTTGTCAACAAGGATAAATATATTTAATTCCCAACAGTTTCGGGAGGGGTCCTCCCTTCATCAGGGGATGAGTTATACTGACATGAATTTCCAAACTTCGTTGCTGCCGCGTCCCTCTCGCCTTGAAACATGTTTGCGAGAGTGAGAAGGAACTGAAAAAAAGGGGGGGAGAAAAAAAGAAAAAGAAAGAAAGTAGAAAAGAGGAAGAACCACTGTCAACACTGAGAACAAAACCAACTGTCCGTGTACGTCCACATACGGTTCATATCACGTGCTGTTCAGTTCTCGATGTGTGTCGGGCCACCCAAGATTGTCGCCGCGGTGCCGGGAGGGTCCGTGACAGCGTGCGTAAAGAAAGGGTTTCCCCGTAATGGGTCGGTCGGCATGCGGCGTGCGTAAAGGAAGGGTCTCCCGTTAATGGGTCGGTCGGCTGTTTTTACCTTTAATCTTCGTCCGTTTCCCTTCAATGGTCATCAAGTGGTAGGCGAACGAAAACACTTTTTATGTGCATGTGGAAAAAGGAAGAAAAGAAAAAATGAATGAAGAAAAACCGAAAACAAGAATGGACAGTGTACACGTACGAGTCAGTCAGAAAAAAGCGTGGTCTCCAGCTATCAATCTTTGTCACCCATTTCCTCCTGGCTTACTTCTCGGAGGCAGTTGAGTTTACCGGGTTCCTCGTTGATGCCGGCTACTAATGTTCGAAATTTGAAAATAAAGTATGCCTCACGCTGTTGGCGCTCGCGTCTGTTTGAGAAACCGGACTGCAAAAGAGTTACGCTGATATTTTCAAAACTGTGGTTTGGCATATATATATATATATATATATATATATATATATATATATATATATATATATATATATATATATATATATATATATATATATATATATATATATATATATAAGGGAGAGAAGTGTATACCTAAGGGCTCGTATTTCCGTGTTTTAACACAATATTAATGAGATATAACAGACAGTAGTGCCAAGGAATGTACAGGGGAAGTTATTAGAACCAATGGAATGTAAATAAGAAGAAAGAAGAAAGAAAAGTGGATGAAAAAATTACCAGCTGTGAGCAGGTTACCTGCTCACAGCTGGTAATTTTTTCATCCACTTTTCTTTCTTCTTTCTTCTTATTTACATTCCATTGGTTCTAATAACTTCCCCTGTACATTCCTTGGCACTACTGTCTGTTATATATATATATATATATATATATATATATATATATATATATATATATATATATATATATATATATATATATATATATATATATATATATATATATATATATATATATATAGGTAAATAGCCGACCAACCCATTAACGGGAATTCCTTCCTTTACGCACGCCGCCCGCTGACCGACCCATTACGGGGGGAAACCCCTTTCTTTATGCACGCCGTCACGGACCCTCCCGGCACCACGGCGACAATCTTGGGTGGCCCGACACACGTCAAGAACTGAACAGCACGTGATATGAACCGTATGTGGATGTAGACGGACAGTTGGCTTCGTTCTCAGTGTTGACAGTGGTTCTTCCTCTTTTTTACTTTCTTTTCTTTCTTTTTCTTTTTCGTCTTTTTTCTCCCCCTTTTTTGTTTTTTTTCCTTTTTTTTCCTTTTTCTAGTTCCCTCTCACTCTCGTAAACATTTTTCAAGGCGAGAGGGACGCGGCAGCAACGAAGTTGGGAAGCTCATGTTAGTATAACTCATCCCCTGATGAAGGGAGGCCCCTCCCGAAACTGTTGGGAAATAAATATATTTATCCTTGTTGGCAACGCTCCCGTTGTGCCATATCTCATACCTTCACGAAGACTAACTGGCCCATTGAATTATTACTCCCACTATATATATATATATATATATATATATATATATATATATATATATATATATATATATATATATATATATATATATATATATATATAACGCACAAAGAAAGAAATATGACAAGAAAAAAATTTCAAGGCACCCACCGGAGATCTTAACCAGCGACCCATCGCTCCTCAGCGTGGTGCATTAACCAATAAGACCACGCCGCTTATACTGTACATCATGTTAACGGTGAGCTATGTATATACATCATTTGCCACTGTCTTGCCATCAATGTATCTATAAGAAACATTCTCGAACAAAGTATGTACTTTGTTCGAACACGCCATGCATGCTTTCTCTAAACATTGAGAATATTCGATGGCTTGATCGATGGAGGGGTGAGTTCACTGAAGCACATAAAGTTTGACGAAAGGGGCATTCCTAAACGTCCTTGGCTCAAATTTCACTCTGAAACATCAGGTAAAAATTGCTCGGATCAAGTCCAGAACTATTCGGGAAGCTATACTGGTCCTACATGTCGTGCCTTTGAAATTGGTTCCCACCGAAATGCGCACGGCCACATGGCTTTAGACGGACAATATCAACTCCCTGCCCAGATGCGTTGTGGTGGCGCTTGCGCAGTTAAAACATCGCACGGCTTCGTCGTCGCACTAATGTAGTACATCTCACCAGGAACCTTGCGGACTGACGTCATGGACTTGAACAACTATACCGTGCGGTGTGCCTCCAGGGTGTGCTGGTGACAGTCACCAGAGGATTCAACGTTAATGTACTTCAACGTGAAAACTATTAGCCTGTCACATTTCTCGATGCCGAACTTTGACTTCGCATCCTGTCACAACTATTCACAGCAACACCTGTTTAAATACTGTGGCTACAGCGTTATAGTCGATTCAAGCACAATTGGCGATGCTTTCTACATTTCATATGGTTCCTATCCTAACTTCACATAATGGTACAATGTGTTGCCATCGCATTCATTGCTTCGGCCTTGTGCCGATACTGTGACTTGTTTTACATATAAGTATAAAAAAACAATTTAGCTGATGTTGCTATTGATAATGAATAATTACGCCTGAGAGCTTTATATTGGGCGTACTTAGGCACCCTCTCTTTGCGCAATTGACATGATGGGACGGCTACTGCAATGTCCACTTCCACAACGCCATATGCTGCTCCTCGCACTACACGGCGCAGTTTCTTTTTGTTTTGTTTTTTTACATGTTGAGGCACCGGACCCTAACGTATAGTTATAGAAGGCTCTGGTTCAATTGACACTCTGACCCGAGGTCTTCGTTGTTAAAGCGAAAGTTCTTAATGCCTCATCAAATGTGAAATTTGGCATTGTTACGTGACGTCATAGCCAAGTCTCATATTTTGACAATGTGTGACGTCACGGTGACCTCACAAGAAAATTGGGGTTTCTGATTTCGTGACATTATTTTATCTTTCGTGCTCACGCCACCAATGACGTCGATGGTCACTTTTCACGTTTGACGAGACACATAAGAGCCTTAATAAGTATACCGCAAAAAAAAAACAGAAAAACTGCAACATCTTCAGCACCGCACGCCCCTGTGCAACCTTTCGTGCCATCGAGGAAAGTGAAATTTCTTCGAGGCACGCTTTCCGCTCATTACGTGCAGCAGTATGAGAACCTCACACGCATTTACAATCGATTGCCAGTCAGCAGCGGCAATCGGGAGCCGGTTTTTCGTTATGTAAATCACTAGGGGGAGGGAAAAAATAAGGCGCAGGAAAAAATGAGAAGTACTAAGTCGGAACCGTTTTGAATATACAACGACCACGTCAAGCGCCCTCTCTGTCTTTGTGTAGTCTACGGTTTGTTCCCTGAGCGTTTGTGGTTCAGCAGGCGCGAAAAAGCAGCAAGCGAATTTGAAGCCTGAATGAAGACCCGTTAAGGCCTGCGCGAGACAGGTGCCCTTATTTCTTAATCTAGTCTGCTGCCTTTGTTCGGACGCCTGTAGAGAAGCAGCTACGGTTACTTCCTGCTAACGACAGTGTAGGAGTAAAATCAGTATAGGCGGGAGCGTATACAATAGACGTGTGTTTCTAGGGACTTCAACGTTAGCGTGCTTAACGTAAGTGGTCGGTGCTCAAGCTTGGGATTCACTCTACCATTGTCGAGTTCTGCTTTGTCTCTGCGCTTCTTGAAGTGGGCAAATTCATCCTAAACTTTACCTTCCGAAGCATGGAGTCCGGTTTCACAAGGGGCCGTAACGTTTTTTTGATGTACACGTGCATGAGCATCAACTTTGGGCTGTCCAGGGAGCATGCGATGGGGCGATTATTCTAGGTTCTTCGTCCCGTACAGCACAGGTGTGTTACTAGTGCCCAAGGTATATCGCTAAGTACCTCACAGGTGCCTGACGCTTAAAACTATATATCGTCAACACAAGTGGTGACCATAAAGCAACGTTACCCGTTACCCGTATTTGGTAAGTTTTTGTCAGTACGTGGGCCACGGTGCCAAGTCCTCGTTTAGAGTTGGTAGTCGGCGCTATTGACGTTAAAAAAAGCGACGAAATGGGAACAATCAATGGGAAGAAAAGGCATTATTGCAGTTTTTCTTTATGCGAGAAAATTTGACCTTATTCCACAGCGTTTTGCCCATAGGGACACATAGCATCTGAGTGGACCTCCAAAGTTGGGTGCCCTTTGCGTGGACTGCTATTTCACATTTCGAGTCGTATGCGGTTCTCGTAGACTTTCGCAAGGAGTGTGCACATCACTCGGTTCTCGGAGCTTACGCAACAGAGGCCCGAAATAAACCTCCTTCCGACGTGCCGCTCGCTTCATATCACCCATAATGTAACCTCCCCGCTTCTCTTTCTCGGTGTGCTAAGCGAGATATGCAAGCAGTGCGCGTGACCCGAAAGATTTCCTTTCCCCCTGATGCCGGCTGTGATGAGGTCAACGAAATGCGTTTCCTTCCTACGACGGGATCAACATAACGGGACACTCGTGGCCACAGTGACCCCTTCGGATACACTGTGGGAGGCAGTACAACCCTATCTCATCCTCGCTAAAAAAAAGAAAAATTAAGAAAACAGGAAGAAGACTGCACACATCGGCTCCGTGGAATCAGTTATGCCTTAGCTTTCGTTTCTCGGTTGTTATTTTACATCGTTTATCTTGCCGGCCTGGTTCGCCCATTTTACGACCCACGAGGATGGTTTTACGAGGACGCGTGCTTCTTTCGCCGGGTGACCGAACAACACTGACGGAAAAGATGCACACGTGTGGTGATGTGATGTGGTACGCTGTGTTCCCTGTTCGCCCGTTCGGCATGTATTTACTGTATTCACTTTATTTTTTTTTGTCCTCCTGTTCGCTCGTCATATAAGGGTATAAGCTTACGCACGTGCGTGCATGTTCGTTGAGGTCAAGTTTCACTCCCCAGAAAAGGGAGAGAGGGAGATCTGTGTTTACTTATTTCGCTTTATAAACTCTAGCGAAGAACTTTCGGACGTGCAGGGCGATTTGCAAAGAGGGATGAACCGAAAGAAAATGCATGAAGGAAGAGACGAAGGAAAAAAGCGAGATATGCTTATGCGAGGAAGGCAGGAAGGAAGGAAGGAAAGGAAGGAAGGAAGGAAGGAAAGGAAGGAAGGAAGGAAGGAAGGAAGGAAGGAAAGGAAGGAAGAAAGAAAGAAAGAAAGAAAGAAAGAAAAAGAAAGAAAAAAAAAGAAAGAAAGAAAGAAAGAAAAAAAGAAAGAAAGAAAGAAAGAAAGAGAGAAAAAAGAAAAAAAGAAAAAAAGAAAGGAAGAAAGAAAGAAAGAAAAAAAGAAAAAAAGAAAGAAAAAAAGGAGGCAAAGGGAGAAGGCAGGGTGGTCAACCAGAAAGACATCTGGTTGGCTTCTCTACACTAGGAAATTAAGAAAGAAGGGGACAAGAAACGTCACAGGAAAAAAGCAACATGTGACGAATGCAAAAAAAAAAAAGGAAAAAGACCTGAGTTCTCTGCGCATTGCAGTGGAATAATTTTAATACAGACAATAGCTTACGATGGCCAGGAAATTAACAAGAAAACGAAAAATAATGGATGTGATTTTCAGCATTAAAGAGGCACAGGACAATTGCAGAAAAAGTACTTGTCAGGGCCAGCAGCTCCAGCTATTAGGTGTAGTACGTTGACATATATCCCATTATTCTGCGTTTCAATCTTACGAACGAAATGAGCAGCTCTTATCATTGTTTTGCGGCTTACAGCCCCTCGACTGAAGCCGCACGCAATCTGCTTTGTGCAGCATCGCCTTGTCGTGGATCTGGCGCGCGAAACACCGGAGTTCAATTTTAACACTGTCACGCAACGGTTAATGCGACCTTTGTTAGGCCCTGTAGACGTGGCGAAGCGGCCGCACCCGAGGCACAGATCACAGCCTAGGACGAGTCCGCACAACCGATTCCGAAAGAGAACAGCACATATCGATAAACGTTCATGAAGAACAAAGATGTTCTTTCTATAGGGCTGTGGCAATCACAAATAATTGGCTCGATTCCGTAGCTTGACTGCCCATAGTTAGAAGTAGGCAGCGTGCACAAAACACATTACAATAATGTCTAGAAATTGACGTCTAAAATAACACCCACCAGTGTCCTCTACACTAGCTCTTCTTAGATTTTTTAAACGCTCTTGCTATCTTCCTTTTTCCCCTTTGGTGCCACTCTTGAAGTACACGCTTCTCAAGTACTGCTCTCATCAACCATATGGGGCCAGAATCCAAGAATTCTTCGTAAGCTATGGATCTGGACGTCTTCACTGTGTGCGAGGATTCGTTGGGCACGAAGGCACGCGCTTCAACGTTTCCTGGACAAGCACGTTGGAGCTTCAGATATGTAGAAAGTCTCTAGCACTGAATCGTAAGAAGAACCGAGACTCACACAAACGAAGCCGTGGCTTCTCAGGTCATCAGGAAGCCATCCGTTTCGCACCGACATAGACAACGCCATCTGCAGGGAAAAAAATACCATCCTCGACACTCACGAAAGCCGTCTCCGCAGATGGGAATTCCGTCACGTTCTGTACGTTCCGCGCGCGGTCCTCGACTCCCGGAGCCAAGAACGCGCAAAAATACTCGATAGCTTTGCTGCACGCCCGTGGAAGGCATGCACGGCGGATTGTGTTTTCGCTTGCCCGCGCGAGGTTCGTGCCCCAACGCGCGTCGTCCGAGTCCTCCGTTTTTGCACTCGTCTTGTTCCCTCCAGTTTTCGGCACCTCGTCCTGCCTCAAACAGTGCCGCCGATTGTCGCCACGTTGCCTCAAGGTCCACGGAAGGGACGTGCAAGACAAAGCAAGCCAGTTGTCTCTTCGTTCCTTCTCGCCCCGAAGACGAGGAGAGGAATGCGCGCGATGATGACTGCGCGGAAGTGGCGGACCGGAAACAATCCTCAGCCGCCATAACAGACCCCCTCCCCCCAATAAGGAAGGTGCGTAAGAGATGGAATGCCGAGATATGTTCTAGTATCAAGCTTTTTCCGGCTGTTGTATTACTTCCGGTCACCGTGTTCTATGAGAACCACGTTTTCAACCCGTATATATCATGATATCAATATATATGGCACTGCAGTTTCTGAGATATGGTTGGTAGAATAGTACGTACGTGTACAAGTTGCCTAACCTCGCCGATAGTGGCAGGCGTTCTTGTGGTGCCATCGTTTATTAGGCGTTTTGCTCGATGAATTCTGAAAAGAATCTGATAAGGTCACTGTCTTTCAATCGAATTCATGCCATTTCGTTTTGCAGACACAGTATACGTCGCTATGCATGCATGCGTTGCGTAGGCGTGTCGAACATGCATTGGCGAGCCCAAAGCTCCTCCATCGCGTATACTGCATGGAGAACGCATGGTGGGGCTTTAGGCGCGCCATGTGATGGGTGTGCAATGGTAACATAATTCAAGTATTAAAAAGGATGGACTGAAATATATACTGTGGTGGATGCAGAGAATGTGATGGACATCAAGCTGCTAGCAATGTGCCTGCCTCCACCCAGTATGGATGTAAACGAGTCAATCTTAATCGGTGAGGCCATGAAGGGTCCATCATATTTGCTCAGCTTAAGTTGCGGCGCAGTTGCTTTAGTTGACACGCGCAGTGCTAAAAGGGTACGTCACAAGCTTGCCAAAAGCAACTCGTCTTATTATGGGGTTATCAGATAGCTAAAGTGAAAAGAGTACGCGCACCCTACCTGCCCTACGTTTCTCTTACCGGGGCCCTCCTACTGTACTGTTGTGTATGTTCGCAAAGCTTGCCGGCTAGCCGAAGGCTTCACCAGAAAAAGCTAGAAAACAGGATGTTCAACTTTGTCGTTCAACAATTCGCGCACTATCCGCGCAATAAATCCATCTTTTTCTGCATGCACTACAAATATTTATGGGGAGAGAGGGTAAGGAATGGACATGTATACATGATGCGAGCCTCTCAAGATAATTCTGCAACGGTCCCGATAGATTACACAGCCCTTCCAATAGTAGAGCGGCAACTCTAACCAGCTCTCATGCCCTGCATGCAAATCGTAGGGATCGAAACAGCCCGAGACCCCAGACCATGGCAGCTAGAGAGATTCCAGACCACGAGACCTGTCTTTACTTATATGAAGTAAACAGCGTCCTCACTAAAAGCCAAGCAAGCTTTTATAGTCAGTTCCGAAGTAGAAATGGAAGTCGCCACTGTGATGAGTAAGCGATTGAGTACAAGCAAAAAAGAAAGTGTCTTTTTACCCCCTCTCAGCTTTTGTGGAATACTGTGCGGTAATGCACAGTGGAACGTTTTTTTGAGCATGGCCAGAAAACCCTGCCCATCGGTAGTGTAGGCTCTTGAAAACTTGTACGACAAACATAATAGCACAGCATGCGGCCTGGAATTTACAAAAAGTGCTCACAGTAGGCTATAGAACTCGCTCGGGTTCTGAAATTTTTTGCCGGCACTGCATTCGTAAAGCAATAAATATTTAATGAAGCTTTTAAAATAATACTTGAAGAAATATGTCTGGGACATTTGAAACTCAGCGGCGAACATATTGGAAACGTGATCTGAAGGCGCCGAAATGGGTCATGCCAGCATGACTTGTTGAAAAGAGTGCCCATAATGATTTTTCTAATTAGAAGCATTCCTAATGCACAGCTAAAAAAACAGATCAGACAGGCAGGACAAACACCGAGATTAAACTGTACAGAGTGCCCTATTTGCCGCCCCCCCCCCTTTTTTTTTTCTTTTCGTTCTTATCTGAATATTCCTCAACGTTTGACATAAAATAATGACGCAAGGTCAGTGCATAGGTCAAGTCCTTTATATCGGTCCGTCTAGGATTTTTCCTTCCTTCTTTCTTTCCTTCTTTGGAAGCAAGCACAATTTAACGAACCAGGCTTCCAGTAGGAAGACAGAGCACTAAAAAAGAGCCTTTTCTTACCCATCTGTTATCCTAATTATCCTCTCTCCTTTAAACCATCCCCGTCTTGATCATCGCTTAGCAAACACTGCGACTCATTACTCTTTCTAGTCTTCTTCACTCCGACTAGTCACCTCTTCCACATTTTGTCTCCGTCTTCAAAAGCCCTATTCATTCGCGGCGACGAGCTTATTCCGTCGACTCGACTCGGCTCCCGTTTACGACATAGCCTCAATCAAAGCCCCATTGTGTCTTTGTCTTTGGCCGGGATCCACTTGTAATGGCAGTAGTAGTAGTGCTCCGTTTGCATCGCCTTCCACTTATCCGGTGGCCTGCCGCGAGCGGCCAGAACGGTCCCCCGGCACCCTCATCCACTCTTTTTTATTAGAATTTCTTTTACATTTCACTCTTCACGAATTTCCCCCGAACTCGCATTGTCGGTCTTATTTCGAGCGTATCATTAGTGAACCGGCGGTTCACAATGACGCTGTGCATTGCGCTCGCTGCCTTAAACTGCCGGGAATGCTGCCGTCCTTACACGTCTCGACCCCTTCGAGTCTTTTCAAATCTTACAGGGCGAGACCTTTCTTCAAGGATCGGCTGCCGCCGTTGCCTACAGATGTACGTTTTGTTTTAAAGGATTTAGTTCCTTCAGTGCGATCTTCTAACAATAGATTCACGTTGTTCGCTCAAAAGGAGGATGACAAAGGACTGTCCTCGCGTTACAAGTCTTTGAAGAAAGGCGCTGGATTCGAAAGCCACTGGCGAAGGCGTCGGTGCTGTGTCGGAGCATAAGAGAGGGATCTCGACCCGATAACTCTTGAGAGAGGACTTCTTTTTCTTGATGTGCTTCTTGACTCTTAAATAGGGCTGACGCGAAGGCATCCGATTAGCGAAGCCTCGGTTGCTTGCAGCGTCTTCGTGCGCGAAGCGTGGCGAAACGATCCGCGGCTAAAGTAGCTGGGGATCCGGGATAGGTTGGAGCGGTATAGATCAAAGGAAGTAGGGAAGGAAATGTTTGCAAGGAGCATACATATAGGGTAGACAGTTTCTTTTGCATGTGTGAGTCGGTGTACGCACCTGGCGTCATAATTAGAAAAAAAAAGCACAGGTATGGCTTTGCTTATTACTCCTTATCTCGATATTGCGAAGTACCATTGACTGATTTGTGGGGTTTAACGTCCCA
The DNA here is from genome assembly GCF_013339725.1 of Rhipicephalus microplus. Classification (NCBI taxonomy): domain Eukaryota; kingdom Metazoa; phylum Arthropoda; class Arachnida; order Ixodida; family Ixodidae; genus Rhipicephalus; species Rhipicephalus microplus. Next base: position 89,225,871 of record NC_051175.1, on the reverse strand, counting down.
AAACCACCATTTGATTATGAGAGACGCCGTAGTGGAGGGCTCCGGAAATTTAGACCACCTGGGGTTCTTTAACGTGCACTCAAATCTGAGTACACGGGCCTACAACATTTCCGCCTCCATCGGAAATGCAGCCGCCACAGCCGGGATTTGATCTCGCGACCTGCGGGTCAGCAGCCGAGTACCTTAGCCACTAGACCACCGTGGCGGGGATTGCGAAGTACCATGGCCTTTTCAGAGTAATTAGCTGGGTTAGTTAAAGCAAGGTTGGATATTCGGCTGCTTGTATGTGAATCTATGAAATACAGCGCACGAACAGACAAACAATGGGATGTTTGTCTTTGTTCCCTTCTTTGTCCGTTGTCATCTCCTACGCTACTGGTTGAAATTACTTAGAACACTGCATTGGATCCGTTTCGAGTCATTACGAGAACTAGGAAGGAAATGAGCAGACGCAGAAAGGCAAAAGAGCAATTCTATACTGTTTCTGTCTGTGTCGACTAGTTTGTTTTAATGAAGGAGCTGTTCTTCAGATCATTCATTGTATTTCGTATGACGTAGCTATCACCATCAACGGATATGTGTTAGAGAAATTTGGTATACCCCAAAAGGCAGCTGAAAACCATCAAACGGGCATGTGGCCCTGTGCAGGTACTAGACAACTATCATTATCATAAATGGGTGTGTGCCACAGAAATTGAGTAAAGCCTGCTAATCACCATTGGTCCACTAATAAATGAAAAAGTGGCAACAGTCAGGCCAACAAAAGGCTGAGAAGCGACGGCGGCAAGCATTACATCCCTACTGGAAATACTATATCAGAGAATACTAAAGAACAGAATAGACAAGGACAGCTGCGAGGAGACCTCGAAGCGATGGACGCATCGGTCGATATATGAGAGGTTCGTGCGAATGCTTGGTTTGAGCGCGAGGTTCTATCTATGAAATTTGGGTATCTGTGTCGGGCCTGTGGCTGCATACTGAAGCTTTTGTGCACACAGCGCGAATACACAACCTAAAGATTCACAGGGACCAGTGCATACTATAACCTGTTGATAGACTGCGGTGGTCCTTGTGAATCTTTTGTTTGTGTCTGCGTGTTGTGTGCACAAAAGTTACAGTATGCAGACACACCAACTAGTCCAACTTCCCGTATTATTTCAGTGTCTGTGACTGTCCGTGGTTTAACTCTAACCTATGTGCGCTGAGAATCAACGTTGAAGCAACCTATAGCATCACCTACCTAAATGTTTGCAATGTCCTAGAACCAACCTAGAAATGACCTGAATCACCTACAGCTAAAGCCTAGAAACAATCTACAAGCAACCAGATTAGTCTTCAGAATCTTCCAGTTTCTATGTTTCTAGCCCAGCGTGGCTTAGAGGAAGCTCCACCATTTTTATTTTCTTTTAGTCGTGTGTGCTGTAAATGCATCAAAATGCTATGCGTTATACAACCACACAAACATGCACACTGTTTCATATACTTGATCGTATAGTCGTTACTGGCGTTAATCGTTGCATCATTGCGCTGTCGCCTGCTATAATCTCCTGGTCGACAGCTCGACCACGCTTGAAAGGTGTTGGTTTCAGGTCTGAATCCCGACTTAGGGTGCATTTTGGCGGTACTAGAGCCTTTCTTTTTTATATATGCCCAAGAATTTCCACCGTAGCCTCGCGCTATCGACGAATGGGGATGATTGCTTTCATTTTCTTGTAATGCTCGTATAGGAAGTGAATAGTTAATTGCCATGAATATGCGCATATATGGCATATATACTTAACTCTGAAAGCAAGTAGTGCCTATTAGAGAAAAGGAGCCAGGTGGCACGACACTACTACACTGCACGAGACAAATATATATATATATATATATATATATATATATATATATATATATATATATATATATATATATATATATATATATATATATTGTTTGCATATCAACAAAATACTCATTGTTAAAAGATAAACATTACTCGACTCCCTGATATTCAAGGGTGAATTCATAAAGTAGACATGTATCTTCGTTGATGGCTCTTTCGAAGAAGAGATGTCAGCGAACAAAGAACAGCTCTCTCTCTCTCGCTCAATTTCTCCTTTCCGCTTTCTAAACATCGCGGCATCCTAGAGAGAAAACTAACACGACGTGTTAGGCTAGTGAGATGGTCATGGCGAGGCACACGTAATGAACAATAAACTCATTAGCAGTAATAGGCGCAACACAGTGCTGAGATAACAAATGTAGCAGCAAGATAGGGTTATACAGAGCAGTATAGCTCGCTGCCTTCACCGTGCCGATAATCAAGTTATCAAAGTGGGCTTTGAAGCCCGGTCAAGCGTGACCCCTTTTATACGCTGGTCGTCCCAGTTTTTTCTTGGCCAGTGTTAGTCGCAGGAGAAAGGCAAGGGACGAATGTAGGTCAATCCAGTTATAACTTCGTACGGAAAACAGATTGGATAAATGAATTAGACTGGTAGCAACATTGAAGAAGACTACGCGATTAAGTGGTTACTGTATAATAATAAACAAGGAAAATTGGGCCCTATGGTGCCGAGAACGGAACCAGCATCGCCGAAACGGATGCTTGAGCGACAGAAAGGAAGACTATCCGAGAAGAACAAAGAAAACAACTATAAGCTGGTGAAAGAAGATGGCTCATATTCAAAACAGGGCAACATAAAGAAGGAATATCATCGTGAGTTGCAGAATCAAAAGAACAGTACCATGCTCAATATGATCCCTTCTTTGTACTTAGAGAGTGCTTCATTCGCGCAATCGCTCGACAAAAAAAAAAAAGGCATATCTGATAAGCAAACTACCCCAGTGAAATCAGCGGATAAACCTTGAAGGTAAATATAATGCAACGAAACCTTATTGACTGCGGATCTTCACCGGTATCCAGTCGCAGTGTGCCAGAAGTGTCGTTTAAGATAAGCAAAGGACGAACGAGAGGGCGCTATGTAAGCAAAGCAGGATAGGGGGCGCTCGGAGGTGGGAGGAGGCGGTGTCACGGTGGGCGGAGTCGGGTGCATCGTGAAATTGCCCGTGAACGCGTCCTCTCGCGTGGTCCTCGCGCTTACTCGGCTTCTTGCAGTGAGGGGGCGCCACGTGTGCCCGCTGCCTATCTCCCTTCTCGAAATGCACAAACGACTTGTCGTCTACCGCTGCCTCACCGTATACCATGCTGTACTCCAGTCGGGGTAGAGTGGCGACGAAACAGAAAAGTTTTCACAATGTTGCCGGCAGCAATGAATGTGGTTATGGCGTGCGTGCGTGTGTGTGTGTCGGGGTGTAGCGAGCGACGAGCAACCCCTAGCGGAGGCGGCTTGACTTGAAAGAAACGCTCACACTTCAGCTGCGCATGAGTGCACGGAACTCGCATGTGTGTGAAGGTCAGGCGCACTCTAAGCCGGCATCCGTTTATACGTCATGCTAGCTGCCAAAGAAACGCCTTGTTCGGGTGGCTACTTGGATGATTCCTAGAAGTTGCCAAGTAGACCGTGTTACTGTAACTTGTACACATTCGTTTGTTTCGGGAGTGCAACGTAGCTCCGTTACGATGGGCGAGCGCTGGCTGAGAATGCCGTGCTTCTGTAAAAGGGAAATAGTGCCTCAAGTGCGTGTCGCCGCACCGGAACACCAACGTTTGCTTTGAGGGTGGGATGATCTTGTACTGGAATCTGAAGGAGCCCTCCAGATCTACTTCCCTAAAAACGAAAGAAAGAAAACGAAACTCTGGAAACAAGTTCAGACGTTCCAACCTCACAAGTGAACAAATTAATTAAATAATAATAGGGTTATTTAGATTTTCAAAACGTTCTTTTGATGATAAGTCGATGGGGACCCGAGTCAAGTGTGTATTCCAGGCGCTTACCCACAATCGAATTTCAGGAAGGGGGGGGGGGGAGGGCGAGGAGGCAAGGTCTTACAGTTCAAAACAAGAGGAAGGAGGAGGAAGAAAGTTTAAGCGGAAAGACAGGGAGGTTAGCCAGTTCTTAGACCGGCTGGCTACCCTGTGCTGGGGAAAGTGGTGAGGGGAATGAAAGATGTTAAAAAGAAATGTTGAAAACAAAATATTTCTATGGGAAAAAGAGAGAAGTTGCCCGCGAATATAGATGGCGCCAAATTCTTAGAAAAAAATGAGAACAAATTGGATCGCAACATAAGTGGTGACTAAAGCCGCTATTGAGAGCACTGCGTTAGTGGCCGACAGGACGAATTTCAAGAGAGGGGGGGGGGGGGAGGAATTCTCTTACCTTTTTTTTTTTTTTTGCCTACCCGCCTGGTGTATGTGATTGCGCTTGTATATATATCCTTTACTTCCCTAGCATGAATTCTTTTCAAAAATTTTGCAAGCATCGTTAAGCTTTCACATGACAAGCTTCTCGCTATCTATGCTGACAAGAATGCTCCTTTTGTTTCTCTGCTAGATATTCATGGCGGCTTTCCTTGGCAGCATGTCATCTTCAAGTGTGAAGGCGCGGGTTTGATTCCGCTCGCACGCACGGCCACACGAACGCACAGACACACACAACCGCACGCTCACACACGTGCAAACATGCACATCTATCTATCTATCTATCTATCTATCTATCTATCTATCTATCTATCTATCTATCTATCTATCTATCTATCTATCTATCTATCTATCTATCTATCTCGCACACGTAGTCGACCCATATGCACACTGCGTAAACAGTGTCCCTTTTTGTCCCCTCTTTGCGGGCGCACTGAAGCGGCGGTGTCGCCGTCAAATGCCGGCTTCCGATTGAAGAGGGGCGCACTTTTCTTAGAGTTGCTTCTCTCGTCTCAAGTGGGAGCATAGCGTGTGTACATAGGGAGGCACACAAACATTTCCGTTACGTGACTTCGATAGCGGCGCGTACTGGAACGAAGCCTGTATAGCGAAGGCGTGACGCGGGTTACGAAAGAAGCTCGCCTTTTCAGCCTGCGCTGCGAGCGGCGCGCGAGACTTTTCAAGTGGAAAACAGCTTCGAGTGCTGTAGCTGACAACCCCCCCCCCTTCCCCCGCTTTCGAACACCCTTCAAGCCAGGCGTGCCGCCGAACAAATGCGGTGTTTGTTTAAGCGAATGGTGCGGCTCTTTCGCTGCATAAAATGAAAAAAGATCGCGTTACCAATTGCTTTTCACAGCAAAGCTGTTATGCTCAAAGTTTAGCGTGTGTCGTAGATAAAAAAAATTATCTTCGTGAGCCGGCACATGCACTCTTCATCCTTCACTTGGCTCCCAGAGCCCTTGCAGCCATTTGTCCCGCGTAGGATGCAGTAACTCTGATGAGGAAGAGAGCGAGTGCAGAAAGAGAGGAAATCTTGGCGAGCCGAGATTAGGCCCCGCAAAAACACGTTCCGAACGTGAGCGTCGTATAACCACTTGGCTATCCTGCAAGCTAGACGAAATCAGCACTGCCTAGTATTGCAAGAAATCGGGGCAAAGAATCCAAGTTGAGGAGGAAAGTTGCGAGAGCGAGGAAAAGGAGGGAGTAAATCGTAGCATGAAGGACTACGGAAGTGCCAAAAAAAAAAAGAGAGGACGAGATGGGAAAAAAAGAAGCAAGAGATAAAGAAAGAACCAGAAGAAAAGCAAAAGAAAGATTGAAAGAGCGAGAAAAGGGGGAAAATATGCAGACGGAGAAAGACACACATATAAATAGACACACACAAAAAAAGAGGTACAGCATATCGAAGAAGTGAATGATGATGAGTGGGGTGAAGCGTCCGTCCGTCTGTGTGTCCGTCCGTCCGTGCTTCCATTTGTCCGTCTGCCTGTCTGTCTGTCTCAATATTGTCACGGGGTCGTGACGTGGCCGAAGACAGGAGACTTCGTGTTGGGATTTAACTGTTTATTTGGGCGAACTTGTGCCCTGTAAACGGAAAGTCCAATTACAGCAGCAGTCTCGCACAGATAGCAGTCTCGGACTGGTAGCGGCGAACGGAGCGTCGGTCTTCGATCAACAACTGATAAGCGGCGAAGCGCGTCGGCATTTATACTCTTGCCGTCGAATGTTCTAGCGTTATCGCTGGCGGTGGCGTAGGTTCCAGAACAATCTGTACCATTCGCACAGTGGGCGTGATCTTATCGAAATGATCTACTACAGTCCGGAACCTTCTCGAAAACTGCAGGCGCGGTTTGCGCTGAGAATCGTGTGGTGTTTTGGGACGATAACAAAGACTTGGAAAATGGAACGTGGCATTGCCCCCCTCTGAAAAAAAGGCATCGTCCCGATGCTTTAACTAAAGATGAAGGTACAATAATAATGCAAGAAAGTACAATGAATAAATTACGATACAACAATAATAAAAAAAACCCAGTTTCAGTTTGTTAACGCGCATGAAACGGCTTGAGGCGCGCGACATGGACGACTTCAGGTCGCGATCGGCGTCGTTGAGAGTTCGTGATGCCGTCGGGAACAACCTCGTAATCAAGTGGGTCGAGACGTCGAACCACCCTGTACGGTCCGAAGTACCGTCGCAGAAGCTTTTCACTTAGTCCACGTCGGCGTATCGGCGTCCACACCCAAACACGTTCACAGGGCTGGTATTCCACGAAGCGTCGTCGAAGGTTGTAACGGTGGCTGTCGGTCGTCTGTTCATTCTTGATACGGAGACGCGCAAGTTGTCGGGCTTCTTCGGCGCGTTGAAGGTACTCGCTCACATCGAGGTTTTCTTCGTCGGTGACGTTGGGTAACATGGCATCGAGCGTCGTTGCCGGGCTCCTTCCGTAGACCAATTTGTATGGCGATATCTGCGTCGTCTCCTGCACCGCCGTGTTGTATGCGAAGGTCACATACGGAAGAATGGCGTCCCACGTCTTGTGTTCGACATCGACGTACATTGACAGCATGTCGGCGATCGTCTTGTTAAGCCGCTCGGTGAGGCCGTTGGTCAGTGGGTGGTACGCTGTCGTCCGGCGGTGGTTTGTTTGGCTGTATGCTGAGATCGCTTGAGTTAAGTCGGCAGTGAATGCCGTTCCTCTGTCGGTGATAAGGACCTCCGGGGCGCCATGACGTAGGACGATATTTTCGACGAAGAACTTAGCTACCTCGGATGCACTGCCTTTTGGCAGGGCTTTTGTCTCGGCATAGCGGGTGAGGTAGTCGGTAGCTACCACGATCCACTTGTTTCCGAAAGCCGACGTCGGGAACGGCCCCAGTAGGTCCATACCAATCTGCTGGAAAGGTTGGCAAGGTGTATCAATTGGCTGCAGAAGTCCCGCTGGCCTTGTCGGCGGTGTCTTGCGTCGCTGACAGTCCCGGAATGTCCTCACATAACGAGTGACGTCGGTGGTAAGACGTGGCCAGTAGTACCTTTCTTGTATCCTCGCGAGCGTGCGAAAAACACCGAGGTGCCCTGCCGTCGGATCGTCGTGCAGGGCCTGCAGGAGTTCTGGTCGCAGAGCTGAAGGCACCACAAGGAGGTACTTAGCTCGAACCGGTGAAAAGTTTTTCTTTTGTAGAAGACCGTTTCGTAGAAATAACGACGCAAGTGCGCTCTGGAATACCTTCGGGACTTCGGCGGTCCTGCCTTCGAGGTATTCTATTAGGGCCTTAAGTTCCGGGTCGGCCCGCTGTCGTTCAGCGAAGTCGTCGGTAGTTATCGTTCCCAAGAAGTAGTCGTCATCCGGGTCATCGGGTAGCGGTTGGTCGACAGGCGCACGAGAGAGACAGTCGGCGTCGGAGTGTTTTTTGCCGGACTTGTAAATGACAGTAATGTCATATTCTTGAAGTCTCAGGCTCCATCGTTCGAGGCGACCTGAAGGGTCCTTCAAGGTGGCTAGCCAACACAAGGCGTGGTGGTCGCTCACAACTTTGAAGGGCCTGCCGTAGAGGTAGGGGCGAAATTTCGACGTAGCCCAGATGATGGCGAGGCACTCCTTTTCTGTTGTGGAATAATTTGCTTCTGCTTTGGATAGCGATCGGCTGGCGTAACTAATAACCCTTTCAAGTCCGTCAGCACTCTGCACAAGAATGGCGCCAAGACCTACGCTGTTTGCGTCAGTATGTATTTCTGTCACGGCGAATTCGTCGAAATGGGCAAGTAACGGAGGCGTCTGGAGGCAATGTTTAAGCTCCTGGAAAGCGTGTTCCTGTAGCGTTTCCCACTTGAACTCCACGTCGGCCTTGGTAAGGTTAGTGAGAGGATCGGCGATGCGAGCGAAGTTTTTCACGAACCGCCTTTAATAGGCGCACAGGCCCAGATATCGGCACACGGCTTTCTTGTCAGTGGGCGGCGGGAAGTCGGCAATGGCGGCTGTTTTCCGTGGATCGCGACAAACTCCAGACTTGCTGATAACGTCCCCCAGAAACAAGAGCTCCTCATACGCAAATCTGCACTTTTCTGGCTTCAGTGTGAGTCCGGAAGTCTTGATGGCTTGAAGTACAGCTTCAAGGCGCCGAAGATGCTCGTTGAAACTCGAGGAAAACACGACGACGTCGTCCAAGTACACAAGGCAAGTCTGCCACATCAATCCTGCCAGTACTCTATCCATAACGCGTTGAAAAGTTGCAGGCGCTGAGCAAAAGCCGAATGGCATCACCTTGAACTCGAAGAGGCCGTCCGGTGTTATAAACGCCGCGTCTTCTCTCGGTCTCTTTCGTTGACTTCGGTTTGCCAATAGCCAGTCTTGAGGTCCATTGACGAAAAGTACTTGGCGTTATGGAGCCGATCAAGTGCGTCGTCTATTCGTGGGAGAGGATACACGTCCTTTCTTGTGATTTTGTTCAGGCGGCGATAATCGACGCAGAAACGTAGGGTCCCATCCTTTTTCTTCACTAACATCACGGGGGATGCCCATGGACTCTTGGACGGCTGGATAATGTCATCCCGCAGCATTTCATCAACTTGTCTCTTCATGGCCTCACGTTCTCGCGTCGAAACCCTGTACGGACTCTGACGGAGTGGTCTGGCATTTTCTTCGGTTATGATGCGATGTTTCGTGATTGGGGTCTGCCGAATTTTCGATGACGACGAAAAGCAATCTTCGTATTGTAGGAGTAGGGCCTTGAGCTGTTCTTGCTTATCGTTCGGAAGTCTGGGATTGAAGTCGGAAGCTATGGGAGGGGCTTGGTTCCTCTGAGCAGGTTCCGCAGAATCGGTGAGGGCGAAAGCACTGGTGGCTTCGACAATTTCTTCGATGTATGCGACCGTTGTTCCTTTGTTCACATGTTTGTACTCATTGCTGAAATTCGTGAGGATAACCGTTGCTTTGCCTCCCCGCAGCTCTGCGATTCCCCTTGCGACGCAAATATTTCTGGTGACCAACAGATGCTGACTGCCTTCAACGACGCCTTCGAAGTCAGGTGATTTAGGAGCGCCGACTGAAATAATGACGCTTGAGCGAGGCGGAATGGTGACTTGTTCTTCCAGCACATTCAAGGCATGGTGTCCTGACGGCGTGCGCGGCGGTAGTGCTTCTTCTGTGGATAACGTTATCGACTTTGTTTTTAGGTTGATGACAGCACCATGGAGGCATAAGAAGTCCATGCCAAGGATGACATCTCTCGAGCAACGCTGTAGGACTACGAAGTCTGTAGGATAAATACGGCCGTTAATGGTGACTCTCGCTGTGCAGATTCCTGCAGGCGTTACGAGATGACCTCCGGCTGGGCGGATTTCAGGGCCTTTCCAAGCTGTCCTAACTTTCTTTAACTTCGCGGCGAACGACCCACTGATGACAGAATAGTCGGCTCCAGTATCGACGAGAGCGGTCACACTGTGGCCGTCGATAAGAACGTCGAGGTCGCTAGTTCGCCGTCTCGCATTACAGTTAGGGCGTGGCGTCGGGTCACGGCTGCGTCGGCTTGTTCCGCTGCTTCCATGTTGCGTCGTCAGACCACCTTCGGTAAGTGAGCTTTCGCCGTCAGGGCTTTGCCTGGTTGGCGTTGTGTTCGGAAAGCTCCGTCGCGGCGTCCTCGTCGTCAGAGGATCTTCGGTAGTTCGTCGCACAGCAACCGCACCTCCACCGGTTGCTGCCCTTAGTTTCCAGGATACGGGCTAGGAGACCGGCCCCGCGTTGGGCCAAAGTACTGCCGGTGGTGCGGTGACGTGCGGCGGCTGGGCGACGGCGAACGCGAAGGGCTTCGTGGTGTCCACCGAGTTCCTGTCAGGTAGTCGGCGATGTCACGTGGTCGTTCTCCTGGCTGTGGACGCGGTGCATTGACGGCGAAGCCACGCAGTCCCATCTGTCGGTACTGGCAACGGCAGTATGTGTGTCCGGCCTCGCCGCAGTGGTAACAGAGCGGGCGATGGTCAGGTGTGCGCCAGACGTCAGTCTTCCTCGGTGCACTGCGCTGGGCCGCTGGCGAACGGTATGACGTCGGTGGGGGTGGTGGCGGCGGTGGCGTCTGCCGACGGAAGTGCGATGGGGCGGCGTTTTGGCGTGGACGGGGAGGAGCGTTGTGGCGCAGTGCAGCGGCGTAGCTCATAGCTTCCGGCTCGGGCAGCGGTGCGTGGGGAATTTGAAGCGATTGCCGAACTTCTTCTCGCACCATGTCGGCGATTGAATCCACTTGAGGCTGCGCCGAAGGCAACAGCTTGCGCAGCTCTTCCCGCACGATCGCTCGGATCGTTTCACGCAGGTCTCCATAGTTACTGGCTTGAGCAGCAGCGCAGTCTGCAGTCAGGCGACGATTATACTGTATGGTGCGCATGTCCAGGGTCTTTTCGATAGTGGTCGCTTCGGGTACAAATTCTTGGACGGTTTTCGGTGGGTTTCTCATCAGTCCCGCGAAGAGCTCCTGTTTGACCCCTCGCATGAGGAAACGAACTTTTTTCTCCTCAGGCATGTCTGGGTCAGCGTGACGGAATAGTTTAGTCATTTCTTCTGTGAAATTGGCGACATTTTCATTTGGTAGCTGAACCCGGGTCTCTAATAAAGCAGCGGCCCTCTCTTTGTGACCGACGCTCGCGAACGTTTGCAGGAATGCGCCGCAGAAAACATCCCACGTTCGGAGCGTGGACTCCAGATTTTCGTGTCAGGTCCTTGCGGTGTCTTCCAAATAAAAGAACACATGACGCAGCTTTTCGTCATGGTCCCAGTGGTTGAGGGCGGCCTCACGGTCGTATGTTTCTAGCCAGGACTCCGGGTCTTCGAATGGTGACCCATGGAAAATTAGTGGTTCCCTGGGTTGATGCATGACCATCGTGGGCTGGGACGCTGCGGTTGTCATTGTCGCTGCAGTCGCGGTCATGGCCTTGGTCTTCCGCGCCTTGTCTTGTAGAAGCCCGTACTCTGGTGGTAGCCCTTGCTGTCGGCGGCTTGTTCGCTGCTCCTGGTTGGCGTCGGCGTCTTCTCCGCGACGTGGGCTGGGTTCACGACTTGACAGGGGCGTCCGGTACATGAACGAAGCAGCACCTCCACCAGATGTCACGGGGTCGTGACGTGGCCGATGACAGGAGACTTCGTGTTGGGATTTAACTGTTTATTTGGGCGAACCTGTGCCCGGTAAACGGAAAGTCCAATTACAGCAGCAGTCTCGCACAGATAGCAGTCTCGGACTGCTAGCGGCGAACGGAGCGTCGACCTTCGATCAACAACTGACAAGCGGCGAAGCGCGTCGGCATTTATACTCTTGCCGTCGAATGTTCTAGCGTTATCGCTGGCGGTGGCGTAGGTTCCAGAACAACCTGTACCGTTCGCACAGTGGGCGTGATCTTATCGAAATGATCTACTACAGTCCGGAACCTTCTCGAAAACTGCAGGCGCGGTTTGCGCTGAGAATCGTGCGGTGTTTTGGGACGATAACAAAAACTTGCGAAATGGAACGTGGCAATATACAAAATTTGCAACTATTGGAAAAAACTAACGCCATCTAGTGATATTATTTCCTAGGACATATACACACAACATCATCTATTGAGCAATCCATAAACTAGAAATTTCTACATACTACTACTACGATCACTACATATAATACTACTACTACTACTACTACTACTACTACTACTACTACTACTACTACTACTACTACTACAGAGGCTGGAACGACCCACAGCCTAAGGAGCCTCTCTCCTTAATGAAAGCAAGCATTCTGTGTAGTATGGTATATAGCAGTAACGTAGCCAGAAATTTTTTTGGGGAGGGTTGGTAGAGGGGGGGGGGGACAACCATACTTTCCGTGTGTTCATGTCTGCGCTTGTATGCGTACGTGTGTATAGAAGCATGTAGAATTCAAAATTTTCGGGAAATTAGAACTGCCAACCCCCCAAAACTCTTTCGCTACGCCCATGATGTATATGTAGGCTTGAAAAACAGAGAGGTGACAATGCAAAAGCATAGTCAAGCTGTGACCAGCTAGGCGGCCACAAGTTTTACTGCCATCCAGCTTTGCGCTCCTTTGTGAAAGCTGCGCTAATTTTGGTGAAGTATGCTAGCACGCACGTTTTGTGTAAGTGGCTTCAATTGAATTGCATGAGGGTGTTGTACAAGCACGGCGCATGCATTCTGGAAAAAGTGTGTTTAGCAAAAAAATGCACTCGAACATTTAAATTAATGCGAATAAAGTACCTTTAGTACGCCTTCGCTGTGTATGTTTAGAACAAATGTGTGACAATTTAGAGCACGATGTACTCTGCTGCGAGAGTGCAGTAAGCTATCTCAGTTTCGGGAAGCAGCATGTGTGTTTATAAAAACTGTTCAACTACTTAGAATACTTCCTATAGTACTATACGGCAGAGCAGAGCGCAGTTCAAAATACCACGGTGACACTCGCCGCTCAGGTTTTTTTTTTTTGCTGGTTTCTGTGTGTAAACAAATGTTGGACGATTTAGAGCATGATTCACTCTACTATAGGAGAGCAATGAGCTGTCCAGTTACCATCAGAAGTTGTGTGTTTAGATAAAGTATTTACGATTTAGAGTACCAGGTTATTTACTATGAGAGAGCAAAAAGCCGTACCGGATTCCCTTCCTCCGGATGAAAGTTTTGCGCTTAGAGAAAGTGATTAACAATTCAGAGTACTTCGTAGTTTACTACAGGATAGCAGGAAGCAGTACCATAAAGAACCTAAGTCCTGTGTTTGCAAAAAGTGGTTAACGATTCAGAGGATTTGGTACTCTATATGGAAGAGCAATGAGGCTGTGTTTTTAGAAAAAAAATCACAGCATATCTACGGAGTGAATGATGATGAGTTGGGCGAAGCGTCCGTCCATCCGTGCGTCGGGACGGTCAGACAGAGGCTCGAACGCGTGGATGGACGTCCATGAGTTCCTGCTTACGTTCGTCCGCTGTCTGTCCGTCCTTGCTTCCATCCATACGTGCTTCTTTACGTCCGCTCGACCATTCGTTTGTCCGGGCTTCCGTCTATCCGTCTTGACGGAAGGATGAATGGACAGATGAACGGACGGACGCTTCGCCCAAATTTCATCATTCACTCCGTGGATATGCTGCAAAAACCACCTACCCCATCTTGTTATATTGTCTCGGTGGCAATATTATTCCCTAGGACATATACACACAACGCCATACATTGATATTGAGTTTGTCATAATCTAGAGGTGGCTGCATACTACATACAGAGGCGGGAACAACCCACGGCCTGAGAAGCTTCACTTTTAAATGTTGTTAACGATTTAGCACAATTGGCACTCCACTGTTGGAAAATATAAAGCCATCCCGCGGGCCCACATGGATAGCCGGAAGTGAAAGGGCGTTTAGAAAAAATTGGTGGCAGATGCATGAGGTGAATGATGATGAGATTGGGCGAAGCTCCTGGAAATAATACCGTGAAATTTTTTTCCGTTATTTCGCCTGGCGATATGCACGATTCCTCGCCGCTTCCCAATGTCGGACGTTTTCAAGATCTGCTTCGCGGCGTTGACGTGCTGCCTCGGCCCCTCATTCCCGCATGGAATTAAGGATCTTGCCGATGCTGACGTGCTGCTGCACCTTCTTATTCACGTACGGCGGGATCTTGCCGACGCTGCCTTGTTGATGTGGCTTCTTGTTCCCGTACAGCAGGATCTTGCCGACGCTGACGTGCCACTGCAGCTTCTTGTTCACGTACGGCAGGATGTTGCCGACGCTGCCTTGCTGATGTGGAATCTCGTTGCCGTACGGAAGGATCTTGCCGACGCTGCCTTGTTGATGTGGCTTCTTGTTCCCGTACAGCAGGATGTTGCCGACGCTGCCTTGCTTATGTGGCCTCTCGTTCCCGTACGGAAGAATCTTGCCGACGCTGACGTGCCGCTGCGGCTTCTTGTTCACGTATGGCGGGATCTTGCCGACGCTGCCTTGTTGATGTGGCTTCTTGTTCCCGTACAGCAGGATCTTGCCAACGCTGACGTGCCACTGCAGCTTCTTGTTCACGTACGGCGGGATCTAGCCGACGCTGCCTTGTTGATGTGGCTTCTTGTCCCCGTACAGCAGGATGTTGCCGACGCTGCCTTGCTGATGTGGAATCTCGTTCCCGTACAGCAGGATCTTGCCGACGCTGACGTGCCACTGCAGCTTCTTGTTCACGTACGGCGGGATCTTGCCAACGCTGCCTTGCTGATGTGGCTTCTTGTCCCCGTACAGCAGGATGTTGCCGACGCTGCCTTGCTTATGTGGCCTCTCGTTCCCGTACGGAAGAATCTTGCCGACGCTGACGTGCCGCTGCGGCTTTTTGTTCACGTATGGCGGGATCTTGCCGACGCTGCCTTGCTGATGTGGCTTCTTGTTCCCGTACAGCAGGATGTTGCCGACGCTGCCTTGCTTATGTGGCCTCTCGTTCCCGTACGGAAGAATCTTGCCGACGCTGACGTGCCACTGCGGCTTCTTGTTCACGTATGGCGGGATCTTGCCGACGCTGCCTTGCTGATGTGGCTTCTTGTTCCCGTACAGCAGGATGTTGCCGACGCTGCCTTGCTTATGTGGCCTCTCGTTCCCGTACGGAAGAATCTTGCCGACGCTGACGTGCCACTGCGGCTTCTTGTTCACGTATGGCGGGATCTTGCCGACGCTGCCTTGCTGATGTGGCTTCTTGTTCCCGTACAGCAGGATGTTGCCGACGCTGCCTTGCTTATGTGGCCTCTCGTTCCCGTACGGAAGAATCTTGCCGACGCTGACGTGCCACTGCGGCTTCTTGTTCACGTATGGCAGGATCTTGCCGACGCTGCCTTGCTGATGTGGCTTCTTGTTCCTGTACAACAGGATCTTGGCGGCGACGTCGCGCAGCTTCCTGGCGCGCTTCTGCCTCGCGTGCTCTAGCTTGTTGCGAAAGACGGCGACGCCAACACGGTGCCGAAGGCGCCACTGCTTCCGACTCCGCCGGGAAGGTCACCAGCCGTTTGGTAGCGTATGTTTCTCAGCTCGCGACTGCTTCTGCGCAGAGCTGATCAGACGAGCGGACGAGACGACGGTGAGTCAAACAAGGTTTATGTACAGCATATATACAGAGGCGTTACAATTTCGGCACTGGGGCCGACAGAGACTCGAAGAGCCGAGCTCCTCTCTCTAACACATAGTTCAGCCTTTCGCCTAAGACCGCTGACTCACACACATGTCGGCACTCCGACACGGGGACGCCTCTCACATAGGACCGCCGATCGCGACGCGCCGCAGGGCTTCTTTTATTTACACCGGGTCCAACCAAAATGTCCAATCAGAAGCGCCGCTGGTCGTCCGGGCAGATTCCGCCAATGGGGCCGCCGCGCCATGCTTCAGACCACCTGACACGAGGACGCCGGCTCGCTGTCACGTGCGCAACTGACTCACTGCACGTGGGCCAGAGGAGCGCCGCGCGTGTTCACGCCGTCGAGGTGATCGCGCCAGGCAGACTGCGGGCTGGCCTTGACCCAGATTGCCCTTTTCAGAGGCACGGTCGTTTGACGAGGACTCGCTGGCATAACAGCACCCCCGCCGCCAGACAATGCACCGGAAAGACGAGCTGCTTCCACAGGGGCTCGGATGTCAGGTGCGCTCGTTCGCCAGGTCCCTCCAGGTTCGCCTCCAGGGCCATGGGGAGACTACAGCTCCAGACTGTTCCGGGAACACATCCCATTTTGACGACGGATCCCAGCCCCACTGGCTTGTCGCCACAACTTGCTGACCAGCTTCACTCGTCTCTTCTGACCATCTTCGGTTTCAGCACTTGTCGATGGTTCTGCAACTTGCCAAGAACGGATCGACAACAGACAACACACGACACACGCAAGTGCCTTCGGTCACCCGACAGAACACCAGACAAAGTATAGTACAACATATACCTATCTACGTGTCTATCGGAATTTTGTTCCCTCTACATCAAGAGGCACATGTGGGACACAAGACTCTTAAAATGACAACTCAATTTTTTTTTCCACGTACAACAACGTAACGAATTAGAATACCACATAAAGTTGGCCCCTTGAGATCACTCTGAACGAGAGCGCTCAGCCCAGGTCGTGATGAGGTCAAAATTTTGCCCCGAATCGCCAGCGAGAAACCGAAAGGTTGAGAAGTTACTAGCTGGAACGCACTGCTCAATGCACCTGCATTAGCGTTTACCTTTCCCTTTTTTTTAGCGAACGTCAAAGTTGCGCTGTGGAGCAACATGCTCCACCTCAGTAACCGGCCACTTTTAGGCGACGATACCTATGCGGCACCAAGAGCGGCTCACACTTGCGACGTTGCACAGGGGAACAACGATACGGCTTGCTACTGATTGACTCCTCACCGCTTAGCTCGATATCGTGTTCGATCACCCTCATGTTTCCGGGGCGGTCCGAAAACACGTCTTCAAACTCGGAACCAATCTTTCTCAGGTCCTCTTTCTCAGGTCCTCCTTCACTTAAGCTAGGCTCTAGGTTTATCTGCTCCCAAATTACTTTCGATCCCCCTTCGATCACCTCACTAGAACTCAAATTTTCTGCTCCCTCTTCCTCTGAAGCCTTCAACAGCTGATTTACGACCGCTTGATGTTGAACATTGGGTTTCATCAAGTTGTAAATTTTGTTCTGCCGCCTTCCTACTTGCACCTCATAAGTTGTATCGCAAGGCTTCGATAATACTGTGGCGGGCCCTTCCCAATCAACCCTCAAGCTTGTTCCTTTTGGGTGGCTGCAGCCGCATTACCTGATTATCAACTTCAAAAGCGCGCTTCTTCCCCGATTTCTCGTAGTGCTCCTTCGACAGCACTTTTGCCGCGTTTTTCTGGCTTTCCACGAGCGCTTCAATTTGGCTTTCCACTAGCGCTTCAATCGAGAGATCCTCACTCTGCCCTCGAATGAGCGTCTCTCGATCAACTCTCGGCAGCTCGCTCCAACTTTCCGCTACAGGCGAGAGCGTTGCAACCCTCTCGCTCTGACTCAATGGCGCCACGTCGTCTCCCCCAGCGCATACCGCGCCGGCCGCTCCCGCGACGGGCCGCTCGCGTGACTGCTCACATGACTCATGCGGAAAATTTCCTTTCTGGGGTTCCGTCGACCCGCCGACAAGGTCACTTGAGAGTTCACCGCATGGAACCAAGTCAAGCTTCCGCGAAAGCTTTCGCGCTTGCGATCGCGTGGGAGCCATGCACGCTAAGTTGGGGAAGAACGATTTGCCCTGCTCTTTGAGAAGCTGCTCCGAGTTGTTGGAGAAAAGATAAGAAAAACGACCATTCAGCGCGGCAGACACAGCCGCTTCGGTGCGAAGCTTACCGAACGGGCCTTCAATGACAACGGTGGCGATTGGTAAGCGAACACTCTGCTCCTCGGCGACTTGCCTGATCCACGCGCATTCTCCTGTGAAGTCATCCGGAGACACCAATGAAGGATGGACAACGTCCATGGTTGCCGCTG
The DNA here is from genome assembly GCF_013339725.1 of Rhipicephalus microplus. Classification (NCBI taxonomy): domain Eukaryota; kingdom Metazoa; phylum Arthropoda; class Arachnida; order Ixodida; family Ixodidae; genus Rhipicephalus; species Rhipicephalus microplus. The sequence continues at coordinate 89,208,112 of NC_051175.1, read as the reverse complement.
AGTCTCTAAGTGCTCGGCACGTTTTCTCATTGACCCTAATTTCTTGGAGATACGGCTCCAACAACCGCATGTTTTTTTCTGATTCTCGGATCGTTGCGAAGGCAAACTTTTCCTGACAGTTTCTCGCGATGTGCCCTTCCTTTTTACAGTTGTAGCAGATTAGCGGCTTCCGTTTGTTTTCCGGTTCTAATGCCTGTGTGGTAGAAACCTCACTCGATTTCTCCGCTTCTGTTTGCCCTTCCCCTACACTGTCCTTCGTAAGAGACGGGTCCTTCTTGAAATTACGGTGCGGAGCGGGTTTCCGTTGATCAGGTTTCCTTGAAAAGCCCTCTTTCCTTTCATCCTTTTCAACGCGCGCTGCCCTGCTATGCAACTTTCGGCGAGTATAATACTCCTCAGCTAACTCAGCTGCCTTGTTTAACTGTACGTCCCCAAGTCTGTCCTGCAGCCAGAGTTTGACATCCTCCTCGATGCAGCGGTAGAATTGCTCCAATGCAACGCATTCCACCACTTTATCGCGGTCGTCATAAACACCTTCGCCCTTGAGCCATTCGATCAAATCGGCTTTAAGACGAAACGCGAAGTCAACGTGTGACTCATTCCCCTTTTTAGCATACCGGAACCTTTGCCTGAAAGCCTCGGGTGACAATTTATAACGTCTTAAGAGCACTTCCTTAACCTCGTCATAGCTCTCAAACGCCTCCCTCGACAAGCAAGTTATCGCGTCGGACACTTCGCCGGGAAGAAGAGCTAACAGGTTCCGCGCCCAAGGACACCGCTCCAAAGCGTTTCGCTCACAGACGTGTTCAAACTTGACGAGATACTTCGCCATGTCCTCGCCTACTACGAACGGTGGCAGTTGGTCCCGAATTCTAAAACCGCTGACCTGAATCGTCGGAGAAGCTACGCTAGGCGCCTGCGAACACTGTAGGATTGCCAATTCTAGTCGTTTCAACTCGAGACGCTCCTGTCTCTCGGCCTCCTCGCGTCGTTCGCGCCTTTCAGCTTCTTCACGTTCGCGAGCTTCGCGCCTTTCAGCTTCTTCACGTTCGCGAGCTTCGCGCCTTTCAGCTTCTTCACGTTCGCGAGCTTCTACTTCTCGCCTTTCAGCCTCCTCACGGCGTGCTTTAATATCCACCCAGGCCTCATCGACTTCCTCAGCCGACACTCCCTCATCCTTCATGATATCAAGGATCGCTTGCTTTCGTTTCGCACGGCCCAAAGTAATGCCGAGTTCCTCGCAAATTTCGATGAGTTCCTTCACTTTAAGGTTCTCCATCGTTCACACTAGCCTCTTGCTGTTTGCCCCTGTTAAGAATCTACTTGCCGTACCCACTATAAGCCTACTAGCAAGACGCGCAAGCAATTTTTCACCCTCCCGTGTTTACCACCTCCGCATTAACTTTGGTTTCAAAGCACTTCAACTTGGCTTGAAACGATCAAAGCTCACTTCAATGCTTCACACAGCCCTTTCTCTAAACTACTACAACCTGAGCTAGAGTAGTCTGGTGAACTGAGGGGAAAACATCAGGCACTCACCGCATCGATGTCGCTGACGCCGGCCGATCCCGCAGCTGCCAACCCTGTTGCGAAAGACGGACCGATCCCACCGCTGCCACCACTGTTGCGAAAGACGGCGACGCCAACACGGTGCCGAAGGCGCCACTGCTTCCGACTCCGCCGGGAAGGTCACCAGCCGTTTGGTAGCGTATGTTTCTCAGCTCGCGACTGCTTCTGCGCAGAGCTGATCAGACGAGCGGACGAGACGACGGTGAGTCAAACAAGGTTTATGTACAGCATATATACAGAGGCGTTACAATTTCGGCACTGGGGCCGACAGAGACTCGAAGAGCCGAGCTCCTCACTCTAACACATAGTTCAGCCTTTCGCCTAAGACCGCTGACTCACACACATGTCGGCACTCCGACACGGGGACGCCTCTCACATATGACCGCCGATCGCGACGCGCCGCAGGGCTTCTTTTATTTACACCGGGTCCAACCAAAATGTCCAATCAGAAGCGCCGCTGGTCGTCCGGGCAGATTCCGCCAATGGGGCCGCCGCGCCATGCGTCAGACCACCTGACACGAGGACGCCGGCTCGCTGTCACGTGCGCAACTGACTCACTGCACGTGGGCCAGAGGAGCGCCGCGCGTGTTCACGCCGTCGAGGTGATCGCGCCAGGCAGACTGCGGGCTGGCCTTGACCCAGATTGCCCTTTTCAGAGGCACGGTCGTTTGACGAGGACTCGCTGGCATAACAAGCTTCAGGGTCCTGTCTGCGAGCGCGCGCCGCCGCTGCCCTGCGCGCCCGCCTTTCGGCATCTTTATCCATACGAGCACCACCGACGGCAACGAGCATCGTCAACTACAAACCTGTATCGATATGGTTTTAATTATAAAACCATTGCTTTAGAAAACGCCTGGCGTCTTTCATTAGGCAGCTGGCGTCTTCTTTTTGTTTTGCTTTAGAAACATCTGGCGTCTTTTCGTTTTGCTTTTAGAAAACATCTGGCGTCTTTCGTTGGTTTATTTCATCAATCAATGGCGTTTTGAACGAAAAGTTTTTATTGTTTAATGAAGCACAGGAGAAATCTCACCAGGCACTACCTTGGAGGTAAACGATGGCTGCTACTGAGAATGAGAGACAGCAGAAGTCGGCTTTCAACACTTCTACCTCTACTAACGTTCCCTACTGGAACATGCCAATGGCTGCTAATGAGGAATGAGAGACATAAGAAATCAGCTTTTAGTTAACGCGCACGCTGCGATTTTTTTTATTGTTCAACAAGGCACAGGAGAAATCTCCCTCCGGCACCACCTTGGAGGTCAAAGCGTACTGAGACTGGTTACACACTACGACTACGACTACGAGGGACGAACGGGTGCAGCTATAAGAAGCTTCGCCCCTAAAAGTAGTTAACAATTTAGAGTATGGGGTACGCTGCTATGGGAGAGCATTTGTTCTAAGTCACTTCACATACGAGGCAGCAATGCACAACTGGTCAAGAGCAGAGTCCGAGACACTGAATGTGCTCCTCAGGAAAGTTATCAAGAAGGTCCTGGGCCTACCCATACATACCAGCACCGAGCGTCTGCTTGAGCTTGGCATACACAACACGCTCGAAGAAATAGCAGAAGCCCAAGAGAGAGCACAGTTTGCAAAGTTATCTACTACAAGGTCGGGGAGAATGATCCTGCAGGAGCTGGGCCAACACCCAATAGCAATCAGACGCAATTACAATGATATCCCTGACAACATCAGGGAGACTATCACGGTATCTCCTATACCGAGAAACATGCATCCAGAACACAACGTCGGAAGAAGAGTAGCGAGGGCCAGGACTATACTTCGTCAAGTCTCAAACGAGGAACGACGGGTCGTATTTGTTGACGCGGCTTCCTACGCCAATGGGAAAGCGTTTGTGGCAGCGGTAGTCGATGGAGCTGGCCATGTCGTCAACTCAGCGACGGTCAGGACGAAAGACCCAATCATTGCGGAACAAGTGGCCATCGCCTTAGCACTCAAGATGGATAACATTGAAGTGGTCTACAGTGATTCTATGGCAGCACTACGGGCGTTCGCCAAGGGGACGGTCTGTGAACAAACGCTAAAAATACTGCAAGGCAAGAACATAACACATCATCTTCTGAGTTGGTTCCCAGCTCACCTTGGACAAATCAACGATTCCCCTCCCAATCTCAACGAAGCAGCACACGAGGCGGCGCGAGAACTCTCCAACCGCGCCTCCCCGGGGATGCGTTCTAGCGGTGAAGGGGATAACCGGGAAATTATTACAACATATAACGAGCTCACTAAACATTTCTACCTGTCTAGAAGGATTTTTCCTCCACCTCACAAAAATCTAACCCGGCCCCAAGCACTTACATTAAGGCTTTTGCAAACGCGGATGTACCCTACTTTGAAAATGTTACACATCATGTACCCTGACCTATATCCAAGTAATCTTTGTCCACATTGTGGGGAAATAGCTTCATTAGAACACATGCTCTGGCAGTGCACCAAATTCGCTCATTTATCGCACATCACCTCTGCCAGATGGGAGGCGGCAATCCGCAGCTCATCCTTGGCAGATCAGCTCTGGGCTGTCCACCAAGCCCGCGAGGCGGCTGAGGAGCTTGGCATCTCAGTCCCCACGTGGGAGCTGCTCGCAACACAGTGATCTGTGTTTTGGAGGACCAAATAAAAGTTTATCCAATCCAATCCAATGGGAGAGCATACGGCCGTCCCGTGAGCCTCACACTTGGGTTTCTGTGAAGTTCGACCCAAGGCTAGCGGCAAAAGCATTTACCACAACTTTCACAGCCCTGGCACTCCATATTAGCGAGGCTTAAACAGGACGCCCCGGTGTTTATCACTGGGTTAATTTCGACGCTTCGCCAAGCTATTTCTGTTTGTTACGCATTGAACGACGTCACTGACAGCGCGGCCAATTCCACACATCTTTTTCTGTTTATTTTTTTATAATTTCTACGCTTGCTCCTCTCTTATACATTCTCAGTGAGTCATCGCTCAGTAGTGAGGCTTCCTCCATGCAGTGCTATGGTACATACCCACTACGAGTTTCTGTCTGCACTGTGTGGTCGAATTTTCACTTCGCCTAACCAGATACATCTTCACTGTGAAAAAAATGATGCGAAAAAAATGTGCCAATTTGAGAACGAAAGCCGTTAATGTTAAGTGCTTGCGTCTCTCTGTCCCTCCGTCCGTACTCTTGCACGGTGCCAGAAGGCTGCGGGGCCCGCCAACGGACGCTAGCGCCTCGCGTCAGCTAGCGTAATGTCGTACCACGCGTGCCCACTCATGCAAGAAGGGAGGCGTGCGCATGCCGTTCCATTCCGAAGGGCCCCATGTCGATGGGCACGGGCTTTCGCCCATTTAGGAAGTCTCTTGCCAATTTCGGTAGTCCAGTGTGTGAGAGCGGGTGCGCGCGCTTGTCTATGTGCGCGCGTGCGTGTGTTTGTACGTGCGTGCGTGCGATGTGTCAAACAACACGTGCTGTGACTGCATGACAGGAAACAATCCAGCTGAATGCAACCAGGCAGCTGGTCTTCAACCACTGCCCTTGGTCTTCATGACAGACATTGCAGCTTTTTAACTAACTTCCGATGAGGTGTTAACAAAAAGAACGAACACGCTTTGCTTTCTGTGTGCTTTGAGTGTGTGTCTCAGTTCCCATTTGCTTAAAACGGGAATTCTTGCGCACCTGTGCACTTCATAACACAGGCAACGTGAAGGCAGAACCCCTTGCTAGGCAAATCAGTGACCTAGTCGCAACAATCACCGCTGAACTTACAGTTCTTGGTTCATTAATGTGGAAAGAGGTGTAATGAACAGTAGGTTATAACGCCCTATTATTGTGCATTCCATGTTATGAGTGAAACTCATGTAAGAGTTCCTTATTGTGCACATTAACTTAATAAGCACATCTTCATAAGTTCTTTTTTTGTGGTTTTGCGACGCAGGCATAGAACGAAAGCCTCCTTGTTCGTCACGCGTTCACCTAATACGACTCGTTCGAGGGTTAGTGCCATCTTCCTGGTCTTTTTTGTCGTGTAAGAACGTCCGCATGTGACGCCACGGTAACTTGAAAAGACTGGCGATGTATGGCGTCACTATGGCATTCTCATGTGACAGCATCCCTCGGAGAAGGTCACATCAGCTTTTTCGTGGAGTCTCGCGAGATCTCACGAGAAGATAGCAAAACCTCGTGAACTCGCGAAATCTCGCGCCGCGTATCGGTAACATTGCCAACTTAAGCTCTTGTTTTGACAAAAAAAAAGTGTAGCAACACACGTTCAGCTGCCACTCGAGGTGCTAGCGACGAGACATTCTGAGCTGCTTGAACAACGTACCCTCACGTGTTGCAATGCAATGCATCGAGCGCACGCTGGCTAAGTCGGCCGACTCGACGTTTCTAAAGTACGTAGTTTGTGTATAGATCAACGAGTTCCCCCACGTCTGACGTCTCAAGTTGCCGCACAGTTTCTGCACTGGGCGTTCAACACAATTGGAATTTCTAGCCTACTTGGGTACCTAGTCTTCATTTTTTTTTCTTTCGCCTTTTTACGGCCCATTGTTTAGAGAGAAATAAAATCATTGCTTTTCCGATTTAGGCGACAACTGGACGTACTATCGACGTCAAATGAAACCTGAATAGCAGCAAGCATTAGCAATGATATGGCCTTTGCCATCCTGTCATCACCGTCGACAGGCGCACAGCACTCAGACTTGGTAGGACTGCGCAGGTCCACGGTGATGACTGCACGGCGCGCATGACACCATTGCTAATGCTTGCCGCTGTTCGGGTTTCATTTGACGCCAACAGTACGTCACACTAAATACTCAAGTGCAACAGCGTTACATTTTGGCATCGTGTCGTGAGGACCCACTGTACGCAAAGGAAAACTCATAGTACATTTGGTAAACTGTTGCAAGCTCAAACGCGAAAAGCTCTGCTCTCGCGAGGCATTCATTGAATTACAATCACGCCAGCAGTTGCTTGGGATTCGCCTTGCAGTAACCACATTTGATTGTCTTATTCGTATTTGACCCCACTTATTATCTGTTATATTCACTTGACATAACCTTACTTCTCCAAGCCACCTCACCCCCACCCCCTTTTATGCTGTTTGAGTCCCCTCGTGGTGGTTTTAGTTCGTCCGGGATCGTACCATATCTTGCTAGCATTCGTGTTCTCACCGTCATATTCACTTTTTTTTACGTTAGTCACCGGGATGCCATCGATGCGATCTCGGAAGCCACAGAAAATGAAGGTGAGCTTGTTCCCACCATCATATTTACTTTTTTTTTTTTACGCTAGAAGTCGCCGGGATACGATCGATGCAATCTCGGAGGCCACAGAAAATGAAGGCGAACTTTGCATGCTTGCCGCCAGATGGCATGGTTGACTAAAGGACTAGAAAGAACAGTGTAGAAACGTACTTACGTCTGGTCATGCTATTGCGTTGCGGCCCGTGCCACGTTGCCACTGCCATTTGGCAGTCTTTTCCGGCGCTACTGATCTTATATACGCCGACATTCTTGCTTTCAGTGAGAGTTAACGCTGAAAATGCATACCATACTTTATGTGCACTTTTAGTTCTACTGCAGTGCACCAGGGAAGGAATTAATTCAAACAAACGTCGCCACACACTTTTTTGCGTCATTAAGGTATCGGTGGTGTTAAGTTGTTACTTTTATTGTAAACTGCGGCCATATTCTATAAATTGCTGGTTGCTTTTTTGTGTGTGTTTTTTTTTTCGCTCGATGTTGATGACTGGTCAGTTGGTGACCGGGAGACAAGACACTGCAATAACGTCCAGCAGGATGAATTGTTAGCAGTTGTTGACATGTTCATGGCAGTTCATGAAATCTTTTTCGTGACTTCTGACGAATTCCAAGTGAGAGTAGCCAAAAATTTCGTTCCCACGCAGTAGCACGTACGGACGCTGTAAGTAGCACGTACGCTCTCATCCCGTTGAAAACATCGCGCGAAGTTCTCCCACGCAAGTCAGCCGGCGTAGCAGTCAAGCTGTTGCCACGTGAGTCAATGGCAAGTGTAATAATTTATGTCCTCTTAGTAAGGCCATTTTTACGCGTAGAACATGTGAGGTAAGAGATTCCAATGCTCTTAAGCCTGTGGCTGGCTCTGCAATTTATAGTTAGCGTTATTTGCTCATCGTTCTCAGCTTAATTTCGTAGAGTGCTGAACAATAACATCTACCAATGATCTCGACTTTACCCTGTCGGGCGCAAGATGCTTCTCTTATATGCCAGCAAATTTCTTCAATGTCACTCTTCGTTTTGTCAACCCACCTAGCGATATACCATTACTGACTACGCTTCCCTTTAGTTGGTACTTAACCACTATTACTCATTCATCAGGTGATTACAGTAGTTGTCGTCGAGGTTCCCCAGGCTAAGCGTTGGACATCTGTCGACTGATATTTCGTCTTTTCTAGTCGAGCATTGGAACTCTTCTGACATATGACTCAGAATGAAAGAGCAGATGATAACAAGGCCTGTAAAGGTGGGTTGCTTGCTGGTGCGTCTATGACGGCTTCGACATTGAAGCTTTCTCTCACTCCCCCATCGATGGCATATGGAGATTACGACTGAGCGGTATGGCAAGGCAGTTCTGTGCTCGACAAAAGAGGCTCACCTGACCACAATCATCAGCAGCAACCAGAGCCTACGCAATCCTCACTTGCCAGAGTGGTCAAGATTCTGCACAACGGTAAGCTGAAACTTCAGCACTGGTTGGAGCATGGGAAGCACCTGTGTCAGTTCTGATCATCAGCGATCTCTTTCCGATTCTGTGCCTTTCTGGCAATCAGTGATAAAGAAAAAGAGGAGAACTCCTGCGGTGATTAAGCTATTGCACTAGTCTCTGAACTTAGACTTGATGGACGCTGGCAGCGGGATGATGTGCGATATGACGTTGACGAGGCAGAAGGAGCCCACGAATGCGAAGCACAGTCCGAAGTTGAGCCAGTACTGGACGTCCACTTCGGCCTGTCCGCGTCCCATGCGATACTTGTGGCCCAGGTAGTGCGACCCATTGACGAAGAAGCAGCGGCCACTGTCCACGTTGGGGCCGCAAGTGCTGCCGTTGAGCGATGGCAGGTTCTCAAGCCCCGGGTGCATTTCCAGTTCGTTCTGCTGCACAAACGCTGCCGCGTACCGCTGCAAATAAACGGAGCAATAGAGAGGCAAGATTAAGTAGAAGGTTGAAGAATGCGCCATAGTGCTTAATCTGGAATGCTAGTTTAGATAGAAAGTTAAGGGCTCTCAAGAATGCACAAACGCGAACGCGTACCGCTGCAAGTAAAACGAGCAATAGTGAGGTAAGGTTAATGAGAAGGCGGAGGAATGCACCCTAGTGCTTAATCTGGAAAGCTACTTCAGATGGAAAGTTAAGGGATCTCAAGAAAGACGGAGAGAACAGAATAAAAAGTAAAGGCAGGGAAATTCCACACTTGGGATAGGAAGCTATGTTTGGTATGACTGGAAGCGTGATTGTAAGAAACTGCATCATCAACTAATTCTATAAACAATCTAGAATACCTGCCTTCGGCCAGTTACCTGAAGGTCAGCCGTTCCCTTGTGACGTTCTCCTTTCAAAACTATTTTCTGGGCGTCTGTTGTGCTGACATCAACTTATATTATCAGCAACAGGATGACGGAAATATCAGATGGTAGTAAGTTAGGTGCATGTTGGTTTCGTCCTCATCTATAGTGTAAGCCCGTGCAGTTAAGTCTGCACGATCGCCAGTAAATATTCGTTAGTCGTATAACAAGAAAATATTAAACCATAAGCACTCTAGGGCTGTTTTTCTCGGTGCAGAGCATCTCCACAAACCCATAAGGTAAGGTGTTATGGTTCACGAGAGTACTTGGTGTTTTATAAACGCATAAGTGACAAAGCTCTATTACTGTGCAAAGCAAAAAGTAAAGTAAGAATCTGTAGAAGATAAAAACATCACGTAGTCGGCTCGGAAAAAAACGGGATGCAAAGCGCAGTTGCCGCAACAAACAACCAAGTTATACAATCGGCGCACAATGGCAGGCTCGCTCAGTTTTTGCATTGAGTAATTAAACAGGCTTGCATTGACTAACGCTGATTAAGTTATCTGTAATAATGGCTAATGCTTGCTAAATAATATTGATTGTCAGCCAGTACCGACATGTGTTTGTTAGTTCGTACGACTGATTGATTGATTGATATGTAGAGTTTAACTTCCCAAAACAACCATATGATTATGAGAGATGCCGTATTGGAGGGCAACAAAGAGAAGTTTATTGACTTCCAACCAAGGATAAAGTACATGACAAAAACATCGAGCTTCACGACTACAAAGGGTGCATGTACAATCAGGAAAGCACCACTACCGAGGTACAATGTATGTGGGGGAATGTACCCCTCTATTTACTGTACAGCGCGTGGTGCTCCAGCAGGCTTAATCATGCGCGGCGGTAGGTCTTCTCAACACGCGGTGGGAACAAGTAGCGACTTAGCGCTGTACAACTCTAGGTATTATTTCTTTTTTGTCGCCTGAAACAATGCTGCTTTCGTACACAGTAAGTGCATGTCCGGAGGTATAAAAAAGGCCTTGAGGCTGGGGGGGGGGGGAGGGGTACAAGGGAGTGGGGGGGGGGCTCTTGTCTCCCCCCAAATAAGGCATCAGCAACAATCTACGCGTAAAAAAGTGTCTGAAGGCGCCAATCAAAGAAGAAGGCGCTATACAAAATTCAACTCAAGTGTCGACCAGCACACTTTGCCCGAATCGATTACAAATAACAACGACAATGGGGTGATGAAATGAAAAAGGTGATACAGATATATATATACACAAGTCCCCTTCTGCATGTGCTAGACAGCGGGAGGGGGGTCACCAGGTAGTGATTGGGGCGGCTAGCTTGCCATTCCTCAGAAAAAAGAATTTGGTATGCCAGCGACGAAGGAAGTTTTCCTCGCCGCTGGCCTCGAGTTCGCCGGATAGGTGGGCCCATAGCAACCGCCGGATACGCGAGACTACCGGAAACGCGCTCCGGACAGGCTTTCTACGCGCCTCCGCTAGCGATCTCCTTTGCCAAATAGCTAGCATCGTGAAGATCAGCACAAGTTGGCCGAAGGCACCTTTGTTGCGCTTGTGGTAAGGAGGTGGGCGGATACCAAAGGAGCGGGCTACCATCCGCCACACGGGTTTCACCGCCACGCATTGGAACAACGCGTGATCCTGCGATTCAACTGCGTGACAGTTCGGACAACGTGCATCCGGGACTATTCCAAATTTATGCAGGCGTTGTCTGGTGGGGAGGACGGCCCAGGCGTTTTTCAGGAGAAAATCCTGTGCATCACGGGGGGTGCCGCAACGGAGCGAGAGTAATTCGCGCTTCGCGCGCTCGGCTCGTTTTTGTTCAGTGTCGCTCAGCTGCTTGCGCGTGATGGCTTCAACGATGCGCGCTGGCTGGTCCTCATCCACATCGCCTTCGGGCACTTCTTGCCTCAACATGCGCCAGGTAGCCGACGCCGTTTTATAGAAGGGCGCGGGTGCCTCAGCAAAGGGCCCAATGTGGTGGCCTGCATCCAGCCAGTCGTGCTCCACTCCACTTCACTCCAGTAGAGGAGTGGTTGCGCCCTAGGTAATCGCTCGCGCGCGCGAGCATGCGGGCGGTTTTCAGGGCCAGGACTCTGCTCGTGGTCAACACATGTGGTAGGCCGAGACCCCCTTCTGACACTGCCAGTTGTAGCAAGTTTTGCTTCAATGGTGGCGGTTTCCCATCCCAGAGGTATGCGTTAATGAGTTTGGTCAACTGGCTTGCTGTTCTTGTGGGCATCACCGCTACTCGGCTCGCATGCGAGGCTAGGGCGAAAATGCTTGTTTTGACGGCTACTGCTTTCTCGCATAGCGTCAGGCCTTGTAGGCTAGCGCTCTCTGACACTTGTGCAGCCCTGTCCACGACTCGGGACCACGTAGAGGCCGTAACTCCCTCGCGGGAAAAGTATATACCGAGGACCTTAACAGCGGTGACTACCTCGAAGTTGCCGATCACGTGCGCCGGGAAATGGCCGAATAGGAGGGCTTTACACTTCCTCTCATTTAGCTGTGCACCTGATGCTAGGGCGTATGACGCGAATACCTGGTGAAAGCGCTCGAGACTGCTTGGATCTCGCACAAAAAGGGAGATATCGTCCCGGAAATTTCAACCACCAAGGGTTCTTTAACGTGCACCCAAATCTGAGCACACGGGCCTACAGCATTTCCGCCTCCATCGAAAATTCAGCCGCCGCGGCCGGTATTCGATCCCGCGACCTGTGGTTCAGCAGCCGAGTATCTTAGCCACTCGACCACCGCGGCGGGTTCGTACGACTGCGAACATTCTTTTATGTACTATCTGAAAATCTCCCAGCATATGCATTTCTCTTGTATTTTTTATCACTTGTTCTCGCGCGTTCGGGTAAGAGCGTATGCTGTTGATATGCTCACCTGTAAGGTGGCGTACGTGAGATAGTACGTCCAGTCTGGCAGTACGACCAGGCTTCGCACGGTGCCGGAGGCCAGTGCCGCGCACAGCGACAGTATGCAGGCGGACCACCGGAAGGCGGAGAAGGAGCTTCGCACCACCATCATCAGAGCGACGGTCTGCTGCTCAGCGAGGGCGTACAGGCACCACATCACGCCGCAGAAGGTGGCCCACCGCTGCCAGTCGGCACGTAGACCTGTGCCGCTGCGATTCGAATAAAATCAATGGTCAGCTTGTGTTCGTTTGCACAATTAGGTCATGCTATTTAGGAGAAGCAATTAGCGTACACCTGGAAAATTTTTCAACCTCTTTAGCGCTGCATTGACAACATTGCAGCGAGCGATAAAAAGATAAGAATCCGGCGTAGATAGCTAGTCTTCCGAGATACTGATGATACTGAGCACAGCTCCTATGAACATAAAATGCTGGAATAGAAGCAAGAGGCTATGATTTGTTCTTTCTCTAGGACTGCGTCAGCAAAGGCAACTGCATAAGTCTGCTCCACCAAAGTACTAAGTAGCTTAGCGGTCAAGCCAGACAACGCCTCCTCTCAACGCCTTTCACACTAGTTGCTTTATTGGTATTACGCTTTCAGTTTCGCCGGCAAGCTGAGAACGTGCGTCACGGCGTGGACCTGACGCCACGAAATGAGGCACTCAAATAAAAAAGAAAAAAACGAAAAGGAACCCCGGGTGTTTTGAGTGTAGTAGCCCGGGCAATACAACTACACCCACGTGGTACGATACAGTCTGCAGCCTACGTGTCTGTCAGGATATCCTCTGCCTTATCGAGCCCTTTGGCTGGTCTTTGTAATGTGTGCGCAGTCAGGTGGAGGTGTTGCAACGTGTGCCCAGTCGGGTGGAGGTGTAGTATTCTGTGTGTGCGTTCGGTTAGGGTTAGAGAAACGCCGTTTTTTTTTCTCTCTGCCCACTCACGCGTAGATGATGGTAGCACCGGCGAAGACACTGATGAGGCTCAGCGGGATGCTGAACAGCGTGTGGGTGAAGACGAACAGCGGGCCTCGGTATTTGCCTTCCCTGCTCTCCTGGTAGTACCGCGTCCTGTGAGGGGCGTCTGAAAGAGCAACATCACGGTCAGGTTGCGTTATTTCCGCCAGTTCGTAACCTTCCAACAACTTCACAAAATAAAGAGAAATTATTTGCGTTTAAAGATTTCTTATATGTGAGGCACGAAGATGTAAAAAATTAAACGATAATATTATTGCACGAATGAAAAGAAAAGCTGCAAAGCGAGAGGTCGTTCGTTTGATGCCCCGTTATGAAACTTTTCGTGGTCGTTTTTTTTTCTTTGCAATCCTTCTGTTTATATTTTACTACGTCATATCCGTGACGAAATTACATCATTGGAACCGTTGTGGACACCGGCATAAAACACTTGCGTGTAAAAAAGAGAGACAGAGAAAGAATGAAGAAAGAAACATGAGACACGGATTAATAACCGGCGTCCAATCTCTCATCCAACAGTCTCTCATCGCTAGAAGTTTTCGGCTGCCAGCGCCATCCTGGGCGGAGACTCCAGGTTGAATTAAGGGTCGGAATGGCCCTTTCTCAGCCTCCTCAGGATATGTTTAAATAAAGTCAACCTCTCTCTCTCTCATCCGGACCTTGTCTGCATCATTTTGCATTGTACGTTATACTTGTTCACCATGATAAAAGTAGCGCAGAATAAATTACAACCAGCTACGTCATTGCGAAATCCGAGTGCTTCATACCTAAAACAAAAGCACTGATCTGATGCGAAGCAATGACAATTGGATCGCCTATGAAACAGCAACTACCAAAGCAGACTATTCAATGTCATTTTCGCTCTTTGCGGAATTCGTCCCATAAGCCTTGTGTCATAAGAGGCCTTAGTCGGGCCGAGTCAACTCTACTTTACATAGCATGAACAAAATCGCCATACACTCCAGCATGGTCACTTAAAGTAGTTGGCACTGGCTCCTCGCCGTGCACTAAATGCAATGAAGTCGGGGATACCCTGTCCTATACATCTGGTCTTGTAAGCGTTTATGCTTTGAAAGGGAGAGATTAATTAACAGTATGAAGAAAGTAGGGATTCCCTGTGGATTCTATCAAGACATTGCGTTTCCGGTAGGTGTGCAGTTGATGCAAAAGCAAGTGATTAACACACTATTACGTTTTATACGAGAGACAAGATTAAGCAATGTATGGTGAGCTGAACTACATGGAAAGAGTCGCTCAGGCAGAGCAATTGCCGGCCAGCTCTGCCAGGCTAACCCGACCTGTGGCAACATCATCACCACCACCAATGCCCAAAACAATGAATTTTCATACTCAGCTCTATACAGATGCTCCGACATACTTATGAAAGATGCTTGCACAATGGTAGGTATGCTTAAACCATCTATGCATTGACGCAGTTATACATCAATGAAAGTGTTAACATTTCGTGTTCCTTTTATAATTGGCTATTATGGGCGCTCTAAGTTAAAAAGAACACATCAAAATAGTAAATGGCATCGAAATTTATCAGTGTATTCTTTTCGTGTTAAGCATTCGTTTTGCCGAACTATACAAAACTTATAGTCGTTTTAGCCAATGGAAAAGCTACTGTAATTCATGCATTTGATTTTGCGCACCTGTATCTGAATTTTGGTGTAATAATTCAATGTGACGGTTGCAGATAGAAAACTAATTCATAATAAACTCGGAAATGCTAGCCTGATACAGATGCAAGGCGAGGAATGGACGTCAATCAGAAGGGAGTACCTGACTAGCTGCACTGCTGGTACAGGGAAATGTATAAAGACAATGGACGAGGCAACGTTAGAGTGGCAGGGACAGCCGATGCACATTACAACTAATTAGAAGTTACCTTCTAACGAGAGAAGGACGTGATAGTGGTCGTCGGACTGTTGGGATAAGTTGGACGAACTATTGAGAACGCCGAAACACGGGCCGTATAGGTTCCTTAGTGTAACCGTGGCCACCGCCATCCAAAGGGAGAGGTATACTGGGGTGTATACTAGGTGTATACCGAGGATAGGAGTCGGTGGTGGGCGCGAAATTACCCGTGACCGTGGCGCTAAATGCTGGCGAGAGATGGCACGCTCGAGCTTACGCTCGTACACGTGGTAAATGGATGAGGAGAGTGAGTAGGCGAGGAGGGGGCGAGGGTGGTGCATGAAAGGCGCGCTTCCTTGCTCGCCTCCCGTTCTCTCGTTGTTGGGCCTAAAAGACAAGTACGACTTGTGTTCCCTCTCGGGGCCCCGGTAGCGCTGTTTCGAAAGGCGTTGCCGCCTCGCTCATATGTCAGTATCCTCTCCGAGAGATGACCGCGCACGGAAGCGTAACGCAAGCGGTGGTGGCGGCGGGAAACTTCAAAACGACTATCCGCGTGCTTTTACCGCTTCGTCCGGGCCGGGCTGTACGCGT
The DNA here is from genome assembly GCF_013339725.1 of Rhipicephalus microplus. Lineage (NCBI taxonomy): Eukaryota > Metazoa > Arthropoda > Arachnida > Ixodida > Ixodidae > Rhipicephalus > Rhipicephalus microplus. Next base: position 89,192,645 of record NC_051175.1, on the reverse strand, counting down.
GAACGTACGCTGTACGTCCTCTTCTAAGAGCGAACCAAAAGAAACAGAAGTCGTGCTCGTAATGTTCGGCCTCCTTTTAAAGCGATCCTCGTCGTCCAAACAAACGCCCCGTTTGTTTTAAGTTCGGGAAGGACGGAAGCTAAAGACTCGTCTTTTTGAGAGCCGCGGCGTTTAAGCGCGCCGTGTGCATGTGCGATTGCAACGAGTCGTCTTACTGGGCTCCGAGAAAGTATTAAGAGAAATGTAAATCTGTACGACAGCACTGGGTGGTAAAGACCGGATGCGGTACGGTCGACCAATGAGGGGGCGTAGCCCATCCTACAGAAAAAAAAATAGATACTAGAGTCTCGACAAATTTGGACGCGAACGATTTCGCGCACGCACGCGTATACCGCATTGCACCGCGAATTAATCGTGGCACCAAAATGGCGCCCTCTTTTATTCGCGCGAAAACGCTCCACCCTACTTCCAAAACTAACAATGTGAGAAAGTTTGAGGGAATAAGTTATTTTTTTTTCTTTACGTATAAGAGGAGCCTTGTTTTAGAAAAACCAACGTGACCCAAATGAATACGAATTTTCTCTCTTTATTCGAAGCCAGTTATTATAATACATTCTTTTTTTATCGCACCGCATAGCCTGCTTGCGCTCCTCTAGCTCGATTTTAATGAATAGCTTGATGTCAGTGCCGACAAGGAAAAAGAAAATGACGACTTGATGGAGATATATGAAACATTTCAGCCCAGCCATTTCTATCACTAACACATCAGTCTTCACGCTGTTTTTCAAATACATATTTAAGGAGAGCCAGACGCGGTTAAAAATGAATAAATAAAATGTGACTCGTTTGAGGATTGGTGACGAATGTAAACGCGCAGTTTTTCCATCTGGTTTCATTTCGCGAAACGCGAGACCTGACCTATTTAGGAGACGTGCGGTTGAAAAACAAAGAGGGTTGACAGATGTACATTCGGTTCCATGCACCCGCTTTTCTTTTTAATTCTTGTACAAATTATCAGCTCTCGCAACCACACATGAATAAGACATGCGCTGGCAGTTATTTCGGCTTGTAATTTTGTTGAAGTAACGCGTTCTAAATTATTCAATGTTATGACGCATGAATGAGCGGCGATATGAGGCTGTCACAACCGGCGGCTCTTTTGGAGCATGATTTATGCATCGCTAACTCAAACGCGGAAAACCTTGTGGAAGAGCGTAATATGTTACGGTTAAGCCATTAAGGTTAAGAGGATTTCCGGATGGTGACGTGCGGGCAATTTGTACCTTACAAGAGTGCCTATTAGCTACGCACGTAATAAATAGGTCTTTGCTTCGTCTTTTCGAGACGGGCATTCTGAAAATTATTTCGGATTGGCCACGCGCAGACGTGATTCTTTTGTTCTGAGACATTCATAGGTTCCCAGGCTTACCCGCACACCATTCACCTGAAAGTTCGCGTGGGAAAAGCTGAATAAATCGTTCTCGCGTAGCGCAACGCGCAATGGCTGGAATTCATAGCACAAAATAATAAGAAGCACAGCAGCCTGAGAACTTTGTGCGTCCTTATTGATTAAGAGTTGATCCTTCAATGTATTCAGTATCTTGTTTCTGTGGCGAGGACTGCGCCCATTTCATAATTATCATGTATTTATAACAGCTCCAATCAAGAAAGTTATATATATATATATATATATATATATATATATATATATATATATATATATATATATATATATACATATATATTACGTCGTCCTTCGACGTTCCGCAGCGATTTCAAAAGTCAGCTGCGGCGAGATTGATTTTGCGCCTGTTCCGTCGTCTTTGGATAAAGGTAGAGAGGATCAGCTATTGTCGATAATGGCCTCGCTCCAGGAAAATCAATCCTACCTTCCGGCAGAGTGTACTGACTGCAATACCCTGCTTACTTTTCTTCAATACTATAGCCTACCGTGAGAGTTTACCACAAAAGGTGTGGCGCTAATAAACTCCACGGTGCGCGTTCGATTCCGCTCAGGGCAGGCTGCATTTCGACGGCAATAAAAATGAAAAAAAAAAACACCTTGCTTAGACCTAACTGCGGTATAAACGCCAGGTGGCTGAAATTGACGCAGAACCCCCTCTTCTACCTGACTGATGATCGCGTGGTGGTATTGGTGCAATTCATCAGTCGCAGATGTATCCTTTCTTTCTTTCTTTCCTTGTTTGTTTCTTTCTTTCATTCTTCCTTTCTTGCTTTCTTGCTTTCTTTTTCTTTCTTTCTGTCTTTTTCTTTCTTTTTCTTTTTCCTCCCTCTTTCTTTCTTTCTTTCTTTCTTCCAGCCAGTCAGCCCAAAGACCCGTTCCTTAATGAATTTTCGGAGGAGCAAGTTTAACATTCGCCATCGTTAGAATAACTTCACAGAAACAGACTTCACAAACAATACTCAAAACCGAGTACGCTACCCCAGCCCTCCATACCTGCAAATAAAAAAATTTGACTAATATTTTATAATACGAACTTTCAGTGATAAATTATTTTAACGTGTACATTCTCACCCGTAGATTATGACACTAACAAAGAGAAAGAGGCGTGCATGTGTGGTGTGTTTAATCGATAGATAGATAGATAGATAGATAGATAGATAGATAGATAGATAGATAGATAGATAGATAGATAGATAGATAGATAGATAGATAGATAGATAGATAGATAGGTGGATAGGTGGATAGGTGGATAGGTGGATGGATAGATAGATATATATATATATAGATAGATAGATAAGATAGATAGATAGATAGATAGATAGATAGATAGATAGATAGATAGATAGATAGTAGATAGATAGATAGATAGATAGATAGATAGATAGATAGATAGATAGATAGATAGATAGATAGATAGATAGATAGATAGATAGATAGATAGATAGATAGATAGATAGATAGATAGATAGATAGGTGGATAGGTGGATAGATGGATATAGATATATAGATATATAGATATATAGATAGATAGACATTCTAATTTTTCGGCTTCTATAACAAAAAAAAGCACAGTTCGTCGGAACTTCTAAACATAAGAAACGCCACAATGTTCTCCCGTCCTGTTTCCTCACCTTCTACCAGGCTTTTATCACAAAAGCGTTTGTATCAATGTTTCATTACTCTCCGCTCACTTTCAGGAACCGCAATGCTGTTGACGGGCCATGGATTCCCATTAGTTTTAATATTCCTGGCGCTAGAAGTGGTGCGCGGAACTTTGCGTCAAAGTTCCTAAGCTTAGAGAAGGTTTCTCGTAACGTCCACGTCGACTCTGTTTCCTGGAAGCCTCGCAGTTCCTGTTTGGAGACGTAGATAGTAAGTCGCCTTGAAAGAATTGTGTCAACGACGTTGGGAAAGTTTATTGCCTTGTTAGCGCTTTACCCCGAAGGTATTAATCTGCCGTAATTAATCGCTGCTGTTAATGACACATTTCGAAACAATTTTTAATGCAGGCACGCCAGCAGCTTTTACTAGGAATTCACAAACTTAGGATGTCATATCATTTTCAATATTGGGTCGGTGAGTGAGTTTTACGTCATGATCGTCGGCTCGCTGCATCTGATTGTAATCGGAACCTGTAGAGTAAAGGTAATAAAAATTTTAATAAACATGGCGGATATCTCCGTCAACACTGAAGCGAAACCTGCCTTCACAAAAGCAGTTGTTCGTTCATTGTGCGTATAAGAGCTTGTAGAATGTTTGGTGGTGTTTGGGAGCATCGTTTGACGTGAATGCTTCCACACTAACCTACAGGCAGATCTCCATCACGGTGACTAATGCCCATGATAATTATATAGCCGTTGTGGCATCCGAACTTGTTTACGTGTACCTGGACACAGCCCGTGCACCGTGAGTTCCGTCGAAACATGGCATCAATAAGCACACAATAAATACCGGTACTCGATATTGTTATGCCAGCGAGACCTCGTCAAACGTCCGTGCCTCTGAAAAAGGCAATCTGGGTCAAGGCCAGCCCGCAGTCCGCCTGACGCGAACATCTCAACGGCGTGAACACGCGCGGCGCTTCTCTGGCCCACGTGCATTGAGTCAGCTGCGCACGTGACAGCGAGCCGGCGTCCTCGTGTCTGGTGGTCTGACGCGTGGCGCGGCAACCCCATTGAAGGAATCTGCCCTGACGACCAGCGGCGCTTCTGATTGGACATTTTGGTTGGACCCGGTGTAAATAAAAGAAGCCCTGCGGCGCGTCGCGATCGGCGGTCCTTGAGAGAGGAGTCCCCGTGTCAGAGAGCCGACATGTGTGTGAGTCGGCGGTCTTAGGCGAAAAGTTGACCTATGTATTAGAGAGGAGAGCTCGGCTCTTCGAGTCTCTGTCGGCCCCAGTGCCGAATTTGTAATGCCTCTGTGTATATGCTGTACTTAAACCTTGTTTAACTCACCGTCGTCTCGTCCGCTCGTCTTATCAGCTCTGCGCAGAAGCAGTCGCGAGCTGATAAACATACGCTACCAAACGGCTGGTGACCTTCCCGGCGGAGTTGAAAGCAGTGGCGCCTTCGGGGCCGTGTTGGCATCGCCGTCTTTCGCAACAGTGGTGGCTTCGGTGGGATCGGTCCGTCGTTCGCAACAGTGGTTGGCAGCTGCGGGATCGGCCGGCGTCAGCGACATCGATGCGGTGAGTGCCTGATGTTTTCCCCTCAGTTCACCAGACTACTCTAGCTCAGGTTGTATTAGTTTAGAGAAGGGCTGTGTGAAGCATTCGAGTGAGCTTTGATCGTTTCAAGCAAAGTCGGAAGTGCTTTGAAACCAAAGTTAATGCGGAGGGGGTAAACACGGGAGTGTTTAAAATTGCTTGCGCGTCTTGCTAGTAGGCTTATAGTGGGTACGGCAAGTAGATTCTTAACAAGGGCAAACAGCAAGAGGCTAGTGTGAACGATGGAGAACCTTAAAGTGAAGGAACTCATCGAAATTTGTGAGGAACTCGGCATTACTTTGGGCCGTGCGAAACGAAAGCAAGCGATCCTTGAGATCATGAAGGATGAGGGAGTGTCGGCTGAGGAAGTCGATGAGGCCTGGGTGGATATTAAAGCACGCCGTGAGGAGGCTGAAAGGCGAGAAGTAGAAGCTCGCGAACGTGAAGAAGCTGAAAGGCGCGAACGTCGCGAGGAGGCCGAGAGACAGGAGCGCCTCGAGATAAAACGAATAGAATTGGCAATCCTACAGTGTTCGCAGGCGCCTAGCGCAGCTTCTCCGACGATTCAGGTCAGCGGTTTTAGAATTCGGGACCAACTGCCACCGTTCGTAGTAGGCGAGGACATGGCGAAGTATCTCGTCAAGTTTGAACACGTCTGTGAGCGAAACGCTTTGGAGCGGCCTCTTTGGGCGCGGAACCTGCTAGCTCTTCTTCCCGGCGAAGTGTCCGACGCGATAACTTGCTTGTCGAGGGAAGCGTTTGAGAGCTATGACGAGGTTAAGGAAGTGCTCTTGAGACGTTATAAGTTGTCACCCGAGGCTTTCAGGCAAAGGTTCCGGTATGCTGAAAAGGGGAATGGGTCACACGTTGACTTCGCGTTTCGTCTTAAGGCCGATTTAATTGAATGGCTCAAGGGCGAAGGTGTGTATGACGACCGCGATAAAGTGGTGGAATGCGTTGCATTGGAGCAATTCTACCGCTGCATCGAGGATAATGTCAGACTTTGGCTGCAGGACAGACTTGGGAAGTACAGTTAAATAAGGCAGCTGAGTTAGCTGAGGAGTATTATACTCGCCGAAAGTTGCATAGCAGGGCAGTGCGCGTTGAAAAGGATGAAAGGAAAGAGGGCTTTTCAAGGAAACCTGATCAACGGAAACCCGTTCCGCACCGTAATTTCAAAAAGGACCCGTCTCTTACGAAGGACAGTGCAGGGGAAGGGCAAACAGAAGCGGAGAAATCGAGTGAGGTTTCTACCACACAGGCATTCGAATCGGAAAACAAACGGAAGCCGCTAATCTGCTACAACTGCAAAAAGGAAGGACACATCGCGAGAAACTGTCAGGAAAAGTTTGCCTTCGCAACGATCCGAGAATCAGAAAAAAACATTCGGTTGTTGGAGCCGTATCTCCAAGAAATTAAGGTGAATGAGAAAACGTGCCGAGCACTTAGAGACTCAGCGGCAACCATGGACGTTGTCCATCCTTCATTGGTGTCTCCGGATGACTTCACAGGAGAATGCGCGTGGATCAGGCAGGTCGCCGAGGAGCAGAGTGTTCGCTTACCAATCGCCACGGTTGTCATTGAAGGCCCGTTCGGTGAGCTTCGCACCGAAGCGGCTGTGTCTGCCGCGCTAAATGATCGTTTTCCTTATCTTTTCTCCAACAACTCAGAGCAGCTTCTCAAAGAGCAGGGCAAATCGTTCTTTCCCAACTTAGCGTGCATGGCTCTCACGCGATCGCAAGCGCGGAAGCTATCGCGGCAGCTTGATCTGGTTCAATGCGGTGAACTCTCAAGTGACCTTGTCGGCGGGTCGACGGAACCCCAGAAAGGAAAGTTTCCGCATGAGTCATGTGAGCAGTCACGCGAGCGGCCCGTCGCCGAACCGACCGGCACGATTTCCGTAGAAAGGGGAGACGACATGGCGCCATTGAGTCAGAGCGAGAGGGTTGCAACGCTCTCGCCTGTAGCGGAAAGTTGGAGCGAGCTGCCGAGAGTTGATCGAGAGATGCTCATTCGAGAGCAGCGTGAGGATCTCTCGATTGAAGCGCTAGTGGAAAGCCAGATTGAAGCGCTAGTGGAAAGCCAAATTTAAGCGCTAGTGGAAAGCCAGAGAAACGCGGCAAGGGTGCTGTCGAAGGAGCACTGCGAGAAATCGGTGAAGAAGCGTGCTTTTGAAGTTGATAATCAGGTAATGCTGCTGCAGCCGTCCAAGAGGAACAAGCTTGAGGTTGATTGGGAAGGGCCCGCCAAAGTATTATCGAAGCCTTGCGATACAAATTGTGAATTTAAATTAGGAAGGCGGCCGAACAAAGTTTATCACAGTAACTTGAAAGCAGTTGTAAATTTACTCTTAAGTGCTTCAGAGGAAGAGGAAGCAGAAATTTTTAGTTCTAGTGAGGTAATCGAAAGGAGATCGAAAGTAATCTGGGAACAGCTGAACCTAGAGCCTAGCTTAAGGGACGGAGGACCTGAGAAAGAGGACCTAAGAAAGATTGGTTCCGAGTTTGGAGACGTGTTCTCGGACCGTCCCGGAGACACGACGGTGATCGAACACGAAATAGAGCTAACTTGTGAGGAGCCAATCCCTAGCAAGCCGTATCGTTGTTCCCCTGTGCAACGTCGAAAGTGTGAGCCGCTCTTGGTGCCGCATAGGTATCGTCGCCTAAAAGTGGCCGGTTACTGAAGTGGAGCATGTTGCTCCACAGCGCAACTTTGACGTTCGCTATCAAAAAAAAAATTAAAGGAAAGGTAAACGCTAATGCAGGTGCATTGAGCAGTGCGTTCCAGCTAGTAACTTCTCAGCCTTTCGGTTTCTCGCTGGCGATTCGGGGCAAAATTTTGACCTCATCACGACCTGGGCTGAGCGCTCTCGTTCAGAGTGATCTCAAGGGGCCAACTTTGTGGTATTCTAATTTGTTACGTTGTTGTACGTGGGAAAAAAATTGAGTTGTCATTTTAAGAGTCTTGTGTCCCACATGTGCCTCTTGATGTAGAGGGAACAAAATTCCGATAAACACGTAGATAGGTATATGTTGTACTATATTTTGTCTGGTGTTCTGTCGGGTGACCGAGGGCACTTGCTTGTGTCGTGTGTTGTCTGTTGTCGATTCGTTCTTGGCAAGTTCCAGAACCATCGACAAGTGCTGAAACCGAAGATGGTCAGAAGAGACGAGTGAAGCTGGTCGACAAGTTGTGGCGACAAGCCAGTGGAGCTGGGATCCGTCGTCAAAAATGGGACGTGTTCCCGGAACAGTCTGGAGCTGTATTCTCCCCATGGCCCTGGAGGCGAACCTGGAGGGACCTGGCGAACGAGCGCACCTGACATCCGAGCCCCGTGGAAGCAGCTCGTCTTTCCGGTGCATTGTCTGGCGGCGGGGGTGCTGTTATGCCAGCGAGTCCTCGTCAAACGTCCGTGCCTCTGAAAAAGGCAATCTGGGTCAAGGCCAGCCCGCAGTCCGCCTGACGCGAACATCTCAACGGCGTGAACACGCGCGGCGCTTCTCTGGCCCACGTGCATTGAGTCAGCTGCGCACGTGACAGCGAGCCGGCGTCCTCGTGTCTGGTGGTCTGACGCGTGGCGCGGCAACCCCATTGGAGGAATCTGCCCTGACGACCAGCGGCGCTTCTGATTGGACATTTTGGTTGGACCCGGTGTAAATAAAAGAAGCCCTGCGGCGCGTCGCGATCGGCGGTCCTTGAGAGAGGAGTCCCCGTGTCGGAGAGCCGACATGTGTGTGAGTCGGCGGTCTTAGGCGAAAAGTTGACCTATGTATTAGAGAAAAGAGCTCGGCTCTTCGAGTCTCTGTCGGCCCCAGTGCCGAATTTGTAATGCCTCTGTGTATATGCTGTACTTAAACCTTGTTTAACTCACCGTCGTCTCGTCCGCTCGTCTTATCAGCTCTGCGCAGAAGCAGTCGCGAGCTGATAAACATACGCTACCAAACGGCTGGTGACCTTCCCGGCGGAGTTGAAAGCAGTGGCGCCTTCGGGGCCGTGTTGGCGTCGCCGTCTTTCGCAACAGTGGTGGCTTCGGTGGGATCGGTCCGTCGTTCGCAACAATATGCCCTTGTTCGATGAGTCATTGATTAGAGCAAGAAATGGCACGGTGTGTGCTCCTGAGTAATAAGGCAACTCACGCTTGCGCTCATGCATGAACTACCACACTGTGCTTAATCGTAGCTTGAGCCATGAACTAGCGAAAGTGTTCCAATTCTTGCTGATTCCTGTCTCACTACACCAAGGCAAGACGTTCTCCCGTTTATATTATTGCTACCTTTTCGCCGTTCTTATTGATTCTTCGACGACGAACCCACACACACTAACGTAAAGCGAAAGTCAAAGGACTTTGCTACGTCTAGAGTGACACTTAGATGCTAGCATGGTCTTCTGCGTGTCTCGATGGCATTAAAATGCTTCAACTGCGTCGTCGCCTAAGAACTCACGGTCGCCGCTCATTAGCGTCATGACGCCATACTTCGCTCCACCACCTGGAGATGGCGGTACCGCCCCACCCCGCCTTCTTTTTTTTCTGATCCGTTAGCGCGCATTTCGCCAACGTCATATGCGTCACGGAAATATGTCAGTTATTCTTTGTGGACACCGGCCACAAAACACTTTTGCGCTATAAATGTTAAAACGATATTCGATCAATGAATTGTTGCTGCTTAGTGACTTCTCTTTAGAGACGCGTTGTTGTCAGTAACTGGCCAGTTATTTATTTTAGTCATTTATTTAAAGATACTGCAACCCCATTAAGGGATTTTCGCATGATGGGATACAAACGTATGATACGACTAGCAGGACGAAAAAACAACTAAAACAAAAGGAAAAAACTATATGTGGTACACATACGATGCAGATATAGAATAAAATACGCTTCAGGTAGCATTAAAACAACGCATCAAGTAAAATTGTTGACAACGAAAAAGAAATACGCAAGTTACACAATATGGGACACAAACGAAGTCAGGGATGGCTGCAACACCACGTCATTTTGACAGTTAAATCCATTCGCTTATGACACTGGGAAAAAAAAAGAAGACTAAAGCAGCTGCTGGCGGATAGTGAAGGTGGTGATTGTTAGTGCATGTAGCTGTCTTGTAGCCTGACCTATCAAAAATCAGATGATCTCGGCAATATCTACGCTGTAGTGTTCCTTAATTAGCTGAAACACGATTGTACTGAGAACACGATTTCTTTGCGTCAAGATTGGTAGATTGGCTCTCTTTACCAAGGCTGCCGTTGAAGTGCGTCCAAAGCCGTTGTATATATGTCGAACCAGTCGCCTTTGAATGCATTCTACTTTATCATTGTCCCTAAGGAGAATAAAATAATATAAACTTACCAAGACTGACAATAATCGTCGCAAATGACATAATGCGATTTGCACATAATTTGTATTTCAATTTTTTGGTCGCTTAAAAGCATAAAAATTACCATAGACTGATAAGAAATAAAATAAAATGATTTTAGTTCACGAATTGTTTAAAGCAAATGTGTAAGAGATAATGTGACGTATTTGTTCGGCTCGGAGTCGACTGCGGCAGCTCGATTCATTGTGATGCGCTCGACTTCATGCACGCAAGATTCGCAGGTTGCGACCGTTACCAGGGCAGGGCGTTGATGACCTGGCATTCGTGACATCATTTCCGTAACGAAAATGACATCAGTCTGTTGTCGAACCATGGTATGAAACAGTTTCGTGATAAGAAACATAATGTAACTTTCAGGAAATTGACCTTATCGCTACTGCGGCAACACGAAAAGAAAACAACGTGGCTTCGCACGCGCACTGTCGTGCACGAAGTCAATTGTCAGCATTGCCTCAAATTATATTATTAGATTAAGTGTCGCGAAGGTTCGCGTAGCAAAGCTTGATCCAAACAATTAAATAGCCGTATTAACCTTTTCATAAACGCCTAATGGGCGCCGCCATAACCCTCCTAGGGCTGTGCAAATTGGCGCGTCCCCTCGAAAATGCACTGACAACGCTGCGCCCTTAGCCTTTGTACTCTCGCGCACAGCCCATCATGGCGGTGTTTTTTTTTTCCTTCCTGTGAAAAGGTGTATACTCACAGGTAAGCGCCGTGATGGCAGCAGATCCGAACGTGGCAGCCATAAAGCAGCTGATGAAGAGTCCATTGCGGGTCAGGAAGCTCTGCTGGTATCCCGACAGCGGGAAGTAGAACAGCAACAGCACGGCGAACAGCACCGGCATCAGGACCAACCGCAACGCCAACTGGCCAAACGCTCGTCCGTTGCAGTTGAACGTCGAGGCCCACAGCCGCCTGCGATCGTGAGGCGATGTGACGCACTTGCGTGAATACGTGGCGGTGGCATCATGCGTCTGAATTAAGCGGCTAAAAAGCAAAGTGGTGTTGGGTTTCAAGATGGAAATGCACGATAGGACGTACAGGCGCTTGGAGTCAATGAGGAACTGTGCTCTTCTTCCAGTCTTAACTCTTGAACGTCATTACTGAGAATGCGCTTTCTCTATTCTGTCTTGCATACCGTATAATCGATGTATACGCGAGGGAATTAAGGGACCATTCTCAAGCCGCGATTGAGCTGCTTGTTTCTCTTCCCTTCAGCCATGTATTTCTGTATGAGTGTCTGCAATCGGGTTCGCCCAAGGCCTTGGCGGTCGTGTTTCGTTGGAGAGGAAACGCTGTAGGCTCGTATAGTGTGCGAAAAAGACGCCGGAAGGTTGAAATTTTCCGGAGCCCTCCACCACGGCGTGCCTCAATCGTTTCGCGGTTTTGTAGCGTAATACTTTTATTATTATCATTGCTATATGTGTGGTTCTACATTTGACAAGCTCGAACTGTCGAGACGGCCGTGTGTCACCTGAGTACTCGGCTTGTTGGTGCGACTGCCTGAACCAGGCCGTCGTACAAACTCCCCTGAAGATTACTACAAAGTCCTGACAAACTCCCGTGAAGTTTCTCAGAAGTGCTGGCAGGTTCCGGTGAACCGATCGACCGTGCTGCTTGCTTTCTGCGAGCCGGTCAGTCAACAAACCTTTTTGAAGCTCTAAGAAACTTCAGAGTAGCAGTACAAAGTCGAAGAAGACCATGGTCTTCCGCCCGTTCCCATGCCCTTTGGATAGAGTTTAGTTGTTCCTGGGGATCGCCGCTTTTGAGGACATAATTCCTGTACTCTCATTCATTAATAGATGCACGTTGTAGCACAGAACATTATGAGAGCATGTATGCTTATGAGCAATGCTCTTGATTGCACTTAATGCATTCATGACATTAAGTGTCAGTGGGTCCACTAAGACATTAAGACATTAAGACCCACTAAGACATTAAGTCTTAGTGGGTCGATGTCCGGAGCAAAACGGCTAAACTTTACTCTCTATCACACATAAAAATATTGAAATGCACGTGATTACCAAACACGTTCTAAATAACTAAAACTCACTCTTGTATGTTTTGGTTCACAACTAGACTGTGGTCATGCAAAAACATTCAACAGGCTACCCCAGCTAGCTTACGGCATCGTTGTCTAACTTGATATAATCTTTGGGGCTAATAGTGTGCCGTTAGTTTATCAAAGCACACAACAAATGTGCGAAGAAACAATTTGAAAAGAATTATTGTTAGTTTATATCGACAAGACCTTCAACGAACATAAAAAATTATAACATAAAAGAGCCTTCTTTCGTTTTTTTTACTTGTTTCTGTGTGTGTGTTTGTGTTGGGTGCATCTTTCGAGAAAGGTGACTGCGTCGAACAAACGTGACATTTCATGCGTGAAGTGCTTTTCTGGTGCTGCTCAAAAGCATCGATCCGCTAAAGACGAATCTTGAATATGACTGCTGACTCTGTGGAAAGCTGCCTGAAGCATGTTTTCTGGTTGTCAGTGTTGTGCATAACCATAGTTACCTGAAGTCTCTAGTGGCGTTTGGGTGAAGGCTGGTTGTTTACGCTGCACCTCATACGATTGCGTACACTAGCCCGAGCTTTCTAGAAAATTCACTCGTTCAGACTTTTGGCGAATCTGAAAAATACGTTGTTGATCGAGAGTTGAAAAGCTTTTCCGTGTTTTAAGACTAAATACCTAGATGTAGGAATGGGTAAATATTCAGGGCCCATCGAATAATCGAGCGAATATTACAGTATTCGATTCCGCTTCGACGCGAATTTATATTATACGAAATTTTTCGAATAATTCGCAAAAAACGAATACATGTACGTATATTTGAGCGCTTGCAAACCTCTTGTGAAGGTGGTTTCACTGCAGCGCGTGTTTGATCTGCCGTTTCAAAGCTTTAAAAAGGGAGACTGTAAGAAGTTCAATTTTTTTTTTCAACTGAGAAAAAAATTGCCCGCAGCTTCCCTCGGGGGAACACTGAGGAGGATGCGGAGCATATAATTGGTTAACGGGGTGTTAAAGTGCGACTTACTTGGGTCAATGGCTAAATTGGTTAACGTGGTTGTGAAATGGGGTGCTAAATTGCGACTTACTTGGGTCGATGGCTAAATTGGTTAACGTGGTTGTAGGAGGGGGTGTTAAATGAGTGAACACGTACACACGTATGCGAAAGGACGGCGCTGGTCGAAGGGACGTCGATCATTGTGTTTGTGGATTCGTTGGAATTCATTTCACCGCGACCTTGGACGTCGACGCGCCGTACAAACCAACCGACGAGCGGCAACTGAGCGAGCGGGCGCCGACCTTGAGTATATATACAGCGCGACGGCGCATGCACTGTCAGCTGTCGAATGTTCTCGAAGGAGAAGCGCGCGCGCGGCACAGATGGCGACGGCGCGACGTCGCATGCGCTGTCAGCTGTCGAATGTTCTCGAAGGAGAAGCGCGCGCGGCACAGATGGTGGGCGACGGCGCATGCGCGCGCGTCAGCTGTCGAATGTTCGAGAAGCGGTGCGGACGGCGCGGACGGCGCACTACAAGGCGCGAGTATAAGATGCTTCCGCATCTAAAAAGAAGCTACTTTTCGCCATAGTGTCCTCTCAAGGAATACATAGGGGAACTTGCAACTTTTTGCAAGGTGTCAATGTTCTCCTGTAGTGAACGTTACCGTGTTCACATGCATTAGCTTGATTGATTGATATGTGGGGTTTAACGTCCCAAAACCACCATATGATTATGAGAGACGCCGTAGTGGAGGGCTCTGGAAATGTCGACCACCTGGGGTTGTTTAACGTGCAGCCATATTCTGAGCACATGGGCCTACAGCATTTCCGCCTCCATCGGAAATGCAGCCGCCGCAGCCGGGGTTTGATCCCGCGACCTGCGGGTAAGCAGACGAGTACCCTAGCCACTAGACCACTGCGGCGGGGCACATGCATTAGCTTAGAATGTCATCTTTTGAAACACCGTTATCCCAGCGTGTTGTCAAGAAGAGCACCACTCAAATCTGTCGATGCAATCCTGGACTGACCAGGCGTCGCCGGCTAGTTGAACACACATCCAATGCCAAACGATCGAAAGTGTCAAAGCATACAAGCTACCGTGCCAGGAAAATAAGTGAAGAGATTGGCAACTAAGCTATCGGAAGGCGATTGAGAACTTCAATCGAAGTCAAGTCTAAAAAATTGGTTCCAAATCTGCATGTTACACCGCAAACGTCGTCGAAATACGATAGTCTTGCGTCTGGAGAGAGTGACCAAAACATTTATTTGATGTTCTGCGTGAGAAAATCGGTGAACGGTATTCTGCAGGCACTGCGTTAGAGTGCCTCGAGCGTGTGGCGGAGGGTGAACTGAGCGCATCGAGGCACGTTAGGCACAAGTGCCATCCTGGCAGTTATCTTCGAAAACGAAGGCGTGCAGCCAGCGGAGAAAGATGCGCGCCAGTTTCGGGGGTGATAAGGTGCTAGAACGCAAAGCGACGGGCAGGTGGCACCACCGTGACGTCGTAGCAAAGCGTTGCAAACACCTTTTTGAGCATCGCGTTGCACTGTCAGCGCAGGGTGATTAAACGCTACATTCCTTAGAGTCACTTGTGTGTGCCTCTTCTAGTATAAAGGCAGACATACAAAACATTGAAGCGTTGTTGTGGCACCTCAGATATGCGCAATAATTGCTTTTTAATTGACAATCGCACAGCTATGAACGCTAAACCTTGAGCAATATTTGTGGGCGCTGCGGATGGGGTTGGCCGTTTGATGCGGTTTGAGGTATCGTTAGGGTGGACAAACAGACAAATGTACAGACAGACAGACAGACAGACAGACAGACAGACAGACAGACAGACAGACCAAAATTTTTCCGTTGAAAGTCCCCAAGAAAGACTATCGTCTGTAAAAAGTAAGCACTCGAATCAACGTTAGACGTCCGTACGACTCTTTGCAGTGCGTCTCCCGTTTTAACCTCAAGGAGTTCGTCAGGAACGCGCGACAACTTTTCCGAGAAGCGAACTGAGTGGGCCCGGCACGCTGTGATAGCAGGCAAGCTTTTCCACATGGCACTCCCGAAGCGAGTCGGTGAAAGCCTTAGGGCAAACAAAGTTTCCGAGTCCAGAATCGATCCCTTCTTTTCCTATACGATCCTGGGCTCGCCGTCGGGAAGTGGAAGCTTGTAGGCCTCCCCTTGGTAAAGGTTTTTCCAATTCCCAAATGGGAAGACGTCCCTCCAGGAATTTCGTTAGGTCACTTTACACGCAGTGCATACCGGTATAAAAAGTCGTGTGGGCGTCTAACGTTGATTCGAGCGCTTACTTCTTGTATAAACTTTACTTGGATTAAGTGCTCAATCGCCTTCCGAAAGCTTATTTGCCTAATCTCTTTACTTATTGTGCTGCCAGGGCAGCTTGTATGGTTTTGCTATGACCGACTGCGACTGTCGATCGACAATGATATTCAGTATTATTCGGACATAGCTATAGTTATCACGACGGTGTAATGTGGCCATTATTTCTTCTCATCGTTATTTTTTTATCTATCTATCTATCTATCTATCTATCTATCTATCTATCTATCTATCTATCTATCTATCTAACTGTCTGTCTGTCTGTCTGTCTGTCTGTCTGTCTGTCTGTCTGTCTGTCTGTCTGTCTGTCTGTCTGTCTGTCTGTCTGTCTGCATATCATCAAAGATTATGGCATCACTCCTCAGCCAAACATGCTATTCCAAGTAGCGAGGACGAAAATTTGATTCTTAAAATGCGTAATACTTACACTAGCAGCAAGAAAGTATAGTTACTATTGGAGCGTAAACAACCTAGCCTGACTCTTTTGCTCAGATGAACGGCCGGTGCGCCGCATCTCTAGAGGAGGGGCTTGTAGTGTTTGTTTTCTTAGATTGTAACCGTGTATAGTGTACTAATATGAAACTTTACAGTTACCACACTCTTCTAAACTTTATGCTCTCGACACTCATACACAATTGTGTGTGTGTGTGTTTTGTGTGTGTGTGTTGTTGTTATCCGTGCATATATCATAACCATCAGCCAGAGAGAGAGAGAGAGAGAGAGAGATAAAGATACAAGGAAAGGCAGGGAGGTTAACCAGACGCACATCCGGTTTGCTACCCTGCACTGGGGAAGGGATAAAGGGGAGAAAAGAGGTTGCAGAAAGATGATAAGGTACACACAATCACGAGCACACTCGGGGAGCACACACAGTTTACAGGCGGTCGCTCAGGTTTGTTGACTTAAGGTAAAGTAGCAGTGCTTTAGTTGCTTTCTGTGCAACTGAGGCAGATGCCCAAGGTCCTAGTATCTTCTGCACACAAAATGGTCCGGGGTCAAGTCGATTCAAAACCATCCGTAGCTGGCATCGCTGTGTGTCGTAGCAAGCGCAGTTGCACAGGACGTGTTCGATGGTCTCTTCATCTCCGCAACCAGCAATATAGAGTAGCATGCCAGGCGAATAGCCTGGCTAACAACTCCAGCTTTTCATTTAGAAAAAAAACAACAACTTTGGTTTCTCTCGCGCTTCTTCTCCGCTCACCCATAGATGGCCCAGAAGGTCTGCCAGCAGGAGGGCTGGCCGTAAGCCGTCAGCGGTAGCTTGTACTGCGCCGCGTCGCTGGCGTGGTTCCCACCCAGCTCGGAAGGGGGACCCGCCTTTCTATAGCGGGCACCGTCATTGCGGAACTTCTCCACCAGCGTCTGGATCTGGCTGCTGGACTCGAGGAAGCGCTCACGGGAACGCCGGTCCACCGTGGCAAGGCACACTGCAACAGTTCCAGATCGTTGGGTGATCTACTTAAAAACAATAAAATGGTGAGCGATTTAGAGTATTCTACTCTACCAGGGGAGAGCAGTATGCCGTCCCGATTTGAGGAGACCTTCGATGCCAAACGAGACGTGAAATAACCTTTCGTACTATACAGTACACTAAGCTGCAAGTATAAAAACAAACAGGCAGAGGTATGGCAAAAGACATAGTCGGACATGCGTGTTATGCAAGCGGGAAAGAGAGGTACAGTCAATCAGTCATTCAGCCAGTCATTCAGCAGTCGGTCGGTCGGTCGGTCGGTCGGTCAGTCGGTCGGTCGGTCTGCCTGCCTGCCTGCCTGTCTGTCTGTCTGTCTGTCTGTCTGTCTGTCTGTATGTATGTATGTATGTATGTATGTATGTATGTATGTATGTATGTATGTATGTATGTATGTATGTATGTATGTATGTATGTATGTATGTATGTATGTATGTATGTATGTATTATGTAATTGATTGATATATGTGGTTTAAACGTCCCAAAACCACCACATGATCATGAGAGACGTCGTAGTGGAGGGCTCCGGAAATTTCGACCACCTGGGGCTCTTTAACGTGCACTCAAATCTGAGCACACGGGCCTGGACTATTTTCGCCTCCATTGAAAATGCAGCCGCCGCAGCCGGGATTCGATCCCGCGACCTGCGGGTCAGCAGCCGAGTACGTTTGCCAATAGACCACCGCGGTGTGTATGTATGTATGTATGTATGTATGTATGTATGTATGTATGTATGTATGTATGTATGTATGTATGTATGTATGTATGTATGTATGTATGTATGTAATTGATTGATTGATATGTGGGGTTTAACGTCCCAAAACCACCATATGATTATGAGAGACGCCGTAGTGGAGGGCTCCGGAAATTTCGACCACCTGGGGTTCTTTAACGTGCACCCAAATCTGAGCACACGGGCCTACACCATTTCCGCCTCCAACGGAAATGCAGCCGCCGCAGCCGGGATCCGAACCCGCGACCTGCGGGTCAGTAGCCGAGTACCTTAGCCACTAGACCACCGCGGCGGGGTATGTATGTATGTATGTATGTATGTATGTATGTATGTATGTATGTATGTATGTATGTATGTATGTATGTATGTATGTATGTATGTATGTATGTATGTATGCATGCATGCATGCATGCATGCATGTATGTATGTATGTATGTATGCATGTATGTATGTATGTATGTATGTATGTATGTATGTATGTATGTATGTATGTATGTATGTATGTATGTATGTATGTATGTATGTCTGTCTATGCCTATTTCTTGTTCTTCATCGTGGATTAACAAGCAGCGAAACAGAGTTTGAGCGAAGGAAACCACCATACATCACTTCGTCTTGCGGTAGGTCTTCGCCTATCACTACGTACAAGAAGTATAGTAATCGAAGCCTCGGTGAAGCGTTATCGTCTCCTTGTACTCATGGAACGAAAAGTAACGGAGCTGGGCCTGCAAAAAAATGATTCCAGAGAAATGCTCGCACGCTTCCTACACATACGAAAAAAAGTTGTAAGAGATCAAGAAATGTTCCATTTCAGGACAACTTAATTCGTCCTGTGCTCTGTCCTTGGAGGGACCAGCGACACATTCGCTATCGACCATTTCTAATTTCATAAGTATCAGCAAAACAATCGTTTCAGCAGATAGTGAGAATTGAACTAGCAGCGAGAATGATCTCTCTGTAATTATCTCTGTGGACATAAGCCACTGCCTTCGAGGTATTGACTTGAAAGAACTTGCAACAAGAACATACTCATTCTGAAATACGAAATGTTTGCGTTAAAATGTTTGCAAAGGTCCTTCTGGCATGTTGGAGCGATAGTTACATCACGAAATGTCTTCAGTTTAACAACAATAACTTGTACAGGCGGTACAATCCAACCAACAACGTGTAAGTTTAGTGAACTAGAAAAATGCAGATTGCTCAACAGCCTTATTTTCTGATGAATCGCGTGAGTTTCAAGCGAATCTCGCAAACTCTCTATGCTCTTGAAAGCGACTAACCTCTTTCCAAACTATAGAATTTTCCGGGAGAAATAAAAACCAGTCTCTCCTGTCTATGTTCTTTGGCTTCACTACTTCAAACGAAATTGACAATAATAACAATAAAGTTATGGTTAGAAGCTTTCCGCCCGCCCCCATGGTTTCATTATCATTTCGACAATAACTGTGACCTGGGGCTTAATTTCACTCAATGGCGAAATTTAAATGGCCTAGAGCAGTGTACGAATATCCATGAGTGTAACTCGGTGTGATGGGCGTTATACTGCAGAACTATTTTCGTTCGTGTCTGTAGTCGCAGTCTTAGGTGCTCGTGAAAGCACGGGAGTGTGGACAGTGGCAGTTTCAGCGATTTATCGCCCATTTTCACGGCGTTTCATTGCACCTATACGCCCATTCTGCCAACGGTTGGTTTTGTTCCCGTCTTTCAAGCCTCGTTCTTTCGCGTACCCTTCGCTTCTACAGCCGCGTGCTCTGCCTTGCCTCACCTCCTCAGTCGCGCTGCTTTGAACTCCTTCCCCGTAATGCAGATCTGCCCTGAAGCGACAACCTTTCGAAACGAAAAACCGTCGCACGCCGTTATTTCAGCGAAGAAGGGCGATTGCGTGTTACGGTTTGTGTTCGTTTGTTTGCTTCGTTTTTCTCCCGCAAGCAATCGTCCTCACCTTCACAAGCTATAGTACCCGGGTGGGCTGTTTATTCAAGCTCTGTGTCGAATTCGGTTCGTACGTAACGACGTAGCTCATTGTGTTTGAGAAAGAGAGGAAAAGAAGTAAAAATGAACAACGCCAGACAAGGTGGGGAAAAAAGGGCGTCTCGGGAGTGCTCGCGCTCGTTTCAGATGTTTCGGAAAAGTGTGCCACGGTGCATTTCGAAAATCGATCGGTGGTGCTAGGCTAGCTAGAATGCAATCGACGACGGGCTACAGCATTCGACAGGGCTAGCCAGAACGGCAGCTTCGAAAAGGCGCCCCTGCGAGGCACACCTTGCTGAAAATAACTGTCGAGGCTGCTGCTTTGTAGCTCACGGCTCTACTGGCGATGCAAAGAAGCTTCCTACCAGGATTTAAAAATAAACCTTTAATTGCGGAGAAAACGCCTATCTGCTTTATTCACTGATTATTTTAAAATTATTGAAGTTTAACGTTCGAAAATCACCATATGATTATGAGAGACGCCGTAGTGGAGAGCTTTGTAACTTCTGACCCCCTCGGGTTCTTTAATGTCCACCAAAATTTAAGCTCACGGACCTACACCGATTTCACCTCCATCGAAAATGCAGGCACCGCAACCGGGGTTCGATCCCGCGACCTGCGGTTCAGCAGCCGAATGCCTCAGTTACTATAGACCACCGTGGCGGGTTGCTTTATTCACTCAAATTGCAACCACTGCTGCGCTGGTGCCATCTCATCAATCAGAAGTTTGTTCTACGTGAAATCGAGTACATCGGCGATATTGGTGCGCTTAGATCACAACAGCGCGTTCGCGCTCGCAATTTTAACGTAAAAGGTATGTGTTTCCTGCGAATGAAAATTGTATGGGCAATTGGAGCTACCCGTTCTGTGTCACCTCATCTGCCTACACTTCCTGCTGTGTGTGTAATGGACCTTTTCTGGGTTAGAACAGCGCCTCCAGCGGAGATCGTCGAAATTTAAACTAGGAGTCCGCGGGCTCCGAAGTTATTCGCCGCGAGCCAGCAGACAATCTTAGGAGCCTTTGCAGGACACCTGCCCTGTTTGTGTCTGTTTCTTTTCGTCACGAACAGCGCTGATATATGCTTAAAGACATAATTTAGCGGAACAAAACAAGGACACAAAAATATGCGCACCGAACGACCGCTAGACACAAAATTAAACAAAGGCCTGCCTTGTGGTCGTCGTGTGTGAATCTTTCTGTGTCCATATTTTGTTCCGCTGTAATATGTATATAAGTCAAAACCAACTACCCTGAATTTCAGCGTTAAAGGGACACCAAAGGCAAATATTAAGTCAATGTCGATTGCTGAAATGTCGGTCCAGAAACCGGGTAGTGCCCACTTTGTGCCAAGAAAATGTTTATTTTGAAATAAAATGACGTTGAAGTCGTCTGGCCGTCTCACGTGGCCGTCTCACGTCACTGTTGCCGTGAACAACGTTCCCCGGCTTCACTGCGCGACCGCCGACACTATACTAGCAGCAGAGCGAAAGTAGCGGAAACCACAGCAGGAACTAAGACCATTGAACATTTTTTTTCAGCCATGGCCTCCGAGAGGGTAAGCGTGCTTCGTTCAACTGGGCCCCGCTAGATGGCAGGACCTGTCCAGTTTAACCAGGCGAAAATGGAACTTATGAACCACTCGCGCCATTCCTTTTTTCTATGAATCAAACAAAAACGACGAAGCAGCATTTTATTACGGCCCTTGATACACAGACTCTTCTTAATTTAGTGCAGCAAGTTCGATTACTAGTAATTAATTGTAGGCGGTAAGCTTGACGTCATCGGCATCATTTTGCGAATGTCCTACTCGTGGAACTTTTCGGTAAGTAGAGAACTGTAGAGAACTGCTGTTGATAATATTGTCGTTTTAGACGTTGTCATATATTGAGCTTTCACTCTGGCATAAGTTGTTATTCGACTTTAGTGTCCCTTCAACTGAATCATCTCACCCTGGAATGCCTCACCCAATCGCTCAAAGACGCGCTTACACAGACTGCCCCAGTCAGCTCCATCTCCAAGGAGACTTACGCAAGCGATTTCTTTCTGCGAAGGGAGATCAGCAGCTTTTAGTACACGAGAAATTCGAGTGAAATACACGCACACTTTAGAGTAATAGACTTCGCCGGTAGTGTACTTACAGAAAAAAAAAAGAAAGTGTATACGGCTTCGTATTGCCTGTTTGTTTGAAGTCTCTGTGGACGTTTGCACCAAAAGGAGGACTCGGGCACTCTTCTACTCGCAGAGCGCTACACCTAGTCCTCAAATGGCTCTCCGCCACGCGCGACCAGAAATACACGGGCATTGATTTTCTTTTACGTTCTTGTGCTTGAGGCCAAGCAGTCAAGTGCGAAGGGCGTCTCGTATTGAACGCACGAGTGACAAAGTGGTACACGAAGGAATGTGTAAATTTAAGCGCTCGTTCTCTTTGTTAGACACAATACTGTCACACACTTAGGGGCTGTAGAGACAGGAAACGAACAGTGAGGCAGTAAAACATGAGCGTGTATCCTGTTGTTCTTGTTGACCTTCACTTGTGGCTCATACCCACTGTCGGAGATTGGCCAATATTTGAGTGGTGATATAAAATATTATTTAATTTTAGAGTAAAGCAACTTATAAAATGAAAACGTCACAAATTTTAGAACGAAATTTCGATAATGACTGAGCTGTACCTACTTCAATTACAAAGTTTTTGTACTAGTAGTAGATCGAAACCTCTAGATCAGAACCCAACATCAAAAAACAAGACGTTATGCTTAGGTCGACACAGAAGAAGCGTCACAGTGTCTAGAAACATACTGTAACATACAGTAATATTTCTAGGCACAGTAGAAGCGCGTATCATGAACGAAGAGCTAACAAACTTCGCCGTTATCCTCTTCGCCCTCTTCGGCTGGCCACGGTTTGCCGGCTCACAAGGCCATTGGGCATTATCAGTGAGAACTAACAGATAATATTCCTACGGAAAGTATGGGGGATGTTATTAGAAGTAATTGTAATGTAAATACACTTTTCTTTCTTCGCATTTACATTACAATACTTCTATTAACATCCCATATACTTTTTCTGACATTATTGTCTGTTAGTTCGCATTAATACTATGTCCAAAGAAAACGAGACTTTAAATTTACGTTCCTTGATTCATAAACGAGGGTTTCGTTTTGGCAGACTTGATGCCATGCGATGCGAGGGATAATTGGTGAGCTGCCGTTTTGTAACGAGATTGCGTACGGGACGCCAAACAAGCTACAAAGAGTGTTCCACCTTCGCCGTGATGACAACAGGTGGCGCTTATTTACGCTCCCGCGTTTAAATGCACATATATGCCGTACAAAATGTACGGGGGGATCGCCGCCACCGTACCTCAGTGGTAGAACATCGGACGCGTTATTCGAAGGTCGTCCGTTGGAATACTGCCGGTTGCGAGTTATATTTTCGTCCACTTTTTTTCTTCAAATTTACATTGCAATTACTTCTAATAACATCTCATATACTTTCTCTGGCATTATTGTCTCATTAATATGTTGGTACAAGAAAATTCGAAGAGCTACCGGCCATCTCTTGAAAATGCGTGGTATGGAACTCCACTTGTCCAGTTTTATAGTCGAACCTGCTAAACAAAGCTGGAATTTCTCTTTGTTTCGTAACTCTACGTACATCGTCGCCCCCCCCCCCCCCTCCACCCCTGAGCGGCTTCAACGCGCGAATTCCGGCATTATCAGGGCTTTTGGTCAAACTAAAGTGCTTGGGTAGCAGCGATGGCGTAGTGGTTAGAGCATCCGCCTCGCATGCAAAAGGTCCGTGGCTCAAATCCCGGTGCCGCGATGTTCCCAACCGGATAAAAAAAAATCCACGTGGTGATGGAACTGCATTAAGAGGCCTGAGGTGGGGCCTCACCGGTAACCACCGCCGGGAACGCACTCCATCACCAGAGAAGGATTGGCCACCCTGGTGCAGTATCTGGCCACTACCTCCCACATGCATACGTCAAATAACTCACGGCCCTCAGTCCCCAGCAGCTGCGAAGCAACTGACCACAGCGGCGGTCAGATCTGCAACGCAGCAGAGGGTGCTAAGAATCTCTGGATCCGGACAGGCCGCCATTGGAACCTGAACTTGGCAACGTTTAACGCTAAAACCTTATCTAGTGAGGGAAGTCTAGCTATACTATTCGAGGAGCTAGAGGGTGTTAAATGGGATATAATAGGGCTCAGTGAGGTTAGGAGGACAGATGAGGCCTATACGGTGCTACAAAATGGGCACGTCCTTTGCTATAGAGGCTTGGCTGATAGAAGAGAACTGGGAGTGGGGTTCCTAATTCACAGAAACATAGCTGGCAACATAGAGTAATACTATAGCATTAACGGAAGGGTGGTAGGTATCGTAATTAAACTGAATAAAAAATAAAGATGAAGGTGGTACAGGGTTACGCACCTACATCTAGCCATGATGACGCTTCAGTTGAAAGCTTCTATGAAGACGTGGCATCGGCAATGAGTA
Source organism: Rhipicephalus microplus (assembly GCF_013339725.1). NCBI lineage: Eukaryota > Metazoa > Arthropoda > Arachnida > Ixodida > Ixodidae > Rhipicephalus > Rhipicephalus microplus. The sequence goes on along the minus strand of NC_051175.1, from coordinate 89,168,585 downwards.
AAGTAAAAACACAGTATACTATACTGATGGGAGACTTTAATGGAAAGGTAGGGAAGAAGCAGGCTGGAGACCAGGCAGTAGGAGATTATGGCATCGGTACTAGAAACGCCAGAGGAGAGCTACTAGTAGAATTCGCAGAACGCAATAATTTACGGATTTTGAATACCTTCTACCGAAAACCAGGAAACCGCAAGTGGACATGGAGGAGCCCTAATGGCGAAAATAAGAACGAAATAGACTGTATAATGAGCGCACACCCAGACTTCATGCAGGATGTGGAAGTGGTTGGCAAGGTACGATGCAGTGACCATAGAATAGTATGGTCTAGAATTCGCCTAGACTTGAAGAAGGAACGACAGAAACTCATACGCAAGAAGCCAATCAATGAGCTAGCACTGAGAGGGAAAGTACAGGAATTCAGGGTCTCGTTTCAGAACAGGTACTCGGCTCTTAGTGAGGAAACCAACCTTAGCGTAGATACAATGAATGATATTCTGACGAGTATCATTACGGAGTGTGCAGTGGAAGTTGGAGGCAAGGTAGTTAGACAGGACACTGGCAAGCTTTCCCAGGAAACGAAGAATCTCATTAAGAAGCGTCAAATTATGAAAGTCTCAGTACAACAGACAAAATAGAACTGGCAGAGCTTTCAAAGTTGATTAATAGGCGTAAGGTATATGCGATATAAGAAAGTATAACATGGCAAGAATTGAACACGCTCTGAAAAACGGAGGAAGCGTCAAAGCAGTGAAGAGGAAACTTGGGATAGGCAAAAATCGGATGTATGCACTAAGGGACAAAGAAGGCAAAATAACTACCAATATGGATAGGATAGTTAAAATAGCGGAGGAGTTTTGCAGAGATCTGTACAGTAGGCGGGACAACCACGACCTTAATATTATAAGAACTAGCAGTAACCCAGGTGACACCCCACCAGTAATGATAGAAGAAGTCAGAAAAGCTTTGGAGAGCATGCAAAGAGGCAAAGCTGCTGGTGAGGATCAGGTAACATCAGATCTGCTGAAAAATGAAGGAGAGATTGTGTTAGAAAGCTAGCCACCCTGTTTACGAGGTGTCTCCTGACGGGAAGAGTAATTGATTGATTGATATGTGGGGTTCAACGTCCCAAAACCACCATATGATTATGAGAGACGCCGTAGTGGAGGGCTCCGGAAATTTCGACCACCTGGGGTTCTTTAACGTGCACCCAAATCTGAGCACACGGGCCTAGACGGGAAGAGTACCAGAGTCTTGGAAGAACGCTAACATCATCTTAATACATAACAAAGGAGATGGCAAGAACTTGAAGAACTACAGGCCGATCAGCTTGCTCTCTGTAGTATACAAGCTATTTACAAAGGTAATTGCTAACAGAGTAAAGAAAACATTAGAAATTAATCAACCAAAGGAACAAGCAGGATTTCGAACAGGCTACTCAACAATCGACCACATTCATACTATCAATCAGGTAATAGAGAAATGCTCAGAATATAACCAACCACTATACATAGCCTTCATAGATTACGAGAAAGCGTTTGATTCAGTAGAAATATCAGCCGTCATGCAGACACTGCGGAATCAGGGCGTCGATGAAGTATATATAAACATCCTGGAAGAAATCTACAGGGGATCAACTGCTACCATAGTGCTTCATAAAGAAAACAACAGAAAACCAATCAAGAAGGGTGTAAGGCAGGGGGACGCAATCTCCCCAATGCTATTTTCCGCGTGCTTACAGGAGGTTTTCAGAAGCCTAGAATGGGAACAGTTAGGGATAAGAGTTAATGGAGAGTACCTTAGTAACCTGCGCTTTGCCGATGACATTGCATTGCTGAGTAACTCACGGGACGAACTGCAACTCATGATTACGGAGTTAGACAAGGAGAGCAGAAAGATGGGTCTTAAAATTATTCTGCAGAAAATGAAAGTAATGTACAACAACCTCGGAAAAGAGCAGCGCTTCGAGATAGGTAATAGTGCACTTCAAGTTGTAGAAGACTATGTCTACTTAGGGCAGGTAATAACCGCGGAGCCGAACCACGAGATTGAAGAAACTAGAAGAATAACAATGGGGTGGAGCACATTTGGCAAGCACTCTCAAATTATGACAGGTAGATTGCCACTATCCCTCAAGTGGAAGGTATATAACAGCTGTATCTTGCCGGTACTTAGCTATGGAGCAGAAACCTGGAGACTTACAAAGAGGGTTCAGCTTAAATTGAGGACGACACAGCGAGCAATGGAAAGAAAACTGGTAGGTGTAACCTTAAGAGACAAGAAGACAGCAGAGTGGATTAGGGAACAAACGGGGGTTAAGGGTATCATAGCTGAAATCAAGAAGAAGAAATGGACATGGGCCGGGCATGTAGCGCGTAGACAGGATAACCGCTGGTCATTAAGGGTAACTAACTGGATTCCCAGAGAAGACAAGCGAGTTAGGGGGAGACAGAAGGTTAGGTGGGCAGATGAGATTAAGAAGTATGCGGGTATAAATTGGCAGCAACAAGCACAGGACCGGATTAACTGGCGGAGCATGGGAGAGGCCTTTGTCCTGCAGTGGACGTAGTCAGGCTGATGATGATGATGATAATAATGATGATGATGATGAAAGTGCCACACCTGTTATATAGATCTCAACAATTGGTGATTATGTAGTGCAGTCTGCAACCGCATTCAAGCTATTTTCAGTCAAGGAGTTTTCAGCCATGTTTGCTTTTCGAATATGGAAGCCTGAAAAAAAAAAAGTGTTCTCGCGTGCATATGTAGGACAAAGCTGCGACAAAAAATATACGACTCGATCATGAAATAAGGGAATTGTTGGTCAGCTCTGCCGCAATATATTTTGTCAGTGCGGTGAAGTACCCAAAAATTAGAAGGTGGTGGTTAACACAAGACACAGTGTGCCTCCATAAAAAAAAAAAAAAATCGGCTAATCCCCATATATGTGAATCGATATAACACGAAAATGAAACGTGTCTTTACAGAGTTAGATGAGCGTTTATTGAGCATTATTTCAGCAGCAGCAACAAATTGCAAAGTCACGTTGGGAACGGCAAGAAGCTCGAAACTTTCAGCGCACACCTCAAGCAGAAAGGAAGAAGGAAATCAGAATACACAGGACGAACGCGGACTAAAAACTGTGACAGCTGGACACTTTTAGGCGCGCTGTCCATACAGAAAGAAATACGCACGAAACGAGCGAACAAGTGTACAGAGGACTAAGCGCGAACTGCCACAATTCTTATACTTACTTCGTCCGCAGCGCGCTCCTTCGGTAAACAGGGCCCCGGTAGCGTGCCAAGTGACTTTTGCTTTCTCCAGAATTGCGAGTTTGATAAGCGCGTGCGCAGGAGAGACTACGCTGCGTTGATGTTGCGCTTTGTTAGGCGACGACGTTTAGAGAGCTACGCCAGCCTGTCGCGACATCTCGCCCCTGAAAACAAAAACATGCTAAAGTTTCGAAGCTCCGAGGACTGCCAAACGGTGTATGGTGTATCAAAATAGCTTGCCGTTAGCACTGCAGACAGCGTACGTTTTGTGGCGTAGTGGTTAGCGCCGTGAGCTGAGAATCGAGAGGTTGCTAGTTCATTTCTGCTCGACGGATGCTTCTGTTTTTTTTTTTCGCAATCTCATGGTATTTGTTCTTTACCGTGACTTCCGTGACGGAAGCACGTCAGCAAAGCCGTGGTGGAACCCGGCATAAAACACTTTCGTATTAACGCGTTTCTTTTTGTTTCAACCGATGAGTTTTATAGATCACTCAAAGCGGCTTGGTGGGTCCACGGACACCAACCTTGGTCTAGAAAATGTGCCGGTGGTGCGCGAGTGCGAACTGAAAATTTACGTATACACGTTTCTGAAAGCTAGTTTCGGTTCCTACTGTACTCTGACGTCAGGACGCGATAGGAGTTTTTCGTCAGCTGCTCGCGCAGCATATCGCGACGTTTTCACGGCCACTCTGCTTCGCTTCATTGCTGACTCGCAACCACAACTTTGTATATTTTGGTATCTGACGTCATCACACCCGCTATAAGGATGCATGAATTCACGAAAATTCATACTGCTGAAGTTACGCCAGTGTCGATGTCAGTAGGTATATCATGCGATTGAAATAGTTTATCAGCACTTTTTAAGCTTCGCGCTTGCTAAGAGAGGTCTCTGTTTGCAGGCGGTCAACTTCTCTGCCTTTCTCTTTCCTTTCGTCTTCATCCTCCATCTGTCCCTGTTTCTCTTTTTCCAGTGTTTTTTCACCCATACATTTAGTATACTGACGAAGTGTAGTCTTCTATGCCCATTTGCTAAGGAACAATACGTAGTGACAAGAACAACATGCGAAGAACGATGGGACGCAGTTCTATGCAGTCCGACATTAAAGGGGCAATTATGGCCAGTCCAAAGGGCCCACGAAATGGCTGGAAGGCTAGGCCTTTCGGTCGTAGTGTGGGAGCAGAGTGCTTTGGGAGCGGACACTTGCGTGACCTAGCGGACTTAAATAACACTCTTTCATCCATTCATCCAAAGGCTTTGTGCAACGACACTTCATGGTTTTGCGCTAAGGCCAGCGGCACAGACCATCAGCCATCCAGTTGCGATCTATACTCGGCGACAACTTTCTGTGGCCGTACAGCCAAAGCTACGTGGGCGGAGCTTCTGCACATGTGTTACTACGCCAAGTAATCCGTTTTCATGCAATTTCGGTTTCGGTTTCGCTAGCGAATCCGACGTGTACTTTTTCGCCCGACCACCATGCAATAAATCTCACATTTATTTGGGCGAACATAAATAAAATGTTCCTTTTTAAAGGAAAAAAACAGGAAGCTTGTTTGAGCATTGCGATTTATTTAAGAAAAAAAGAAAGGTACGAACGAGCAGGTACTGGGCGATTGGAGCAACGCAAAGCCAAGAAATTATTTCTTAAATTGCAGTGCATACTTGGTCGGCATCATTGTGTACCTTCTTTTTAGAGACGCAAGAACGTTCTGGTTATTTTATTATTACGTTATTTTTTCTGGTTATCTTATTATAACGTTATTTTTAAGGCATGCGAAGGCAGCGACGAGAAGCAGAAATCTTGACACCGATCGGTCAAAAGCGGGTGTCTGAAATTCGTAAATTGAAGTTGGTGGAACGCAATCTTTACTCGGTCAAGAACGCTGTTTTCTTTTTCACAGTCAACAGGGAAGTATACATGAACGAGTCTGTTACCCAGGCAAGGCGCAAGGAACGACTATCTCCGTAAACACCGACGGAAGTCGTGTTACGGTGCGCGATCTTCAGCGTTATCGTATCAACAATACTAACCAGCTGAAACACTGACCACGCATAACGTAATTCAGAAAAAAAAAGGTTCATTGGTTTTACGTACAGTTTCCGATCGCTCTCTTTCTTCCAAGCAGCTGGTGTTGCTGAAGACTGGCAGGTCTCCGGTGTCACTTTCAGGGCGGCTATGGCGATTAGATCTTACTTCCACTGATGAGGGTCCTGTTGCAGTCTTCTACTTTGGGACCCTCGTCTGTATATTTTTACTCCCTGTAACATCCTTTTATGACATGGTGATAAACTAATTGATTGAGTAATTGATTGAATTGATTGATGATATCTCTTGCACACAAATACTCGGTGATTGCATGCGTAGGAAACAAAATATTTCACGACACGCCACTGTCTTCGTTTCTACTTGCTCGATGAATGCGCATCACCCGACGAACACGCTTACAAGCTTCGATGTGAACTTGCTGGAACCGAGCGACGGCATCATCGTTTACCGGGACAGGAAAACGGTGATATGGCAACAGAAAACCAGGAAACTAGAAACAGCAAAGAACGAAAAACCTACACGGGTGATGCTGCTTAATAATAATGCGAACCATCTTGAACATGATATTTACATCTTTTCTTTTTATATTTTCTAGCATGCTACGCAGCACACCAAAGTAAGGGTTCATGGACTACATGCAGAAGCGTCGCAAGCAAGGGCGTGCTTGGGCTTCGTAGCCTTGGCTTTGCTGCCACCGAAAGTTGTCACCGAGTATAAAATGCTCGAAATCGGATTGCCGCTCATCGGAGCAGCAGGAGTGGCCTCTGGCGATGAGTTCACGTCTCACTTAGCTAAGTAAATTTCTATACACTGTAGCTAAGCGTCCGTACTCGGGCTTTTCGAAATGGCGCTCGAAAGTTTCTTCTCAAGTGGTAGGCGCCCTCCTGTGCGAGACGTTTTGTTAAACTCATTGCGTTGTTTGTTCGCGTCTCTCTGAATTTTTCTGCCGGCAGTACAGCTCATAGGTCTGTCTTTCACTTCTTTTGCTTCAGTTTCGTTTCATAGAAGGGCCGCTACTCCAAATTGAACGCATTTTTACATTCTTTCATGTCGTAGCCCACAGTAGTTTAGGAAGAAAACTAAAGAACTTTTGATGAATGGGCAAAGTCATATTTGCTTTACATTCTAATACTCATGGGTGTGAGTGAATCGGAGTACGCTCAGTAATGTGACAATGCCACTGATGTAGGAGGTGGCGTTTTAAAAAGCCATCAGTCTATTTTGCTCCAAACCTGCTCTGCAGTTATTTGGTGTAAAAAGGCGAGCGAAACAAATTCACTTCGTCAGTGATTCAGAGAGAGACGAATAATGAGGCGACTGCAAACATCGCTAGAGTAATTCTTTGGACTTGTTCGGCTCAGTGCACCGACTTCCTATCTTACTGTTCACGCTTCGTTTCAATCACTAGATTCATTTTGCGGTAAATGACCGTCAATTTCTTGCTTACTATGCCGCCATTCATCAGTTACTCTCGCGTGTTTTTTATTTTGTTATAGGGTCATCGCACCGCGTTCGGTGTGCTTAATACCTGGTTTATTTTTCTTTGGTTTCTTTTTTTTTTGTCAATTGAAAGGCAGACGCGAAAAATGGAACGGCGGCGTTTGGCGGCGCCAACACGAGTGATGCTAAATGTTACCACGTGTTCCCGACGTCGACTAAGGGGAGCATACTGGACGTTCAGATGAAACTGTTCATTTCGGCTGAACTTATGGCCAGTTAACATAAAATGAGACACAGCAACACATTGAGCGGTCGATCAACTGACAAGCGGTGACGAGCGTCGGCATTTATACATGTGTCGTCGAACATTCCAGCGTTATCACTGGAAGTCACTCAGGCTCTGGAATAGTCTTGAATGTTCGCGTCCTGTGAGCAATCTGAACGAAATGATCTACTGCAAATGTGAAGCTTCCACAAAACTGAGGTGTGATCTGCGCTGAGTATTGCTCACAGTCTTCGTAGGTTTAAACCGACCACATCAAAATAACGCGCGTGGCAATATCATGATCACGTGATGACGGCGTCCTACGAAACCATCGTGACGTGATCGAGGTGTCTCTATGACTTCATACCACATGACTTCACCGGGTTCTGGTAGTTTAGTTGTTGTGATAAAAGTTGTTATCACTGTTAAAAGGTAACTTGACAATGCATGTAACTGCGTGTCCCCAGCTTTATCGCATCTGTGACGGCTGCGGTAAAATTAATATGTTGGGCGTCTGTAAAGGCTTTGAGAGATGAACGGCTTGTGGCTTCGTTTGCGCGATGTTCTCGCGCGCTTTCATTTTATATATCCGGTAATGTAATGCTTTTGGGGTGCGCATTAAAGCAAAAGGTAGCGAGAAGCGTTGCCTAATCGCTACCTGCGTTGTTGGCCACGCTAGTGCTGTAGCACTCAGTTCGATACATGGCTTGGTTCGTTTCCGCGATTAAACGACGGCATAACGAAGCAACGGTACGTTCACGGCAACAAAAACGAAGTCGCGACAATAGCGTTGCAGGCTGTCTTGTAACATCATTTTAACGCTTGCGTTGAGGCGTTTTCTTGTTTCACGCGATTCCATTTTTCGTACTAAGCGATAAGGGCTCTGTATTGGCAAGTGCGCACTTGGCTGCTTTGGCGTTTTTCGTGCTTTCTTTCAATGAATGTTAGTTGCGAGTAGGTGTTTGTGATGTCCAAATTTTGCTGCTTGTGCTCCGCGTTATCTTCATTTTATCAAGGGGACAGCGACTGAGATCCTTACATTCCTTTATGAGGCCGAGCATTGCACCGCGCTTAATAAGTTAACAAGCGAATGTTTACTGAAGTGTACATGGACCGTAACAACGGTAGATTTTGATTAGCGCCATTAATAATTAGTGACGTAAACAGAGCATCAGACACACAGGGACGGGAAACCGACAAGGACCAGCGCTAGTTCTCGTCGATTCCCTGTCACCGTGTGTCTCACGCGATGTTGATGTCGCCATGGAATGCCAACTTGCCCGGTCACGCAGATTGCTTCAATTATTTATTATATTGATTTACTCCACTATTTTCCTGCGACTGTCTGAGTACGCAGCGACGCATTGTACTTACAGTAGTACATGAGTGGATTCTCCAGTTCTGGACAGGGAAAGCCGATGTTGCGAAAGTACTCCAGCATTGTCCGTGTGTAACCTGCGAAGAGAATGAAAAAAAACTATAACACAAAGGTTACACCCCGAGTGTATTGGTGTATAAAATTATGGACCATCTCCATGAAGGGAACCCTGTTGGAAAGCGAAGCAGCAGCGGTGCGCACGGCGTTGACCCGGTTGAAACGGGCGTCGACGCCGGTGCTAAATGAGCAGTTCGAAGTGAAACTTTGTGTAGTGTTTGCTCGAGTTAACGTTGGTTTGGAACGCAAAAACACGGGAGGCGAGTCTGATTTATTGTAAGTTTCATCGCAGATAAACGAGCCGAACGTGTGTTACGGGTGGTGGAGAGGGTTGCGGGTGGTGGAGAGGGTGAAGAGGGAGAGAAAGGTGTTGCGAGTGAGCAGAGAAGCTGGCATTAGCCGGCGCTGCGGTGAGTGTGCTGCGGTTGAGATAGAGGCCTCAGCGCGCACCATCGAGGGAAACGTGCCAGGGGAGCGTGACGTCAATGCGCAGCTGTGGTGTGACCTACTTGGCACCGCTCCAGCACCTGCGGTGAAGGGAACGTGTCGTGGCGCGTTCGTACGTACGCACGTACGTACAGCATTACACACATCATTCAAAAAGCTGCTTCGCATCTAAAACTTTGAATAAATGGTGGAACGAGGCCCTGACTCAGAGGACCCAGCTCCCCGTGGTAGGTTCAAGCGCCTCTGTCTGATATACAAGCCCTATTACCCCTTCGTATCTAACACTATTCTCAGAAAGTGTTTATGATAACGATTATCTAACTTTTCACGTGCATCTTCATAGACTATGTAGCTGAAATTTGTGTTACGTTGTATAGTGTCGACGCTTAATGTAATAACCAAAGAAAGAGACCCGGACCCGATCGTCTGGCTACGTCGAAGGTCAAAGTATCAACTGAGCGAGCCAGCGCCACTGGCTCGTGCTCCTGGCCGCCGTCCCTTCTTCTTCCTTTGTTTTAAACACACTCCTGCGGCCGCTCGCGGTTATGTTCGCGGTTATGTTCGGGTGCACAGCGGCAGAAGTTCAGGCGGACTTTGGCGAGCATGAAGCAGTAAAAGGGGAAAGAAGCCTCCTGCAGCACATCGCGAAGTACGGAGGCGCAGGTACGCTTGGGTCTTTGTGGTGAGATGTTGTTGCGGCCACGAATCAGTTCAGTTACGCGAGCCGTCTTCAACATTGCTGGCGGTGAGCCGTGGTGCTTCAGAACAACGTCGCCGCGACCTGAAGTCACGGTGGTGCCTTCAGTGGCGCTTTGTGGGCCGAACGCAGAAGCAACAAGCAATCCTTTCGCCAACGTTTCCAGGGATGATCCGTCAGCGCTTGTCGATGTCACGCTTTAAGTGAATCTACGAGAAGATGTAACATGGTGGTGAAAAAGGGCCTTGTCAATGACGACGAAGCTAAGCGAGGTGGTGGTTTGTTTTGCGGAGGAAGTCGTCTAATCTCGCTTTGATGTTCAGAATACTTCGTGATCACGTTTTTAGCCACTTTCGGGTCGTAATGAGGGCTTTCAATCCTGCATCGCTTTTAGTAGGAGGAGTCTGATCTTGGCTTGCTTTTGTAGATTCACAAGGCTTCCTGATAATTTGAATGCTCATTGGGAGTGATATTCGTCCTCTGCTCTTGGTGTCGCATCTGAAGCTTGTCTTCTGTAGTTGCTGCGCGGCCATTTGCTGCTTGATCACTTCGAGCGTCAGGTAGTCCTGAGCGTGTACCTGGCTCGCAGGTGCATCTGAGCTGGATGAATACTTCGGGATTGAAAACGATTGTTTTTTGCTCGGAACGAATAACGCCGAAGCATCGTAGTTCCGTCGGACAGCGACCTCGCCAAGGATGGGAATCTCGGCCGCTTTCGAGGGAAGCAGTGGTTCGTCTACGTGCGCGGTTGCTGGTAGCACATTGTCGTCCGTTACAGCATCGCGGAAGACCGCGTGCAATGAGCTTACGTTTACGAGTGCAGGATTCTCAGCCATGGTGGAGTATTTGGTGGCATCATTGCTGGAGTCTCCCGATTTCTTGTCGATCCCAGTACATCCCGCTTCGCGAGAGTCCTTGTTTGCGCCGCATCCCTGCATGATGCGCATGGTGTAGTGCTGGAGCTCTGTGGTGTGGCGCTCGTACGCCCAGCGCAGGTCTCTGGCGTCAGGCGCTATCTCCTTGTGGCATTCGGCGGCGTCGTAGACGGTCATGGGGTCCGTCTACCTGGGGGAGTGCGGCTCGTAGCAGCGCTGCTGCTCGCACTCCCGATCTTCAACTTGCTTGGGCTTGAGTGGAGACCCGACTGGAGACCCGACCGCCAGGATCAGGTCTAAGGCGCATGTAGGACGAGAAGTGGAGTTCCACGTATAGTCTGTGGGGCAAGTCCTGGAGGTTCATTGTGCGGTGCGACGGAAAGTACATGTGTTCGGCCTCTTGATCTGGGAAGTAGGACTGCCTTGATGACCTGCAGCTTGAACCGCGGGAAACCGGGTCCTTGTAGTCAATGCGCATGTTGCACCCGGGGTTTTCTATGGCCATCAAACTCTACATGGCGTACCTTGTGGACGAGTCTATAACGAAGGGCCTTGCATGGTGTGGAAAGCGGCAGGTCTTTCGGCATGTGTTCAAAACTCGTTAGAGTTGCGGTTGGCATTGAAGTCGGCAGGTCACTGCAAAGCGAAGTCGTCACTTACTTCGACGTCGATGAGGAAGGAATTCTGAGGGCGGTCGAAAGCGAAGTCGTGGCCTGCGGTGACGTCGAGGTGAAAGGAGTTGTGGGGCCGGTCCCAAGCGAAGTCGATGCCTGCTGTGATGTCGAAGCGAGAGGGGTCGAGAATCCTGTCGAAAGCGAAGTTGCGGCCCGAAAAGGGGTGCTGCTGGACCCTGGTACGTGATCTTGTCGTACTGAGCTTTTGTTGGCACGCTGGGAGTGTTTCGTTCCATTGTCAATGTCACACAGAGAAGTTAAATGTCGTCCCGTGCATCGGCGGCATTGTGGGGTTCTGACGGTGCGGCAATCATTGTCGAAATGGTTGCGTTTGCCGCAGCGAAAGCATAGCTTCTCTTCATGAATCCTCTTCCGCATCTATTCCAGAGGAAGACGTTCGGAGCAAGACTGAACAGTGTGTTCGTGAGAGGTGCACAGGACGCAGGGGTGCGAGTACGGAGATCGAAGTTCAGCGGATAAATCCGCAGTGGAGGGCAAGGGTGGCTGACGGATCGGCTAGTCTCTTTTCGGAGGCCTCCGGCTTGTAGATGATATCGGTTCCTGGCGACCGCTTTCCTCCCGTATCTATACTTGTACTTTGATGAAGCCCAGGAGGTCTTTCACTTGTGACTGGGCTTCCTGGGATGCTGTGGCGTTCTCAGTTAGCACGGCTTCCTTTTGCCGTTGGTGATAGAGGATACTGAGGTCCGAAGGTAACACCTTTAAGAGAACACGCCGCAGCACCGTGGCATACTCACCTAGAGATACTACGAGACCTTCCAGGGCATTGATGCGGAATGTGGCTTCATCACGGAGATTTCTTAACAGAGTCCCGTCTGCGGAACTTCGTACTGGTGCAACTGACAGCAACTTGTCGAGATGGACATCGACTAGCACGTCGCAACGACCGAAGCGGTCCGACAGGATCTGAATGGTGACGTCATAATTCGCTTCGGCCAGGCGAATACCTTGAATGGCTGCCTTCATTGCCCCAATCAGGTATGTCAATAAGTATTGGAACTTGTCAATTTTCGGGTCCAGTCGTTGTTGTGGGTACTGGCTTGAAACTGGTGCCAAAATTTTTGCCAGTCGCGTCGTTCGCCTGAGAAACTCTGGATGTGCAGCTCGGGCAGCGCGATGCGAGAATGCGTCGTTGGAGTCGGAAGGCCGGGCAAAGGCAAGGTCGCGGCCGGCTGCGACGTGCATGCGTAAGAGTCACTGCGTGGAGTAGTGACGGCGACGGATGCGAATGGGGTTCGCGGCTGTGGCTCGGTTGCGCGTCGAACCCTTCCTTTAGCGCAGATGACCTGATCTTCGTATTCGCTGGCGGTAATCAAGTCTGCCTCGAGGTCCCAACCTTGTAGCGCATCTTGAATCTCCTTGTCGAAGGTCATAAGGTGGGCGTGTTTCGCCACAATGATGTCGATGAGCTCCTGGATCCTGTGAGCAGGGGTCGTCGAGTCTGCCAGTAGGGTGCCGAGAGTCAATATTGCCTTGGTGATGGCTGTCTGGTGGAAACTATGCTGTACTCGGAGTTGGTCCATTGTCGAAAGTCGAGATCCAGACGACCGGGTGGGTTTCGGCACCAGAACAAAAGTGTGAGAAACGAAGAAAGAGACCCGGACCCGATCGTCTGGCTACATTGAAGGTCAAAGGAACAACTGAGCGAGCCAGCGCTCCTGGCTTGTGCTCTGGCCCACCGCCCTTTCTTCCTCCTTTATTTGCAACGCTTAATTAAACAATTTCACCCGTAGAGCAGCTAAAGCGTGGAAGAGCCCGGCCTTCTATCCCTACAATGCGGTGTAGAAATTTAGCGACATATTACAAAGAAACGGGGGTTCACTACCATCGCTTTTCGAAGTGTGTGAGATTTTCAGGCAGTGACAGTACGCGAGCAAATAAATCGCGATCGTCGTCGATAACTTGTCAAGCCTCTACTCAGACCGTTCGCTGCATCGCGCCAAATACGCCAAAGGCACGATTAGCTGCTGGGCGTCTTTGTAGGGGAACACTCTTGCAAGTACAGTGGAGGGCAATAGTAAGGATACGGCGCTTACTTTATCGTCCGACATAGGCCTCCAATTTCTGCGCACCCATTGCGGCACGGTCTCAACGAGACGCGCGCAGTACAGGGGCTCCTATAGAGTCGGCTTATTCCTTCCATTTTTTTTACATCTTCGTAGCGCGCAGACACCTGAATGTGAGCTCGGATTGCACACCACAAGGAAAGCGGATACAATTAGCAGCGCATGTGTCCCAAAGATAACGAGCTATAGCCACACTGCAGCGTCTGTGACGCTTTATTGTCTGTATTTTGTGCTCTCCGTTTTCTATACGATGTGTTACTTTGGAAGTATACCTACACAGTCCGACTTAGCGTTGTAGCTTTCCTGTCAACGCATACCTTACCAATCCGCCCTACCCAAAGTTTGGCATAAGCTCAATTTCACAGAAAAAGCTCCCCAAAACTTCAGAGGTGGCGCTGCGACGAACCTGCGCCACCTGTGCAGGGGACTCTGCGCACGCGTATATTGACAAGGCTGTGGGAATTTTCCGAGATGCGTAGTAAGCAAGTAGCACATCTCTATGGATTAGGCAGTTCGATAAGGAATTGGTGTGAGTGTTCTCTTTTTGGGCAAAAGCACGAGCAAGCCACGTCATTGCTCTCGCTCTCTTTCTGTAACTCACCGGTGTACACCATCTCGCCAAGACAGAGGTAGGCGGCGCGGTCCAGGAATGGGAAGATGTCCGAGCGCGGCTTCGACATTGTGAGAAGTACGAGCCGGTTGTACTTCTTGGCGTGGTTGGCCAGGATTGAGACGACGAAGTACGTGTTGAGCGGGTCCAGCTCAGCTGTCGGCTCGTCTAGCACCACGAGAACTGTGAGGTCAGGGAAGGAGTGTTAGGCAATAGGGGGCTCTTTACCATCGCTACAATCCAAAATGCAAGAGCTTAGAAATATATCTTTCAGAGAAAAAATGTTTACAAATACAAGACGCGGACGAGAAAAAAAACACAACGGCAGGACACGTAGCGCACGTGTTCAATCCCTCCTATTATTGTCCTTGTGTTTCTTACGCAACATGAAATGTCTTTAAAACATGTGTTACAAGCAAGTCCGAAATTCCACCAACGGGAGATATTGCTATGTTATTGGTGAAACACATATCGAAACACCGCTTGGTAGACTTGAGTGACCTCGAGTTCAGAATCAGCACTCCCTTTCGATGCCTCCGCACTGGAGTTTAGTTAGATTTGAAATTTTGGATATTGCTCAAGCAACAAAGCGCATACGATCTTATTAGAACTCCAAGTGTCTTTGAGAGTAAATTCTGTGAGCAACATTGTGACTCGTTCTGATGAGGTTATTCATTCAGTTGTGTTATGGGACTGCACAACTAGGCAGCATCATTTGCAGCATGACTAAGAAATCTTAGCGCCACAGAACGGAAACAAAAGAAAGAAACGTAGACAACACGAGCGCTAACTTCAAACCAAGTTTATTAGGAAACACACATGAATATATACGAACTCAAATCACAGAAATCTCACGCCTACTTTTTTACACATATATTGTTATACAACGTCATACAAAAACAAAAAATGTAATATCAGGAAATAAACAGGTAAACGCGCATGTGTAAATGGAACCAAGAAAACTTAGAAAAAAGCTTAACAGCCCCCCGAAAAACCCTACAAACGAAAAATGTGACACCAACTGCGCATGCTTACCTCGGTGAAACTATGAAAACGTGCTCATTAGGAAAGAAAATTCTTTATCGTGAAGGAGTACAGACGGATGACTCACGCACTTCTCTCCGCGTTTTCGGATGAAGCAGGCCTCAACTAATTCTCGGGTTAACTGCTCTCTGTGACGGAATAGCACAGTTGTTTGATCGAACATTGGAGTACAGCCACACTGACGGCAATGTAATGCCAAGTGGGATGTCGGTGTGCCTTTCAAAGAGCTGTGGTGCTCGCGTAGACGGATATTGAGACACCGCCCAGATTGGCCCACGTAAACGTGTCCGCACGAAAAGGGCGTCTCGTATACCACCCCTTTTACACAAGACACGAAACGAATGCCATGTCTCATTGTGCACTTGCCTTTTTTACCACTTTTTTTATTTTCACGGTGCTGCAGTCTTGGGCAAATATCCTTCAGTTTACTTTTGGCTGAAAACACCACGTTGACGCCAAAGCGTGCCGCCACTCTCTTAAACCGGTGGGACACTCCGTGAATATAAGGGATTACCGAGAAAGGTCTGCTCCCTTTGCATCTTTCCGTCGCCGCCAGCTTACCACCTGCTCTTATGGTTTTAAGCAACCTTTCACTAACAGCGGCTATAACAGCATCAGGGTACCCTGCCTGCCGCAACTTAACTGCTTGTTCACACATGCTTTGTCGAATCAGGTGCGGGCATGACTTTGAGATGGCAGACCGGATACAGGAGCTGGCTATTCCATTCTTTACAAGTCTGGAGTGACCAGACTGGTAGTCAAGCAAGCCCTTTTGAGACCTTGGTTTATATCGCCAGCATAAACCATCAGGGCTAAATGCTAACTGGAGGTCTAAATACTGCAATGCATCGTTCCGGGGTACCTCACATGTGAACGTCAAACCGTGCCCTTGCTCCCTGAACACCTTCATTACATCAATCATTTTTCTGATAAAAACACACCTGTCCACGAAAACCAAGTAATCATCAACATAACGAAACACTTTGATTGCCAGATCAACAAGACTACCCTGTATAGCCCTGTCCACCTTTGCCAAAAATATTGTGCTCAGAATAGGCGCGACACACGAACCGATACATACGCCAGATTTCTGCGCAAATACTTTCCCATTCCAAGTGACGAGTGTCGCTTCCAGGTAACACCTCAGTACCTCGAGGAACCCCTCAACTGACACACCTGAACGAGAGGTGAACTCAAATTCGTCCTCTTGATTCCCAATACACTCCTTTACACTCTGCAGAAGAGGGGCTTGCGGTAAGGAGTAGTAAAGATCCTCGATGTCGAGGCTAAATGCCATTAAGCCTCCCGAGTCGTTGTTCCTAAGAAAATCTACGAGTATATCCGAACTCGTATATGTTGTATGTAGTATATCCGAACTCGTTTCGTTATGTTGATGATTACTTGGTTTTCGTGGACAGGTGTGTTTTTATCAGAAAAATGATTGATGTAATGAAGGTGTTCAGGGAGCAAGGGCACGGTTTGACGTTCACATGTGAGGTACCCCGGAACGATGCATTGCAGTATTTAGACCTCCAGTTAGCATTTAGCCCTGATGGTTTATGCTGGCGATATAAACCAAGGTCTCAAAAGGGCTTGCTTGACTACCAGTCTGGTCACTCCAGACTTGTAAAGAATGGAATAGCCAGCTCCTGTATCCGGTCTGCCATCTCAAAGTCATGCCCGCACCTGATTCGACAAAGCATGTGTGAACAAGCAGTTAAGTTGCGGCAGGCAGGGTACCCTGATGCTGTTATAGCCGCTGTTAGTGAAAGGTTGCTTAAAACCATAAGAGCAGGTGGTAAGCTGGCGGCGACGGAAAGATGCAAAGGGAGCAGACCTTTCTCGGTAATCCCTTATATTCACGGAGTGTCCCACCGGTTTAAGAGAGTGGCGGCACGCTTTGGCGTCAACGTGGTGTTTTCAGCCAAAAGTAAACTGAAGGATATTTGCCCAAGACTGCAGCACCGTGAAAATAAAAAAAGTGGTAAAAAAGGCAAGTGCACAATGAGACATGGCATTCGTTTCGTGTCTTGTGTAAAAGGGGTGGTATACGAGACGCCCTTTTCGTGCGGACACGTTTACGTGGGCCAATCTGGGCGGTGTCTCAATATCCGTCTACGCGAGCACCACAGCTCTTTGAAAGGCACACCGACATCCCACTTGGCATTACATTGCCGTCAGTGTGGCTGTACTCCAATGTTCGATCAAACAACTGTGCTATTCCGTCACAGAGAGCAGTTAACCCGAGAATTAGTTGAGGCCTGCTTCATCCGAAAACGCGGAGAGAAGTGCGTGAGTCATCCGTCTGTACTCCTTCACGATAAAGAATTTTCTTTCCTAATGAGCACGTTTTCATAGTTTCACCGAGGTAAGCATGCGCAGTTGGTGTCACATTTTTCGTTTGTAGGGTTTTTCGGGGGGCTGTTAAGCTTTTTTCTAAGTTTTCTTGGTTCCATTTACACATGCGCGTTTACCTGTTTATTTCCTGATATTACATTTTTTGTTTTTGTATGACGTTGTATAACAATATATGTGTAAAAAAGTAGGCGTGAGATTTCTGTGATTTGAGTTCGTATATATTCATGTGTGTTTCCTAATAAACTTGGTTTGAAGTTAGCGCTCGTGTTGTCTACGTTTCTTTCTTTTGTTTCCGTTCTGTGGCGCTAAGATTTCTTAGTCATGCATCGTTACCAACCTGCCCAACTCGCCGCACTCATCATCATTTGCAGCTTCCATAAAGCCGCTTGTAACGTACGAATTGAAGCATTAAATCTAATTTGACATACCAGTGGCGAGAAATCAACGAACATGGATTGTCACTGGAAGCAATATAAAAATTTCAAGAAGCTACACTACACTGGGCTACATTACAACCAGGCCCGAAGCCAGGAATGTTTTAGGGGGTCCCACGGGTTGAAGGCCCTGAAGAACTTCTATTTTCATTATTT
Organism: Rhipicephalus microplus; assembly: GCF_013339725.1. Classification (NCBI taxonomy): domain Eukaryota; kingdom Metazoa; phylum Arthropoda; class Arachnida; order Ixodida; family Ixodidae; genus Rhipicephalus; species Rhipicephalus microplus. The sequence goes on along the minus strand of NC_051175.1, from coordinate 89,150,746 downwards.
ATTCTCTGTAAAACACACCTTTCAATCAAACTTCAGGGTGGCTGTTAGGCTTGTTTGTTCCCGATCCCAAATGTTGAGAGAGAGGGAGAGAAAGAAGCTAAGAAATGCAGGGAGGTGGACCAAGTTGTGCCCGGTTTGCTACCTAACATGGGGGTGTGGGAAAGTGGAGGAAAAGAAGAGAGAAGAGAAGAAGGAAAGAGAGAACAAGTGATACGCGCACATTTAGACAGCCACCATTGGGACGTGTCTGAGACCGATTCATCTGCAGTTGTCTAAAAGTATACTTGAATCCAAGATCTTCGCAAAAGGCTTGCAAGAACTCTATCCAAGCAATCGAAAACTTGCCGTGCACATTGAGCTGGTGGAGTTGACATTCCATTGAGCAGAGTGCCCAGCGTGGTCATGATAGACCTCAACTGAGCGACGACTTGTCAGTTTTCGTCGTGGAAATTATCTGTCGCCTTTGATATACACTGTGAGGCCTTCTGCGCCGGCTCTTTATGAGTACGCGGTGGTGGTAGTGAGGGTCACGTGACAGGGACCTAAAGAAGAGACGATGACACGCACAGTGCTCTGTGTGTCATCGTCTCTTCTTTAAGTCTCTGTCTTGTTTGCACAATTCAGCACTTAGGAACTTCGTTGGAACAGGGGAGGGAGGAGAAGTTTCTAGGCCACCCCTCTGGCTACGGGCCTGCATGATGATGATGATCAAAACTTTATTACTCCCAAGAAGAGGGGACCGGCCAAGAGGTCAGTTACGTTGCTTAAAGGAGATCAGCTGGGATCTGTTGGGACACCGCCGCCTCCAATGCGCGTGAGATTACCCGGCGTTGCCGTTCTGAGTCGATGGTACGCAGAAGGTACTCCCACGTATCATCTGTGTGAGAAGCATCAGCGTACTGTGGGCACGTCCATGTCATGTGTATGAGGATGGCTGATTGTGAGCAGTATTTACAGTTTGGTATCACGAGGTGTCGGTATACCTTGCTATAAAGCCAGGGGTTGGGAAAGGTTGGGTTGGGTCTGAAGCTTGATCCACAGGACGGCATCGCGTCGAGGGAGGTTTTTGTGAGGTGAAGGATAGCGGAGACGGCCTAGTCTGTAGTGCTGTAGAATGTCTGTGTAAGTGACCAAAGGAGTTAGTTTTTCACAGGCCTGGAAGGGCGAAGAATGAGAAGTGTAAGGCATAAGGAACTCCGCCCGGCAGTTGAGATCTCGGGCGAGATAGTGTGCTTGCGCATTTTTACTAAGAGAGTCATGGGCTGGGGCCCAGATAAGAAAACGAGGTGAGGCAGGTGGGGTGTGATGCTTCATCATTGAGTATGCCTGTGGAGAGATACGGTCCGCGTCAAAATTTCAGGTGGCGAGTTGTAAATCACTGACGGTCACCTTGGTTATTGGGTCGGTCACTGCCAAAGCAATGGAAACCTCTTCGGCAACTGTTATATCAGAGGAGTGAATTACACTACATGCCGTGCTCCACACACGGTGTGGGGCCACGGCGACAGCCACCATTGTTGATCGATGTGGCTGTCACGTGGCGTCTGTGTACGTGACATCGGAACAATTTGAGAGACGTTTCTGTAGTTGGCGCGCACGGTCAGCCCTACGATTAGCATGATGTTCAGGGTAACGACTCAGCCTACGGGCCTGACTACAATGATGATACAAAAAGAATACTCGTCAAGACAGGAAGAAGTAGTTGTTCTGTCGAATCGGGGTCCTTGTTCGACGAATTCTCATTGCTAATGTAGCAGTCCGGCTATGAAACAGAATTGTGGCGTTGTCTATCATACTTACCAGGGTCCCTGACGAGCTCGACGGCGATACTGAGGCGGCGGTATTCGTTGATGGACAGGCTGCTGACCTCCTTGTTTGCCACCTGGTTCAGCGCCAGGTCCGCCATCACCTGCTTAACCTGCGTCGCAACGAGGACGTCCTTGTCTCAGTCACACTGTTTGATCCTCAGTTCTCAACACTACTAAACTAGCCCGATCAAGTCATTACTACATTTATATAATTTCCAGTAAATCACTCGCGGGAACTCTGGCGCTGATGTCTACGGGAAATGCAACGCACGCCTCTTTAGCGAGCATGGGAAGGACGGGTAGGACACAAATTCGTCTAATATTCGTTGTTTCGGCTCCGTTTGGCTTCGCATGGCTTGGAGCCGCTTTGTCACGAGACCGAAATTTGCAACTGTTGGGCAGTCGCACTTCACCACCTTAACCTTTTAGGCTCACCATTTTCAATCGGTTCTTAAGTTCAAAAAGGTTCGTCCTTTCTTTTGAAACAAAAGCGAAACACGGCAATAAACAAAGCTACAAGTGCGTTGGAAGCAGTCAATCACGAAAACTGGGCAAACTTGTGCTCCTACCCATCGTTCCCACGGTGCGTGAACGATCGCAGCGCCAGAGTCTCCTTCAGTCGTTTTTGGGGAGACTCTTTGACTACAGCGACATCACTCTGTCAGTCACATACCCTTCCTCTCTTGACGGATCCGGACACCTTGGATGCGACTGTGAGCTTTGCGGCGAAGTGCAGCGTCTGTCTCACGGTGACGCCTGGCACCAGCGAGCACCGTCGGGGTACGTAGCCGCACTGTTCCTGGAATAGGCGCAGCGTAAGTGGCACGTCGTTCAGCAGGATCTGGCCCCGTGTCGGACCCATGGCCCGCCGGGCCACGACCTCGAGCAGGGCCTTCTTGCCGCTGCCTGCGATTGGAGAGGAGAGAGCATTAAGCGTCAAGAAAATTGCAGCCCATTTCATGTAGTGTAGACCACTCAACAGCGAAGCTGTCAGCATATTAATGTTGGTAATGTGTCATAATCATGATACCGTCACGTGGTTTTATTTGTACTTCTATTCCTCCCCCCGTTGGTCATGTGACACGCGTAACTACTGCTACTACTACAACTACTATTTCCGTAATACTAGATTTATAATAATTCTACGACGACGACGACAACGATGACACAGAGCAGCCTAAGACAAAGTGGCTGCAAAATTTTGAGTGACCATTAGTAATACGAAAGCTTTAGGTAGCTCGTTGCGCTGCGACCTGGTACAGTACGCTGGAGGCACGCAGAGTGGTTCAAAAGCCCGCGTAGCCTGCTCGGAGCGCGCAGCGTGCGGAGAGGAAGCGCTTAATTTGACATCATCCTGTGAGGTCATAATGATGTCACAGATCGCTTACATTTGCGACTACAATGGGACACGACGTATACTCATGACGTCATCACGTAAAATCTTCTGTTGGGGGGGGGGGGTGTCAAAGGCAGCCGGAACTCGGAGGCATACTGCAACACCGCGCAACGTTCATGGAAAGCGGGGCAATAATAATAATAATAATAATAATAATAATAATAATAATAATAATAATAATAATAATAATAATAATAATAATAATAATTATATCGGTGGTTTAACGTTTAAAAACCAAAATATGATGATGACAGACGCCGTAGTGAAGGGCTCCGGAAATTTCGACCACCTGGTGCTGTTTAACGTGCAAGGGCATCGCACAATACACGGGCCTCTATCACTTCGCCTCCAACGAAATGTCACCGCCACAGCCGGGATCATACACGCGACCTACGGGTCAGCAGCCGCGCACCCTGACCGTGGCGCCACTGGAGGGGGAGGGGTTGTCATGAAGACTTCACAGCACGCCTAATTTGCTTGATGCGTGCGTCTTACACTGCGGCCCGCTATGTTTCGAAACAAATGTGGTCCCCGGCTGTAGAAGTTAAAAGGGCCCTGCAACACTTTTTGAGCATGATCAGAAAACGGTGCCCGACAAAAGGCTCCCGACAACACGCGAGCCAAGTACTACAGCGAAGAACGCGGCCTGTAATTCACAATGAATTATCAAAGTCAGCTAAAAATTGCTTTCTTTCCTCTCGCTAAATGACGGAATAAGCCCGAAAATCGCTCGTCATAAGCCCCACCTTCCGCCATTGGCTACTTTGAACATGGCGCGCGCGGTCGTTACAGAGATCGCTGCGGGAGGCCATCACCTGTTCACGCGTGCACGCTCGATCGCACTGAAAAAGCCACGTATTCAAAGAAAGAAAAGAAAAAAAAGTGCTCAAGGTCACGAAATGCGAGTAACGTTTTTTGTTTGCCCCTCCCATTTCTCCCTGCTTAGTTTCAAGCGCTTTCGTCCGGACGAGAGAAGAGAGAATGCGATCGCTGGGTGTCACAAATGTTCGTAACTCCGCTCGTACTGGACGGATTCTTAAAATTTTTGCGGCGCTGAATTTGTGAAGTAAATACGCTTTTCAAGTGAATTAATTTCATGGTTACTCAAAAAAGTGTTTCAGGGCCGTAATGTGTAGCAGTTTTTCACTTTCAAGTGTCACGCAGAGGGTAAAGTGCCGACGAATTTTTTCGCCGGCAAGAGCGGTATAAGTGCGTTATTATTACGGTTAATTAGTTCTAGTTACCATCAATTGCCTTTACATCCAACACAAGCCACTATCAGCCAGCTTTATGCAACCATACAAAATGGTACCGAATTGAATCAGTACGCTTAGACTCACTGAAGAAAACATTGCATTTGAAACTGTTTATTATGCACCAGCTACCATAGCGTGTATTTCATATTGAAATGTTCATTTTGATTGACCTTGTAAACATGCGCGGTGACAGGCAGGTACACTTCCGATGAGCTGCAATATAAACCAATCTGTTCGATACGCTGTGGGGAGTTAAAGGTTCGTATTTTAGACAAGGCTTTCACTGGGAGCTCGCAAGAAACGGAGTTTTATTATTTGTTTCTTATTTGGTTTTGTAATAAATACGGCGCACACCCGTCCTGGAGAATCGGCCAGAGCAGTGTCTAAGCACTTAGCTAACAACTTCAATAAGCCGAATGACAGATGAATAAATTCTATATGAATTGGAATATAAGAACAACTGCTGCAAACAAATTGTGCAATCGGCATGCTCACTGGGTGATGATGCCTCCACTATGGCTCTTGCCTACTCAGAGGGATTGGCCAAGAATTGAGGATATGAAATTTAAGGCCTTTCGAATGATACCTAATCCTAACAGAAGATAAAGCACACGTAAACACAGAAAGAGCGCAATATTTTTTTTGCCATTTCGACTAGACAGAATAATATAGATCTTGAATTTAAATTGCAGTAATTTCTAACACGTTTAAAATTGATGTTTGTAATTTGCTTACTAATAACATAATAACAAATATACAAATTGGAATTTAGAGGTGCAGCGGGCGATAAATCTTCCTTTTTCACACTTCTCTTGTCCTTCTTCTTCATGCACGTACACTACGCAACGACACGTGACACAAAACGTACAGTCGTGCCCGATATGAACTGCAATGTGCCACCCTTGGTTAAAGAGACGCCACCACTGCACGGTAATGCTGACTTACAGTATACAGTCAAAGCCGTAAACTGTGCCTCGACTACTGGTGTTTTCAAAAGCAGTTTCACGTTTCCCAGTGTGACACGGTAGACTTGCAAGTCCCATTCACGCAGGGCCACCGTGTTGCAACTTACACAGAGCGGCACAGTACGTACTTGGACCGTACAGGGGCCGTCAAAAGTTTCGAGGCCACTGTCCCATGTATTTACATGGCAGCGTGGCCCGAAAACATTCGACGGCCGCTGTGTACGTACTTGGAACGGACGTACTTCGAGGGGGGAAGGCGACAAATCGCGCGATACGGGGCCTTCAAGGATCATTATGTCCTAAGAGCGAGTCGCCGAGATTAATGCCCTCTGTCGGGTACGCGGCATCGAGAAGGAACGAAGCACATCGGGACCTAGAAGTCATACATCTCTAGCAAAGCGAGAGAGAGAGAGGAGAGACAGAGACGCCAAAGATTGAAATATTGCTGGGCGTGACAGAAGATAGGATTCTCGCCGTCCCTTATAGAAGGTTAGTCGTAGTGAACGGCGCATGGCCGATAGCTCAAACGTGCAGCTGAAAGAGCAGCGGCTGCTGCCGGCTTGCAGGAGAGATGATGTCGTGATGAGTTCGCTCATTAAGCACCGTAATACTCTTCTCCTTTACGTACTAAAGAAAATGAAGGCCACGTCTATTTGCAGCGTCCCCAAATTTATAGGTGCAAAAAAAAGAAACGCAGCAGGAAGAAATGTGTGACAAGCGAGAATAAAAGTATAGATGTATATGACAAAAATGTCGAAGTATACTAGCACTCAGCACCGCGTGCTTTCGAGTGAGAGATTGCAAAATATTGCCTTTCGGACGATAAAAAAAAAAAAGTTCAGTTTTCAAAGCTGTTCAGATTAACGAACAAATATACCTCTATAATAGGCAACTGTTTCTTCTCCACGAAAGCAAAATGCTAAGCAAAAGCACCTCCGCACCTTTTCAAGGCACCGGAGCCGATGACAAGTTCGGTCCCTAAGGACAAACACAGTGGGCGCATGCGTAGTCAGCACTCCAAGTAATCTTTTTTTTTTTTTGTCAAGGACATGGGCACGTTGAAACAATTAGGAAGATTCGACGTCTTCCCTTATTTCGTTCATTTTTTGCGTTCGAGCTGGAAGCAGTGTAGCGCGAAACAAAACAGGGAGTAAGAGAAAAAAAGGCAAAGCATAGCTTCTTAGAGCGCAAACGGCCAGGAGCAAAGTCTTGCGCGCTGCTGAACATCATTGCGATTGCGCCTGCGTCCCTGCTCCACCCACCGTACAATGGAGAACCACCAATTCGGGCAGGAGTACCGAAGGCCTCTTGTCCCCTAGGGCCAATTCACACCGTTCCCCGACCTTTCTATCTCTCTATCTCTGCCTGGGGAGCAAGTGGAAGAACACTCAAAGGGAAATTGACCAGAAATAAAATACGACAAAAAAAGAAGCTTTTGTCCCGCATTAGTGACATTGCTTCGAGGCTGTGAGCGCACGAAACAGGGAATGACGTGGAAGACCCCTCCCTTCTTCCCCTGCTTCTTCCCACATACACAGTTTCGTTGTCGTGATTACTTGTGGCGTACGAATCTTGTATTTCACCGTTCAGGCTATTCTCAGGGATAAAAGAAACACGCCGTAGGGAAAAGCAATTACTGCCTCGGACATCGCTCGGGGGGACAGATTGCTTTTTAGCTTCCCTAGCCTCCCGCGTTAGCCCCGCGTCTTTGTTTATCACATTTTTTCCCCTCCTTTTTCGTTCTTGAGGCTTTGCGAAGCGCAGTGTTCTGGGAATACTATTGTTCCGTCCTGCAACATTTCATTATCGGTCAATGCGCCAAAGCACTCTCGCGTTTTTATTTATGTGTATTTTTTGTCCTTCCAAGTCCCATTTCTTCTTCGCCACAATCGTCCAACGGGCAAGTTGCGAAAACTTGGCTCATTTCGCCAAACCCAAGGTCCTTTTCTTTTTCACCACTTCTTGTTTCAAGCGCAGCGCTATAACGTTGCGTCCATAACCCTGTAATTGACGTCACAGTCTTAGAGTGGTTGTCTTCACGTCACGTATTTTTTTTTCTTTAGCAATGGTTAGTTTTGTCTGTGTGCCGTCGCATGTGGTACTTTTGGCGAACACAGAATTTGCCGATGGTCGTTTGGTGTTTCATCTTGACCGATAAATCATGCCCCAATTTTTAATACAAGAACAGCTAAGGGGTAGTACAACGGGCCCACGACGCAGCGGAGAGACTTTGTATTTCTGTTCCGACGTGGGAGCGGCCTGCAACGTGCTGGAGCACGTTCCGAGGGACCGCAATTAAGTTCATCCATCCGTCCATTCATCCATTACGTCGGGATGAATTGACGGATTACTAACGTCCCAAAACCACCATATGAGTATGAGAGACGCCGTATAGTGGAGGGCTCCGGAAATTTCGACCACCTGGGTTCTTTAACGTGCACCCAAATCTGAGTAGAATGGTTGATCACAACAATAAGTAAAACCAACGGACGAAAAAAATCAAAGAAAGTACGAGTTATGGTATTTGTAGTAATTATGACGTAAATATGAAGGAAGTGGAGTGGACGAATAGATATCTTGCCGCCAGCAGGAACCAAATCTGCGACCTTCGAATAACTCGTCCTAAGCTCTATCAACTGAGCTACTGCACGCGGTGATTCCCTCGTCTACATTATGGGGTGAACATGTGCATTGAAACGTGGGAGTGTTAGTCGGGGCCACTATATAGCAGCCATGATGGCGAGTTTGGGACACTCATCTTCTCTCTGCTGGCGTCACGAAGGATTGTTGACGTTTGTACACGATATTGATGCGGTTAATATACTCTGATTCGCAGGATACATCTTCGGAGCCTGACGTACGAGGTGCCTCCTACACCTGCGCCTAAAGCCTGGTGACCTCCAGGTGAGCTTCTTTGGGAAATTAGGTTATACTACTGCCACCGCCACCTGGCTTCGCAGGCCATCAGTTCAAAATGTCATGCGAACCCTTGTGCACTTCTATAAAAGGCAATGGAAGCAAGTGAGCACCTGTTTCTCATTCTCTGTCTAAGCGTCAAAGGGTGGCACAAAGCGTTCAGTGACGGCGTTTAACAGCGGGAAGTTTTTCACAATATGCCCGCTTATGCGAAAAGGTCGCGGTCGTCGAAGCTCGGGATGTCTAACGGGATCACGCGAATTTTGATACAGCGCCCTCTTGCTATATTACTGAACTCTTTGCGCGCAGAAGTCAGGCGCTTGGAGTTTTTTTTTTTTTTATGCAGGGACAAACTATGTGTATGACAGCACGTAATTCACCCTCTCCCCACTCAATCAACGTTTCGTCTAGTTCTCTTGTTGGCGAAGACTGAAGTCCGTACCGTAGTCTGAACCAACATTGTCTGAACAGCATCTATAAAGCAAAAGGCAAACATCTTAGAAGGCTGCTCAGTGGACACTGGACTTGAGAAGTGCTTGTCATCAGGAGTAATGTGCGGCTATATACGCAGTGTTGTGATTGTCCGTTTACTCTGCGTAGAACTTGAACAGAAGTGGCCGCGTGAGACCGTTCTATCCTAAATTGAACTACAACGAAAGAACTTGCATGTTATTTCCTTTGTGTAAACTTACTAAATGTTATTTCTTTACGGCTTTTTAGGTGATATGGAGAGTAAGCGATTCTTTTTTTATTTGTGCGTGTATGCTACAGAACTTGTAGGATTATAATTGTTGGGGCTTAACGACCCAAAACCACCGTATGATTATCAGAGAGGACATAGAGGAAGGCTCCGGAAATTTCGGCCACCTGGGTTTTCTTTAGTTGTTATGTGGTTCATAAAGGAAAAAGAAGAAAAAAGTAAGCCCTGTAACTGTCTGCATCAGGGTGCGACATCTCAGCAGTAGCTCACAAGGGACGGGGGTAAATAGGGATTAAAAGGATATGATTAAAAGGTATATATAGAGAGAGCAAGGAGAGAGCTAGGCGAAGGGACATGGAGCGATGTAAGTAAAGAGCAGATAGAAAAGATGGACGCGGTCGCAGGAGTCAGAGGACGGGGCACCACTCGTTGAGACCTCTTTTCGGCGTCAGGAGATGGCGTAGGCGCAGTCCAGTCGGCCAGAGCTGCACTGTCGTCGGAGATCGCGAAGGCACAACCAGTTGGCACGAAATCCAGCGAGCGAGTCGGGGTTCTTTAATGTACACCTAGAGTACACGGATCTCGATCATTTTTGCCTTCATCGAAAATGCTGCCGATGCGGCCGCGATTCGATCCCGCTATTTGCAGGTCAGCAGCCTTAACCACTAGACCAACATAGTGGGTCCAGAATTTGTATAAATGGAGTAGTCCATGTGATATAAAGCAGAACCTCTCAAGAGCGAAGCAGTTAGAGCCAAACAGAATAGAATACTGCGATGTATCCTTGGAAGCTAGCGTCATAGGAAATAAAAGAGGCGCTCCAATTTTCTACTGCGGCAAGTGTCGGAGGTTTGACCCGTGAATAGATCAGCGATCGGTTAGGAATCTATTCAGCGAGACAGCACAAGCAAGCACTATCAGAGAAGGCCGGGACTATTCGCAGTGACAGCTATGCTCAACGACAGAAGCGTCTGTAGTGAAATTTTTCGTCGCTCAGTGATCGGCTATAAGAGTACACTTAACAAGAGTGAAACTCCACGTTCGGGTCAACTAGTGGTGTAGCCAGAGGGTGGCAAACTGGGCCCCTGACTCCCTCCCTCCAAATGTTTTTTTCACCGGGGCATACAGAGCGATAAATGACCGTTTCATGGAAGTGCCCTCCCTGCCGAAATCAAGGCGGCGCCTGACCTCCCCGAAAAAATTTCTGCTTACGCCCCTCAGGGCAACCCGGGTCGTTTAAAAAATCAAGCTTTGATCTAATGTAAAAACAAAAAGGGTGTGATTGCTCGCAGCTATCACAGCTCCTTAGAGCCAGATGTGACTTGTAGGTGGTAATGCAGTTGCTTCCTCTGAAGGAGTAACTGCGTTGCCCATAATAACTTCTGCTTCCTTTGGGGAGCAACTACAAAATGGGATGAACGGTTCATGTGCATGACAGTTACTCTCTTGCAGAAAGAACTGTAACTACCCCCCTTCCCGTGTTGCTCCCCAAGAACTAAATGGCACTCCCGCCAGTAGTACCTGCAGGGCCAATTGTTAGACTGTGCACTTACGTTTTGAGGAGGAACTGCTGATGCTTCCAATCACTCCCCAAGAAATAAAAATCATTGTTTAATTTTGTTTATTTCCCTATACTATGGGCCATAACAGACATTAGCAGGAGTGCCAATCTAAAGACAATTAGTAAAAAGCACGGCACTAGAAATTAACAATGCCACTGGCAGTGTAATACGGTTTCATCCCAAGACTATAATACGTACAAGATAACAAGTAAATAGAAAGGGACATTTAACAACAACTTTTCCGGTGTCATTTAGTCCTCCATATCTATAGTTACTCCTATGTGTTCACATATTATTTCGAACACGCTTTTTTTAGACACTCACCTTTCGATCCTAGCACGGCCATCACTTCACCGGCAGTGCAGCTCCATACTGATGTCCTTGAGCAGCGGCTGCGGTGACTGCAGGTGCCGGTGAATGCTTGGAAGCAGGTGGGAGGGGACACAGGCCCCGTGTAGTGGACCCCCGATAGCTCGAGCACGTGGTCCGTCGCCATCTTGGCGTTTAGTGGTGAGCGTGGTGCGAACTTCTGCAATGAAAGACATGAACATAATGTCGTTGGCAGTCACCGCTTGAGAGAGAGAAATAACGAGAGGCCTATGAAGAAAGTGCCGGGTTTTTGTATGAGTCTGTCCCCAGTGGGTGATTCCCTCATAGCGTGAAGGTGTAGGGAAACTTCTGATTCGCTAACCCACACTGAGAGGAAGCAGGCATGAAGAACGCGAAGAATGACGTAGAAGAGAAACAGTGGTGTGCGATAGGAATATTGAGAAAGCGCGGGATCTACAGTTACGGTTGCTCTACTCTGTAACGCAATCTATTCTCCAGTATCCTTAACTGCTTTTGTGTTTTCGATGCCAGTGGTTTGTATATTGGTAGTTCTGCTATGAAACAGAAAATGTCAACAACGTTCTCGCGAACAGAGGCGTTAAAGAAGTTTCACATTCGCGGTTGCAGTGCATAATACTTGTGAGTATACATGGTATAGGTATACAGTCTTTTTTAAAAGCATGTCTAAAGATGATTTAGATGAGATGGCAGGCGTTGTATTTCAACATGCTCTCCATTGCATAATTTAAATGTCGCTTCGTACATGAATTGTTACTTCGGGACGACTCCTGATAGTCAATAACAGAAAGACGACAGAGGGTCAGGCAATCGAACCAGCACAGAAATTGTGATTCGATCTGCATGGATGACGAAAGATTAGGATCCAGAAATGTAAGCAGATATGCCCGGCACATGCGCGGAATCACAGCCACCTGCTTAACAGTTTCATCATTCAGTGTACATTTCAGGAGTTCTTATCGAATTAATCAAGAGTTCAGCTATAGTTTCTATAACCTTCTATTAGTGTATACATTAAAGAGACCATAAAGATGTACAGCCTAGAGATATAGAAAGAGGAGCTACGAAAGGCTAACTAGACGCACGTCTGCTTTGCTATCCTCACTGGGGAAGAGAAATAAAGGTGCGAAATGAGAAGCAGAAGAAGAGAACAAAAAATTGACAGACAGAATCACGGTCCCACTTGGGGGAGCTCACATTTGTTCAGTTTAGGTACATCAGTTCGCTTTCAGCGACTTCTATGCCTGTGATGCACATCTGATTGGCATCAAACGGTGTTTGGTTGTATCCTTCATGATACAAAAAATTGCGGCATAAGCCGCGTTTCATTGCCTATCAACTTCAATGCGAGATGGCTTGAATGAAAAACCTGCTTTGACGGCCACGACTGTTGATTTTGAAGATGGTTATGTAATTATTATTGCCATAATCTTGATAATTGCCGTAATCGTCATCGTGCATAATTGTCGCGAGCATCAAAAGCATTGTGGGCGACATAGAATTCGGTTGATTGTCGTTTCTTTGATTCACAGTCAGTGCGTGTGCAGACCATTGATGCTCCCTCATTAGCGTACACTGCAGTGTATGGCTTTGTAGTGGTACCATATCAACCAGACTGAAGCATGAAATGGTATTGCGGTGCTATTCATGAAAGGCAGGTACTGAACGAAAAGACAAAAGCCTGAAAGGGACCCACGTGAGCAAAGAAAGGCGAAAAAAATATGTTTACACTCGTTAAGAAACTGAAGTTCTTAACAATATTTACTAAAAAAAATTGTGGCACTGCGGTCGTTCAACTATCATGAGAAGGATTACTAGTTGCATGCAGTTGCCTTGCCTTCGTGCTAGCGGCTTCGAAAGCACTTGTGGTTTTCTTCAGCGTCGTGCTTTTGCTTTCGTGTCGGATAAAAACAAATTACAGAATATTCACGGAGTAAATATTCTGTAATTTCCCAGAGTGAATATTCTGTGGGGCGAAGCGTTTTCTGTGGGTTGAAGTGTATTTTTCACGGAGTGAATATTCTGTGGGGCGAAGCGTTTGTCAGTCCGTCCGTGCTTTCATCCACCCATTCGTTCTTGCTTCCGTCCGTCCATACGTCCATCCGTGCGTCCGTCCTTGAGTGCGTCCATCCGTGTGACCGTCGGTGCATCCATCCGTCCATGCGTCCATCCGTACGTGCAGCCATGCATCTGTTCGTGTGGCCGTTCCTCGGTCTGTCGGTCCGTGCGTTAGCCCCTCTGTCTGTCTGTGCATCCGTCATTTCGTCCGTCTATCTGTACGTCCATCGGTCTATCCGTCTATCTAGTGAACACTCCAAGTACAGCCATCTCACATCTTTTGGTCACGTATTCATCATATACAAGTGCCGCCATCCAGCGTACGTTCTAAGGACCGCTTTTTCGGGTATGTGCCACCAGTGGCTACATACACCACCAGAGAATAGACAGACCCACACCCTCAGGAGCTTCGCCCCTAAAAATAGCTCATTGTGAGGCTATTGAGTGTCCTAGAAGCGATGGGCTTAAAATGGTCAAGGTGGTGAAGTGGGACTCCTAATTTTGTTTTCATAATTTTCACTTTTAAAATAAAAAAAGCTTGGACGTAGTTTAACAGTGTCTTGGGCTGAAAGAACGAAGCAACAGGCTAATTCATCTACTACCCATCATTTCCATGCTGACTGAAGCGTACGTCATTCGTTGTAGCCCTCACGGACACCGATGCTACGTTTTCCCATTGTGCATTATCAAGAAGGTCTATTGTTAAAAACACTCTCTGTCTTGAAATTGCAATACGCTATAAATTTATGATTTGCTGAACAACAAAGTTATCGACTTTCGCATCATACCATTTTATAATATATTTCAAGCGTAGTTAGTTGTAGCATCCGCTGCGGTTCATAGCGTGCAGGCATAGCGGTGAAGTATACATTCGTTAGGCTGCGGGCCATTGTAAGGAACAATGCTTAAGTGTCTGCTAAGAACTTTTGCACACGTTACATGTAGAAGCGTTGCCTGTGCACTCATTTTCGATGCACAACGTATATAACAACGAAGAAAAACACACATTTTTTTCCCGAGCTTTCTCTGTGTGCCATGGCAAACTCGGAAGCCATGCTTCATCGCTCTCGCTACGGGCCACAGCTTCACTCCACTGCTTGCGAACGTTACTTTGGTTTAGTTGAATACATTAAGTCAATGCGGCAACCTACCTATTCTGGTTAGAAGTTGTGAGGTGTCGAGACTTCCAACGAAATGGGTAAACACGGTCGCTCCTCATCTGATGAAACTGTGTTCCCGCATTTACTTCATTAAACTGCAATAACGCTGCTCCATCGAGTGATTTTATACAGGAAACTGTAGTACAGTTGACACGCTTGACGTTAGCGTAAACTTCATCTTGCAATGATTGATCCGGTTTCTAGTAATGTTAATTGGGGTTTTACAAATTCACGATATGATCATAAGGCACGAGGTATTGGGGGGGGGGGGGGGGGGGACGCATGGAAAATTTCGGTCATCTGGTATATTCGTTAACGATCAATGACAAAGCACAGTGGATTTCACCTGTATCGAGATGCTACTGCCACTTATTGGATCGAACTCGCGAGCCTTCGGGTCAGCAGCCGAGAACCATACTCGTTGAATCATGGAGGGTAACTAATTTCGAGTACTAGGACGTAGAAATATATCTTTTGATGTTGTCGTTTCACCGCGGTTCTGAACGCCTCGCCTGTCTCTATAGTATTACGTTGCAGTTTCATTACCGTCACGGTAACGCCTTCCGACGTACCACATGACGCATCACTCGAGAAACGCCCCCGACAGATACGTTTCGCGACAGCACGTCTGTTCTACACCGCTACTGATAAAACGGCAAGCCCAACTGGTTCAGCTTACCGAATGAGGCGTTTATCCAGTTCGCTCTTCCGCGTTTCCGGCGCTGCAGAACACACGGATGGCGTTATATTGGCGTCTTCTTCGGCGGGGTCTTTCCACCACCGCGCACGCTTTGGTAACCGAAACACCGCTTCGTACGTACACACGCAGCACGCGTCGCCTACTTCCCCTCTTCAAGGTGTTTGCATACTTCCCTCTCTGCCGCGTGCTGCGTCGCCTACTTCCCTTCTTCAAGGTGTTTGCGTACTTCCCTCTCTGCCACGCAATTTCCTCCTCTCCAGAGAGAGGGGAAAGGGAACAAAAGGAATAACGGCACGTCTACGCTTCTAAACGATGCGCTTGCGAGTCAGCGTCGAGCCGGTACGTCGAAGACGCCGCAAGGACGACCGATGCGTCGGGCACCCTCGCAAAAGTTCTCTCTCGTCTTGGAAAAAGTAGACAACAGGGACCGTGGCGAGGGTGGTGCTTTTAAAACGCGTAGGACGACTCCCAGCACGCCGCTTATTCTTTTTTTTGACCATTTGTTATTATTTTCTACTCCGTCTTAACGCTTTTACACCTGCGTCATTTTTTGTTCTTGTTGCGTCTCGACTTTTCAGGCCAAGTTTGTTGCCGCGCGCGCAGCTGGCTGCAGACCGAGATGAGAAGTCGAAGGTGGTGACTTGGCCTCCCCGCCCGACTGCAGGATGTTGGTGGTAGTGTGGGTTGGTGGGACATCAGAAACGTCGCCTCCGAGCTCCCACGTTGCTTCGCATCGCCGGCGAAACCGAGGGAACAAACGAAAGACGCCGCGGGAGTTGATACATAACGCATTCGTGCGTGGCGCGTGTTTGTGTGTCAGTGTGAGCGCTTTTTTTTTTTCGCGCGCTGGAAAACGCATGTGCGGTGTGTGCGTGTGTGTCAGTCGCGGACGGTATACGCTCGCTTGTACGTCTGCTTTTGTGGGCTTCGCTAGTTCGTCTGCTACCTAAAGTCACTTCGTCTGTTATCGCCTTCAAAGTATGTGAGGGAGTTTTCGTGGCGAGCGAGTGCGTTGAGAGGGAGTAAGACGCGTAGACGGGAGGGAGTTCTGCGAATCGCTGTGAGCAACGGTGCCTCTTGGCGCGTCATGCCTGGACCACCGGAACGCGTTGGTTGTGCCTGAACGTAGCTCGAAAGGCCTTACTGGGAGGACGCTGGATAACTCGTCGCAGACAGCGCGGCTCCGATAGATCTGGGTAAGCGCCGGTTTTTATACGACCCTTTACTATTACGGTAGGCGGATCAGTGGTTAATTAGTACGCGGGTGTGTCAGCTTTCAGACGAAGCTCTGCCTTGACAGTCGACGTCTTCTTGCACGTTTTAGGGAGAAGCTCGTAATTCGGCGGGGCGAAAATTGGGACGGAACCAGAGCGGGTGCGAAGGGTTGAAGCTATAACCAATCGCTCTTCGATGTTTTGCTTCCGGAAGCGTATGCATCAACGAGGTCATATCGGCTGTACTGCAAACGAGATATTTTGGGAAGTCACGTAATTGAACCGTTTAGCGCTACGTGTCTGAGAATGTTGATGTTTTTTTTGTTTTTTTTTGTAGCAGCGCCAGTACACCCGGCCTTCTTTTCGTCTGGCACGCTTCGCTTTGTTTGTTTATTGTTTACTTTCTTGGTTTAGTTCTGCATTTCATGAAAACTTACAACACCTGGAAGTGCGGCGGTAGCACTGAGAGTGCTTACACTTTTGCGATAGCCTAAACCTTCTGTACATTCATTATTATCAATATTACCAAATACAGGAACAGATGAATGGATGTATTGTCTCGCATTCATCTGTATCAGAAGTGCTCAGAAGTTGTGATGGTGAACGGTGTCTAGCCATTGTCCAGTATTATACAAGTGACTATTGCTTCCCAATACAATTCATTTATGACTTTGATAATGAACTCAAGCTCACAGAAACTCAAGAGGCGTTCGAGCAGAACAAAGTCGTTTGTTGTAACGTTCATGACATTGACGTGTCGCAGCTCACACTTTTAGCTCTGAATGATAAAAGCTGTTCTGTTTTTTTTTCCTATATGCAATAATATCCGTAATTTAACTTTATTGCATTTCTTCGTTGCATCGTATACACCAAGCCACAAGTGCGCTATCTTTTTTTTACTAGAACATTCCGTGTGTGTCATTGCTGCGTGTTTCATCTTTAAGTTAGGCTTACACAATCGTGAACGTCAGAATAGCATGTAAAACCCAAAAGCACTATTTTAAGTAGTAGTAACAATAACTCGGTTGTAGCTGTGCTGTTCGTTTATATATCTATTTTATTTCATCATACAGCAGGCCAAGGTTAACGGCCCAAAGCAGGAGGGGCTTACATGTATAGAAACAATAACGTGAGCAGGCGTATTTAAAATCCACTCGTTCATAAAAATGTTTAGTATACAAGCTAACAATTACATGTTCAAGTTACACAAAAATAGCGCTATCACGGGTGAATTCTAAGTTGTGCGATAAGCCAATACAGCAACCAACACACCAGAAAACAAAACACTGGTATCGTATACTCACTCACAAATATTCTTCCAGACAGCGATGGAAATTATTTGCTCGAATGACAAACTATGGGACCTTATTCCATACCTATACTGTTCTCGGAGGAAAACTGTTAGTGAAGGCGGAAATGTTGTAGGCCCGTGTACTCAGATTTGGGTGCACGTTAAAGAACCCCAGGTGGTCTAAATTTCCGGAGCCCTCCACTACGGCGTCTCTCATAATCATATAGTGGTTTTGGGACGTTAAACCCCACATATTGAAACTGCTAGTGAAAGCAACTGTACGAGCAAATATAGGCTTCAAAGCATAGATTGGTGTGTGATGTGTATTTTTTTTTGACAGCTGCACTAGAAAGGACGGCCGCGTTATAATCCCTCTTTTGTTTAGAATGTTATGCAGAAAAGATAAACGGGCCATCTTTCTACGTCTTTCCAGGGGCATAATCTTTCTATTCCGCTCTAGCTCTGAGGTTGCCTCGTGTCTTCTACACTTTCCATAAATAAAACGAACCGCTTTCCTTTGAATACTCTGAAGTTGTTGCATGTCGTTTTTGTATGTTGTGGCAGTTGCCAGCTTGCTCTCTCCCTCTTTCATCTGTGTCCTTGTGTATCAGTGTATGCAAATCAAATAAATAAATAAATAAAGCACACAAGCGTATTCCAGCTTCGACCTCATTATTGTATAATGTGCTAAAAGCTTCATATTAGAGAGGCGTGTCTTTAATTTTACGTCTGAGAACACACAGCTTTCGAAACGCCGGTGAACTAATATCTGTCATAGGAGCAGTCCGTGTTAAATCGTTGGTTGTTGCTGTCATCGTAGTCGTTATTTTTTGTTGTTCTCGTGACCTTTAAGCATCGTGTCGCTGACTACTACTGGCAACACCGCTAGACCGCCACTACCAATGAGTACTGTCCAATTCAACCCCTTCAAGCTCATCTAGATGATTTCACTGTGGCATCCAAAATACAGACATATCGTACAGCCGTGTTGGGCATGGCTGGTTTCTTTTTTTTTTTTTGGAGGGGGGGGGGAGGAAGCTTCTCAACCCTTAGCAAGTTATAGAAGATGTGGTGCGAAAGAGGCAAGTGCACCCTTGCCCCGCCTCCTCTGTAACTGACACCTCTGTTCACCACCACTTGCATTCCAATCGACTCTCTCGCTCGCTCCTGTAGGAAAAAATTAGCGTAAGGTGGTGAATGCAGCACCCAGTTGCAAAATACGTACGCTGTACTTTAAAGAAAGAGTTGCAAAGTGCTCGTTTCGAAAAAGCCCTATTCCACCTTCACCAACAAATGCGTTCAAATATCGAGCAAATCGCCCCACTCGGCTCGATCAGCTTTTGATCAGCTAGCTGACTCGGCTCGATCAGATTTTTCCCGCGAGGAGTCGGCGAGGTTCGAAAAAGAAACTGCAGCGCGTCGAGCGTTTCTACGTCCTGGAAAACGGCGCTACGGGGCTTTCAACGATTGAAATCGTCGCGCATCGTTTGTATAGGTATGCCTGCGTTTTGTCGACATAACACTCCCTCGCTACATGCGTTGAATCCGTTCGTTTCTTGGTGGTGTATATTTGCGTTTGTGCTGTAAACACTCGAGTCGAGGAGTATACTCGTTTTTCCGGTGCTCTTCTTCTCCTTCTCATCTCAGGGCTCTTACGCTCGTCTAGAAGAAAATCTGCGCGGAATTTCTCCTTTTTTTCGGTCGCTCTTTCTTCGTTTTAGAGGCGAAACCCTATATTCACGAACGCTCCACGACTGGTGTTTGGTCCTCCACTCGGCAAAGTTGAGCGCTGAGTCACTGCTCGACTACATTGATGCTGCGCTACTCAAGAATCACGGCAGATTATCCCTGCTATGCAGTGACTTGCCGTTCTTAGAGACGGCGCTCCCATCGGCTTTCTCAAGTGAAGGTGAACCGTTGAGTGAAGGGACGTTCTAGAATACGGGGGTCAACGTTCTATTCACGAATGCTCCTCGACTCGAGTTTTGTCCTTCACTCGGCAAAGTTGAGTGCTGCGTCACTGCTCAATTAAAAATGACGCTCCGCTACTCAAGAATCGCAGGAGATTATCCCTGATATGCAGTGACTTGCCGTTCTTAGAGACGGCGCTCCCAGCGGCTTTCTCAAGTGAAGGTGAACCGTTGAGTGAAGGGGCGTTTAGAATACGGGGGTCCACGTTCTATTCACGAATGCTCCTCGACTCGAGTTTTGTCCTTTACTCAGCAAAGTTGAGTGCTGCGTCACTGCTCAATTAAAAATGACGCTCCGCTACTCAAGAATCGCAGCAGATTATCCCTGATATGCAGTGACTTGCCGTTCTTAGAGACGGCGCTCGCAGCGGCTTTCTCAAGTGAAGGTGAACCGTTGAGTGAAGGGGCGTTCTAGAATACGGGGGTCCACGTTCTATTCACGAATGCTCCTCGACTCGAGTTTTGTCCTTTAACTCGCAAAGTTGAGTGCTGCGTCACTGCTCAATTAAAATGACGCTCCGCTACTCAAGATCGCAAGCAGATTATCCCTGATATGCAGTGTCTTGCGTTCTTAGAGACGGCGCTCCCCATCGGCTTTCTCAAGTGAAGGTGACCGTTGAGTGAGGGACGTTCTAGAATACGGGGGTCCACGTTCTATTCACGATGCTCCTCGACTCGAGTTTTGTCCTTCACTCGGCAAAGTTGAGTGCTGCGTCACTGCTCAATTAAAAATGACGCTCCGCTACTCAAGAATCGCAGCAATGTATGCGGTGGCAGTTGCCAGCTTGCTCTCTCCCTCTTTCATCTGTGTCCTTGTGTATCTGTGTATGCAAATCAAATAAATAAATAAATAAAGCACACAAGAGTATTCCAGCTTCGACCTTATTATTGTAGAATATGCTAAAAGCTTCATATTAGACAGGCGTGTCTTTAATTTTACGTCTGAGAACACGCAGCTTTCGAAACGCCGGTGAACTAATATCTGTTATAGGAGCAGTCCGTGTTAAATCGTTGGTTGTTGCTGTCATCGTCGTCGTTATTTTTTTGTTGTTGTCGTGACCTTTAAGCATCGTGTCGCTGACTACTACTGGCAACACCGCGAGACCGCCACTACCAATGAGTACTGTCCAATTCAACTCCTTCAAGCTCATCTAGACGACTTCACTACGGCGTCCAAAATACCGACATATCGTGCAGCCGTGTTGGGCATGGCTGGTTTCTTTTTTTTTTCTTTGAGGGGGGGGGGGGAGGGAGCTTCTCAACTTTTAGCAAATTGTAGAAGATGTGGTGCGAAAGAGGCAAGGGCACCCTTGCCCCGCCTCCTCCGTAACTGACACCTCTGTTCACCACCACTTGCATTCCAATCGACTCTCTCGCTCGCTCCTGTAGGAAAAAATTAGCATAAGGTGGTGAGTGCAGCACCCAGTTGCAAAATACGTACGCTGTACTTAAAAAAAAAAAGTTGCAAAGTGCTCGTTTCGAAAAAGCCCTATTCCACTTGCACCGACAAATGCGTTAAAATATCCAGCAAATCGCCCCACTCGGCTCAATCAGCTTTTGATCAGCTAGCTGATCAAAAGGCTCGATCATATTTTTTCCGTGAGGAGTCGGCGAGGTTTGAAAAAAAAAAACTGCAGCGCTTCGAGCGTTTCTACGTCCTGGAAAACGGCGCTACGGGGCTTTCGACGACTGAAATTGTCGCGCATCGTTTGTATAGGTATGCCTGCGTTTTGTCGACATAACACTCCCTCGCTACATGCGTTGAATCCGTTCGTTTCTTGGTTGTGTGGATTTGCGTTTGTGCTGTAAACACTCGAGTCGAGGAGCATACGTGTTTTTCCGGCGCTCTTCTTCTTCTCCTCCTCATCTCAGGGCTCTTACGCTCGTCTAGAAGAAAATCTGCGCGGAATTCCTCCTTTTTTCGGTCGCTCTTTCTTCATCTTAGAGGCGAAACCCTCTATTCACAAACGCTCCACGACTGGAGTTTTGTCCTCCACTCGGCAATGTTGAGCGCTGCGTCACTGCTTGACTAAAATGACGCTGCGCTACTCAAGAATCGCAGAAGATTATCCCTGATATGCAGTGACTTGCCGTTCTTAAAGACGGCGCTCCCATCGGCTTTCTCAAGTGAAGGTGAACCGTTGAGTGAAGGGACGTTCTAGAATACGGGGGTCCACGTTCTATTCACGAATGCTCCTCGACTCGAGCTTTGTCCTTCACTCAGCAAAGTTGGGTGCTGCGTCACTGCTCAATTAAAAATGACGCTGCCCTACTCAAGAATCGCAGCAGATTATCCCTGATATGCAGTGACTTGCCGTTCTTAGAGACGGCGCTCCCATCGGCTTTCTCAAGTGAAGGTGAACCGTTGAGTGAAGGGACGTTCTAGAATACGGGGGTCAACGTTCTATTCACGAATGCTCCTCGACTCGAGTTTTGTCTTTTACTCAGCAAAGTTGAGTGCTGCGTCACTGCTCAATTAAAAATGACGCTCCGCTACTCAAGAATCGCAGCAGATTATCCCTGATATGCAGTGACTTGCCGTTCTTAGAGACGGCGCTCCCAGCGGCTTTCTCAAGTGAAGGTGAACCGTTGAGTGAAGGGGCGTTCTAGAATACGGGGGTCCACGTTCTATTCACGAATGCTCCTCGACTCGAGTTTTGTACTTTACTCAGCAAAGTTGAGTGCTGCGTCACTGCTCAATTAAAAATGACGCTCCGCTACTTAAGAATCGCAGCAGATTATCCCTGATATGCAGTGACTTGCCGTTCTTAGAGACGGCGCTCCCATCGGCTTTCTCAAGTGAAGGTGAACCGTTGAGTGAAGGGACGTTCTAGAATACGGGGGTCAACGTTCTATTCACGAATGCTCCTCGACTCGAGTTTTGTCTTTTACTCAGCAAAGTTGAGTGCTGCGTCACTGCTCAATTAAAAATGACGCTCCGCTACTCAAGAATCGCAGCAGATTATCCCTGATATGCAGTGACTTGCCGTTCTTAGAGACGGCGCTCCCATCGGCTTTCTCAAGTGAAGGTGAACCGTTGAGTGAAGGGACGTTCTAGAATACGGGGGTCAACGTTCTATTCACGAATGCTCCTCGACTCGAGTTTTGTCTTTTACTCAGCAAAGTTGAGTGCTGCGTCACTGCTCAATTAAAAATGACGCTCCGCTACTCAAGAATCGCAGCAGATTATTCCTGATATGCAGTGACTTGCCGTTCTTAGAGACGGTGCTCCCAGCGGCTTTCTCAAGTGAAGGTGAACCGTTGATTGAAGGGACGCTCTAGAATACGGGGGTCAACGTTCTATTCGCGAATGCTCCTCGGCTCGAGTTTTGTCCTTCACTCGGCAAAGTTGAGCAATGCGTCCCTGCTCGACTAAAAATGACGCTGCGCTTCTCAAGAATGACTGAAGATTATCGCAAATATGTAGTCCATTTTTTTCTGCCCAGTGAAGACGCACCCATCGATTTTCTCAAGTAGAGATGAAGCGTAGACTGAAAGCACGTTCTAGAATACGGGGGCAAGTTTTTCAAGGCGAAAGCTTTATATGTCTAATCACACTCGAAAATTAACTGGCGTCCCACGTCGGTTCATGAGATGAGTATGCAAAACATTCGCGTAGCCTGGGGGCGTCGGGACTCTACACCCTTCCTGAAGGCTAAGCCACTATTTCGAATTGTTGTGTTGCAAAATTTTTAGGGGGTCGTGAATGAACACCCCCCTCGCGAAATTTTAAATTGTGCTTGCTTATATATGTTTGTGTACATGCACACATAGAAACGCATAGGCAAACATATATTAATTATAGTTGAATCTTTTTTTCTTTGGGGGGAGGACAAAAAAATTCTGGCTGCACCCCTGATGCAAAAAAAAAATCACCCCACAATGGCAGTACCATACGATGACATCACGACTTCACAAATCACCAAAATGTGTTACTAGAGTATGACGTCATCTTGATGCCCCGTGACCTCATGCCACGCGATTACGTCACCACATGACATCGTAGCTTGGTCAGGGGTGAGTGGATCACGGAGGCCATGCAAAAACACGTAGGGTACCTTTAATCTTGGAGCCAGTGGAGAGTCATGTTTTCGAAGGCTTTCGAAGCGGGGCGGGGCGGGTCAGGGCGAGATCAATAATGGAATGATTGAGAAGCATCTGCTTTTCGTGTACTGTTGAACTACGATGGCTGATTGCAGTGTTAATTTTATTATGAAGTGTTTTGTTGCCGTTAATCACCTGCACTGTATACCATGGTTCATTATAAGTGTATATCTGATTTCACAGTTACCCCTCTTTTCAGGGCTATCGGGCCTGCGAGGCATTTTTCGATAAAAACAAACAAACAAAAGAAAATGTCGTTCGTTTTGTAGTCGTCTTAGATGAGTGCCCAAGGTACCCTGCTTTCTTTTTTGTTCTTTTGACCGTAATAATGTCGAATACGCTTCTAACGGTACTGGTTTTAACGATATACCGGTAATAGCAATGAGAAGCAGCTGCACCGTCAGCTTGTGTATGTTTTCTATGGTTAAATAACCTGCTTAACACAATGCCCGCATGCCACCTTATCCGTTATAACAATGAATACTGACTGTTGGGTGCCCACGCTGAACTGTAATGGAACGCAAAATTTTTGAAAATAAGAAAACGAGAAATTCATGGCGCAGAAACCCCCGGGCACAATCCCAACGTACCTCAACGTCCCTTTAGATTTGCGGTATCCTTTGCCGCATAGTGGTTTAGTATTGCGGCAAAGCTCACTTTTAAAATCTGCCTTGGCGCAACAAAAGCGGTGACTTGTTTTCCGACATGCAATTCGGGCGAAAAGTCAAGAGCTCGAAGTGTTCCAGTGCCCGACACATTGCCATACATTGTCACGTTGTCGTCGTCATACATTGAAATCTTGTCATACACTGGGACTATAGGGTTTGCGGCGGTCCCGTGAAAACATCTGAATTTTCAAACATGTCCGAAAAAATTGGTGGCTTTATCACCTTGTCACTAACGTCACTTGTCTATCCCATCAGCTGTTTTAGTTGTCGCACAACATTTTTTCATTGTTCTATGTAGGTTTCGTGTGTGTGTGTGTGTGTGTGTGTGTGTGTGTGTGTGTGTGTGTGTGTGTGTGTGTGTGTGTGTGTGTGTGTGTGTGTGTGTGTGTGTGTGTGTGTGGTGTGTGTGTGTGTGTGTGTGTGTGTGTGTGTGTGTGTGTGTGTGTGTGTGTGTGTGTGTGTGTGTGTGTGTGTGTGTGTGTGTGTGTGTGTGTGTGTGTGTGTGTGTACACACACACACACACGTGATTCTACTTAATGCTGACTCAGTGCTCGACCCACGTTCCCATGCACCTTGTATGACGATTCTTGAGATGTTCCCGTCGTAAATGGCGTTCGGTGTCCACAGTTCTTTAGCGCCGGAAATAAGGGGAAGAACGGGGACGGGGTTATGTAGGCGTATGCACAGATATGGACGTGGGCCGGCTATGTAGCGCGTTGACAGGATAACTGCTGGTCATTAAGGGTAACTAACTGGATTCCCAGAGAAGGCAAGCGGGTTAGGGGGAGACAGAAGGTTAGGTGGGCAGATGAGATTAAGAAGTTTGCGGGTATAAATTGGCAGCAGCAAGGACAGGACCGAGTTGACTGGCGGAACTTGGGAGAGGCCTTTGTCCTGCAGTGGACGTAGTCATGATGATGATGATGATGATGATGATGATGATGATGCACAGATATACATAATTACGCTCATACTAAACGCCTTGGTTGTTTGGTATACGTGGTCACATTTACCTCGTCAACTTGGGTACTAGTCGCCGGGGTAGTGCAGTCGGTACAGTGCTGAACTGCTGAGTCGAATGTCGCGGGTTCAATTACGGTCGCGGTGGTCGCATTTCGGTAATCAACGTAGCTTTAGGTGCACGTTAAAGAATCCCAGGTGGTCTGATTTTGTGGAGCCTTTACTAATGCGTACCTGATAATCCTATAAGGGTTCTTGGACTCCTTGGCAATGGTTTCTATGAGACAGTTAATTCACCACCTAGTCACAAAACACATGTCTGAGAAAACGTGTGCATGTACCGAAATCGTCACGCCAACGTCGCGTACATCATAGACAAGCCTATCTTCTTTAATGTTCTTTCGAGGAAGAGAGACAACACTTTGTCGCACGAATAGCAGCGTTTACTGCTTCCGTGCGCGTATATATTGACACAGAGCTTGCTCCGGAAGCCGGAGCCTCCTTGCAAAGGCCTGCATTCGCGCCGATAACGTAGAGCACACAACGCTAAGCCTCCTTCGTAGACGACGGCGACAGCGCGAGCACTTAGCAGAAGAGCGGCGTGAGAGGGCGCGAGCTTTGCTGCTGCACGTTTGCGTCGTCTGCTCAGGACGCGCCAGACGACACTCAAAGGCTTAGCGCGCTTGTGTTGCGTATGCGTGAACGTAAGCACGCGCTGCAAGCGCTCTCTCGAAACAGGTCGGCAAATGAAGCAAGCGTCGTGACAAAAACATCGGCGGTACGTGACAGAAGCACGGAGTCGCATTGCTTCGTTTCGCGAATAAAGCCTCGCTAAACAGTTCGATACAGCACGCGCCCTCTTTTGGTGAAAGAGTATGGGTGTCCCCCTTTTAGTCCTTTGTTTTTCTTCCGGTTCATGGCGGTCCCCTTCTTTTTCTTAGTGACACGGGAGCACGTCTTGTGTTCGTCCACAACAGCTTTCGGTTTTGTAAAGTCTTACCGTGCCTGAATCTTCGCCGTCAGTTTAAAAGTCTTTCGTCGCTTCTTCTTTCTTTTGGTGAGACCTTAAAACTTCTCGTTCTGCCGCTTCTCTTTGATGTTTCAATACAAGAAAGCAAGCGAAAAAGTCTGTGGACAGGATGCCGCCCCATGTTGAAAAAGCTGGAGAAATAGATTTACTTAAATTTTTTTGTTCATGTCATTGCATTTTTAAGACATAGGGGATTAAAAACGAACCTTTGCTGGCATCGCTTCATCTTTTTGATGATCACTTTTAACCTTCTGTCTTAAGCTTCTTCACTGTATTCTCAGGCAAGTAGGTTTTTTTTCTTCATAAAGCATGAAACATCTATCTATCTATCTATCTATCTATCTATCTATCTATCTATCTATCTATCTATCTATCTATCTATCTATCTATCTATCTATCTATCTATCTATCTATCTATCTATCTATCTATCTATCTATCTATCTATGCTTCTCTGAATGTATCGCTGTTGTGATCGCGCATCTGCTCTGTCTAAACGCTGCAAGGAGATTTGATGGTCATGATAACTAATGAGTAACAACTTATTCATTATTATTATAAATGTTTCTCAGCGGCTCTATTCCCCGCAACAAATTATTTCGGTCACCCCATTCTAGCGTCGTCTTCACCGCAATTTGATAATGCTGCGCCGTGTAGCACACAAAGTCCATTGCAGTGCAGTGTAAAGCAGTGCAGCGAAGCCTACCAAATGTTTGAGGGAAGCGCAGTGACGTTCTCTGATACTTACTAATTTCCCGATTGCGCCTGTACTTTCTTAAGCTTCAGTACACAAAAACCGGGATATGTACAAAGTCCGAAAGTAAAGGAGGCCTCCGACGTCCGCTGACAAAATTATCGACACGGCTTGCATTGTAGACTGAAGTTCATTTGCGGCTGCACGACTGACACCGCAGCCTATCGCATGTCTGCTCTACGAGGTATACGCAACCCTACGCGGCCACATATACAAAAAGTTATATCAATTCCCGCTTTGCCGACTGCATAAAACGCGTAAGATTTGTCTGACCTAGCATCATATAAATAATACTAAGTACAACATTCCTTATCAAGCTTGTGATTTAGGGAGCCTTTATGATGTAAACAGGAGACTTTATTCAACTCAACTAAAAAATTATCGAGCTGCATTTCAATGAAAATCGCTTCATTAATGTGTGGCTATTTGTTACCTATAACTGATTCCTGCTTATAACCTGCACCACTGACAAAGAACTGCGGGAAAAGGAAAAAAATATATTTAGATGAAAGATCCCCGTGTATCGCCATAAAGTGGTCGTTGTAGCATTACCGTAAAGTAATAACGTGAAGCTAACTTTTGTGCTGGATTCTGAGTTCAACTTGTTTTCAGACTTGAGCTTCGAGTTCTTGGCATATTTTCAGCTGGAAACACGCAAATAAAATACAATTGCCGCTTAGCTGTCGCGCTGCTATGTTATAGGAGGCAGGTTTTCTGGCTTCTGCAGTTGCATTTCCATTCGACACAAGCGGGAGAACACTCGTGTTGTTAGATTTAGGTCAGCAAAGCTTCAGCGTGAACTATCGGTAGGGCATTTTGATGTACCGTGTTTACTCAATTGTGGGGCGACTCGAAAGTAGATCGACTCCCCTCTGCCCCTTCATATATCACGAAAAAAAAGGCACAAGTGCATTTCATAAAAGAAGTTTGTTTGCATAGTCACTTCACTGAGCGCACGTTGACTAACATTGTAGTTCAGCACCCATCCTGACCCGCACTTTTCAGTCCTAATGAAAGCTATTACCGTCAGTTTCAAGATAAACCACCCGACGACTTCGACGGCTTCAGAATTTGCTGCTCTTCGCGCTTCACTTTAGGTAGTCAACCGCGAATAACATCAACAATGGTATATCTTGAGTGATTCAAATGTAGCTCTGCAATTTATGCTGTAAGTTTTGCGGCACGGACAACGCGAGAAGTTAGTCTTCGATGTTAGGCATCTCCTGCATACAGCGTCCGAGAAAAGACACTGCGTAACGTTTCAATGGCGGCCAGGTCGCTGCACCGTGATGGGCAATGAAAAGGCTGACATCATTGCTAGATCAGCTGTTCAAAGGGACATGGTCGAGACAATACCCCTGTCGGGGACCGATGCTGCTATCCAGCTTCGAGTGGTCACACATGCCACTTTCTCCAATGAGAATACAACATGTAGACTGCAAAAACAACGCTGCCTCTGTCCGAACACTTTACGTCTTTAAACACTTACTGGACAACACCGAAATGGCGCCACTCTACCTTGCCGTTTATGGCTGAGAGTGGCTTTTACGAAGTCATTCTCCTTTCGGAATGGAACGGCTGACAACCATTTTTGCGACAACTGTGGTAGAGAGGAGACATTAGAGCACCTGTTCCGCGACTATTTTCCCTACAGTACACAGAAAACATCTCAAGACGTCGCTCTAGCTGGCATAGATCAGAGATCGATGACGGCAGAAACAATTCTGGAATGTCGACCTGAGAGGACGTCGCGGGTGAAGGTGACGAAGGCGGGGCTCCAGTTTCAGAAGTCAACAGACTTGCACCAGCGATTATAAGCTTACTGCGCCATGGATACTGTGAAGTGCAACCTTATGTGCGTGCTCTCTCCTCTCTTTCTGCTTCTTGAAAACTCTCCCAGCCATTCCCCTGTGCAGGGTAGCATACCAGTGTTCCTAGACTGGTTAGCATACCTGCCTTTACTTTCCCTTTTATTCCTTCTTTCCTTCAGTCCAGACCTCGCAAAGTGTTGCGCTCGAATATTTCAAGTGGAAATTCGTCACCAACTAGCCCCTAACGTGTTTTAATAAGTGAAGACAATAAAAATGCGAATTCATTTGCTCAAAGTTAACTTCACGGCAGTGCTTTACAGCTGTGCAAAAAAGCAAACGCCACGGTACCACGGGGGATAATTAAACATTTTCGCGTATCATTGCTGGGAGTGCGGGTTACACGCGAGAAATTGCGACTTATGTTACAGGCAGAGCCGGAACGCAAGCTAATGTCGTAACATGTCGCAGAGTCCTCAATTTCTTGTTTGCCTTGCCGTACCGGCTTGGTTTCGAATGTAGGTCGACCACCCCAACAGAGGATTTCGAATTTATATCAAGTGGTTCAAACTACAGTCGTGTAAATACAGTAGTGGCGCCGAAAGAAGGTGCGATAACATTTTCCTGTTTTTCTGTGCCGTTAGTCCTTCGTTCCTTAAACTACATTAAAACTACATTAAACTACATTAAAAGAAAGTCAGGGGGCATTGTGAAGATCAGTAGGTCTTCATTGTGAATACAGAAGTCACAGAATATGGCGTGCCTCATATTCCATAATAATATAGTGGTTTTTTCTGTAAAACAGATGAACTAGCTCTACAGTTTTAATCATCTAAATAACTTACAACTCATTTTATCCGCAGTGTTAAGCGCTAGAACACCGTCCTCGTGTTTCGTGGGCTCACAAGACAGTCAAAGCTTGCTTGTGCTTCTTGAGGACATCTGGCCTATTTGAACGCGCCTACCTTTTGTATGTTGCCACCGCTACACACGCGTCACTCCATTCACACACAATTTTATAGTCTCGTTTTCTTCCCTCTCTTTCTCTAATTTTTACACTCCCATTTCCCATTCCGACGACCAAGAGTATGGTCAGTGTGGCCATGATGGATGTATACCACACGGTAGAGAACACGAACGAGAGGCTGCCATAGGCAAGCACAGACTATCACCTGAAGGTGTGTTTAAACGCACTATATATATATATATATATATATATATATATATATATATATATATATATATATATGGGAAACAAGTGTATAATTAAGGGCTCGTTTCTCCATGCTTTGACTCAATAATAATGAGATCTAACCGACAATAATGCCAAGGAATGTATAGGGAAAGTTATTAGATCAATTGTAATGTAAATACGACGAAAGAAAAGTGGGTGAAAAGATAACTTGCTGTGGGCAGGAACCGAACCGGCGACCTTAGAAAAACGCGTTCGACGCTACCCCTCGGCTGTCCCCCCAGGCACTTTTTTGGGTATATATGTTAATTTAAACGTGGGAGTGTCAGTTAGCGTCGCCAGTATAGCCATGGCGGCGAGTGTGGCACAATCTTTATGAGCCCGTTTGGTGTCACGTATGTCACGTTGTGCCAAACACGTTGTGTCAAACACAGAAAAACGAGTCCTAAGTACACACTTCTTTCCTTATTTCAATTAAAGAGAGTCTCGTACTGGCAGACTTGGTGCCTATAGATTGTATACAAGGGACTATTGGTCAGCTGTCTGCAGCTCGTAATAGGTTCACGTGCTACGTGGCGCCAAACAGGCTCATAAAGAGTGTGCCACTCCCTCCCGCATTGCCCCTCGCAAGATTTCCGTATATCTGCTGCTGCCGTCGAGGCGTACACGTTGATTTCCGTATATCTACCGCCTCGTCCACGATCCAGCAGAATGCTCGCAATCTGCCATTGGAACACAACATTGGGTAGCCAGCAGGGCATGTTCCTGGATAAGCTCTCTATACCATCTATCTTGTTGTTCTTCCTTCCTTCCTAAGCGCTCGTACAAAGAGGCCTTGATTTTCGTTTCACCGAACGCTGGCAATAGCTAAACTAAAGTCGCTCCGAGATGCGTGCATCCTTGTCAAACTCTCACCAACCAAGGCGTCCTCTGTGACCCCGAAACGCTTTGGTAATTCCTTGCGAGATAACACGCGAGACCGTTTTGCGTGGCGTTGTACGTGCGAGCTCGCGTTCCAACGGTTGCCCTGCGTGCTATCAGACGTCTAATCCCGACTTTAATCCTGGTTTATGCGAGTTAAGTTGGTATTAGTCCTTCGAAAGTAGGCTTCTATGAAGCCGTTGAGGACTAATTTTCAATGCATAGAGGGATGTTAGAAGATAAGTCTCGGGATGTGTATAACTAACGTGATAAGATAATGTTTCTGCGGACTGTCGTTGAATAGACGAAGACGTGGAAGACGTCTTCATTACATGTGTTGGTTTTGAGATCTTAAAGCTCACATGTCAATCAATCACTCGTCTTCATTACAGACTTTAAATCTAATTTCATCTTTTCCGAAAATTTCTCAGACCTGTTTGCTATATCTTGGAAAGAATGTTATTTATTCACTTATTTATTTATTTATTTTAAACACGTCTTTCATAGCAATAGCAAGAGAAATAAGAAAAGAGAGTATAGCATAAAGAAATGAAATTACGAAACAAAAAAGAAAAATAGAAAGGCAAGATACAAAGTCTTCCATAGGGTGTGTATGGAGCAACTGGAAGTTGCATCTGAACTTTGTTCAGGAGCAATAATAGTTTTCACCTTGCAGGTTTTTTGTTACTATAATATTTATCGCGCGTGCGCGCGCGAGATAAATATTATATGACACACGCCCACACACACAAACACACGCACACACACACACACACACGCACACGCACACGCACACGCACACACACACACACACACGTGTGTGTGTGTGTGTGTGTGTGTGTGGGTGTGTGTGTGTCTGTGTGTGCGTGTGTGACTTTTCCTGACAGAAAGTATAGCTACGGCGACATTTCCAAATGCCGATTGGTTTTTCTCCAATTTACTAGGTGTAACCAGCATTCAGAGACTTAGGCGTGGATCGATTGCTTCGCGCAAACCATAACTTTGTTTTTAAGCAGCAATAGCAAACACTGCTAAGCTTTGTCTTTTTCACAGCACGCTGTTTTCCGACTCGCGCTAACTTTTCCATTAAACAAGTCTACCTCTACTTGAAGCATTCTCGCCAAAATAGTTGTCTTATTTAACCTGATGACTCTTGCTGAAGTAAAGGCCCCGTTTTCACCGTAATCCGCTTCCAAACTTCTATTCCTGTTATTTTACTTTCAAAACTAAATCGGCATTTTTTTCTTCTTTTACTTTTTTAGAACTGTAGCGAAGCTTACAGCCTGGCACCTTCTTGCCTGACGAAGACACCCCACTTAGCCAATCTGCAACTGGATCACTTCCAGTTCCCGAACACCTCGGCAGTTTTGTCAGATGACGTCACGAATGCACGCAGTGAGCCGCCACGCACTTCTCGAGTGACATGCGAAATTAGAAGTTTCTATTCTACGGTATATAAAATAAACAGTTCTTCACTCTTTCCTACCTACAACTCTCTTTTTTTCTTATTTTAATCCATTAGGCCCGTGCAAGAAGTGTTTGTTGAATTTCGTAACAAGTCTGTATATTTATCAACCTACAGTAGGCAACAACACCTCCACGATTTAATTAAGTTGCATTTATTTCTTCTGAAGTTATGGTACTGCACTTTGAAAATTACGCTGGGCTATTGCCGTGCCATTGGGAAAGCCGGCTGGGTACAACAAGAGCAAGCAGGCTAAGCCCTTGCCAAACTAATTCCCAAGTTATCTAAGAATATACAACTTGCAGAAAACCCCGCTGCTTCTTGTAAAGTGCTACAACGACACACTTTTCGCAGCCCCATTTCTTTCTTTCGTGATTTCTTTTATGACAGACAGTGCGCCTCAAGCGTCGTTCAGGCTTCTTGTACAAATATCCGCACGGATAGAAGTAATAGCAGGCACAATTGGCTTGGGCGACTATTTGATATAGTTTCTTTAGCTACAACAAAGCGTTTGTAGTGTATTGCTACCATTCGCGTGAACGGCAGCAGCCCACGCAGAAGTGGGTCTGCTAACTTCGAGTATATGGTAGCAAATCTATATGCGATGTGAGCAGCAGTGTTGATCATCTCTCTATATAGGGGCCTCCGCCTCTGTTTGCAGCGGACGGAAATTCTGGAGTTGTACGCAGTTTAATCGTGGAGGTGAATCTTTCTTGTGTCATTGCTCTAGCTGCTGGCGACGTTTTGCGGTAGCACTATACGTTTTCCTTTTCCCCGGATCAACGCCTGCAGTTCTCTCGGCATATTAGTTCGACTATGTCGTAGTTCCTTGCCATGGTAGCTGTGCTATTGTGTTTGCCTTTTACGAAAATATCCTCGTTTTCTAGGTTCACACAGAAGCAGTATTCGGCCAGTTTTTCGTTCCATCTTTTTTTATTGCTGGCGGAGGGCAAACATTCGTATATGCCGTCGTCATGCTGCTCCTCCTGATTCGTTTCCATGTTTGAATGAGGAGACACGATGACAACACAAACGAGCTCTCACTAGGTCCACACCGACATCCGCTGCATCTTCGCGAGCCTCAGACAAACGTAAAACGGCATTCTTCCTAAGAAAACGCCTGGTTCGATTTCCTAGGCAATCTACAACAAACTGCTCATATAAACGCCCACAAAGCCTCAGTGTACTACGAAAAGTGCACCAACATTTGGTCAGAGCAAGACTGTGCACTTAGGCTGGTGCTTGCGCTTTGCCGTGATTATATTGTTCCTTCTGAAGTACAATCATTTATTGTTTGTATTTATGTATAGTGTGAAACATTAAAATGATTTTAAAAAATTTAGTACGCATCATGCGCGCTCGATGACCACTCGATTTCGGGAATTTTGAACGAATTTTAGCACGAAAAAAATTGACCCTTAGTCAATACGTCGTAAGGTATTTTACACGACCCTCAGGTCACAAACATGCCAAACAGCAAAATCGGAATGTTTATGTACGTTTATTGCCAAAAATTCAAGTGTACTTTCTAAAGTACGCTGGGCCCTAACGGTCGTGGCACGTCATCAGATTTTGTAGGCATTATTTACAATGTCAATTGGACTATATCCCACTTCACTTTTTTTTCTTTTTTCTGCCTGTTTCCTTTACTTTCTTGTCAGCGTAGCTAATTGGTAGTAAATTTGTCCTGCGCGGAAGGCAAAAAAATACAAAGTAGAAGGACAGCAGGACATTCCTGTGCCTATACTTGTCCTGCTCTGTTTGTCCTTGGTGTCCTTTCTTTCGGCTCAACTACGTTACAATTCCCTTTAAAGTTTTGAGCAATTCACCACTTATTGTAACGTTGATGTCAGCAGAAAGGGCTTACCAAAGCTGAATACGAAGCCCCGCGTATACGCAAATATTGATAAACACGCATTGAAAGTGTCAAAAGTGTGCCACAAACTTCCCCATCACAATATAAAGAAGAAGACAAGCTATCAAGCTCTATTGAAAAGTGGAAGCTTACTTAACACCATACTGCATTACGGTACTGCGACGCGACAAAGCGCCCTTACAAATATTTGTTCAAAAAGCATTGAGTACCTTTTGACTTATTAATTCATTTTTTGCCTTTTTTGCCCATCAAGGGCATGTTGCTCTCTGATGCCAGTATATCTCTCATTCGGCAGTGATGTATTCATTTCATATTTTAAAGCATTGAGAGGGCGGCGAGTTTTGGAGGAAGTAAACTGTGGATGGACAGTGTCATTTCACAATTAATCTCATATGTCGTCAAACTCAATCGCACACGTCGCACTTTTCTCTGTAGTGAATTTGAACGAACTTCCAAGTATAAATACTTGTTGTGGCCGTCTGATGGATGCGCACATGCGGCAATGTTTGTAATTTTTTGAATATTTGTAGTTTAGATTTTTTTTCTGGGTGAAGGGGCCAGTCAAGCTGTGAAATGCAGCTTTTTTCCCTTCGCACCAAACCACGTATACATTGTATTTTCGTGTACTTGTCACGTGGTTGAATAAACTCAAACTCAAGGTGGGCTACACTGGACCCATCTATCTCAATGCACAGTTAAAAACAATTTTCGATTCCGCATTTCGGCCTAAATTCCCAAGTGTATTGCACAAAGACAGAACGCGGTAAATCAATTTACAAGCACAAACTCTTCGTGCGTTGGCTTCTTCGTCGGGCACTTTAGTATTATTCGTGCCGGCATTAGAAGCCCATAATGGAAACATTGGCCAGCGCGCCTCTGCTAAAAGCTTTCCTACCACTCTACGTCGCATCTTGGCCGTACGCCTTTGTTACTTCGAGCTAAGCCTAAATCGATCGGAACTCCTCGAGGCCTATAGCGAGCTCGTCAAGCTTAAGTGACAGTCCGTGAAGGCTGTAGCGCTGGCTGAATCCTGTTTGACGTCCCGCAAAAACGTGAGGGTGCCTTCGCCATCAACCGCAAGACGAGAGGAAAAAGAAAAAAGCTGAAGCGTGTCGTGGGATCTCGCGGGCGATTTTGTTTCGTTCGTGCGCTTTTAAACATTGCCGCGAGAAGACTTTGGGAGTACTGGGAGACGTTTACTATACGTCTTCTTTTCGTGTTGTGGTACTTTGGTGACCTGCCGACGTCGTTCAAGCCGTGTTGGCCATCTATATTCCTATGGCGTAAAGGGGGAAGGCGGGGGGGGGGGGGGGCACCCCAGTACCCCGAGGCTTACGTCGCTCTGCGAAGACGTTAGACGTCTGTCAGTCGGTTGCGCGCATTCGGCACCAGGGGGCCGAGTGGGCCGCCCTACAAACGCGTTCGGCACTTTGATCAGGCTTTGCACAGCAGTTTATTTCTCTCTTCTGCTCGGTATTTTCGTTATTGACAACAGGTGCCTTTCACGTCAAGTAATGCGGTCACGAACGAATTCGGTCACTACGCAAGTGAGCAAAACAGAAGTTCCGGCTTATCTGTCGCCCTTTTCTGCACTAACTCGATAACGTTGAGTCTGCTAATTTAGGTGGCGTACCTGAAATGTCTGTCAATATCAAAATAATGCGACAAAAGATGTTCCCGTTATGAAGGTTACGAAGATTGTCAGTGTCCCTGTGGAATTATTGTTCTTCTCCCGGACACTGTACGAGTATGTGCGCACGATTCACTGAGTTCACAGAGGCGACCGCTTCGTCGTACTATGCACACCTATGTATCGTTTAATTTTAAATAATTCTCGTGGTATTATGTGCACAGTTTGAGGAGCGATCGCAAGAGGTAGCACATACAATGCGGCAGCACGCGAAAGAACTATGAATGTTGCGTTAAAGTGAAGATGAAAATTATCTACGAAATTTTAAACTGCGACTCTTGGGCTGGTCCCGTAGAGTGTATATGCGACATATCGTTTTAAGCCTCAAACAAACAAACAAACAAACAAACAAACAAACAAAGGCATTCACTTAAAACGACTCGAAACTGAAGTTCATCTTTTACTTCTCAGTCGGTGTATTGATTCCTATGTGTGTGTTTTTTTCGCGTCCTTAACAGCCGTGCACAATTGTGCCGGATGACCAATTAAGCTGTAACGGGAATATGTCTGCACATGGCCATCGTGGGATCCGCATAGCGCTTGTTGTTGTTGTTGTTGTTGCTGTTGTTGCTGTTGTTGTTGTTGTTGTTGTTGTTGTTGTTGTTGTTGTTGTTGTTGTTGTTGTTGTTGTTGTTGTTGTTGTTGTTGTTGTTGTTGTCCTGCTTGTTGTTTTCTGTTTTGTTTTTGTTTTTCATTTTGATGCCGATTTGTTTTTTGAAATGTCTATTTCTCGTCTGTTTAACGGACAAGTGATGTGATTTTTAGCAGGGGCACCTTTCTTTAAATATACATTAAGCGTGAACCATTAGCCATCCTTGGTGATAGCAAATGCTAATCAAAGCAACCTTTAGGTACGCGTCGGGCCCATGCGTTCCTCAAAACGCCGCATCGTCAATGCACAAACTCTCCTTGATCGATCCTAAAAGCGTTGCCAGGCTCACACACGAGCCAACGCTCCAAGGTGTGAACTACTCTCGCGTTACGGACATTAACCTAATCCCACGATATCGACTCGGAACCTGAATCCCGACGAAGCACTTTGTCACTAGCTTTATTTCGCCTCGCAGCGTCTTCATGAAATAGTTACTTTATTTCTGCTCTTGTGCGAACATGTGCCTGATGAAGTTGACCTGCTTGTATTAATTTCATTCTTTTTTTTTACTTATCTGTTCTCTAGGCACTCCTGTTCCGGCTGGCGCCTACGCTAATCCACCCCCGTTCTGAGAGGGCCACCTTCAGGCACGTGCACGCTTCCAATATTTCGACGATCAACGCTCACGGGCGGGCTGAGGATTACGGAGGGCCTGCAAGCAATTATCGCTCGGCAACATTGACGAAAGAAGATTTCTGCTCAGAGCTTCCACATTTATGGACTAAACGGACTAAGGCATGGGCTTCAGAATTGGCAGCGAGGGATTTCTAATTACCTGGCTTCGCTCTTAGCAGACGACACAGAGAAAGATCTCAGCAGACGACAGAGAAACAAGAGCAGACGAGAGAATAGAGTCTGCGCAAGTGTCTTGGAAGTCTTAATCGTCTGTTTCCTCGCTACAAAAGATAACGACGAAGTTGTCTCGAACAGACGTTTCGAAACAAGTAGCAGCAAGCAGTCACGTATAAAGACGTTTCACTAACTTCACAAACAGCAAAAAACTGACAGGACAAGCGATGTGCGACTATAACATGGTAACTACTGCTCTTCTCTGATGACCACTTGAAAGGCTTAGAAGAAGTAAAAGCGGATACGTTTACATGGTGAAACGGAGACTCGATGGTGGCGAAAAACAAACTAGACAGAAGGAGTGTTTGAGTCTTGGAACATTGTTAACCTCTCGAACGTTCCTCTTGGAGACCGAGCATTCTGTTTCCTGCTAAGAGGGATCTTTGAGGCGACTTAAATAAGGGTTTCCACTGTGCGCGAGTTGTCAAGAAATATGAGAGAAGGCGGTTAACGAATTGCAGCGTACCTTCCAGAAGCTGACGACAGTATCCCGCGACACCCGCCATGTCGGTACGCGCGCCACCGGGTCCAACCTGGAGTACGACCACAACAGAGTGCTCACATGGCTCCAAGACTGGTGAGACCGTCTTCTTACCGATTGATTTTTTGTGTGTGAAGAGGATGCCTTATGAAGCTTGTCAAGCTAGTTACCCCGCGTCCTTCCGTACCACTGATCTCGAGAATGTTCCGTACGCGGCGTTGTTCACGCCATTTCGCACGTCGTGAGCGTTAGTCATGCAAATAAATGGTGGATATACACTTAAGCCTTCGCATAATCGCTATAGGATTCTCTTTTTTAACCAAATGAACTAACTTCCTGCAAAATCAGTGCTTTTTTCTTGGAATCCTAACGCGCTCATTCGCTAAACAACAGTACTTCTTCTTCTTGTAATGAAGTTAAAAATAAATGTACTCATTCGTACTCTCTATTGCAAGCTGTCAGGTGATATATAGGCACACCTTAAAACATGTGGCATCCTTCGGGGCATATTGATTATATCACTATTCCTTACTGGACAGACATGATAGAGGCGGGATTTCATTGCATGTTAAAGATCAAGGACGATAAAACCGCACTTGGTGACGCAGCAATTATCAATGTGTACAACCTTAAAGCTGGTTCACACCCTTTAGCGCGTCCGTCAGGTCAGGCAGAGGTAACCGTCACGTGGCTCGACGGCCTTGCTGTCGTCCGCATTTGCTACTGCCAGGTTTTGAGCGGAGCTCCTTGTATCGCCGTGACTGTGCGTATTCTTGATAAGAGACTCGTGAGTGTATACGGTTTTCGAACAAAAAGAAAATGCCAGCAGGGCTCGCGACAATGGTTATATAACGCCCGTATTCACATACGCTCTTCGACTCGAATGTCGTCCTTCACTCGACAGAGTCGAGCACTGCGCCGCCGCACGACTGATAATGAGGCTGCGCTTCTCGAGAATCGCTGCAGACTGTTACTAATATGCAGTTACTCGCTCTGTCCGGAGGCAGCGCTCCCGTCGACTTGCTCAACTCTGTGTGAAGCGTTGAGGGAAGTAACGCTCTAGAATACGGGAGTAAGACGCCCGGAAGATCGACACCGTAGTGGTCGGGTACCTTGTAGTATACTATAAGGTACTATAAGGTACTATAGGTACTATAAGTAGACTATAGTCGACCCAAGCGTGACAGACGATGACCTCCACAACGATCGCTCGTGTTCAGCTCACGTTCTCTTGCGGCGGGGGTTCCCAGCTTCCCTGTTCGTGACGTCAGTCTACAGTACGCGCCCATTGGTTCGGGCTTGTGTAAGTCCGCCCTTGAAGATTGAAATTCCGGTGTCTTCTTTGATGTAGTCGAATATTTAGTGCAGTTTACGGTAACTAAGATTAATACTTATACGCATTTCTGTAGCATGTATCGCTTAGTCTCCGCTGAGTTTTTTTTTTTTTGTTCTTACTCACGATTGCAGGATGAGTGTGAGCACGAATGAAGAAGAGAACCTGGGTCCTCCACCAATGAACCACTATGCGACCATCTCGTCGCTGGGTCACCGCTCCGTCCGGTCGGCACCGCGGGGCTACGTGGACCCTGATTACGTGGTGAGTGTGTTGGCTGTGTTATTAGATGCCCGGCGCCTATTGTTTGCTTTACCAAAGAGGACATCATTTCAGTTAGTTTTTCCGGGACCTTATGGTGTCCCGGCAATACGGGGTCCCGGCATTATGGGGTTCTGGCATTATGGTGTACGGCCCATGTCACCTTCTTGAAAATCTGCTGCAGATCAGGGGAAAGTTTCTAGACGCGTTACGATAGGGGTTCGTCGACGGTTTCCTCAGCTTACCGAAACAGTAAGGAGCAATGTTGGTCTAAAATAATGTCAGGGCAAATTGTTAGGGAATGTTGATGTCATCAGAAATCACAGCCGATGACGAGGGCGCCATTGTCGTTTTGTTAAAGACAATGTCCTATTTGGCATTTGCAAAGTTAATCAGCAAGAAAGACTAAAACACGAAAAAACAAGCGCTCATGGGGTTGGTGCTGCGAGATCAGCACTAGTCCTGCGTGTGATAATGATGATTTCTGAATTCAGTAACCATATTCTTTCCCATACTAACACGTTACGGTGCCTTACTGTACAGGCTAGCTAGCTAGTGTTTGCTAATATTTTAGCTAATCCTATAGGATGTCTGGTGTTAGAATTGCAATATTTTCTTCCTGCAAGCTCACACCAATGACTGGGTTGTTCTGGTGACGACATGCCTGCCCAAGCAGCTGTAATTTGAGTAGGTGTTTGTTGTGACATACAATTGGATATTGCGCAGCAGGGGCGTAGCCTGGAGGTGGCACACCAGGCACGTGCCCCCCCCCCCCCCGAATTTTTTTCACAATAGCATAGAGAGCGAATATGGCCATATTAAGAGGGTCATCACCATCGTCATCATCATCATCAGCCTGACTACGTCCACTGCAGGACAAAGGCCTCTCCCATGTTCCGCCAGTTAACCCGGTCCTGAGCTTGCTGCTGCCAATTTATACCCGCAAACTTCTTAATCTCATCTGCCCACCTAACCTTCTGTCTCCCCCTAACCCGCTTCCCTTCTCTGGAAATCCAGTTTGTTACCCTTAATGACCAGCGGTTATCCTATCTACGCGCTACATGCCCGGCCCATGTCCATTTCTTCTTCTTTATTTCAACTATCATATCCTTAACCCCCGTTTGTCCCCTAATCCACTCTGCTCTCTTCTTGTCTCTTAAGGTTACGCCTACCATTTTTCTTTCCATTGCTCGCTGCGTCGTCCTCAATTTAAGCTGAACCCTCTTTGCAAGTCTCCAGGTTTCTGCTCCGTAGCTAAGTACCGGCAAGATACAGCTGTTATATACCTTCCTCTTAAGGGATAGTGGCAATCTACCTGTCATAATTTGAGAGTGCTTGCCGAATGTGCTCCACCCCATTCTTATTCTTCTAGTTACTTCAATCTCGTGGTTCGGCTCTGTGGTTATTACCTGCCCTAAGTAGGCATAGTCTTTTACAACTTGTAGTGCACTATTACCTATCTCGAAGCGCTGCTCTTTTCCGAGGTTGTTGTACATTACTTTCGTTTTCTGCAGATTAATTTTAAGACCTACCTTTCTGCTCTCCTTGTCTAACTCCGTAATCATGAGTTGCAATTCGTACCCTGAGTTACTCGGCAATGCACTGTCATCGGCGAAGCGCACGTTACTAAGGTACTCTCCATTAACTCTTATCCCTAACAGTTCCCATTCTAGGCTTCTGAAAACCTCCTGTAAGCACGCGGTAAATAGCATTGGGGAGATTGTGTCCCCCTGCCTTACACCCTTCTTGATTGGTATTCTGTTGCTTTCTTTATGAAGCTTTATGGTAGCAGCTGATCCCCTGTACATTTCTTCCAGAATGTTTATATATACTTCATCTACGCCCTGATTCCGCAGTGTCTGCATGACGGCTGATATTTCTACTGAAGCAAACGCCTTCTCGTAATCTATGAAGGATATGTATAGTGGTTGGTTATATTCTGAGCATTTCTCTATTACCTGATTGACAGTATGAATGTGGTCAATTGTTGAGTAACCTGTTCGAAATCCTGATTTTTCGTTTGGTTGATTGAATTCTAATGTTTTCTTTACTCTGTTAGATATTACCTTTGTAAATAGCTTGAATACTACAGAGAGCAAGCTGATCGGCCTGTAATTCTTCAAGTCCTTGTCATCTCCTTTCTTATGTATTAAGATGATGTTAGCGTTCTTCCAAGACTCTGGTACTCTTCCCGTCAGGAGACACCTCGTAAACAGGGTGGCTAGTTTTTCTAACACAATCTGTCCTCCATCTTTCAGCAGATCTGATGTTACCTGATCCTCACCAGCAGCTTTGCCTCTTTGCATGCTCTCCAAAGCTTTTCTGACTTCTTCTATCATTACTAGTGGCGTGTCATCTGGGTTACTGCTAGTTCTTATACTATTAGGGTCGTGGTTGTCTCGGCTACTGTACAGATCTCTGTAAAACTCCTCCGCTATTTTAACTATCCTATACATATTGGTAGTTATTTTGCCTTGTTTGTCTCTTAGTGCATACATCCGATTTTTGCCTATCCCAAGTTTCCTCTTCACTGCTTTGACGCTTCCTCCGTTTTTCAGAGCGTGTTCAATTCTCTCCATGTTATACCTTCTTACATCGCATACCTTACGCCTATTAATCACCTTCGAAAGTTCTGCCAGTTCTATTTTGTCTGTTGTACTTGAGACTTTCATGATTTGACGCTTCTTAATTAGATTCTTTGTTTCCTGGGAAAGCTTGCCAGTGTCCTGTCTAACTACCCTGCCTCCAACTTCCACTGCACACTCCGTAATGATACTCGTCAGATTATCATTCATTGTATCTACGCTAAGGTTGGTTTCCTCACTAAGAGCCGAGTACCTGTTCTGAAACGAGACCCTGAATTCCTGTACTTTCCCTCTCAGTGCTAGCTCATTGATTGGCTTCTCGCGTATCAGTTTCTGTCGTTCCTTCTTCAAGTCTAGGCGAATTCGAGACCGTACCATTCTATGGTCACTGCATCGTACCTTGCCAACCACTTCCACATACTGCACGATTCCTGGGTGTGCACTCATTATAAAGTCTATTCGTTCTTATTTTCGCCATTAAGGCTCCTCCATGTCCACTTGCGGTTTCCTCGTTTTCGGTAGAAGGTTTTCAAAATCCGTAAATTATTGCGTTCTGCGAATTCTAGTAGTAGTTCTCCTCTGGCGTTGCTAGTACCGATGCCATAATCTCCTACTGCCTGGTCTCCAGCCTGCTTCTTCCCTACCTTTGCATTAAAGTGCCCATCACTAAAGTATACTGTGTTTTTACCTTACTCATTGCCGATTCCACGTCTTCATTGAAGTTTTCAACTGAAGCGTCATCATGGCTGGATGTAGGCGCGTAAGTCTGTACCACCTTCACCTTGTATCTTTCATTCAATTTAATTACGATAGCTACCACCCTTTCTATAATGCTATAGTATTCCTCTATGTTGCCAGCTATGTTTCTGTGAATTAGGAGCCCCACTCCCAATTCTCTTCTGCCTGCCAAGCCCCAATAGCAAAGGACGTGCCCATTCTGTAGCACAGTATAGGCCTCATCTGTCCTCCTAACCTCACTGAGCCCTATTATATCCCATTTAACACCCTCTAGCTCCTCTAATAGTGCAGCTAGACTTCCCTTACTAGATAAGGTTCTAGCGTTAAACGTTGCCAAGTTCAGGTTCCAATGGCGGCCTGTCCGGATCCAGACATTCTTAGCACCCTCTGCTGCGTTGCAGATCTGACCGCCGCCGTGGTCACTTGCTTCGCAGCTGCTGGGGACTGAGGGCCGTGAGGTATTTGACGTATGCATGTGGGAGGTAGTGGCTAAATACTGCACCAGGGTGGCTTATCCTTCTCTGGTGAGGGAGTGCGTTTCCGGCGGTGGTTGCCGGTGAGGCCGCACCCCAGGTTTTTAATGCAGTTCCATCACCACGCGGATTTTTTTTATCCGGTTGGGAGCTGCGCGGCACCGGGATTTGAACCACGGACCTTTTGCATGCGAGGCGGATGCTCTAACCACTACACCATCGACACCCGTCTATTTTAGGGTGCTCCTCTCTAAATCAAAGTGGTACCCCCCCCCCCCCCCCCCCTCTCCCCGAAAAGAAATTTCTCGCTGCGCGCCTGTTGCGCAGTGACAGTCGGTTGTTGCGAAGTATCGTGGTGACACCGTCAGGAAATTTTGGAATTTTCTCCGTTCTAGCTCTGTTATTTTCCATTATACTGCTCTCTCTTTTTGCATGTGAACATACTTGATCGTTTTTATTGATTTCCCACCCTGCCTATTTTAGCACTCTCTCTTTCTGTCTCCTTTATATGACGGTAAACATTGACGATGT
This sequence comes from Rhipicephalus microplus, assembly GCF_013339725.1. NCBI lineage: Eukaryota > Metazoa > Arthropoda > Arachnida > Ixodida > Ixodidae > Rhipicephalus > Rhipicephalus microplus. The sequence continues at coordinate 89,107,032 of NC_051175.1, read as the reverse complement.
GGCGTTTTTTTCTTTTTTTTGGAGCAGTTATTAGCTTCAATACGGCATATCCCAGTAACTTCCAAGTTCATGTAACATCACTCTTCTCAGCTCTGTCACTTATTACTTAGGCAGCTTAATCTTTTGAAAGTGGAAGCAGGAGGGAGGAGCTCAGGAACGTTCCGTATGCTATGATTTACGCCCACAACTGTTGGCGGGCGATCCATGGCGGGCGATCTTAATTGTGGCAACTGGTGCGGCACTCCGGCCCGTGAGCACTGACCAGCAGCAAATCCACAGGTAACTACAGATGCGTACTGTAGCGTAACGCAGAGGTAGCCGGCTACCAGTGAGTCGGGCTTAAGCTCTAGCCACGCTTCACGCTTGTGACAAATGGGGGGGTAGTTAAGCTTAAAGGCCTCACCCCGCGTTTCCGTTGCAGCTCATCGGCGGGTGTCTTTTTGACGCGGCGCAGCGCCCTCTGTCATATGGAGAGAGAAAGAGGGCACATCTTCGCGTAGCGACGCGCCCACTCTAAAAAGACATGGGCCGACGAGCTGCAACGGATACGTGGGGTGAAACCTTAAGATTCCCGTGATCTAGCAGCGTATTGTTACCAACCTAACTGAACTAGTACTCAATTATTCCATCTTGCAGCGATGATGTTGACATGGTAGATATCTGCTGACAAGGCCACGTTGCTGGTGCTGTGAGCTTGGGTCATAGTTTCATATTTCTTTCGCCTTACTTTATGCCTTTCGTCACGGCAGCCGGAAACATCCAGTGCACTTGCTACTTGTGGTTGACGCCGCCATGAGTCACGCTTTCAATCAGGGGCGCACCAAAAAGTGGGAGGGGGGCGGGCTCAATTATACTTCGAGTACGTTCGTGCGTTCGTTAGTATTTCTGAGTGTATGCTTATACATAAACGGAAAATTTTCGGGGGAGGGGGGCGTTAAGAAGCGTTACCTTACACCGCCAATGGTTTCAGCACTTTGAGGTCACTCTGGTGAAGAGAACATATGGCTATGTATAGTGCCGAGTCAAAGGCGAACGCAGAACCCCGCACACGTTTTTTTGTTGTTGTTGTTGTTGGGTTTTTTTCCCTTGCTCACCAAGGTACACATATATCCCTCTATTGTATAGGCTGAAGTTCGTGAACATCTTCTCTCACACTACACGTCCCACCACGCTTCACGAGGTGTTCCCGATACCCAAACGTACGCGCCTACGCTCGAAATGCGGCACACACGTACGTGGCGATGAATATGAATTCTTATTAGCATCCTATTTCACGAACCATGACGCTGCAGTTGAAAACCGAAGTAGCTACGTGAGCGGCATCCGAATTTCGAGCCTGCCGCCGACGACGATTCGGATGAATCCCCTCACTGCGGGCTATAGGAAGCAGGAAAGTTTGTTTATTTATTCCTTCTGCATCTTGCGAAATGGTAGCGAGTGAACTTTAGTTCGCGCATGGTCGGATGTGGAGGTTTTATCTACGGCCAGCCCACACTAGCAAACACAGTGTGCTTATAGGGACGTGCCCCTCAGCAGGCTGCTTCTACGTGTATACGAATTCAAAACTGTACAGAGAGAGGGGCGGCCGCGTGAATTGATGAGACGCGGTTAAAAGGCCTCGCAGCAGGTCGTGAAGTTCGCAAGATGTCACGTCTGTATAGGGATGTCTGAATACAGGCTCATCACTTATATAAACGAAACGAAACTTTTGAAAATATGGGGAAAGTGGCGAAATAGCTACGGGGGATGTCTTTCTAACACCGATTTCAAGCGCGATGCGGTGGCATTCGAGTTTTAGCGCTATAAATGGATCAACAGCCGCTGTTTCTGCCGTTTTTAGAGCGAAGGAAAAGTGCTCTTTCGCGAACCCGATACGGTGTCGTCGTACACCTTTCCTCGTCGGTGCTCCTGGTGGCAAAGGTGAGAAAAGTGTCTTCTTCCGCAGAATGAAGACGTTCCAGCTTCCGACCTAAGACAGTTCACCTCGTCCTCTCCCCAAAACTCTCAAAGCCGTCCAATCTTTAGCCATTCCAAGCGTGACGTCACCGCTTAGGTCTAGGTGACTTCTGTTTCGTCGTCCGTGAAGCTGCTGTTCCTTGTGCCGAGACTTCTTCAGCTTTGATGCCGCAACCTGTGCGTGTCGTCTGTCACACCGAGTTGTAGCCAATAGGACGTCGTGGTTTGTGAGTGACGTGCTGCTGACGTCACTTGTGGGAATGAGTGCTCTGATTTGGAGAATGAGTTTAGCTACGAAAAACTAATTGCCGCATTCTTTGTTGCTTAACCTTAAGTCAATGCTAGTGCACTAGTGGTGTTGGATGCTGCCCTGTGAGATTGTTCGGCTTCGCGAATGTTGTGTGGATTAAGCGGTTTGTGTCGGACTGCAAGCACTCGTAGTTCTGAAGACATTCACCGAGAGACGGAGTTGAAGTGTTCGCTCACGACGCGATGGGGTGTTCTTGATCCGTCGCATCCGTGGTTGTGTTCAGTTGACGTTTGAGTTGGCGAGAAGTGCGCGGGAAAAATGCGTGACTTGCCCGAAGACTCCGCTAACGGCTTCTTTCCGGAAGCAAGCTGTGACGAGCCGGAAGCCATCTACGTGTCGGCGACCATGGCAAGTAGACAGTTTCTTCTTTTTTTTTTCATGTTTCTTTCAGTCTAGACAACACTTCAAGATAGCAGTTCGTTCTTTACAGTTGATTGAGCAGACAATCATGTCCTTTGAAATCATGTCCTTTGTTTCAGGTTATCTAATAACAAAATCACCGCAATTAAAAGAAAAAAACCTAGTGTCTAGAAAAAAAACATCAATGATACTGCTACCCGGCAAGTCGCAGTAACGTTTCTTTCCAATTTTATACCTACGATTTCAAGAGCAAATGCGTTTTCAACTGTTCGGCAATGTCGCTTATAGTGAAGTCGGCCACGTGAAATATGGATTGGCCTTAGTCATCAACTGAAGATCTGTTGTTCACTGGCTTGGCTAAGAAATAACGTACTTATAGTTACGTTTGTCGGCACAGTGATTATCGAAGCGATGCAACATTCCGTGAGGGGTTAAGTGCATCGTCCGGCTTCGCCCCAGTTTCACTTTCGTCTAATCTCGAAGAAACGATCTCGCCTTTTACTTCCTGGCAAACCACTGGTATCAGATTAGGTCAGCGAAGATCGCAAGACCTCGTGTTAGAAGATACAGCATTACCGTCAGTTACGGAAGAGATTAAGAGATAGAAATGGAGCGGAAAGGCAGGGAGGTTAACCAAGCTTTGGTTTGGTTGGCTACCCTACACTTGGGATGGTAAGCGCTACAGGAGGGGTGTTGCAGGAGCTTGTAATGTGATAGCACCGCAGAAAGTATGTATCCTAATCACTGTTTACGTGCACGATGACAAGGCTTGAAACAATGATTGCGATAGCACAGTGCGACAATGCCTTGTAGATTGTCCGAACTTTTCAAAGCAAAAAAAAAACTACCCTAAAATGTTTCTAGTGCGATAGTGACAAAATGGCAAAGAGAGAGAGAGAGAGAGAAAGATAAAGAAAAGATAGGGAGTTTAACCAGAAGAATCCTCAGATTTCCTACTTTGTGTTTGGGAAGACAAAAGTGCAAGACAGTTCGCGTCAGTAGTACCACAGGAATGGCCGAAAAATGAAAGTTCACGCGCACTGTTTCAAATTCATATCTAGCCATAAACCCATAAATCATAAACGTTCGCTGGGTGTGTTGACGCTCCACATTCTGATTTCAACATAATACTTGCTAACATCCACGCATATAAGTGGACGTCTACGGGGTGCAGTCGGAAGGGATTCCACGAGTTTTTGCGCCGCTGTCGTCTGTCATGTAGCTTCGCTAATCCTAGTTTTGCATACCCGCGCGCCGAGGCTCAGACAAAGGTATGGATACCGCCAAATCAAGCAACCACACTTGCTCAGAAAACGCGCGACGCGACCACGCCTCCGACGTAAACTGCTCAAGCCGGCCTGTGCCGTAAACTTACGTTGACGTTGTATCGAAGAGACGACTCCGCCGAAACGTTCTGGTTCGCTGGCGAAGACTTCTGGAAGGTGCTCGTCGACTACGGTTGCCTTGTTGCCGACGTTCTCGTCTTCACGAGATCTAACGCGAGACGAAAGTCCTCTTCAACATGGCTGCCGCGCTACTTACTGATGGACAGTAGCAGACGACTCCCCAAAGGTAGCCGTGTGTTTCTTGGCTGGTCGGATGCCGAACGAAACAGAAGTGAACGGCGGGGGCGATCGCTTGCCTCCGCGACCGCTCGCTCGCTCGCTCGCGCAGGTGCGAGTGAGTCGCGAAGCTCGGGCAGCGGCTGTTTCGGCGTTCTCCAACTCTCACCCGCAACCGACGCGTACGTAGACCTTGCCGGGGAACCGGTTTGAATAGCTTTCCGGTTTCGGTTGCGCCTTCGTTGCCGAGGGGGTTCGGTCGCCGAGGCTACGCAACGCTACGGGAGGACTCCTTACCCCCCTCCGCCATCTTGAGAGGGAGGGCCACAGGGGGGGGCCTGGCTCTTACCGAAGTCGTCGTCTGCTTGCGTGCGTGTTTTCAAAGCGTGCGTCGCCTGCGAACCGAGCGGGCGTCGTGTGGAAGAGTGCGTGGAACATGCAGCAGAAGCCTCGTCATCGTCTGCAACCACCGACCGCTGGCTTCATCGGCGTCGCATGCTACAACAACCTGCCGACGCTGTCGTAGCGTAAAGTGATTCGCTTGTGAAGCAGGGCGAAAGCCATTTCTTTCGTCTGGCCAACATTTACCTTCGAGCGGTGTGGCTTTTGTTCGTTCCGTTGTGGCGTGTGCGTTCTTTCAGTTTTTCGCCGGTGACATGATCGGGAAAAAGCGTGCGCATAGTGAGTGACCTGGAAGTGACGACGGATCAACTGTTGAACGTTGTGGATGCTACGTCTTCGGAGTGACTCCCCGAGCGAGTCCCTCCGGCTTCTGAAGTAGCTGCCTCCGTTGCCGGTGTGACGACAGAGAGAAAGCGGCCGACTTCCTTCCGGTGAGGTTTCTTGAACTCTTCTTTCGAGTCCGAGAATTCTCGTCTCACTTCTCTCTTCCTCTCCTTCGATTCTTCTTTGTGCATCTGCGCGTGCCTCTGGCATCCGTGCGACGTATGTGACCTTCGGTTTAGCGCGTTTCGTATGCAGTTCCCCTTGACGGCAGTCACGGTTAGCTTGCTGCGAAAAATACGTGTGATACGTGGTAGACTCGGCTGCCTTTATGGGAAACAGTCCGACTAGTCGTGAAGGGGGCGTCCATTGGCACTGTGACTTTTCAGGCATTTTGTGGCGAAACAGCCTTCCAGGCAGTGTTGACAACAAATGCGATGATTCTTTTGGACGACAGAGAGACAGAAAGGCAAACAAAAGGCAGGGAAGTTAATCAGGTTGCACCAGGTTTTCTACACTACATGAGGGAAGGAGAATAAAATACTAGGGAAAGCAGGAAGGAGAAAAGGGACAACTAATATGATCACATGCATATCAGCGCTCACCGCGAATATGGAACAGATGGTTTCAAACTGCGAACTGTCATGGAGTACGGTTCGACTTCTACTGTCTTAGATGAAGTAGACTGCAATCAGCGATGCCAATGAAGGTTTGCAATGACTGGCTCTAAGGCATCCAGCACTTGCGCTGCTCTGTGAGCTGATGAGTTCGTTGTCAAAGTGATAAGTTGTGACTGGTTGGCAGGGCTTCATACTAGAAAATGTTGGGCCGTTAAAACATATAAAAAAAATTGAAGGGGACAACGCAACTACGAACTATCAACTGAAAGGCCGCACCACTGCGGACAAGAAGGGATGTGGCGCTTTGTGGACGAAAGCTATTTCGCGTCGTTTTAGCTTCAAAGTTTATCTAGCCACCACGGTGACACATTAGTTAAGGTTCTCGACGGCTGCCTCCAAGGACGTGGTCTCGAACCCGGCGTTCGAATTTCAGGGGATGTGAAATTCTAGAGACCGGTGTACTGCGCAATTTCAGCGCACGTCAAAGAACCCGAGGTAATCCGAACTACCCAAAACCCTCCACTACGGCGTCTCCCATGACCGGAATTGCTTCAAGACGATAAGCCCCCTGAAACCAGCCGAACATTAGCTGTCAATAAAGTGAGACTCTCATATCGAAAGGTGCCGAGATTAGAGCTTGGTCTTTGCTTTGAACGATTCGCCTGCCTCCGAAACCGGCGTCGACACCCTCTCTTTATCCCGTTATTTATTTAATGACGTGTTTCTCTTAACAGTCTCACAGATAATAAAGCTTCAGACAAACCTAATAGAAGTGATACGTGACGCGAAACGAAATGGTCGTCAATACCTTCTCTATGGACGCGGATCTGGCAACAGGTTTTGATACATCCAGCGTGTTTACTGAAAGGGCATCAGCGGTTTTTTTTTTTTTCTGTCTCCCGGCACATTTTCCTCATCTCGATGTGAGACTGGCTTTGCCACTGAACCTCACTGCAGGGAAAAATCTCTCGAGCGGAGACGAAACCGTGTGGAATGGTGATCGGCTAATGTAAACGTTTCGTTAACACCGAACGCATGCATCGGCTTCGAAGTGGTTGGTTTCGAAGTTGTCATTCTTGTCGCAATTAATAAAGGCGGCACGTCTCCCTTCGGCTGGTGGTTCGTTACAGGAAGCTACAGTGCGATGGCGAATTCTTCGTTTCTCCCGGGACACAAATCAACCCTACGTGAGCTGAACGGTTCAACGATGCTTAACGACATCAGGCTCGATTTGCCGCAATCTTCATTTTGTAAATTATGTATTTTTTAGCTTTAAGCTGGGTAAAGTGTCGCATAAAACTGAGAGAGAAGGGGAGACGAAGACTTCATAATTGTTGGGGGTCTGAAGTCTCAAAACCACGATTAGATTATGAGAGACGCCGCAGTAAAAGGCTCCGAAAATTTCGATCACCTGGGCTTCTATAGCACGAACCTTGATCTAAGTATACACGCGCACACAGCAGTCCGCCTTCAACAAGGAGAACTGCCGAAATCGACCACTCACGAGAAATCTACCTGCGGGGGGCGTAGCTACAAATGGTATTCCTTTGGCTCGGCTGCTCATAACACTTCAGTTTCTCGCAAATCTTAATTACACTGACATACCGTGCATACTTCTACCCCCATTTAAGTTTTTTCCGAAGCTAGTCCTTGTCTTGGCACTTAAGAGTGCGTGCTACGAGATGTGAGTAAGTTTGAGTTTGCTGTCCATCGCTGCGTACTTTCTCCTTACGTATAGTTGCATCGCATTTTGCGTTGTGGTGCTGTCATGCACAATGTCCGTGTTTTCTGGGTGGCAGCATCCAGTTTCTCTTTTTAGTATGTGCACTGAATAAATCACTAAGCGCCATTATTCTCACTCCGCCAAGCGATAACGGCAATCCATAAAAAAATTAAAACACTGTAACTTGTATGGAAATCTGCTGTTTTTATCGTGATAAGCTTATTGATATTTGATACGAAGCGCAGGTATACACAAATTACAGTATCGAGGGATATTGGTGAAGTGAAAACATTTCTATCTCTCAAGGCCGGCGCGCACACCACAAAACGTGCTGCACTCCACCTGAGATGATTCTAGCTATAACAATGTTGGTGATTCACACTATAAATTGTATGGATTAGACTGCACACCTCAGGTAATCGTTAGACAGCCCTTCTTGACCTCAGATAAAACCTTGAGATACCGTGCGTATCTGGTCTTTACTCGTCAGCGTAACACTCCGCTTTGTACGTATTGCTGGGCGTGGTGCTCTTATATTTATTTGTCTTTCCTTCTTAGGTCTGCACCGAGCCTTGGCCGAAGCTTTATTCGCGAAGTATATCGCGTGTTTCGGCCACTTATCCTGCGCGTATTCTCGCCTGCTCTAATTTCGCGCACACAACAAATTCTCTCCATAAGTCAGGACACAATGTGGCCAGATCGCTCAGCGAGCACCGTTTCCTCCGCAACGTTGCGTTTCCAGTCCGCATGCGTTGCGTTTCCAGTCCGCAACGCATTACCTGCATCCCAGCGGCACAAAAACTCGTTATATTGCAATAACCGCGTGTCGTATCATTCGGGGTTGTAGCCAGGTGTTATTTTCAGGGGGGAGAAGAATATTCGACAAGAAAGGTTCTTATAAACTCTATAATTCCTGTAAGTTCAATTAGGCAATAATGTCTTGGTTCATGCCAAATGTGGCGCAAGTGCAATTACGTCTCATTACATATTTATTAGTCTACCTTGAGAGATACCGACATCTTTGTTTACCTATCTACTACATTTTACGCCACAGACGTAACTTTCTCATTTACATTTGGTATGTGGGACGGGGGGGGGGCAGTGGAGAGGGTACACAATATAACTTTAACATTGTGAGCTAGTTTTGAGTAAAGATGGTCACGACATCACTTTAACATTGTGAGCTAATCTTGAGTTTTATTTCCCCGAAGCTCGTTCCAGCGGTGCGCAATGTGTCTAGAGTAAAATAAGTGCAGCCTGCAATGGGATTGTCAAAGTTTTAAGCTGATGAAAAAGTTAAGGAGAGGGAGCGTATAAAATGTGACCCCCGGCCTCGCCGTAAATGGTGCCTCTGAACTTTGCATTACATTCATTTACTAACTGCGCATATATGTCTTCCCCGCCAAGGGGTGCCAGACCTGGCTCGTGCCCCCCTCGCCATTTTTTTTTTTTGCCATGGTATAGAGAGCAATAAATGAATACTCTAAGGGGGTGGCCTCCCCGAAATAAAGATTGTGTCCCCTCTATCTCTCTCCTCGAGAAAAATTCCTAGCTACGCGTCTGTTACCCGCAAAACCAGCTGCTACGACAGAACTATAAATTTAAACTTTTTACATATTCATGGCCAGGTCACTCGACAAGTTCCCCTTTCCCGTAGAACAGCTTAATATAGCCGCATGGCGAATCCACGGACGTGATATGCTCAGTAGAGGGTAGCGTGACAGCGACCTCGCTATCGATAAGGCCATTTGGATCGCCCTGACGCCCGCACCACGTGTTCAGTAACGTCGCCGGTGCGGAACGCTGTGTCGCCACTCGCAAGACAAGGTCATCGTCGGTTCGCCTACACGAATTGCTCGCGTCCGAGGCAGCTTCGAAAGTCGTAAAAACAACGCCTTCGCACCCATACCTCGGTCGTAAAAAGGAAACGCGAGAAGGCGTTGCGCAACAATTCGTGCTGGACAAGAAGAGTGCAGAGATACGAATACCGAGACTCCCACCCGGGATGAAATCCTGATAGTCGTGCATCTGGGAGAATTAACTGAATGTCGTCCTGGGATAGTCGCTGCGTCATTAAAACATTTTGAGTGGTCCTTCTGCAAAAGAAAAGAAACAAATACGAAGCTTTGTTGGGCTATAGTTGTGGCGTACAGTGATAATACTAGAAAGCGCCCAGGTTCGGTAGAAGAAAAAAAAAAGTTTAGGAGAGTATTGTGTTTGACTAGTTAATGTGTTTTTAGAAAAAGAAAAAGGCTCACTCTAAAGGCCTGACCACACGTATACCTTGCAGCACGTCAGCGCGTGAGTTTTCGACGTGGCGCTGGACCCTATCCTATACGAAGAGAGAGAGCGTGTGTGAAGGCGCGTGTCTTCGCAGCTTCGCATGGTCACGCGCCCTCTCTGCAGTAAATATAAGAGACTACTCTATACGCTTCTGACATTAGTGAAGACTGACGCGTTTGCGCTGGGACGTTACCTGTGCAACAGTGCGACGATGCCTGTGCGTTTATATGTTTTTATGGAAAGATTGCTAGCATGTCTGAAACAAAATGAAACAAAAAACTTTTGTGCGCTAATAGCGGCTCTGCACACCGCGAGCATCGATGTTCGATCACGCAACAGCGAAGAAAGTTTCTTTGCGAAGTAAAAAAAAATTGGGGGGGGGGGGTGATGCCTCTTCATAATAGTACTGCAGTCTGTACCTCATGGTCTGTATTGTTGCGCCACCTTGTCTAGCAACATATACACCCAACGTCAGAACTAAGGAAACATATATCTCGTAAAGAAATATTGACATACCAGCGTTGTTTTGTATACTCGCCTGCTGTAGGCTATTTTAGGGGTTGTTTTCGGTGAACCATTTAGAGCTGTTCACTTGGACTTTCTGAATATTTAACAACTAAACGGCCGACGCTACGATAGACGCATGCGACGTTTTGTGACTTTATTAATTCACATCGCGACATACACAAATACCAATACATTCGTTTAACATCTAGACGTAACGGTGCCCGTGCGTCGTATACGTCAGGCCGTGGAAAAAGACTTTTAAACTCGTCTACAGTTACCTAACGATAAGCATTACACAACAGCAATAATAATAATAATAATAATAATAATAATAATAATAATAATAATAATAATAATAATAATAATAATAACGTCCTACTTAACGGCAGGTTTCTTCGCCTCTCCTATATACCGTATTGGCACGCCATGCCGTCCCGGAGAACTTACCTGTATCAAGCCCTGAATTTTTTTTCCCAGTGACCGCACACGCAGTATTGCGGTGAAAGGAAAAGAAACTGCGGAGAGGGAAGCTTTTCTCTGCTTCGCAGTTCACGTTACCTGGAAAGCGAGAAAAGACATTTGTAATAGAAGCGGGGGAGGATATTGAATGCCTAACGGTAAAACGCATTTAGAATTCCGAGCTCGTGCGAGACCGTATCCAGCAGACACTACGGCGCTGTTCGGCCGGTGTGTTCTCTCGTTTTTCTGTTTCTGTTTTCCTTGTACAGAGATAGAGAGAGAGTACGCGCCATTCTCCGTCGGCACGAGCCAAAACTACGGTGGCGTAAGTGATTGATTTAGCCGCTGTAGAAGTGCGCTATGGCTTGCTTTTCTTTTGCTGTAAGAATAGAAGTGGAGAAGTGTTTTATCCGCGTTCCACATTTTTTTCGTCGAAAACCGGTAAACGCGCGGCTCAACGGCACGTATACCTTTATACACCTGCGGTGGAGACCTAGCCGAGCCATTTCTAGTCCTATCGGGCCTGCCGCGTTTGGCCGGCGTTGGTTCGCATGATGTATCACCGTGATCGTCGATCGGTCTTGGCGGAAAGAGCTCAGCGGGCCTAAGGAAATTCGTGCGTGACTGGAGGCTTTCTTGGTCGCTTGTCGTTATAGTGAGGGGTTTTCTTTGGCAGCGCCCTCTACACCATTTCTGTCTTATGACACTCCTTGTGCGATGGACGTCTACCGAGTAGTGGCGAAATAGGGACGGCCCCTGCACCGTGTGGGGTCTCGGCGAGGCGAACGAGCGCATCGCCACGCCACGCTCTTGGAGTGACGGACACAGTTGACGCGGTCGGTACAAAGCACACAACATACATACATTTATTAACTAATTTAGACGACGATATCGTCCGCCGAATGATACACCAATTTCAACTAACACGCTACCATACAAACAACATAATGCAGGGACACACTAAACACACAATAACATGATAAACCCACACTAACACACCCAACACACTAGCACATACCCAAGGCGGCGTCGCCAACGCCTGACCTTACACGCGGGACCCCGGCGCGAAGCCCGCGGTGCCGAGCACCGGGGACCCGCGCCACAGACAACCGTTCGCGGCAGCCGCCACGCGCAGAAGAGGCTCGCTCAACGCTCGCCCACCACCAAGGCCCGCCTTCCGCCAGGGGCCACCACCGGCGCTGCCACTCTACCAACAGTGGTACTCAGAGCGAACACAACGCCATCTATCGCCCGGTGGTGGTCACCACCGAAATAACGCCCTGGGGCGAGACACGTGCGCCACGCGGCGCAGACAACTTTACAGGGGGGGGGTGTCAGCACCCCCACATTCCCCCAACCTTAAATCAAACCATATCCCGAAATCAGAAATTAGCTACACAAGCTTTAACAAAAAAATGATATCGCACGACCATAATGTCCTTGCACCACGACACCGCCGCTGGTCGACACTGCTGCACTCTCCGGCTAGACTTCACCTCAGTACCGGCCCCGCAACAGCAACGTTGCCGTCGGCGCGACGATCCGTCGCTAGCGCCGACACGTCTTCCAGTTGCGACCAGCACTCACGAGGGCGCCGGACTGCAGGCAGTTGCGCAGGTCCCAAGCATCTTCATCGCCCGAACTCACGACCGCATTCCTGGCCAGTGACGCTGACGATATGCAGGACAGCCGGCCGTGGATGACATCCCGCTTGCTGAATACATCAACAAAAAAACAAAACTCGAAAGAAACAAAGGAGCGCGGCCATGGGAGGGAGCTTCAGGCTTTTCGGCCACGTGGTACGGTGATTAGTACTGCTAGCTAATACATCGGTGGCGGCCGAGACGCCCATCAAAATAAAAACAAAAATCACTTTTCCTAACTCGTGCTCACAAGAAAAAAAGTGAGGGAAGCAGAGCGCAACACCTCAACGCTACGATCCACCTAGTTGTGCCACGTGCGACAGGCGGCTGCGCAGAGCCTTAGGCCTAATGAGTCGCTCGGCAACAACCGGCATCCACCCAGCACCCAGCCTAGGCGCAGAAGAGGCAGCCGCGAGGAGACGTCCACTCTGTGAGGTGGCCCTATCGCTCGCCGCACACAGCAGCTTACCGAGCGATCGGCGTCCACCGCCCCGGGCGGTGTCACGACGCCCCGGCGTCGAGCCGCAATACAAGTCAGCAACGACGCCCGGCTCCCTGAGCCCAAAGATATAGAAGAAGCTATTTACAGAAAATCGGACCACCCACGAGGCATCCGTACTCACTCGCTTCGGGCCTGGCCTACAAACCACGTGCTCTAGGCCTTGCTCACCCCAGGATGCGGACCGCATGGCTCTCGTCCTAATTCAACAACGTTTTTGAAAACTAACAACAAAAAGATAAGAACACTTGCGAGCAAAAAAAAATAGAAAGTCAACCTGCCGACAAATTGAAACACGTTACAAAACCAATCCCCTCGCTTCTCAACAAAGCACACCACCGACGCTAGCAAAGAAGTCCCCCCTAGGCCTACTCTACTCCGGCTCTAACAAAATCCCTGTACCGAACCGCAAAAACTGTCGTCCGATACTCCAAGAGCTCCACGTTGGGCAGCCAGTGTGGGGTCTCGGCGCGGCGAACGCGCGCACCGCCACGCCACGCTCTTGGAGTGACGGACACGGTGAACACGGTCGGAACAAAGCACACAACATACATACATTTATTAACTAATTTAGACGACGATATCGTCCGCCGAATGATACACCAATTTCAACTAACACGCTACCATACAAACAACATAATGCAGGGACACACTAAACACACAATAACATGATAAACCCACACTAACACACCCAACACACTAGCACATACCCAAGGCGGCGTCGCCAACGCCTGACCTTACACGCGGGACCCCGGCGCGAAGCCCGCGGTGCCGAGCACCGGGGACCCGCGCCACAGACAACCGTTCGCGGCAGCCGCCACGCGCAGAAGAGGCTCGCTCAACGCTCGCCCACCACCAAGGCCCGCCTTCCGCCAGGGGCCACCACCGGCGCTGCCACTCTACCAACAGTGGTACTCAGAGCGAACACAACGCCATCTATCGCCCGGTGGTGGTCACCACCGAAATAACGCCCTGGGGCGAGACACGTGCGCCACGCGGCGCAGACAACTTTACAGGGGGGGGTGTCAGCACCCCCACAACCGTTGCCATCTCACGACACTGCTTGTGAAAAGGGCGTCTATCGAGAAGTAGTAAAGTAGTAACGCCTCTGTACTGTTCCCGTCTCACGACACTGCTAGTGAGAAGGGCGTGTACGGAGAAGTAGTAAAGCAGTAACGCCTCTGTACCGTTCCCGTCTCACGACACTGCTAGTGAGAAGGGCGTGTACGGAGAAGTAGTAAAGTAGTAACGCCTCTGTACTGTTCCCGTCTCACGACACTGCTAGTGAGAAGGGCGCGTACGGAGAAGTAGTAAAGCAGTGACGGCCAACGCTCTTAATGGCTAACATTATCTGGATTGCAGAAATATAAAGTGGACGGGAAAGTAAACGCCACCGAAGCTCAATTCATAAAGCATTATAGGCGTTATCCGAAGGTCGTTGCGCTCTCTACCTGCGCCAAGGTGATTCTTCATTCATTTAATGTATTTCTATTGCTCGCATAATCACTATACTACAGTTGCACAGCCAATATGTCTCCTATATTTTTCTTATCTCCATCGTCTGTTCGTTTTTCATAAATTAGTAGTAGTAGTTACTGGAAAGGGAAGACGGTTGTTTTTTAAAGGGATGATCGAGAGCCACCCACCTATTTGTAGCACGAAGTCGCAAGGAAATCCAAACGCATTTTCCTGAAGCGAAAGCCTATGAACAGTCGTCCTGGTCCAGTGTTCTAACCTGGGACCAACGTCTTTTGGTGGTGATCATCTGTGAACTTGGTTAACCAGAATGCCGGTAACTGGTTGAGTGAGCATAAATTAGTCAATGACTCAGGCCGCATGGACGCACAATATTTCTAACGATTTCTGCGGAATCTCGCAAGGTAGAGTGGTACAGCGTCGTCGAGAAGTGGGGAAGAGAGAATTGAAAGGAGAGGATGATAAGGAGGAGCCGAATTGTAACTGAGTGCCCGCAACACCAAGCGCAAAGCCATGACGGAATCTCTCTCCCTATTAGAAAGACCGGTGAGTGCCCGGCAGCAACGCAAGGAACCGAAACCAGTGCCTTCCACTACAGATGTCGGACGTTCTAATTTGTTACTTGACCGCCACTGTACAGGTCACCCATCTGTCAAAGTGTCGCCATTGATAGAGGGTGGAATGGAGAGAGAGAGGAGATAATGTTGAGATACAGAAAAGATGGTATACATCTGCGGATGTCACATCCGCCATCACATGTCGCGCGCCCCTGTGTGGAAAATATAAATTTTGTGTTGAGCTTTTTGTTAAAAGGGAACGCCTTGGAACCTCACAGAGAGGGCGTGTTAAATGCTATGCGCCGAAGTGTAAGTGAACCTAAATGTGCCCAAATCTAAGGCACCAAATATAGATACAGCTAATTGCGTCTACATACATAACGTGCACCTGAGTCGGACTATGCTGGTGTTCTTCGCATCTCGCCCTCGTGAAAGTGTGGTCGCCATGGCCGAGAATCGAACCCGCTACCTCGTTTTCAGCAGTGGAATGCCATAGCCGCCGCACCAGCATGGCGGGGTCAGTGACGTGTCGTATGCAACTATATTTATACCCAGCCATCGACGCGGACAGCTTTTCCCCAACACGGCTTGCTTACCGCAAACGTGTTTCTTTGTTTCTTTTCTTCGTCATTAATATCGCTTAGGGCGCTGCTCCGCGAGCGGCGGTCAGTGGCATGCAGCCGCTGGCCCAATAAATCAAGGCCACGGCTGCCCGCATGTGCGTTTGCATCTAGGGATAAGTGCGTCGATGATGCAAAACAAAAAATGGAGGTGAATGAAAAGGCATAAACATCCCTAGAACCACGCTGTCCTCGACTCTGGGGTCAAATCTGCGCGCGTTCTTCGGATTTATCTTTATTCAGCTTTCTGTTTTACTTTTTTCTCGATACCTTTCTCTGTTGCCAGTTTGCACGTGGTTCAGTGGTAGAATGCTAAGCTGGCACGCGGGAGACCTTTCCCTGTTAAGTTATGGTAGGCGAGTTGCTGACTTCGTAATCGCGTAATCCACCGTGCATCACGCGCAGGCCGACTGGTTAAGGAAGGTCACCATGCATTTGATCAGCGCCTCACAATATGGCTCTATCTTGATCTTGATGATCGGCATGATATATGAAACAAGGCGATGACCTGCAACCACCCAGCTTGTCCTTACTAAGGCGGGAAAGCCTTGTGTGTTTTATCGGATAAACAAAATTCGCCGAGATCACGAAAGGGTATGAAAATTCCGTCTCACGACACTGCTAGTGAGAAGGCGTGTACGGAGAAGTAGTAAAGTAGTAACGCCTCTGTACCGTTCCCGTCTCACGACACTGCTAGTGAGAAGGGCGTGTACGGAGAAGTAGTAAAGTAGTAACGCCTCTGTACTGTTCCCGTCTCACGACACTGCTAGTGAGAAGGGCGTGTACGGAGAAGTAGTAAAGTAGTCACGCCTCCGTACTGTTCCCGTCTCACGACACTGCTAGTGAGAAGGGCGTGTACGGAGAAGTAGTAAAGTAGTAACGCCTCTGTACCGTTCCCGTCTCACGCCACTGCTAGTGAGAAGGGCGTGTACGGAGAAGTAGTAAAGTAGTAACGCCTCTGTACCGTTCCCGTCTCACGACACTGCTAGTGAGAAGGGCGTGTACGGAGAAGTAGTAAAGTAGTAACGCCTCTGTACTGTTCCCGTCTCACGACACTGCTAGTGAGAAGGGCGTGTACGGAGAAGTAGTAAAGCAGTAACGCCTCTGTACCGTTCCCGTCTCACGACACTGCTAGTGAGACGAACGTGTGCGGAGTTCTGGTAAAGTAAAGTAGTGATGGCCTCTGTACCGTTCCCGTCTTGCGGCGCTGCTTGTGAGACGGGCACCTACGGAGAAGTAGTAAAGTAGTGACGGCCAACGCTACCAGTGGCTTACATCATCTGTATTACACAGACATAAAGTGGACGGGAAAGCGAACACCACAGAAGCTTGATTCATAAAGCATCGGCGGCGTTATCCGAAGATTGTTGCAGTCTCTACATGCTCCAGGGTGATTCTTCATCCATTTAATGTATTTCCATTGCTGGTATAATCACTATAAAATATCATCATCAAACGCCGGAAGAAGAAGAAAGAAGGCTGCTGCCTGGAGCGAGCGCGTGCTACTTCACTTCTTCTAATAAACTCTATTCGTTCGAAGCAGTCCCTGGTCTCGATCGTCTTAATAATCACTATAGTGCAGTTGCACAGCCAATGTCTCCTATATTATTCTTATCTCCGTCGTCTGCTCGTTTTTCATACATTAGTAGTAGTAGTTACTGGAAAGGAAAGACGGTTGTTTTTTAAAGGGATGATCGAGAGCCACCCACCTATTTGTAGCACGAAGCCGCAAGGAAATCCACACGCATTTTCCTGAAGCGAAAGCTTATGAACATTCGTCCTGGTCCAGGGTTCTAACCTGGGACCAACGTCTTTTCGGGGTGATCATCTGTGAACTTGGTCAACCGGAATGCCGGTAACTGGTTCAGTGAGCATAAGTTAGTCAATCACTCAGGGCGCATGGACGCAGAATATTTCTGACGATTTATGCGGAATCTCGCAAGGTAGAGTGGTACAGCGTCGTCGAGAAGTGGGGAAGAGAGAATTGAAAGGAGAGGACGATAAGGATGAGCCGAATCGTAAATGAGGGCCCGCAACACCAAGCGCAAAGCCTTGACGGAATCTCTCTCCTTATTAGAAAGACCGGTGAGTGCCCGGCGGCAACACAAGGAACCCAGACCAGTGCCTTCCTCTACAGATGTCGGACGTTTTAATTCATTACTTGACCGCCACTGTACAGGTCACCCATCTGTCAAAGCGTCGCCATTGAAAGAGGGTGGAATGGAGAGAGAGAGGATATAATGTTGAGGTAGAGAAATGATGGTATACATCTGCGGAGGTCACATCCGCCATCACATGACGCGCGCCCCTGTGTCGATAATACAAATTTTGTGTTTACCTTTTTTTCTTGAAATAGAACGCCTTTGAACCTCACAGCGAGTGCGTGTTAAATGCTATGCACCGAAGTGAAATAGAACCTAAATGTACCCAAATCTAAGGCACCAAATATAGGTACAGCTAATCGCATCTAACGTGCACCTGAATTGGACTATGCTGGTGTTCTTCGCATCCCGCCCTCACGAAAGTGCGGTTGCCATGGCCGAGAATCGAACCCGCGACCTCGTTTTCAGCAGCGGAATGCCATAGCCACCACCCCAGCGAAGCGGGGTCAGTGACGTGTCGTATGCAACTATATTTATACCCAGCCATCGATGCGGACAGCTTTTCTCCAACACGGCTTGCTTACCGCAAACGTGTTTCTTTGTTTCTTTTCTTCGTCATTAATATCGCTTAGGGCGCTGCTCTGCGAGCGGCGGTCAGTGGCATGCAGCCGCTGGCCCAATAAATCAAGGCCACGGCTGCCCGCACGTGCGCCTAGGGATAAGTGCGTCGATGATGCAAAACAAAAAAATGGAGGTGAATGAAAAGGCATAAACATCCCTAGAACCACGCTGTCCTCGAATCTGGGGTCAAATCTGCGCGCGTTCTTCGCATTTATCTTTATTCAGCTTTCTGTTTTGCTTTTTTCTCGATACCTTTCTCTGTTGCCAGTTTGCACGTGGTTCAGTGGTAGGATGCTAAGCTGGCACGCAAGAGACCTTTCCCTGTTAAGTTATGGTAGGCGAGTTGCTGACTTCGTAATCGCTTAATCCACCGTGCATCACGCGCAGGCCTACTTGTTAAGGAAGGTCGCCGTGCATTTGATCAGAGCCTGGCAATATGGCTCTATCTTGATGTTGATGATCGGCATGATATATGAAACAGGACAATGACCTGCAACCACCCAGCTTGTCCTTACTAATGCGGGAAAGCCTTGTGCGATTTATCGGATAAAAAAAATTGGGCGTGATCACGAAAGGGCACAAAAATTCCGGGCAGTATACATTCATATTGACGCATACCATGAAATTGTTTGAAATACGCGCGCCTTCCTTGCAGACAACGGCGCGATGTAGCTACAGGAATTGGCCATGACTGCACGCACCTTCAGCGCACGGGATCAGATCGCGGAGCACTGCGGCCAGAAAAGAGAAAGAAGTGACGAGCCGCCTGAGCAGTCAATATAGGACACCTCTTGGTTTTGCCTTGTGTTTCACTGCTTAACACAGAATAAATAGTTTCTCCGAACTACCTTAATTGTTCATTACAATATTAATTACATTACATTTACAATTACAATAACATCACATTACAATTAGGATATGCTAATTAAAATTATCAACAATGTAGGACAAAAAATATAGGGGAATGTTAGAGGTCATGTTGTAGGCCCGTGTGCACAGATTTGGGCGCACGTTAAAGAACCCCAGGTGATCGAAATTTCCGGAGCCCTCCACTACGGCGTCTCTCATAATCATATGGTGGTTTTGGGACGTTAAACCACACATATCAATCAATCATGTTAGAGATCGGTTTACAGGTGTCCGATTAGACAGTTGACAACTTTTTATCTCTTAAGTACCATGGTTTTTCTGTTTACTACTTGTTTTATATTGGCTGCAGCAACAACACGAATGTAGCAACGAGGGAATAACGAATGCATCTTTATTGAGTAAAAGCTATGATTTTATTGCGCTTATTGCGACGACGGTCTCACGTCATAGCTCGTTCGATAACGGATATCACACAACTTATACCCACTTAATAAAATAAAAAAAAAGGGAAAACACGTTTTATGTCAACATATTAGCAGTTATTGCAAGGCTCCCTGACGATCCTCGTGCAAACGATATGCTTTCGATGCGGTCGTTCATGATAGCGATAAGCAGAAGCAGCTTATATCGCGTGTGCTACCGAAAGCAACAGGTGCGTCATCGCGCATCGACCACCATCCTTGCCACCCTGTCGCTTTTAAATCGGCAGCACATCAACCGAGCAAATTATATCGTCGTTTTCACGCTGATTGATAGGGAGCACTGTAATGGTGGCACGCAAGCGGCCACGTGTCGTGTATTTTTGTATTCCGCGGGCACCTGTTTCTAATATTATCAATATTAGTGTTTGATTAAAAAAAAAGACGAAGAGATGAGGGACTAGAAAGGCAACCAGTTGACGCCTGTTGACACCGAGCAGCGCATCGTGCACATAAGCGCACCCTGACAATAGCAGAAAAAACATTATTACGGGATGCTAGTAACTGTCATAGCGCACGCTTTGCACACCGATACGCGACTTTCTCAATTAAATTTTTCGTCCACCTTCACTGGATTATAAGTTAATTAATCTTGTCCAAATGAGCAGTTAAGCAGAACGGTTATATGTGTGTCATTTAGATCATGCAGTACTCAGCAACATGCATTTGCTCACCTCACCTTAATGTGTGCCGGTAGGTTTTGAAACCCTGGTTGAAGCCGGCTGGGGCACCTTGTTTGCGGTCTGAGAATGGGGTTTGAATGAGCTAGTTGGTTGCGTCTCCAAGTAGGAAGGGTTCTCTGCTTTGTAACGACTTCCTTTCTTTTTCGTCTTTACTTTCTGATTGGAACCCTTTTTACTTCACCACGACACGGAGACACTGACGTCATGATCAGCTCAATTTCAGCGGAAGCTACCTAAACCATACGTAGAACGTAAGAACACGCGATGAACACTTCATCTCACATCGTAAGAGTTCCGAGCGGTATTGATTTAATTCTCAAACCGCGACGCCGTTTACTGCAACCGAGCCATCAGCGGGCACTTGAAAGTGCCTAGGCATTCATTGGTATGTCTCAACAGCTTCGGAGCTCTGTTGTTCGCGCTAGTTCAGTGAAATCAATTTCAGACCGCTTCATACTGAAAGCTCTCAGAGACCGAGCCCTTAATTTGCATACTCCCGCGTTGCCTAATCAACCTGGCCCCTTTTATATAGTGTGCGGAACTTTACGCAATGTAGTCTGTCGCTGTTGCTTGGTAGTCCTTTGTGGCTTGAAGTTGAGGAATCGAGTCGGTCAATGTTATTCGGCAAATGTGAGTGCATCGGCTGAAGTTAGTGAATCGGGTTTGTTGGAGCTCGCTGAATGCGGGTTTTCTGTGAACTTCAAAGGCGTATTTTATACACGGCTGCAGCCCGGATGTCTGAGCGTAGTGCATCTTGCCTTGCGTCATAGTGCTTGAGCGGCAACACTATGCGAAATCGGGCGTAACACACTTCGGGTGAGGCCCCGCCGATCTAACAGCGGCGTGTGGCAGACTCGCAGGCTTCCACGTTACGCTTCGGCCAACGAGGCCTGAAAGGCCTCGAAGTGGTGCATTTCAAATATATATGGAGGGCGCTCGACACGTGCTGGGTTGCACGTATAGTGGTGTTTGAGTCTCACTGACGTACTCATCGAGCAGACACAAAAGTTTAATTATAAACAAACAATAATTTATTTAGAACAAGTCCAATGACAAGAGCTTACAAAAATTAACTGAGAGGAGACAACAAAAAATACGCGATGAACAAGTACAGCTTACAACTATGAACCAACTAAGCTCTACAAGAACATCACCGGTACAAATGCGCACAACGTGGAATGTTAATAAAATAACCACGTCATGAAAATCAAAAAGAGATACAAAGAAAAATTACAAAAAAGTCGTTTTCGCGCTTCTGAGTGTTATGTGTGACGCAGCGCACACTGAAGGCCTGACCACACGTAGCCGCTGCAGCGCGTCAGCGCGTGGCTTTCTGACGCAGCGCGTAGCTAGGCGAAGCTGTGTGACAAATCTCTCCAATGGGAGAGAGCACGGCGCCGTTTCCAAAATCCACGCACTGACGCCAGCGCGTGGCTATCAGACGCCAGCGCGTGGCTATCAGACACAGCGCGTAGCTAGGCGCAGCTGCGTGCCAACTCTCTCCATTGGGAGAGAGCACGGCGCCGTGTCCAATAGCCACGCGCTGACGCCAGCGCGTGGCTGCCTGACACAGCGCGTAGCTAGGCGCAGCTGCGCGCCACCTCTCTCCTTTGGGAGAGAGCACGGCGTCGTGTCCAAAAGCCACGCGCTGACGCCAGCGCGTCGCTTTCTGACACAGCGCGTAGCTAGGCGAAGCTTCGCGCCAACTCTCTCCATTGGGAAAGAGCACGGCGCCGTGTCCAAAAGCAACGCGCTGACGCGCTGCAACGACTATGTGGTCAGGCCTTTAGACAATATTTAAAAGCGGTGTGTAATGAAATAACGGTTAAAAACGCACATTAAAATGTTCCATACGGTCCAGGCCAGCTCGTGGTACTCATAGGGGAGTTGATGGGGTGCCGCTGAAGGTCTCGCCATCTTAGTCAGACGACGAGGGTGCTCGGTGTTGCAGCCGTCTCAATACGTTCAGCGGGAGACTCAATGCTGGCCGCCTTGCGAGAGACTCGTGACAGCGACGACCGCGCTTCTCACTGCTTGAACGTCAACTGCCCAAGCAGTCAAATTCTCTTCGGGACGTACGCATCCCCTCGAGGTCATTTTTTTACAAGAGCCTGTAATTACAAGAATGTGTAATTTTCGTGTTGTACGCCTAATTGCTACGGAATATTCTAAGATTATCTCAAGGGTTCTGAGTCAATCGGCGCGGTTTGCCCCATGCAGCTATTACACGTGTAATGGAGTTATACCAAAACTTGAGAATGGAGCGTCGTATTAATCAGGCATGTATCGACGCAGACTGTACAGCGCGACTACATTCCGGGTGCCAAACTGATGGCCTACAAAGGAAAACTGTAACGAACGCTCAAAGGACGTGTTCGAGAGTGAGGGAGGTGGAGGACGAAAAAATGGACAGGCGAACAGGTTAGTGGTGGGAGGAGTGCAGTGGGAACAGTTATTGGAGGAAGAGTTTAACATCCATAGTGAGATTCACGCTCTTGCTACGGGTAAGCGCTGCTACGGTCTACGATGGCTCCCAAACGAGAAAGCCTCAACTAAGCGCAGCTTCGTTGCTAAAGCCTGCGTGCACCATAACGTTGACACGGCATCGCTAACATTGCGTCCCACCATGTTGGTACTCCAATATGTTGGTTTCAGGGGCGTCAAAACAAGTCATGCATAGGTTCGTCACCCCATGGACTAACTTCTTTGGTCAACGCGATCGAAAAGTACTGCACACCAATTTTCCTCGTGCGAAGACTTTAGTCTCTCATCGCGAACTATGGTTCAGACTTTCTCCGCGCTTGCAGTCATTTTCCCACGTGCTAGATTGCAAATACGCTAGACGGAGTCGAGCATCGTTGAAAGGGAACCTGCTGACACACGATACTCGCGCCCTGCTCTGCAGGTCTCGCGTCGGCCGAGATCTCGCGGGAAATGCCGGCTGATTAATTTTCCATTCACTGCGTAGACAGCGGGCGAGTGCATTGAGGCAGCGACCTCTGTAGTAGGGGGGCGATAATCGCGAAGAACGCATGGCGTTCTGTATGGTTTTGCGCAGGCTTTGGTATATAGTATATCCAGAGTTTAATCACGCGATGGGTCGAGGTCGCCGACCCACGGCCACTTAATTTCAACCGTCGGTGAAGACGGTCGTGCGTGGCGTTACCGGTTCATGAACGGCAGAACAGGCTTGTACACGGAGAGGCTTCCCCGTAGAGCGTCCGTAGAATTATGGCGCCTTGCGCGTATTCGGCGTGCTCCCTGACTGGAGGACGCGGTTTCGGTTGCAGGCCTGTACGGCCGCTCGATGGAAGCAAGACGCGAGAACGCATGTGTGCCTTGGTTTGTGTGCGCGCTGAATGGCACCAGGTGGTCGAAATCATTTCGTCGTCCTCCACTCTACGGCGTCCTTCATAACTCTGTCAAGGATTCAAAACTTCGATTATAATGTTGATGGTGATGATGTTTATAAAAGTCGTTCAAACACCGGGGATTGGCCAATAATTGTCCATATCAAATGTGAAATACATGCGGTATTATTAAGTAGATAAAGCAACAGCAAGCAAAGTAAACCGTGCAGTAATGTACTTGTACAGTATGGTCCACTGGTAAAGGGAACACTCGAATGCACACCGTCAGTATTCCTGGCCTTCTAAGGGCAAATGGATTAAGAACCAATCTTCATGCATGTCAATAGTCTGTCAAGAGGAATCAGAACTTGGAACCACCAGTTGCCTTATGCATATCTAAGCCACTCTCATTCCGTAAGATGGCGAAATCTAAACATGCTGCTCCCGCAGGTGTTCCCTTTAGCAATGGACCCGTCTGTACACTCAGACTAGACATTTGTATGGTTGTCCTAAGATGTTGTTGTTGTGATTGTTTGTAGTAGTAGTAGTAGTAGTAGTAGTAGTAGTAGTAGTAGTAGTAGTAGTAGTAGTAGTAGTAGTAGTAGTAGTAGTAGTAATAGTTTTGTCCTTGTGGCTAGAACAAAAACGGATATTTATTGCTGTTCACAAATGAGATAGTAAATGAAGACTTAGAGGAGAGTCTGGGATACGTCGTCACCATAAGATAGATAAGAGACGCACTTCTTCACGCGTGTCCTCTGTCCTTCCTCTCCCGTAGCCCCTCCATAGACCAACGCCATATACAAACTAAGGTCATACTTTACGACCAGCGTACAACGATGCGCACATTTATGCCATTCTGAATCCTAATCCACCGTGTACGGTGCAGCGACCACAAACGATCTTTTCGGTCGCTACTGCACCGTAAAACTTTCGATGCCAGGCAACGACCCTGCCTTATGTTGAAATTCCGAGAGTCACGGAGCTACATTGTCGCTCTTGGAAACGATCATCCGAAGCCTTCGCGTCACAATGTATCCAAGTTGGGACACACCCGCACTGCGTCATTTGTATTCATCTTCTACCTCGGCAACAGGCGGCCATGTAACAGGATGCGCGTCGTAATGGCAACCCAGCCTTCCGCGAAAAGACATTGTGTCTGAGAGCGTCGTCCGTTGAAGCATGCATGCGGTGTCCCTTTCTGGTCGCATATTTCAGGCCATTCCGTTGCAAATGGGACAAAAAATATATATACATGAAAAAGAAACTTCTCATATTCCGCTGTTGAAACAATATCAGTGCAAAGGACTGAGTACCAGTAAAAGAAAAACACGGACAACAGCGCTGATTCACAGGGTTCACTTGTCACAAGCGCGCGATATAAATCTGTTGTCTGTCTCTTTCTCTTAGAGGTCTTTTGTTTTCTTGCTCAGTTTATTTATTTAGAGTATGTCGTACCAAGTCGCCCAAGCATCCACTTTAGCTCATTTTCCGCGGTCGCTTGTTGATCTCCTCAGGTTCGGTGTTATGTCTTGGATGTTGTCGGCTTTTGTTGCCGAAACATTAAGTTCTTCAGATGGTTCTGGGAATTACAAAGGACGCTGCGATCGGCTTGCGCGGCTGCGCGTATAAACGCGCGTGTCACGAGATGCCTTGTGTTGCACTTCTTTCATCGGGACAACTTGCGAGACTCGATTCCAGAACACTCAATGTACGTGACTGAAGAAAAAAGAATTAAGAAGAAACAAACAGTCGAGCGAATGTTATGTGGCCATCTCAAAGACTACGTCAAAAAATGAATAATTTGGCAACTCTGTCATTGCAACGAGTTCGAGCTACGTCAACACAAAGGGATGCAAAGAAGTATATCGTTGACTACACTGCCGACTCGTTACAAGACAAGATGTCATAGAAACAGCTCGAAATATGCGTGTTCGATGTATTGGATTTGTACTCTGACTCATCAACGCAGCTGTCATGTATACTGTGTATAGCGAAATTCATCATGCCTGTATATAGAGGAAGATGTTGTACGTTGCGACAGATCTCGATTAGCCAGAAATGTAGGCAAGTAACCTGCCCGGTGTTTCAGGCTATGTTGTAAATACGTCCTTTTTTTTAGATGGAATAAATAGGTACTTGTTTTCTTATGCCGGTGGCTTCGTTCGTCCCCCCTTCCCGCGGCGTCCACATCCCCACTGCGCACTGACCTCTCGCTCTTTCTCTCCTCACTTGCACTGCCTCCTCTCTCTCCCGATTTAGCGGCAAAGGCAACGAGACACTTCCCCAGCACACACGGATTCGCTCGCAGGATTTCAAGCTGGACGGTTGTGCCCTCGCGATCTCCGACTTCAGCGTAGCTCCCGCCGACTGGTTCGCCCTCCGCGGTCTCCTGAAGCCGTGCAGCTCTCGCATTGTGGCGCCCCGCCCTTGCACTGCTTCGACCGGATCCCCACTTTCCTATCTCCTTCTTTTTCTCTCTCGCTTGGTTGTCTTCTTCTCCGTCTATTTTCCTTCTATTCTTTTTATCACTCCTTCCCCCCACCCCTATAAGGCACTGCGCCGTGTCGCCTGAAGGCAGACAGAAATTAGGTGCCTTTTTCCTCTTCCTTACAACCACTACC
Source organism: Rhipicephalus microplus (assembly GCF_013339725.1). Classification (NCBI taxonomy): domain Eukaryota; kingdom Metazoa; phylum Arthropoda; class Arachnida; order Ixodida; family Ixodidae; genus Rhipicephalus; species Rhipicephalus microplus. Next base: position 89,081,005 of record NC_051175.1, on the reverse strand, counting down.
ACCACCCACCACCACCACACACGATCACTTAGTAGCGTTTGATCATCGGTCTTGCGGCGTTCCACGTTTACGTCACACAGAGCACGTCGGCTTTGATTAGCACGAGGTCACGTTCGATGACTCTGGCGTGTATGTTGAGGAACCGACTGTTTAGCAGTGCTATAGCCATGCAGGGGCGGATCCAGCCAATGTTACTAGAACCAGACCTAGTTGTAGTAACATTGCATCCAGCCACTCACTTTAGGGGGGGGGGGGCTGTGGGCTGAAGTAACATTGGAGAAGGGGTCGTGGTCGTGAATTTGTTTTCACTAGCAGAAAAACCGCATCATAGCATAAATACTGTTAATGAATGCTCACAGTGGTTTCACTGATTTCTCCTAATTCCTGATAGGAGCTGAACAAATGGCACTGAACTTGGGGGAGGGGGGGGGGTGCTGACACAGGCTTTGGGGAGGGGGGGCGATTGTCCCTACTGCCCCCCCCCCTTCTGGATCCGCCATTCAAGTCATGGTACCCAGCAGCGCTCGCGGTGGCGCTCACCGGCATCGAGCCATGGTGACCGGCTGCGTTAGAACATTAGGTAGAGGTTCTGAACGTTGGTGGACCTGCTTAAGGCGACGCAGACGAGCTTCTGTGGGCGTCGTTAACAATCTTCCCGCCGCTTCGCATCCACACATGGTTTCCTTTAGCGGGAGATGGCGTATTAAAAAAACATGGCGTAGTGCGGGCGGACTATAGGAAGAAGACGTGCTCCGCACAACACAACAGTGCACTTTCCGGTGGCTCACGAGCTATCCCGCGGTCGTTGTTGCTCCGAGCCCCCATAGCACTACACTACACTCTCTGCAAAGCAGTGTCACTCACTCATCGCCAATCACCTACAAGTTTTAGCATTCAAAAAGTTTAGAGGTATTTCATCACTGGTCATTGACGAGTCTGTCCATGAGGCTGCGCGTGGCTTATACCGCGCGGCCCTCGGATCGGGCGACTTTCCTCCTGGACACAGGAACGTAGCACGCACAATGAGATAACGAAATTCTTTTATTTAGAAATAAGGCTCTTCCCGCCACTTCATACCAAGCTAAATAGAGCGCAGGTGGTCACGCTCAGGCTCCTGCAAACCAACTCTTACCTATAGCTAATCCGGCGTTCCTTAATAGTATCTATCCAGAAATTTCTATCCGAAAAATTACACAAATAGTTTTTGTGTGGCTTGTGGTGAGGTTTCTACCTTGCCTCACGTGCTCTGGGAGTGCGGGCCACTGGGCCCGACGTTCAACAAGGAAAAGTGGGACACGCTCCTGCGAAGTCCCGTCTTCGAAGATCAAGTCCTTGCCGTCCAGCGTGCCCGTGATCGAGCCGGTAGGCTAAACCTCTCGGTTCTGTCGTGTGATTAGCCAGGTGCGCGTTTTGTCGCGTTTTGTCGGACCAAATAAAGTTCGTTCACTCACTAGTCACGTGCTAGCTTTGTAGCTCTTGAAAACTTCAAAAGTTGTAGCGACTTGTCCTTCCTGAATGTCCAGTGTCCGCGTGGAAACTACCATAAAGGGTGGCGTGCTATAGGATTACCACCATTCGAAACCCTCCAGTACTTATTAAAAAGCATATATCTATCTCTTTCTTTCAGTGACGAACATGTTAGCTCAACATCTTTCGTTTCAGTCACAGGCGTGTGAAGTGTTCTGCATAAGGAGGGTACGAAGCTTCGGTGCTGTCCTCTACGCCCCTCTACTCGTTTCGAACCCCTTCTCGCTGAGTCCCTTATTGGGTCTGAATGCAGTGCAAAAACAGGTTATTATAAGTGGGAGGCTTCCCCCTACACCGCCTCTTCCACCGTCCTGTGCACAGGCCTATGGTTTCCGGCGCAAGGTACGGAACGTGAAAGCTAACACCAGCTATAGCCCAAGAACAAGTTCTCTTGGACCTGTAAAGTGGCGTGGTCACTCTCTTGAAATGCGGTCAAGAGCAAACATGATGCAGCGTTTCTCTCTCTCTTTCTCTTAGAAGAGAAATATTTCTCTTACTACTTTTTCTTCTCGCTCGGTAATTGGCCGTTGCTCCCCGTGGTTCGGTGTCATCGTCCTACGCAGCCGAAGGTGTGGCTTCTGCGAGGGAACAGCCAGAGACCCTCTTGCAAGTGGTAGCCCCCTGCGCGTACTTCCTCGAACGCCAGGACGAATATGCACTGCCACAGCAGGCAGCGGGAGCCCATGGACGTAGAACATATACACGTGCAGCAAATCTACCAAGACGCGCACCACACCCAAACCGGTGAGAGCGGTCTTCGCACCGAAATAAGCGCGCTTGCAGCCGAAAGTTCCGTCTAGTTCAGGCCATGTCTGTCTTTGCATCTGACACGGTAGCTATATGCGCACTCGTCACTCGAAGAGCCCACGATCGAGATTGCATATAGTGATGAAGAGTGTACTTTCCTCGAAGCAACTGCGGCGCTGCGCGCGCGAGTTTGCGGTTGGGTGACTGCTGGGACGTTCATAGCATGGTATATAGGTATTGAAGGCTTGCGAGTATTGCAGGATCGTCGTCAGAGCATCGCTAGAGGCAGGATCGCTCTATCCACAAATCGAGTCGATCATTTATTACTAGCAACAGTGTGTCCTTGCTTTTTTTTCATTGATCTCCTCCGTAAACATGGTTGGTAGCTGCGTCTGTTCACCCACGCACTGTTGCGTCGTAAATAAACAAACAGTCTTTTTATTCAGCCTTTGTATAAGACACTTTGTAATGGTCTAACGTTTTATGAATTTCTCTTCTTTGATACAGCACCACGGCTTTCAAGCTTTAAAGCGTCTTCAATAGCTGAAATTGAGAAAGGGTACGTGCAACGCAAAGTAAGGCGTGCAAACTATATCAGTTACAGTTAACAACTATAATAAGGACGACATACACGCTGCACATCCGCCACTGTGTAGTGGAACCCGCATGTCGCGGGTTGGAATCCCGGCCGCGGCGGCTGCATTTTTGATGGAGGCGGCATTGCTTAAGGCATGTCTACTTACATTTAGATACATGTTGAAGAACATCATGTTGTTGTGCCGATACCTACAGCTACAAGAGAAAGCTCAATAAAACACAATCATTATGCGCAGGGGGTTGAAATTTCGGGAGCCCTTTACAATGGCGTCTCTCATAATGAAATAATGGCTTTGGGACGTCTAACCCAAACACTTATGAAATATACGCTACAACATTATTATGGATAGGCAGATAATAAACTGACAGAAAGGCACGGAGGTAAACTAGAATTGTAGAATTTGCTTTGCTATTCACCCTGCACCAAGGACAGGAGGAAGAATTATGAGAAGGAAAGCGAAAGGAAAAGTGGACGCGCGAAAAAATAATAATACAAGCGGGGATGCTAAGCCTAATATATGCGCTACTACCACGCAAAAAGTTCGATAAGACCTTGACTGATTTGCTGTGCGAAGACAGATCGTGTCGGCATTCGAGCATTGACTGTTCTGACAAGCATCTATATCGTCCACGCGTGCAAACGCAGCAACTATGGGCAGTGTGTGCGCGCTGTATATGGAAGTGACACAGAATGTGCTCGATCGTTTTATCTCTGCCGCAACGATCGCATGTGGTACTGTCTTTCATGCCGATTCGGAAGGAAATCAATTTGGTGAAAGCGACACCAAGTCGGCATAACACCGTCGTCTCAAGTCGAGAGAGTCCGGACGGAGACCGATGTCGACGAGACGGGTCCAGTTAACGGCATGCGCGACTGAACATTGTTATGGGTAAAAAAAAAGTATAGCCTATGTAGGTTTGTATGAAGCCTGCGTATTTGCTGTCGTGATACAAACGCGGCCCATGGCCAACTCTTGGCCAACCTTGACTAGCAATAGCTAATGCTTGATAACCGTTGGGCAACGTTGAATCGTGCTGGCTATTGTAACAATAGTTACCGTAGTTTATCGGGCCAAAATGTTTATACGGTCACGATGCACGCCTTAGTGGAGGGCACCTGAAATTCATACCTCCTGTGGCTCTTTGGCCTGCGTCTAAATCTGAGTACGTGTAGCTCCAGCGTTTCCACCTCAGTCGAAAATGCTGCCGGCGTGTCAAAGATTGTGCCCATGGCATTCGAGCCAGCAGCCAAGGTGCTGGCTAGCTGTTGGGTAATTTCGGATGCTTAGCTTTATGACACGCTAAGAACTCGCAGTACCCCTTATGCATTGACGTTTTGTAGGCGAAAGCCTTCCTCCTTTTCTTTTTTTTAATCATCCGAAACTTTCTGCGCCTGACGCGGTATTTAACAGGCTCAGTCATCGGCCCACCTTTGGACAAGTTACGATATTTCGCAATGATGTCAGCATATCTTTCACGTCATTCACATGCGAAGATATTGCACAGCTTCGGTGGTCTTCAAGGCTGCAATGCGGGCTGGTTGGTTTTGTTCAGTTGCATTCGTATTTGTAGTGCAAAGCGGGAATACATGTAGACACACAGAAGTAACACATAAACAGAACGTGCGCTAGACATCAACAGCATTTGTAGCGCAATACAGAAAGGCACGGAGACACACAGAAGTATATAACACATAAACAGGACGTGCGGTAGACATCAACTGTTGATGTTTAACGCCCGTCCTGTTTATGTGTATACTTCTGTGTGTCTCCGTGCCTTTCCGTTTCGCGCTACAAATACGAACGTCAGTGGTCGGCCCAACTTTAGCCAAGTGACTACATCACGCTACCACGTCATCGTATGACGTCATAATGACGTCGAAAATTTTCTGTTTGTGACGTCATTCGCGTGTCACGGTATTGCGCAGCCTCAGTGATCGGCCGACTATTGACCAAGTGACGATATCGTGCGATGACGCCATCATGTGACCCATGTCATGATGACGTCACAATTTTGTTTTATCTCTGACGTCACTGTAGATCTATACGATGACGTCACGGCGTGATGATGATCTGCATGCATCACTCGTGTTGACGCTATAAGAACACGGAACGCCCTCGACGCTAACGGTCAAATTTCGCGTTTTTATGAAGCATCAAAACTTTTCATCTCGATAACACATACCGTATATACGACTGTCATTCTTCCTCACTTTATAAAATGCTTCGGACATCAACACAGTTTCACTCCGAGAAATTCGCCGCAATCTCTCTTTAGTCGTTCCCAGAGTGCGCTGTCGTGGCAAATAGCACCGGTCAAGGCTTCCCGCTATATTACTCGCGGGTATTGATAGCGAATGAACATTTCTCCTTCACGATGTAAGGGGCACGCAAAACGACAGCTATGCTCGAGGACGACCAAAGCCTCTGCAGTGACGAGCCGTCTGGTTTCGCTTCGCCCCAAACGCATTTCACTCTTCCGCGTTTCATTTATTTCTTTATTTCATTCCTTCCCATGTGAGTCACGTGTAGCAGCCCTCTCGTTTCTTCGTATAAGGCGTGGGCACTCCTGCGCTAAGCGGGCGAGGCCCACAAGCCACGAGAGACCAAACAAAATGAATGAAAAGGCATTCTGTCTCGCCATTCTCCGCAAACACGGTGCGGACGTGGGCATACACCACGTTTGCACCCACGTAGCATAACTTTGTTCACTTAGGTAGTGGAGCAGAGTGTATGTAACGGTTGTGGAAGCTGTATTCAGTTTCCTTCGCTGTTCTGCAAAACATAGTCATGAATAAATAGAAAATAGGCAATTCAGTCTTGAAACTAGTTTGTATGACGACACTCTTGTCGTTCGCAATAGCGTTCAGGCAAATTTGTCGGCAGCAGTGAACAGTATACCAACGCTACCCGAATAGTGACCTGTCATTTCGACAGGATTAGGGAGCAGAAAGACAGTATTACACCGTGCGGGCCGTATACGTAGAAACATGGTAGCCACATATGAGACAAGTTTCAATCTTCCACAAAGTTTTTTCTGTCTTCATATCCTTCAGTATTATTCAGCATCACAATTACCTGTGAACACCATCTTACCATTGGCAAATGGAGAATAACGAGAATACATTACTTGAAGAGCATAGAAGAATCAGCTGCAATTTCACGTGTATGTCTTCCTCCACAACAATGTTATATAGCACTAGTCTGTTTTCTTTTTTGAAGTTAATCTGCTGGAGTACTTAAATTTTTTAAATGTACTAATTTTCAATTTACGTTAAATCAGTCGAACAACGTTTACGAGTGTTTCGCAAAATGCACAACCAGAAAATTCGTTACACGTTCTTGAGTGATTTCCTATTCGTCGATTTTTTTTTATCTTAAGGTGAATTGTTAGAGCTATTTAGCAAAGTAGTTTGCTGTTCGACAAATTATCCGAACTTGATACTCAATACTTTTTCGAACTTCTAAATTATGATTTTTTTTTCGAAATAGACGCCATTTTCATTGACAACACGTTTTCTCTAGTTATCGTCATATTCATTATTTCCGCACCGGCAGCATCCCTGAAATTTGTTGCAGTATTTACCGACAAGAACAAGCGATCTATTTCCGTACTATTCGTACCGGCTAATACCCGTTCAGCATAACTTTCTCCCTGTTTCTGTGCCCTGAACTTTGCCAACTAATCAAGGAGAGTGTTATCGAACACTAGTATATCGGATACTAATGTGCTACTTTATGTAGATGCTATCAATCGTCCCAGCGGAAAACGAAACAGCGACTGTATGAAATACTTTGCTCAGGCCTATAGTAGCGTGAATTTACATATCTCCGATATTTTTCAATCGGCAACAACCACAGCTCCTTTGCCTGTTCTCGGCATAATCCCTCAGAAAGAACATAAAAGTCACTTGAGTAGTACTCGAGCGGTTCCCCTTGTGTCAGGCTACTTCAGATGAATGATATAACATACAGTAATACACAACAGATACAGAACAAACAGAAAACGCACCGTGACACTATGCAAATTAAGGTGCACCGATGAAAGTACACCGTCTCTAAGCGAGTTCACTAGTGATTGCAAGCAATTCCCAGGTAGTGTTCTTTTAATGTCTCAAGAAACAGAACAACACAAGACACGTGGCAACACTAAGCAAATTACGCTACGTCAATAGGGCTATAGCGTCTCAAATAGAGTTCACTACAGTCGTTTTCAAGAACAAATGTGAGCTTCGCCTACTACCGCAACTTTCCTACTCCACAAAAAAAAAAGAAATGTGGCCTGTGTATGTATGTGCGTTTAGAAAAAGTGAGTAACGATTTAGAGTACTAGGTACTCTATACTATATGAGAGAGCATAAAGCCGTCCTGCACGTTTGTTGTTTAGAAAAAGTGGGTAACGATTTAGAGTAGTTGGCACTTTACCCTAGTTTACTATGTTACTCTATGACTCTACTATGAGAGAGCATAAAGCCGTCCCGCACGTGTAGAAACTGCAATTGCTTACTTTGCTTCCGGCAGGCAACATATACTTGGCAGGTCGCTGGTTTTTTTATACAGACATAGGTTGGTGCCACTGGTTTTTCGTCCTGTAAACGTTGACTTTCTGTGCCATTTCCGCAAAAATATTCTACATCACTTTCTGTCAAACGTAATAATGTAAGTATGGGTGACGAACATTTAATGACTAATGCTGAATTAGCAGCGGAAAAGTACTTATGGTTGCAACGGAAACCGCTTAGCACGTATACCACTCTCGCTTAGATGAATGGCAGGTGAGCCGCAGTTTCAGGGGCGGCGCTTGTATTCATTCCTACGGTGTACTTTAACCAAGGAGGATTTAAAAAAAATTGCTGGAGTGGAATTGACTGCCCAGGAGTGAAGCCGTTCCACTGGCAAGATGGCGGCTGTGGCGGCCATCTTACTAGGGGCATGATAAATTATCACCGTTCAGCGAATAAAAACGAAGCGTTTCCCTCGCACGCCCAACAAGCCTAATGTGGGAAATTTTTCTGGTCACATAGTGCTCCAAGTGCGTCTTACAGTTACTAGTTTTCCTTAGTGAGCCTCTAATTGGAAGCAAAGTTCTTTGAAGTTTCAGTCATCTATACTCGTTTCTGCGTGTAATTTCGTCGGGAACAACAATCTTTTGACATAGAAGTAACGTAGCATTTACATAACATATCAAAGCCGCTTGATCTTTAAGTGGGCACCATCAGAAAAGAGCATGTTTCCGCCATCTGGCAGTGGCAAAAGATGGCTTCACTTCTGCTGGCAAGGCATTGGTGGAGCTTCCACTCCGGCAATTTTTCTTTAATCCTCCTTGACTTCAACCGACCATAGTGCTTTAATGAAACGCACACTCAGCGCTCCCTCTGTAATCCTAGAATGTCTCTTAGATCGAGATACGAGCGTATTTAATGACTGCTGAGCTCCGTCATTAAGAGCTCCTCTTTCAAGATTAAAGTGGCCCGCAATAGCGGTGACTCAGCGTTGCACTTAAAATTGTGTAAGTGATCACTATAGCGTGCGAGCCCTTGTGAGGCGTGCCGGTATTTTAGCCGAGCCGGAAGCGGACTCATCTTTATTTTGAAGTCCATTTATGGAAGACCCCCCGTCGCGCGCTTAGCGCGTTTTTCTCCCACGCTAAAAGCAGCGTCCCGACGACTGGTGACGAAACGAAAGCGAAGCGACAAAGACTGGGCAAAGCGCCAGCCACCTGTTGAGAACAACAACGAAGAAGAGGCTGAATATGGGAAGCCCGCTTGTGCTTTGTGTCCGTAATATAGGCATGCGTACAGGTGAAGCGGAGGTGGCAGCCTTACCCCCCCCCCCCCACCCCCTTGTTGTTTAAGGAGGGTGCAATGTCTGCCCCGCGTCTTTGCTAAGCCAGACGTGTCCGTTTCGTCGTTCATTGCGCAGTGCTACACCTTGACGTCAAAAACATGCCTGGACCTCCTTCTTACTATAGGTCCAGGCATGTTTTTGACGGTGAAGGGTAGCGACACCATTTTTAGAAGATCAGTTTACTCTGCGTGGAATTCTCCCGCGTACAGAGATGACTCCAAGCAAGTGCGAAGCTCAGCGAATAGATGCATGGACGGATGGACTTTATTAGGTCCTTCGGAACGCGCTTCAGCACGTTGCTGGCCGCTTCCACGTCGGAACAGAAAGATCAAGTCTCTCTGCTGCGTCGCTGGCCCGTTGGACTGCCTATGCTGATAAGATAATTTATTTGTATATTCAAGTCAATTTTTCTCTAGGCGCACCTACCAACATCGGCACAAGCTTGACATCAGGCTACAATGGTCATTCTTGTTCTTGTTCGCCTGTCAGCTGTGGCATGCACCCACAGGGGGGGGGGGGGGGGGGGATGACCAAGAATAAGTAGTTCTATAATTTATTCTTATTTCAAGAAGTTCAAACTTCTTGAAATAAGGCTTGCGTGTGAGACGGAAAGAGAGACGGCCACGGTATGTAAAAAAAAAAAAAAAGCAGAGAGGCCGCCCTGAATAGACGTTCTAACTTGCTGCCCGCCGAAGTAGCGCTTCGCAGGTATCGGCTGTGTATATTTGTCTATTTGTTTGTTTCGTCTGTTTGTCGCTTGTCTCTACGAAGAAGCCTTTGGAAGAACAGGGCGAACACCGAAGCGTTATTTGTACACTTTGAGCGAGACCTAAAGCTCCTCGAAGCTTGTGACTTCACTCGAGGCAGTCGTCGACGGGAAGTACCGTCAGCAAACATTGCGTTTTGTACCTGAAAGGAGGCGAAGAGTGTCGTGCTGAGAGCACGTTTTTTTTTTTTTTTGTCGAATAACGCCAACAAACGCAGGAATAAGAACAACGACGACAGCAGCAACTCGAAGAATAGTGAGTATAATATCATTATTGTCGGGTTGCTACGCCCCGAAACCGCGATATCTTTGCAATGCATGCTGTAGCGAAGAGCTGGGAACATCTTGACTACCTTGTACTCTTTAACGTGCATTTATATCTAAGCAAGCGAGCCGCTAGCATTTCGCGCTCATCGAGATGCGGTCGCTGCAGTCAACATCGGATTCGGCGATTCTCGCGTCAGCAGCCAAACACCATAGCACTACACCAACACATCGGGTGAAGATGAAGAACTGAGTGCTATAGAATTCACGATGTGGCAGCACCATATAGATTGGCGAAAATTGTGGAGCTCACTGGGATTCACTCATGAAATATACTCGGCACTTAAGGCTCGCTCGGACTCAGACTCACCAAATAATATCGCTTGCCCGGACTCACTCAGACTTGGACTGCCCATGCTGATAAGATATTTTATTTTGATAGTAAAGCCAATTTTCTCTAGGCGCACCTACTAACATCGGCACAAGCTTGACATCAGGCTACAATGGTCATTCTTGTTCTTGTTCGCCTGTCAGCTGTGGCATGCACCCACAGGGGGGGGGGGGGGGGAAATGACCAAGAATCAAGTAGTTCTATAATTTATTACGAAGTTCAAGAATAAGGGAGGGTATATATTAGAAAGATTTTCTAGGCTCGTGCAAGCTTTGCCTTTCATTCGACACACACAAAAAAAAAGAGATGGCTGACATTTTTTTTTTGTATGTCAGTACCTGTTAACGACAACCGAAGACTTTTTAATAGGCGACCAAAGAGCAATGACTTTACCGCCTTTACCTAGTAAATTCGGGAACCCACAGACAGGTCCTCGTGAGCAGCACGCCATTGCCTCGTCTTTATTTTTGCACCTGTTGTGAAGCGTCTTTTCTATCGGACTCGTGCATCCGGGGAAATTGAGAGTTCGTGGGAAAGTTAGTGTTGGACTTGTTCCTGTTTTAACGCGTTAAAGTTTAAAGAGCTAGTTTCGCTGAAATTCCGGTGTCGACGGCGGCGTAGTCGTCGTTGGTTGTGAGCGAAAAATCATCATCTTGTGCGTGACCTAGAAATCGAGAGCGATGCAAATGAAATCATTACTAACGCGATTATGTGTTACTTCAGCACTAAACTACGAACGCGCTATTAGTGAGCGTAATCTCTAAAGTAATTTTATTTGCTGGAAAAATTTAAATAAGCCCAATAAACGCGTCAAGCGGCTGGAAGATTCTGCGAGCGACTGAGCGAAAAAAAAAAAAAGAGCCCAAATTTACCTATTTGCAGCGGCACTGCCGACTCGGCCACCAGGTTACAGTGCAAATGCGAATCAATTGACAACGCGAAGCGCACGGACACATTGCACTGCGCATAAGTAGCAAATCATTGATAACCAATTTTTCGCATATATTATTTGTATGTTTCAACATCCTCTTCACTCGTACTCTGATTTTTCTATGTTGGCTGTCTATGTCATGCGAGATATCAGTTAATGCCATATCTGCCATCTCGTGCTCCCATCCGTCAACTTCTTGCATGTATAGTGCAGATACGGAACGAACAGCCCTGAAAGGCGTTGGCACCAGGCGCGAATCTCGGGGGAACACAAATTGTTCGTAGACTAGGACGCTCTTCTTCGCACATTCGTGCTACTAAACAGGTCGATGACAACTCCTTTTCTGCATAAAGAACGGATCTTTTTTCTCGTTTGCGGCGTCATGCTCGTATTTGCGAAGTTGTGCGAATTTTTCTTCAGCCACCAATTCGCTTAGCAGATTTATACTGAAATGTTGGCGGCCTCTACAAACGGGACACAGAAAGAGGACAGAGGCAAGAGCAGACTGGAACTTGGATTTATTCACAGAAGATGATATATATATGATATATATATATATATATATATATATATATATATATATATATATATATATATATATAATATATATATATATATAATATATATATAGTATATATATATATATACCATAAAAGCACGAAGGAAAAGGGAAACAGAATCAATATTTCAGTATGAATTTATACTAACTAGCCCGGTTTGCAACCCTTCCACATAGCAGATGCGCTAATCAAAGGGACGCTTGAGATTATGATCTAGTTAAGCGGCGTTAGTAAATTACACGCCTGGGGTATCTAAACACCCGTTCTTAATACACACAAACACCTTGTGCTAGCGCAGCTCCGATCACGTTGCTCCATTCCGATTACAATGTCACGCATGAGATCCCAATCTGTGGGCCCGTGTTCGGTTTGGGCTGAAGTACAAAGAAACAAAGAATTCTCGTGTACTTAGGGTTAATTGCCATGGACGTTGATTTGTATGCGCGTTAATTAAAACCTCAGGTTGTAAACAGGAATCGGGAGCGTCCAGCTGGAGCGTGCCTGGTAACCGCATGCTATAGTTATGGTACGTCAAACTCTGTAATTCCGTTCTTGTTTTAACAGTGGGGCTGAAATCGGTTGCGTTATAGTTATTGTCAAGGTACATAGGTGATCCGATGGTAAGCAATAATCTTCTTACCACCTACCCCACACACCCACTTAGCCTATCACCAACGCTTTCTGCCACTCACAGTCATAGGTCAGCAAAACTTGTGGCGTTCACTCAGACTAGAATTAGCTTCCTGGATAGTGGTGCCATTGCTCTTCAACACCAATGTGTCATGTTTTAGGTGCTCTTCTTGATGCCTTTTGACATAGTATTTTCGGAAACGACTTCTGAATGCTTCCAAATCAGTAAGGTAAATTTTCTTGGAAGAGGTGATAACAATAAGATATGATTTGTGGGGTTTAACGTCCCAGATAGCATAAAATATATTAAACAACAAGTCTCCTGGAAGAGTTGATAGGGGGAGGTCAAGACACTTCCTACGTAATTCATGCCTCTAAATAATAATAATGAAACGGTGTATGAACGACACTGTTTTAGAATACCTGTGACTGAGTAGACGGGAGTATAAACGCGAACCCAAGTAAGGCTGATGGCAATGCTGAAGATGAGTAGATAGGACCTCAGGTCGGGAATGCGTAATAAATTCGAACTCACTCATACTCACTCAAGAAATATATTAGGCGCCAAGCTCCTTAAGGCGTCGGTCTGTCCATCTTCCGTTGTCGTACGTAGCCACCAGAGGCACATACCCGTCTAAAGCGGGTATGTGCCACAGGGGATGCGAGATGGGAGATGGTAGTACTTGGAGTGTTCACTAGATGGACGCACGGACGGACGGACAGACAGACACACTAGAATCCGGACGGACAGATGGGCGGACGCGCGGACGTATGGACGGATGGACGCACGGACAGATGGACGGACGCACGGATGGTCGCGTGGACGGACGGAAGCAAAAACGAACGGACGGGCGGAAGCATGAACGGGCTGATGGACGCTTCGCCCCACTCATCATCATTCGCTCTGTGGATATGCTGTGATTTTTTTTTGTCCTTTGGACTCACTTGGACCCAAACTCACCAACATTTTCCAGAGCCGTAATCACTCCTCCTCACACTCACGAAAAGTTTCTTCAACCGGAGTCACTCGGACTCAGACTGTCGAAAATATTACCCACTCGGAGTCGCTCATACTCACGGCTCGATCTGAGCCTGAGCGATTCGACCCAGGAGTGAGTTCGCCGACCTGTGCTCACAGCATCTAGTTTTTTGAAGCAAGATGCTAGGGTAGTGGATTCGAAAGGTGCGATGATTTGCTTGAACGATTCTATTTATCATCCATTATAAACGAGCTGATATTTCGAGTGCATCTGCACGTGTCACCAGTTCATTGCTTGAAAAAAAAAAAACGCACGAGGTGCTTCTGTTCGCGTGTGTACTTTTCTACGGCCCTGTCACCTTTTTCGTCCTTCAGCCCTGCTATATGCGTTCACGAAGTGCTCATTCATTTCTCAGCACTCACGCTTGCAATGTCTGACGAAACCACCAAGTTCAAACTTCTTGAAGTAAGGCTTGTGTGTGAGACGGAAAGAGAGACGGCCACGGTACTGTAAAAAAAAAAAAAAAGCAGAGAGGCCGCGCTGAATAGACGTTCTATCTTGCTACCCACCGAAGTAAACGCTTCGCAGGTATCGGCTGTGTATATTTGTCTATTTGTTTGTTTCTTCTGTTTGTCGTTTGTCTCTACGAAGAAGCCTTCAGAAGAACAGGGCGAAAACCGAAGCGTTATTTGTACACTTTGAGCGAGACCTAAAGCTCCTCGAAGCTTGTGACTTCACTCGAGGCAGTCGTCGACGGGAAGTACCGTCAGCAAACATTGCGTTTCGTACCAGAAAGGAGGCGAAAAGTGTCGTGCTAAGAGCACGTTTTTTTGTCGAGTAACCCCAACAAACGCAGGAACAAGAACAACGACGACAGCAGCAACTCGAAGAATAGTGAGTATAATATAATTATTGTCGGGTTTCTACGCCCCGAAACCACGATATCTTTGCAATGCATGCTGTAGCGAAAAGCTGGGAACATTTTGACTACCTCGTACTCTTTAACGTGCGTTTATATCTAAGCAAGCGAGCCGCTAGCATTTCGCGCTCATCGAAATGCGGTCGCCGCAGTCAACATCGGATTCGGCGACCCTAGCGTCAGCAGCCAAGCACCATAGCACTACACCAACACGTCGGGGGAAGACGAAGAACTGAGTGCTATAGAAATCACGATGTTGCAGCACCATATAGATGGGCAAAAATTGTGGAGCTCACTCGGATGCACTCATGAAATATACTCGGCGCTTAAGGCTCGCTCGGACTCAGACTCACCAAATAATATCGCTTGCCCGGACTCACTCAGACTTGGACTCACGGCCCCATCTGACGCTGAGTGAGTTCGTCGACCTGTGCTCGCATCTGACGTTACTTGCCTTCCTGTGTTTCCGCATATAAATTTTAAAGAAAGAAAGAACCCGAAGAGGAACAGCAATGACGGCAAGAAAGAAAGAAAGAAAGGAGAAGAAGAAAGAAGGAAAGAAGAAGAAAGAAGGAGGAAGGAAAGAAAAAAGAAAGAAGGAAGGAAATAATAAGAGAACGAAAGAAAGAAAGAAAGAAAGAAAGAAAGAAAAGAAAGAAAGAAAGAAAGAAAGAAAGAAAGAAAGAAAGAAAGAAAGAAAGAAAGAAAGAAAGAAAGAAAGAAAGGAGCAATGCAGAGAAGCGTACTTGGGATGACTGAATGCCGAGGCAAATTGAGAGTGCGAGTGCGTCGGCCCGTGTAGTGCATCTGCTGGCTAGACGACGCACTATGTACGCGCAGGAACGCCCGTTCCCGACACGCTCACATGCACGCGAGGAACGAGCTGTATACCTAACCATGTCCGCGTGCGGGGGCGAAAGTTTACCCGGTGACCCCCAGCATACGCTTGCGCCGTGACCCCCGCCCGCCGTGCCTTCTTCGTTCATCTCGAGCGCGCCGAGAAACGCGGAACCGGGCCCTCGCCCACGTTGTAATCAACGAGCACCCCCGCCTGCGCTTTCGCCGACGCTGCATCCTGTTTATTTATTTCTTTTTTTTTTGTTCAATAGAGGCGAAATGGTGAGAGGCCCGTGCTCTGCGCAGTTTCACTGCGCTTTAAGAAAACAGACACCCATATTTCTTATCAGTATACTGGAAATGTGCATCGTTTATATGCGTTTGATATACAAATTGATTGATTGATTGATTGACTGATTGATTGATTGATTGATTGATTGATTGATTGATTGATTGATTGATTGATTGATTGATTGATATGTGGGGTTTAACGTCCCAAAACCACCATATGATTGTGAGAGACGCCGTAGTGGAGGGCTCCGGAAATTTTGACCACCTGGGGTTCTTTAACGTGCACCCAAATCTGAGTACACGGGCCTACAACATTTCCGCCTCCATCGGAAATGCAGCCGCCGCAAACGTTTGATATACCAAACGAGAACGTCTGGACTTACCGTTGTAGGATTGTATCTACGCATATATATTATTCATTAACTTCGTGTTTCGTAACGACCAAGTGGAAAGGGGTTGCCGTCACCATCTAATGGTAACTCCTTTAGTTATTTTTTATCCATAAAAACACATACAAGAACACATACATCACAAGATGACGTCATCGCATGGCATCATCGCTTGGTGGGCTGATCTCGGAGGCAATGCAACACGAAGGAAAAAAAGAAAGGAGGAATCATTACATCATGCAGCCAGCCTTGGCAAGCCAATCCGACTTGAAACCAGCCTCGTCGACGCGACACGTGACCTTTTGCGGTGAGATCGCGCAAGCAACGAGACTTCCCGAGACGGGGGGGGTGGCTCCCGGTAGCTTTTAATCGAAACACGCTTGTTCCAAGGAAGTTGTTCGGCGCAGACCGGCCGGCTCACGCGGGAGGTTCAAGAACGGAACGTCACCGAGAGTACTGAAACCTAGCGCACGCTCTGACGTTTCGATCACGTGTTGGGTCCGACACGGTGGGCTTCACTTGGCTTCGCTCGCGTGACGTAATCCTCCCTCCTCTCTTTTTCTTGCTCCACGCAATGCGAGACTACGTGAAGTGCAGAAAGCTTGCAATATGTCTCCAAACCTGGAAGTAGGAGGAGGAGGAGAGGTTGAGGAAAGAAAAATACGCAAAGTCTGCAGCCCTGTGTACTCCGTTGTGCAACGGAGTACACAGGGCTGCAGTTGCTACGCTGTGGAATTCACGCATCAAGTTCGGCCGGCAAAATGTGTGCCGCAACGCGTTTCGCGCTTGGATTTTGTCGTCGTAAACGTGGCCTCGCGGATGGGCTCCAGATGCGTGCTGACAGAACTGATCACGGAGGCCATAATACAGAAAAAAAAAAACACTGACGCTCAGTGACCCTGAACAGCCTATTGACAACCAAACAAATAATGTTTCTTTTTTTATTTCTCAGGCATAAATGATCGAAACATTTTGGTCGGTATAAAAACGAGAACCAAAAAAATTTTGTAGAGTGAAATCATACAACTATTTTTTTTTATTTCGGGCAAACGCATGTTTTGCAAGAAGACTCGCTATAGCTTTCATAGCGTTGCACCGGATGTTTGAAACGGGGCATAATTGGGAGCACGACTCGGCGCATGGGAGTGCGCAACCACGTCAGGGGCACAAAACTTGCGGAGGAGGGCGGAGGAGGATGATCGACTCTGTAGTCTCTGAGTGTTGTTTTGGAATGTACCGCCATTCTTTTAATCGAGCCGCCACGCCGCGCCTCTCCTCTCCCGCCACTCGCCTCTCGAGCCACCACTCGAGTAAGGTCACGAACACCGCTCGTGTTATCAGCGGGGCCTAGCATTCTTCATGGGAAAGTGGTGTGAGCTGGTTTGTAGGGCCGGCCCCTGTACGGTGGCCATTCGGAAGAGGATATAGATAATGTCTGGACACTTGGTATGGCAGACACTCCTACATGCGACTACTGCGGAGCTGAAGAGACCATCGAACACGTCCTGTGCAGTTGCGCTTGCTACGACACCCAGCGATGCCAGCTTCGGATGGTTTTGAATCAACTTGACCCCGGACCATTTTGTGTGCGGAAGATACTAGGACCTTGGGCATCTGCCTCAGTTGCGCAGAAAGCGACTAAAGCACTGCTACTTTACCTAAAGTCAACAAACCTGAGCAACCGCCTGTAGACTGTGCGTGCTCCCCGAGTGTGCTCGTGATTGTGTGTACCTTCTAATCTCTCTGCAACCTCTTTTCTCTCCTTCATCTCTTCCCCGGTGCAGGGTAGCAAACCGGATGTGCGTCTGGTTAACCTCCCCACCTTTCCTCGCATCTTTATCTCTCTCTCTTGGAAGGGAGTGGCTAACCTCCCTGTCCTTCCTCTTTCAATCCTCCTCCTCCTCCTCGGAAGGGAGGGT
Organism: Rhipicephalus microplus; assembly: GCF_013339725.1. Taxonomy (NCBI): domain Eukaryota; kingdom Metazoa; phylum Arthropoda; class Arachnida; order Ixodida; family Ixodidae; genus Rhipicephalus; species Rhipicephalus microplus. The sequence continues at coordinate 89,063,411 of NC_051175.1, read as the reverse complement.
TGTACACTTTGGGGAGGATGTGGAGGAAAGTGTCGCTACTTCCTCTATATTAATGGACTTTAATCGATTCAGAAGGGAAAGGAGGATCTCAAGCGAATACAAGAGGGACCCGGACCCTGCGAGTTTTGTCATTCTAGTTTGTTTTCCGCTTGTTATCGGCCGCTCGCGCAGTGGTGACGCACGCGAGAAACCATCCGACTTGCGGGACGTCCCGCACGCGTTGTGCCAAGAGCGCGGCGTTTCCTTTCCCCCACTCTCGCCGTGCATCGAGGAGGAGAAAGATGAGCGAGGTCGTCGGTGCACATTCTTGTCGCGACGTTCATCGTTGCGTAGTGGGCTGGTTTTTGCCCGCGCTCTGCAAGTCGGGTCAGACCGATTCGGTCGCGGGACGACGAACGAGCGACGAGGCACTTGCGGTGCTGCACAGAGGGAAAGGGAAAGCTTCGGAGGTCGCGAAGTCGCGCGTGATGCGCCGCAGTATCTTTGATTTGCATTTGCTCATTTGCATTTCTCTATTTTTTTTATTTGGTACGCTTCTTCACGAGCGTGATGGTTTTCGAGTTGTAGTCGTGCCATCTGCATTCTCCAATATCCTTTTGATTTTTTTCGCGTGCATCGTGCCATCGCGTCCTCGCATACGTCATCATCACCTTCACCCGCGCTTTATCCAATCGGCTTGTCATGTTCTCTTTCATAACCACTGTCACTGTGTGGTTGTTCGCCTTATTAGGGTCATCTCCGATTCATATGCCTTAATGTATTACTGTTTTCCGCGTATTCTGTCTCTCTGTCTATAGACTTGAGTTGTGCGTGTGCTTGCGTGCGTGCGTGGGAGAGCGGAGGAGAACAGACCTATAGAGGTCGTTCTCGAAGTTAACTTGGACGCCTCCCTTACTGCATGTGCCTTACGGTCCCTCATTTGCTGGTTCGAACTCAGAGGCCACTAGTTACTAAAGAAAGACATCACCAAGTGTCGTCATAACACACGCTATGGAACAAAAGCTGACAAAGAGTGCAATTGTGACGTTGATGAAATATTGAAATAAAGTGAAGTAGCTTTTTTTTAATTTATTTCACTAGTTCTCTCATTAAAGGCAACAGTACGGCTTTCAGCACGTAACTTTCTGTCAAGGTAGTTAACAATAACTACTTCGGTTTTACGTGCCCATATAGCCGCTTATGAGCCACGCCTTTTTAGAGAGCTTCGGAAATTTCGACCACCTGGTGTTCTCTGGTGTACATCTAACTGCAAGTACACGCACCTCTAGCATTGCCGCCTATACATTGAAAATGCGACCACCGCAGGCGATTTTGAACCCGCGTGTCAGCAGCTGAGCACCATAACGACTGCACCCCCTTAATGGATGTTCACCGTGGTCGCCGATTCCTTACATACGCGAGAGAAAGCTTTGCAGCCATACGCCATCTGTTGCACGGATTGATTGTTACGCGGGTTTTAACGTCCCAAAACCACCATGTGATTATGAGAGACTCGGTAGTGGTGGGCTCCGGAAATGTGTACCTCCTGGGGTTCTCTAACGTTCGCCCAAAATGTGAGCACAAAGGCCTACAGCATTCTCGCCTTCGTCGAAATGCAGCCACCGCAGCCGGGATTTTATCCCGCGACATGCGGGTCAGCAGCCGAGTACCTTAGCCACAGACCACCGCGGCGGGGCCATCTGTTGCATGGTTGTGCCACTACAATGTAATTCATTGCTTTCGCGGTGTGGCAGCTTGGGCTAGTTGGTATGGCATAACGATAGTTATAGCGCGAGAACAAAACGATGACACAGAGACAAGAAGAAAACTACTACACAGAGACAAGTGGCCAGCCCGCTGAGTTTCTTGAGGCGCGCAGGGCGAAATATGGCGTTATAACTCGTTAATTGCATTTGCACACTTCAGTAAGGGTATATTGATATGAACGCACACCGCGTTGTTCTGACTGCAGGTAACGCTTCTTACGTGCGTGCTCTCACATTCAGACACCGCACAAATGGGACGCGGAAATATTGAGGGAGAAAGAGAAGAAGGCTAACAACACTCGCGAACAACAATTCTGTGAATTATGCGCGCCATCTTATTAGCCGTAGAGTTCGCATGCAGCAATCTAGTAACGTTGGCATGCAGGTCGTTAGTGAATCACTGCGCAGCTGGCGCCTGTATGCAGCGCCACACCGGAGTACGTTGAAAGCTCGTTTACATCCGGCTGTAATTAACCTCCCTCGAATGTAAACGCGCTCTTCCGCTTCTGAGGCCGCACTCGGTTCGCAGCATTCGCAGGTGTGAGCTCAGTTGGGTCCCCGTGGAAGTAAGCACCAGATAGCTAAACGTGCTGCAGAAGTTCTGGCACAAACATTGTCACACTAATGTCCCGCCATATGCCTCGCACTTACAACGTTTGTATCTCCAACTTTCGTTGGAACATTGACAGAAGCGCAAGAGAAGACGAAAGTGGGCGGGTGAGCGAATAAATGCTAGTGTTGTGACATGTTGCTTAGGGGATCAACAATAGCAAGAAAACATGTAGTACGTAGGTACGGACGCACAGCACAAACGGTTCAAAGCGCGACATGATTTCTTGGTATAACGGCTGCTGTGAGCAACAGCTCGTGATAATCACGTCAAGGTCGCTGCAAATCTCGGCCATTGGAGGTAGCGTTGGCTCTTGGTAGGTTTGAGTCACAGTTACTGCGCCGATATCGTACGAACTGTAGACGCTGGGAACGGAGTATACGAGCAATAATTGGAACTAAATATTCGTGTTTCAATCCGTGAGTAACGTATGTACGTACGTACATACATACATACATACATACATACATACATACATACATACATACACACATACACGCATACACACACGCATACACACATGCATACACACATGCATACACACATACATACACGCATACATACATACATACATACATACATACATACATACATACATACATACATACATACATACATACATACATACATACATACATACATACATACATACACGCATACACACATGCATACACGCATACATACATACATACATACATACATACACACATACACGCATACACACATGCATACACACATACATATGTACACGCATACATACATACATACATACATACATACATACACACATACACGCATACACACATACACACATGCATACACACATACATACACGCATACATACATACATACACACATACATACATACATACATACATACATACACGCATACACACATGCATACACACATGCATACACACATACATACACGCATACATACATACATACATACATACATACATACATACATACATACACGCATACACACATGCATACACACATACATACACGCATACATACATACATACATACATACATACATACATACATACATACACACATACACACATGCATACACACATGCATACACGCATACACGCATACATACATACATACATACATACATACATACATACATACATACATACACACATGCATACACACATACATACACGCATACATACACACACACATACAATACATACATACATACATACATACATACATACATACATACATACATACACACATACACGCATACACACATACACACATGCATACACACATGCATACACACATACATACACGCATACATACATACATACATACATACATACATACATACATACATACATACATACATACATACATACATACCGCGGTGGTCTATTGGCAAAGGTACTCGGCTGCTGACCCGCAGGTCACGGGATCGAATCCTGCCTGCGGCGGCTGCATTTTTGATGGAGGGGAAAATGTAGTAGGCCCCATGTGCTCAGATTTGGGCGCACGTTAAAGACCACCAGGTGGTCAAACTTTCCGGAGCCCTCCACTACGACTTCTCTCGTAATCATATGGTGGTTTTGGGACGTTAAACCCCACATATCAATCAATTACATACATACATACACACGTACCAGGACTGTTGGCGAAGTTCGCAATTACTTTCTTACGATTACTTTATTACCTTTTATTTTCTTTTTTACTTCTGTTCTAGCCCCCACTCTTTATTTCCCTCCACACCTTTCTGTCCGTTACCCAGGGCAGGGTAGGAAACTAGATATTTTTTCTTTGCTGGTTAACCTGCCTGTCTTTCACCTAACCTACCCCCTATCTCTCTTCTTCTCTAATCTTAAGCTGGTTGATGCAAACGTCCGCCTGAAAGGCGTACTAGCAGCAGTGTTCGAAACTATACACTGTTGCGATCCCGGGGTGCTGTGGTAGCGTGGTGTAGCTTCGGGTTGAGGAAACGACCGCTTACAAGATGGGGATACGAAAAACAAACAAGGTTTATGGCACTATTTACAAATATTTACAGCATGAGGTTAAGAGTTCACAAACCACGAGTGTGGTGGTTAAACCTTTAGTTGGTTCAGAGCGACGTCCTGCACTCTGCGGCGCCGTTATCAGCCCTGTCGGGCTCCTCCTTCTTCAGTGGAACACCAATCACACACACACACAACAGGTGAGGGGTACGAGCATGCACGACGCACGTGAACATCCAATTTCGAGTCAAGATCACTGCACTTAAAGGTGGCGCCAGAGAGTCTCTTGCTCGTCGTGTATGTCGCTGGTCGAGGGGTTCCAAGCTTCGGACAGCAGACATCAAACGGTCCGCCAATCTGTCTGCTCAATTAGCAGGGCACTTTGTGGCGGCGGTCGCCGTTTCTTCAAAGGAATACGCTGTCTTTGTTGTCCCCTCTGGCACGGCTTACAGCTTCGTGGCGACGTGACGTCTCATCCGCCGGCTAGCAGGGACAATGCCTGGCGGGCCTAGGCATTCGGCGAGTCGGCTACTTGTTTGAAGATTAAAAGAGCGCCGCTCCCTCGTCATTTCTGGACGCTGGTTCCGAGAAAACCTGGGTTCCAGGCGTGGGAACGCTGCCCGGCCACGCTTCTCAGCGACAGCATGGCGCCTACTGATGCCGGTCATAACAGCTTCCCCCTCGCCAGATGAGTCGCGGAGGGCAGCAGTCAACACTGCTGCTCGCAGGGACGACGAAAAGGTCAGTAGTTGAATGCCAGGAACTGGCCTTCGCTTGTGGCATGGTCCGGGTGATTGCCGAATCTTCGACAGCATCTCTGATACTCGACCACCTGTACAAGCAAGCACTCGGCCCCCTTCGATCAAACCAAGCCAAAAGAGGGATGGAAACCAATTTTCATTTCCTAACTTTAACAAAAGCTCACACTCAAAACTCTCAGGACTCACTTGTGCTGAGAAATCAAACGTGCTACCTTAAAAATTTACATTAGATGCACGAAAAAAACTAAAATATCAATTTTGATACATCAAGAGCATACCTAGATAGATTAGAAAGAGCGACGGAGCACGCCAGCGTTTCCATTCAATTTGCCCTTTTCCTAATGCCAAAATGATATTTTCGAAGAATCAAGCTCCGCCTCACAAGGCGACTGTTCTTCGATGTCATGGTTTGCAGCCAAGGGGACAATGACCTGTATCTACTTTAAATTTAGCCCTCCCCTGAGATAACACTGCCACTGATGAATGCTCTACACAATGCAGGCGCACTCCTTTCCTGAAGCGCAGTACGTTATCTCACGAGAGCCCAAATTCTGGCGCAAGCAATGCGCAGCTTTGCCTGATACCATTGTCGTCCTGAATTAATACGGCTGTCTCCTTCTTTTCGTCGCTGACTGCTTTCATCGGTTCTGTCCCGCTGAGAGCACCGGTTCGGTTCCGGACTCAGCGAGCGCTGAGATTGTCCTAATGTCCGTTTTTGTTTACGTGTACCAATAATTGTCTACTACTGATACAGTAAGCTATCTAGCTTTCCTGAAAGCTTAACCTAAGCCTTGACCTAACGGGCTACCTCAATGATTAGGGAAAGCTTAAATGATCCGCTCATATGATCAATGATCAATTGTCTTCAAAGAAGACCAACAAAACAGAGACAAACACTTCTTTCTAGAATGTTCGCCCGGTTGAAGCAAACTGCCTTTGCTAATGCCTCTGAGTAAATCTCACTGGGCTCTCCTGAGCCTTCAATTACTCTCATTTCTAAGCACTACAAAATACACGGCGCTATCAACCAAACGCTTATTCCTTCGCAGTTTGTCTAACGACTTATTCTTACGTTACGTTGTAACGCACAGTGAACAACACAAAAGTAATCCTAGGTGCGATACTCATCAAATGCACCTCACAATAATGCACAAGTTTTATGCTAAAATCGTGCCCCACTGACATTCAATTCTTAATGCGTGCAACGACAACTCCACTGTGTCGCGCCAAACTTAATCAACTTATGAAATCACTTGGTCCATGTTAACTTCTTCCTCGAATGCTCGTTCACGCCACATCCCAATGGCAGTGAAGGCATACAATATTACACTAAACCTTTTAAAAAAAACGAGAAAAATAACATATTTTCTCGGTTTTTACCTTATGGAAATTTTCGCACTTGTGATTAAACTGACTTCAATTTTCAGCCTTTAGTTCGGCGGTTTTCTTTTTGAAAAATTTACTCCGCATCAAACTTACCAAATTTAAAGTGGCTCAAATCTGCATCTTCAATGCAATATGAGTAGACACAATTAACACGCACGCACCAAAATTACTCAAACTGACCGCCCCCTTTTCTCAATTAGATTCGCTTGAATCGCACACGATGGGGCCGCGGTCCCGGCGGATTTCGAGCACGCCGGAGGCTACAAAACGTGCAACCGCTAGGCTGTGTCCTGCCGTCACGCCTCATTCTGCACTTCAGCCGGCTTTCTTCGGTAATGTGAAAGGGGTACCAGAAGCAGGGGGGAAGCCTTTGCCATTTTTCTTTTGTGTTCTCGCCTATGCGGTATTTAGCCACTCTGCCCTTTCGACTCTGACCCTTCGGCAAAAGCCGCTTTCCCGAAGTTGTCAAACAGAACCGCGTGCTTCGTTTGGGTGGCGTACCTCGTTTCCTCCCTCTGCACCTGGCTCGCCGCTTGTGCTTACCGGAACGCCACCATTGACGTTTCCTTAAACGGATTGGTGGCCTACCCTTTCTTTGTTGGGACGAAGTGGGACCTGGCTTAGGCCTACGCAGTGCAGTGCGCTTCCGCTTCTTTCTTTTTCGGCGATGTTTTCTTGCCTCCTTTCTCTCGATGCCATCATCATGTCGCGTCGGGAACTGAGGGGTCGGGAAGCTCGTTGGAGCTTGTGCTACATTTTCCCCGACGCTCAAACATTTTGTACTCGGTGTCACGACGGACTGCCGGGCCAAATTATCTTTGTTAATGCTGATGAAACCATTAACTGGGCCCTCTGCGGTGGCATCGCTGCACTCCTGAAGCATCGCGCTTTTGCTCTGATTAGCCACTGCACTACCCATGCCTACATTTGACGATGTCGAAACACGCCCTTGAGGCATGAAGAAGGTTTCCAGCCTCTTACTGGGCCCATTAGGGCTGCTGGCACCCTCTTCATCCATGCAAGGAGCGTCCCCCGACATCGTCCCCACCTCCAAACCGGCCAAGGCCTCGTTCTCTGCATGCTCTACATTGATGCATTCAAGAATATGCGGGCCACTTTCTGGCGCGATCTCTGTTTCTAGCGGTTCATGACGCGCCTCAATTTCCGGTGCTTTGCGACGCGCCTCGCTTTCAGACTCCGGTGCGAGTCTTTCCTTCTTTTTGCTAACCGAAGTTCCGAATCTTCTGATTAGCTCTGATTTAACAACTTCGTAGTTGTTCGCGTGCTGCTCACTGAGACGCGCAACAACATCCGCTGCCTCGCAGGGCAGAACCGTGCGTAGCTTCTGAGACCAGGTGTCTCGCTCACACTTAAGTTGACTACACTTTCGTTCAAAGAGTCTGAGATACAGGCCCATATCCCATGATACCTCATATGGCTGCATGTACCTAGACATCTCGAACTCTGCCTCCTTTTCGAGAAGTACTCCTAGCTGGCGTCCCAACCTCATACTCAACTCATAGTCTTGTTTGAAAAACTCTAGCTTGAGGTGTAGTTTTTCGTCTTCACTCTTTCCTTCCATCTGAGCTGCTCTTAGTTTTCTTTCGATGATGAGGTCCCATTCTTCACTTAGTTCCTCATCATCAGCCCCCAAATCATTAATCGCTTGAATGATTATGGGTTTTCGTGCCAAACCCTTTGTATCGATCCCCACCAGTCTGATAAAGGCATCGGTCGGATTCGAAGCTACAAGTGACAACAACAGTCGGCCCAGGAGAAGCAGCTGGCTCGAGACATGGATCACGTATTGGTGAGTGCTTGGCTTTTCCTTTGAGTGAACCAGGTTCTAAAAGAGGGTTAAATTTTAGAACTGGTAGTTAACTTTGCCGAAAGACTCAGTTTCGCCGTTTCGGAAAGTTTTTTTGGAAGTAGCGAGCACTCAGTACGATCATGGACTTACGGGAGCTGCAGAAGTCAGACTTGTTGCTGTTGTGTGAGGATTGAGGCTCGGGGTGCTGATTCGTATCCCACCGCTGCCAACCAGTTGTTGCGGCTCGGGGTGCTGATTCGTATCCCACCTCTGCCAACCAGTTGTTGGGGATCCCACCGCTGCCAACCAGTTGTTGCGATCCCGGGGTGCTGTGGTAGCGTGGTGTAGCTTCGGGTTGAGGAAACGACCGCTTACAAGATGGGGATACGAAAAACAAACAAGGTTTATGGCACTATTTACAAATATTTACAGCATGAGGTTAAGAGTTCACAAACCACGAGTGTGGTGGTTAACGCTTTAGTTGGTTCAGAGCGACGTCCTGCACTCTGCGGCGCCGTTATCAGCCCTGTCGGGCTCCTCCTTCTTCAGTGGAACACCAATCACACACACACACAACAGGTGAGGGGTACGAGCATGCACGACGCACGTGAACATCCAATTTCGAGTCAAGATCACTGCACTTAAAGGTGGCGCCAGAGAGTCTCTTGCTCGTCGTGTATGTCGCTGGTCGAGGGGTTCCAAGCTTCGGACAGCAGACATCAAACGGTCCGCCAATCTGTCTGCTCAATTAGCAGGGCACTTTGTGGCGGCGGTCGCCGTTTCTTCAAAGGAATACGCTGTCTTTGTTGTCCCCTCTGGCACGGCTTACAGCTTCGTGGCGACGTGACGTCTCATCCGCCGGCTAGCAGGGACAATGCCTGGCGGGCCTAGGCATTCGGCGAGTCGGCTACTTGTTTGAAGATTAAAAGAGCGCCGCTCCCTCGTCATTTCTGGACGCTGGTTCCGAGAAAACCTGGGTTCCAGGCGTGGGAACGCTGCCCGGCCACGCTTCTCAGCGACAGCATGGCGCCTACTGATGCCGGTCATAACAACACACAGTAGCGCATAAGGTACGTGCTACATGGACGGCGGCTTTCAGCATCCCTGAGTTTTTTTTTTTTTTTCCTGTTTCGTTTTGCACTACTGCCTTCATAAGCTGGTACCAACTAGCCCAGCAGTCAGTCCCTTTCAGTGTTTGAACGCTTTTCTTTTACAGCGGCAAACGCTAACAGTCTTGCCAAGTGCAATGATGGTTAGCTCTACACCTGAGCTGTTTTACGTTCTCTTCACTTTTCCTCTTTCGCACGTCTATTTCGCTCTTTGTTTTCTCTCTTATCTTTCTTCCCCATCCCCCGTTCTCTTAGTGCAGGGTAGCGAACCGGATGCTCCAATTTCTGGTCAACCTCCCTGCCTTTCCCTCATGTTATTCTCTCTCTCTCTCTCTCTCTCTCTTATGTTCTCCTGTTCTGTTTTTACGGGCGAAGCTTCTTAGGGAGTTGGTCGTCTCCTCTCAGTACTAGTATGTTGTAGTAGTAGCCACTTCTACTTAGTTTTAAGAACTGCTCACTCAATAGCGCTTTGTATATATGTCCTTGGAAATAGTATCACTAGATGGCGTTAGTTGTTTTCGTATAATAATAAATTCGCATCACATCCATGGAGTGAACGATGATGAGAGGGGCTTAGCATTTGTACGTCCGTTTGGTGCGTGCTCTAGTGTGATAAGAGAGGGCAGGCGGACGGACGGACGGACAGACGGACGGACAGACAGGCGGACAGACAGACGGACGGACAGACGGACGGACGGACAGACAGACGATCGGACGGACGGACAGACAGACAGGCAGACAGACAGACAGACAGACAGACAGACAGACAGACAGACAGGCAGGCAGGCAGGCAGGCAGGCAGGCAGGCAGGCAGGCAGGCAGGTAGGCAGGCAGGCAGATGGACAGACGGACAGGTGGGCGGACGGGCGGATGGACGGACGGACGGACGGATGGAGGTACGAATGAACGGACGGACGCTTCGCCCTACCCATCATCATTCACTCCGGAGATAGTGTGTGAATTTTATTTCCCTCTACTCGGCTGCTGACCCGCAGGTCACGGGATCAAATCCCGGCTACGGCGGCTGAATTTTCGATCGAGGCGAAAACGCTGAAGTCCCTTGTGCTCTGATTTGGGTGCACGTGCAGATTTAGGTGCAAATTTCCGGAGCCCTCCACTATGGCGTCTCTCATAATCATATGGTGTTTTGGGATGTTAAACCCCACATACCAATTTCATTTCCCTCAAGAAAAGCTCATTCACTCAAGAAATTTCTTGACACGGTACAAGGAGGGCCGAGCTGTGGGAAACACCTACGTCTCGTAATCTCGCGCGCCTTTCACGAACATCAATCTGATCAACCGCTCGGTTGGTCAGGTGAATGAATATGATACTTGTGTTCGCGAGTGCGCTCGCATTCCACGCCACTTGCCACGCAGTCTGTAAGGACACACCCCAAACATGGCAATACAAAACGACGGGGAAGGAAAGACGTATACTAGCGCTTGTCACGGTCTTTTATTTTTCCTTCGGTATTCTGCGCACTCGCTTGATCTGATCGTTCGTGATGCTGACAGGGACGAAAAATTGATTTTGACCTGCTCTCTGCTCGTTTGGGTGCGAGTAAGTCTATCTACCGCGCGTATAGTCCCTCTCGAAGAAGCTCACCCAAATTTCTCGCTTGACGAGTGAAGTCAACATCCAGCCACGTTTGTATGCAGCCAACACATGTGTGCAAGTGCACTGTGTTGTTTTTCCTAAAGTTTCACTCTCTCAAAAGCAATCACGCCGGTATTTCCGACCATTCGGAAAACGTTCAGGTCGTATATCACGACCGACTCGCGTCTCAAGGAAAATATGTTCCGCCGCGTACCAACTCTCAATTGCGGAAAAAAAATATTCGCGTTTCTTATCCGGCCTGTCAAATGTAGTTTCTTTCTACATGAAGCTCTGGCAAACTGTATACAATTCATTGCTCGAACATCTTAACTGTATGTTGAAGACTGCTAGACCCATCATGTGCGGATATTTAGTTATCATGGACCTGTGAAGCATCGTATGGCGAGAAATAGTTCAATTGTGTGCAGCTCATAGTGATAGAGCGCCCATGCAAGCGATAAATTGTGATATTCGATTGCAACTCAGTAGTCACATAACTGTGATGGAAATACAACACCTGGTGACCCGATACTCAAGAAATTGTCAGGAGGGACATCTGCATCCTAGACTAAGCCGCCTGCTGCGACACATTCACTACCGCCTAAAACGATATCTTCGAGGCAGGTGCAGAATGATTGTGATCATCGTCGTCATCGTCGTCACCATCAACATCATCATCATCATCATAATAATCATCATCAGCCTCACTATGCCACTGCAGGGCAATGACCTGTCTAAAGTTTGACCAATTACCAAACTCCATCCGGGCTTGCTACCACCTTGTCAACCTTGCAAGCTTCTTGATCCCATCTGCCCTGCCCGCCTAACTTGCTGCCCCTCCCTGGCACTGTTTCCGTCTCTTGCAGTCCAACCTGTAACTCCTGGTGACCAGCGGTTAATTTGCTTTCTCGCCACATGTCCTGCTAAGCCCATCTTTTTCATTTCGACTAAGATATGCTTAACAGGTAATCGTTTCGACTAATATATGCTTAACAGGTAAAGTGGTGCTGCTAATGCCGGAACGACATGGGAGTGAATTGCATTGTCGTGTTCTAACTGGTGTCTGGCAGAATGAAACTTTGCATGAAGCGGTTACAGTAGTCTTTCCTTACTCGACGAGGAAAAAAAAAACGGCGATAGCGTATCGGCTGTGATTAGCCGTTGCGTTTAAAAAGCTTGTCTATCATACCCGCACCTCCCACTCATATCTATATTTGCCGGCGATGTGAGGGAAGTTATGGCTCAGATGGCATGTCTCCGTAGCCGTCTTCACGTGGTCTTTGCTGGTTTCATCCTCAGGCTACTGTGGACCTACTCACTCTTATAGCTACGTTCGTGGCTCGGAAGTTCACTTAACACCATCTGATCAAACGGAGATTAGGCGTTCCCTTTCGAATTGTCGGAGACTGTACTTTCTCTTTCGCTCTCGTAGCAGTCCTGGTAGGTCTGGAGGGAGGGGCAGGTAATGCTGCGTGCGTACATTCACCCCCGCCTCTATAGAGTTCCCACCCGCATGCAACCCTCGTTGTGATAGAAGGGGATTGACCGCCCACTACTTCCCCGAAATCCGCGCCGTATTCGGGCGACAAAAGTAAATCGCATTCCTCGACCTGCATACAACGCACCTCGTCATCTAGAGCACGCTAGCGAGGTTTACGGGGAGCTTGAGACAACGCAGGTTCCGCGAGACGAAGAGTGCGAAACGCCGTCAACAAAATGCTGTATAGGTCCGAGCGCGTTGCACGCTGTGAGACGAGAGTACGAAGGGCCGCGCCTGGAAAACAAAAAATATTTCCTGCGGCGCGGCAGCGACAGTGGCGTGGCGTGGTGCTTCCAGGGCTTGGTGACAAGATTGATGACTCCCGCTTGGCAGCACTTGAGAAGTCCAGATTCCGTCATTCTTACTGAAAGGGCAGAAAAAATAAGACAAGCCTGGCAGGCAGTAACTGATGTATCGGCACGTGGTGTTGACGGGCGTTGCACCATCAACGCTTAACAAGTATATAGAAAGAAAGGACAGAAAAGGGGTTGTTGCTTGAAGGTTTTTCCCAAGCTGTACACGTACTAGGTTATTGCGTATCTTTTGCCTCTGAAGGAAGAGCCGTGAACACTGCGGCCAAGCGGCATGAAACGACAGCTTGCGAGCTTGTCGCGTCGTTCTCTTGTTTATCCGCGTTCTGCTGGGTGGAATGTGGCAGTTTCAGCTTCCTTTCGTGTCTTTCGAATAAGAAAATGTGCAAAATGGGGAAATGGGGGAAACACTCAACTTCTTTATGTAGGATCGCGCTCGATGCATCATGTGCGCTTGACTTCCAATCAGTGTTTGTAGAATCTTGCGTTGGCGGAGCGCATAAGTGGCGGTGACACTTTGCTCGTCAATAACGAGGGCTTTGTGTTATAGTACTTATTTCAGTATTTGTTTTGGTTTCAATCGAGCTGTCGAATCACCGACGAAGTATCGTTCACTCATTATTGACCCACTCTTTTTGAATTGCAACTTCTCTTATTGCCCGTTTATTATCTTTGTTCTTGGCCCTCACCTCAGTTATTTAGGTATGCAGACTATTTACGAATATGTGTCGCTATATTGCATTGTTGTCCTTACTGCTTCGTCTCATAACAACTAAACGAACGGTGCTACTCTAGTCCGCCTCTCTGGAACAGTGTTGATGGTGCTCGGATTGCTTACTCGAAGGTCGTGAGTTCGACCCCGGTCGCGGCAGTCACATGTCGATAGAGGCGAAATGACAGAGGCCCTTGTACTGTGCCATATCAGTGCACGTTTAGGAACACCGGATGGTCGGAATTTCCGTAGCCCTCCACTACGGCGTCTCTCATAATTACATCTGAATTTGCGGACGTGAGACCGTATATATTATTATTAATAGGGCTACGGTAGATGCCCGCGTCTTAAAATATTGAGTTCGGGCATTCGATGTTTCATAAACATATTATTAACCTTTTCATAAACGCCTCCCTGGGCGCCGCCATAGCCCTCCTTGGGCTGTGCAAATTGGCGCGTCCCCTCGGAAATGCACTGACAACGCTGCGCCCTTAGCCTTTGTACTCCCGCGCACAGCCCATCATGGCGGTGTTTTTTTTTCCTTCCTGTGAAAAGATGTATAACGCATGCCGGGATAAACAGAAGCCGGAAAACCTTCATTTAACAGCTTCAGGGGGTGGCACCGATGTGTCTTATGCAAAATCGTACATAGAGTAAATAGTGATCGTGGGAACCATCATGGCAGCTTGTCCGTTAATCACGGTTGGGCTTAAGCTCAAGGGTGAAAGTTCAATTGCCGGTCATAGGGGGTTCATTTCCACGGGGGCGGAATGCAAATAAAAAAGAAGAAAGAAAGTACACTTACAGCATTCGTGTACTCACGTTTAGGTACACACCACAGAACCACGGGAGGTCTAAAGTAATCCTAAGCACCTCCCCCCCCCCCCGCGGCTTTCCTCACCCCACATCGCGCTGTTCACACGTAAAGCAGTGCAATTAATTCAACATTATCTTGTGATTCCAGAAATTAGCACTCGTGGTGATGACAAATGTGGACGTTTTATGGCTCTGTATCCGGGACAGTCCTGAAGTTATTTAATCATTCATTTTTTTCTAGATGCCTTAGATGCCTGAAGAAACGACATGAGTAAGAAAGGCCGAAAAACACTGTTATGCGGTGAAATCGGCATGCATCGTCACCATATGCCTTCCACTCACTGAATGATGAGGGCATCGTATCACGAGAGAATGCGCCAAGAAATTACCTGTCGTGCTGTTTTTGCGTGGCATCCATGCACATGCAGCTTATATACGCCGACATCGATCTCGCCTCCAACCACACTATTATCTTTCGCGCAAAGTACACACAGTGAAGGCTACAACTGAGCGTCTATAGAGTGCTTGCGACGCCCCTCAACGGCCAGTAGGATGTTATCCAGGGTTCGTATAACTGCCTCCCAGCACAGCTCTGTGCCGGCCTGTGAACCGCGTGTGTCTACTTACCAATTACGTTGACATCGAACAGGAACGGTTTTTGTTGCATGGCAGATTCGCATTTGCGTCATTTTTTTTTCCTGCGCCCTCTTTGGCTGCGCGTAACCATCTCACACTACAGGCACGTAGGTGCGGTTGTCAATAGCGACCCTGTCAAGGTCTCGGCGGGATTAAGATCATTCTCGGTCGGAGAGATAAGGAAGGTCAGAGATCGCGACGTCCAGGTAATAGCCTGTCAGTCTTCCCACAGGCTCGGATCTCGTGCGTGGCCGTTGGAGGAAACAATTATCGGTCCTGTCATCCGCTTGACGGACGGGAGCGCGCCCCTGCACACAAGACGCGAACGTGTATGTACGGGAGCGAACCGCGCTAGGAATTCCGGTCGTCGAGCTCTCTGATCTGGTTTTTCCCACAAAAGGTGACGGCGGTGGTTTCGGGGCCACGCCCTCTACGGTGGGAATCGTACGAGATGTGGGGAGTGGCTTCACCGACAACGACAAGGTCGAGGGTTCGCGGCATCGGATACCCGGACGGTGGCAGCTGCGTTGACGAGCCGGCGTTGTTAGAACGACAGGTCTTTGCTATGCGCTGACGTTCCAGCGTGTGCGATGGAATGCTTTGTTTATGTTTCGTGCGTGCTCACATATCTTCATAGTGCGGGCCACCTGGATGCCAAGTCAGGCAAAAGATCGCTTTATATATATACCAGAATGTGTTAATCTCGCCAATCCAATTGAACGATACAGAATGAGTGACTATTTTGTGTATAAATGTTAGTGTTCTTGTGTTATTTTTGTGTATATGTAATCATCGCATATATCATAGTCCCCACGCGCTACCGGGAGTAAGCCAGCTGGCAAGTCAGGATACATCTTTAGATGTATTGTAGAAAAGAAAAATGATGTCAACCTGTGCACCTCGCGAAACCATTAATTGGAGCACGTGCCGAATCATTAGTTTGAGAAAGTGCAAATAATCTCCACCTCAATTGCCGGCTATCGGCCCAGCCTCCCGCTGGACTGCTGAAAATCGATTTGGGAGAAAGTGACAACCGATCACTTGCGGAAAGATTGCGAAAGAAGTCGAAAGTTATCGTGGTTACTTTCCCTCAATCTCTGAGCCGTCTCCCGCTGCCCCCAAAAAAAAAAAAGAAAAAATATGATGGCCTCCGAGATGGTGCCAGCCAATTCTGGTCCGTAGGCCAGAAGAGAGTGGTTATCTCTTGGCCGATGCCACGGGTCAGTGGAGCTAGTGAACGCGGAAGAGGTCAGGCCGGTCCTTATCGTATGGTTCACTCCAGTGCTCGCTCCTTATCGCCTATGACGTAAGCAAACAAGCAGCCCCCCTGTGCTGGCCGCACCTATACAGGTGATAGCAGGTGCCGTGATTGTGCACTCGCTTCTATTACGAGAGCAAAAAGCCATCTGTTACAAGATCTACTTCCTATCTGCTGTTGTGATATGAATACTGTCAAATCTAGCCTATCTTCATGCCAGCTAAGTGACCCGAAGCAAAGTGCGGAATCATTTTGTCGTTTTCACACCCGCGTTCCATCTCTTTCTTTTCGTTTCACTGGTTCGCGTCGCAAGTGTTGAGACGGAATCACATTTCCGTAGAGCGGCGGAGCTCGTGTCTGTGGGCGCTCTTGTCGTCCGCCTCTGCTACCTCAATTAAGCTGCAAGCTTCTGTTCATGCTTAGATTATAGCATAAGGGCCTAGATTGCAAAAAGAATATGTTAAGTATAATTACGGTGTCACTCCTTACATATTCCTGCAGAAAATGGCATATGTAGTAGCCGGTGGTGCACTCTGGACAAGTGTGACTGCGCCTGCACAAACGTCTTTTCGGCAACCAAAAGAAAGAGGCTCATGATTGCAGTTTTTGGTGAGGTTTCTTTTACACTTCCGCGCGGAAGTTGCCGCCGACATTGGGCTTCCGTGGCTGCCGTGGAGACCGGGTAAACCACGCTCGGATTGCTTATCCTCCCGTCTACTCTTTTTTTTTTTTTTTTCTTCGCTGCGGTCGCCAGGGGCTTCCGCGTGGCTTGGCCTCGAACGCGCCTGTTTGTGGCCAAGCGTGTCCCACGCCCCGGGTCTTGGAGGTCGATGGGGCAGGCAGCCTTTGCGAAGACCCCGAGACGCGCGCCTTTTTGGCCGTCACGGTCCAGCGGTGGGCTTCGGCGGAGGGCAGCAGTTGCGCCTCCCATGGTGTACCACCGCCCGCGTGGACCGCGTTCTTGCCGCGTGGCGTAACTGTGCCGCCGTGTTAACGAGGCAACGTTTAATAGCTAGTTTCTCAGAAATTCCGGCGTCGGTGGCATCGTCATTGGTTGTGAGCGAGAAATCACTGTAGTACACGAGTGAACATTTAAGAAAAGGGCAAATAATTAAACAATAAAAAAAAATCTTAGGTCCCAGGAGTCCTGAGCTTAACCCTGTTCTGTTCTGTCCTGTTTTAACTGTTTTCCTGTGGAGAGCTTGAGGTGCCTATTGCCTCGGCTACTCCATATCACAAAGTTTTGCAGCGAAAAATAAAATAATAATACAGGACGGTTGTCACAGAACGAGCGCTAAACAAGAGCGCGCCGCCAAATCCTTGCGACAACGGGCGGCAGAAACGCCGCGAGGTAAAAGAAAAAAAAAAGAAAGCAAACATCCAGGGCTCCCGGGCGCGCGCTCTCCCCGCAGAAGCACGGCTTCGAAGACGATCCTCCTCACCCCACATCGGCGGCCCAGCAAGACCGCGATTTTTCTCGAACGAAGGAGGCGGGGTCAGACCGAGTGAATCATCCTCGGGAGAGGGCAGTCGAACCGTCTCGTGCCTCTCCCCAGCCTTCGCTGCGTATCGCGCCGACGAAATGACGAGAAAAAAAAATTGCCCGCAGCTTCCCTCGGGGGAACACTGAGGAGGATGCGGACCATATAATTGGTTAACGGGGTGTTAAAGTGCGACTTACTTGGGTCGATGGCTAAATTGGTTAACGTGGTTGTGAAATGGGGTGTTAAATTGCGACTTACTTGGGTCGATGGCTAAATTGGTTAACGTGGTTGTAGGAGGGGGTGTTAAATGAGTGAACACGTACACACGTATGCGAAAGGGCGGCGCTGGTCGAAGGGACGTCGATCATTGTGTTTGTGGATTCGTTGAAATTCATTTCACCGCGACCTTGGACGTCGACGCGCCGTACAAACCAACCGACGAGCGGCAACTGAGCGAGCGAGCGCCGACCTTGAGTATATATACAGCACGACGGCGCATGCACTGTCAGCTGTTGAATGTTCTCGAAGCGCGACGCCACATGCGCGTCCACTGGAGAATCAGGAGAATTGTAGATGTCGAACGCGGTGTGTAGAGGAGGATGGGTGCACAGATGGTGGAGGAGTGAAGCGCGCGCGGTGTGTAGAGGAGGAAGGGATGCACAGATGGTGGAAGAGTAGGCGACGGCGCGACGGCGCATGCGCGCGCGTCAGCTGTCGAATGTTCGAGAAGCGGTGCGGACGGCGCGGACGGCGCACTACAAGGCGCGAGTATAAGATGCTCCGCATCTAACATCTGGAAAGTCGCGCGCAAGGTATTTAACCGAGCAGCCGAGACGAGAAATCAGGAGAAGACGGAACGTTAGCGCCGGAGCGCGTAGGAATTCCGCCGTGTAGTCGGCGAAGGTTCTGCCCGTAGTGACAGAACAGGAGGAGACGGAAGTGAGCGCCAGAGTGCGTAGAGTCCGCCGTGTAGTCGGCGAAGTTTTGGTCCGTAGGGACGGCTCGAGCTACAGGCAAGAGCGTGGGTTTACCGCTATCGAGCGAAGACGCGGGGCAACAGCTGCGTGTGTGAAGCCGACGGATTTCCGGCGAAGAAGTTGAAGTTTAAGGAGTGGCCAATTGAAGACGGGAGGTTTCCTGGAAGAGAAACTTCAGAGAGCTGCGGAACGACAACAACGCTGGACTTTGAGTGAGTGATTCTCGGAAGAGTATCATTCAGACTTTTGTTCCAAGGACTTTGGACTGAATAGGTTTTATATCTCTTTAGTCTTTAAGTGTCTTGGTTGTTCAATGCATGCGACTGCATTGTAGTGCGTATTGTTGTCTGTGTCCGTTGTTTCAAGTGTGGTTGATTGTACTGTGTAGTACATTGTCTGCTTGGTGACGTATTGTATGTAACTATTGTGGAGTGTGCATACGTGTGTATTGTTTTTGATCTGCCGTTAATGAGAATATAATTTTGTTTGTTTATCAACTCTCGGCTCTGTCTTGTTCTTTGGGCCACAGCCGGCGTCCGCTGGCGCACCAATAAGGACCACTTCTAAATTGTCCACGCTTTCGTGGTGCGGTTCGGGGGGCCGATACTTCGGCTCTTGGAATTAGCCCGGCGATCGCCTCCCTAATAAACGGGACAGGTGTGACAATTAATCTGGCGTCCGCGACAGGACCTTTTGGTGCACAGTGTGTCCAAAGTAGTGAGAAAGAGCCTCGAGTTGTTGATAGTGCTATCGGAACGATTTTGTGTGTTGTTTAGTGTTCTCGTTAACGAGTGCAGGAGAGTGTTCCGATAGACTGATTTAGGCAGATACTTTTTGCACGCGGCAAGGTTTTATTTGCGAGTTACGAGACACAATGGATCTCGAAAAGTTAGTTGCTCTTGGTGAGAAGATGGGTCTTTCTGGCGCCGAACTACGGAAGTGGGTAAGCCAGAAGGAGAAAGAGGCGGTGGAGAGAGAAAGGCTGGCCGCTGAAAGGGCGAGAGAAGAAAGAGAAGCAAAGGAGCGACAGCTAAAAGAAGAAAGAGAGGCAAAAGAGCGACAGCTGAAGGAAGAACGAGAGCAGCAATTGAAGTTGGAGCTGGAGCGAGAAAAGCTGGCAGCCGAAAGGGCGAGAGAAGAAAGAGAGGCAAAAGAGCGCCAGCTGAAAGAAGAAAGAGAGGAAAGGGAGCGGCAGCGGCAGCACGAGATGGAACTCGAGCGGCTCCGTTTGCAACAGCGAAGCGAAACTCCCGTCCATGCTAGAGTTGAAAGCAGCGAACGGGAAGATCACGGCTTCCGCTTGAACCCAAGCAAGCTGCTCGTAGCGTTTGATGAAAGGAAGGACGACCTAGACGCGTACCTCCACAGATTTGAGACGATTGCGAGGAGCCAGAATTGGCCGGAACAGCAATGGGCAACTGCTTTGAGCACCTGCTTGAGTGGTGAAGCGCTCAGTGTGTACGGTAGGCTGACGCCGACCGATGCAGCCAACTACGCAAAGGTGAAAGCTGCTTTGCTGAAGCGATTTAGATTCACTGTGGAAGGATTCCGGGACAGATTTCGGACAGGAAAGCCAGCTGATGGTGAGACGGCTACGCAGTATGCCGCCCGACTTTGCCATTATTTCGACAGATGGATTGAACTTTCAGGGACAGCACAGGAGTACGATGAACTTAGAGAGCTGCTAATTAAAGAACAATTTCTTACTAGTTGCCACCCAAGCCTGTCGCTGTATTTGAAAGAGAGGAAGGCGGAGTCATTTGAAGGAATGCTTGAATTGGCTGATCAATTCTTAGAAGCGCAAGGAGGAACTAATTTGGCCAAGGTCAAGAAGGATTGTCCCGATGATTCGAAGAAATTGACTCCTGAAGAAAAGAAGCGTGCACCAGAGAGCATGCAGCGATGTTTTCTGTGTAACCGAGTGGGTCATCGCGCGAAAAACTGTCGAACGATCTTTACGAGCCCTACGGTAGTGAAATGTTTTAAGTGTGGTCAGACTGGGCACAAAGCAGATGCTTGTCGGAACGGAGTGAGTCAAACTCACCAGGTATCCTGTGTTCAAGCAGCACCGAAATCCGATAATAATGCCGTCACCGACGGATTCGTAGAATTGAAAAATGGGGAGAAAATTCCTATTGTTGGTGCTGTAATGTCAAAACAGCCAACCGGTGTTACGAAAGGAATGCCAGCGCTGCCTGGAAAAGTTGCGGACAAAAAGATTACGGTGTTACGAGATACCGGCAGCTCCACTGTTATCGTGAGGAGAGATTTGGTACGGGAAAGAGAGTTGACAGGCAGAACGAAACCGGTTTGCCTAATTGACCGTACGGTCCGGATGCTTCCCGAAGCAGAAATTGAGGTTGAAACCCCGTACTTCAGCGGGAAGGTTACTGCGTTATGCATGACGACCCC
This sequence comes from Rhipicephalus microplus, assembly GCF_013339725.1. NCBI lineage: Eukaryota > Metazoa > Arthropoda > Arachnida > Ixodida > Ixodidae > Rhipicephalus > Rhipicephalus microplus. The sequence goes on along the minus strand of NC_051175.1, from coordinate 89,042,263 downwards.
CCTGTATGACCTTGTCATCGGAAACATCGTCGGGGCGCGAGGGCCGAATGATCCAGAATGTTTGGGAGAAGACCCGAAGATAGAGCCCTCGCCTGCACCGCGGCCGCGAGATACAAGGGAGGAGCATCCCGTGACGGATCTCACTAGAGCCCAAGGTGAAGCTGCGGCGCAAGAGACAGCGAAGGAGAAGACGATCGTGTCGAATAAGTTCACAGGCCGAGCAACTGGACGTACGTCGGCACGACCTCAACCGACTGACAGTGTAAAGGAGACGGGGTTGGCCAGCCGGGAAAAATGTAGAGGCATGATCAAGCGGGTAAATAAACAGACAGGACCCGTCGAATGTAATGACCCTTTAACGGTGTCGGAAGTGACAACGATGGCTGAGACGCCGCCTCAGATATCGTCGTTGGAAAGGGCTCGCCGAAAGGGAACGTGGAAAAACAAGAAGTCGAGCGAGCACCGCAAGAAAGGGCGCAAGCGCTGTTCGAAGTACTCAAGATAGGTGCTGAGGTGGAATCAGAATGTGTTCGGCAGGGCTGAGTGACATATGTTGTGTTAAGGTTCTTGTTATCCTGTGTCTCAAGTGTATGTCGAGTGAGTCGGTGTTCTGTGCGATGGTGTGATGTATGGTGTTGTATAATTGTTGGATAGACAGAACTTTGTACGGTTGTATTGTTTAGAATGTGTGATGAAGTGTTGTAGGCATGTACCTGTGGCTATATTTCATGTGTTGTGGAATTGAACTACAATGTACGATTGTATTGAGTGATATATTGTGAATGTGAAGTGTCATGAGCGACGGATTGTGTTACAGTCTGTGAGAATGTGTGGTGACTGTTCGCGCTCGTCTGTGTGGTTTTTGAATATTATGAGATAATATTCTTAAAGTGGGGGGCAGTGTCACAGAACGAGCGCTAAACAAGAGCGCGCCGCCAAATCCTTGCGACAACGGGCGGCAGAAACGCCGCGAGGTAAAAGAAAAAAAAAAGAAAGCAAACATCCAGGGCTCCCGGGCGCGTGCTCTCCCCGCAGAAGCACGGCTTCGCAGACGATCCTCCTCACCCCACATCGGCGGCCCAGCAAGACCGCGATTTTTCTCGAACGAAGGAGGCGGGGTCAGACCGAGTGAATCATCCTCGGGAGAGGGCAGTCGAACCGTCTCGTGCCTCTCCCCAGCCTTCGCTGCGTATCGCGCCGACGAAATGACGAGAAACATCTGGAAAGTCGCGCGCAAGGTATTTAACCGAGCAGCCGAGACGAGAAATCAGGAGAAGACGGAACGTTAGCGCCGGAGCGCGTAGGAATTCCGCCGTGTAGTCGGCGAAGGTTCTGCCCGTAGTGACAGAACAGGAGGAGACGGAAGTGAGCGCCAGAGTGCGTAGAGAGTCCGCCGTGTAGTCGGCGAAGTTTTGGTCCGTAGGGACGGCTCGAGCTACAGGCAAGAGCGTGGGTTTACCGCTATCGAGCGAAGACGCGGGGCAACAGCTGCGTGTGTGAAGCCGACGGATTTCCGGCGAAGAAGTTGAAGTTTAAGGAGTGGCCAATTGAAGACGGGAGGTTTCCTGGAAGAGAAACTTCAGAGAGCTGCGGAACGACAACAACGCTGGACTTTGAGTGAGTGATTCTCGGAAGAGTATCATTCAGACTTTTGTTCCAAGGACTTTGGACTGAATAGGTTTATATCTCTTTAGTCTTTAAGTGTCTTGGTTGTTCAATGCATGCGACTGCATTGTAGTGCGTATTGTTGTCTGTGTCCGTTGTTTCAAGTGTGGTTGATTGTACTGTGTAGTACATTGTCTGTTTGGTGACGTATTGTATGTAACTATTGTGGAGTGTGCATACGTGTGTATTGTTTTTGATCTGCCGTTAATGAGAATATAATTTTGTTTGTTTATCAACTCTCGGCTCTGTCTTGTTCTTTGGGCCACAGCCGGCGTCCGCTGGCGCACCAATAAGGACCACTTCTAAATTGTCCACGCTTTCGTGGTGCGGTTCGGGGGGCCGATACTTCGGCTCTTGGAATTAGCCCGGCGATCGCCTCCCTAATAAACGGGACAGGTGTGACAACGGTACCCAAAAATTAACAATACGGAAAAAAACACATAATAGCACACTGAAACCAGTTCAAATAACATGCCAATACACAGTTTTCTTCACGCAGTTCACACAGTTATAAACTACTTACACGCACACCTTACTAATCTAATGTCAGTATATACATGACCACATTTTACATAATACCCATCTCTGGCTGTCAGTCATAGGCGCTTGTCCAGTCCGGGCTCCACTAAAAAGTCTGTCAGGAAGATTATTGCCTTTTTCTGGAGATGCATCTCAGGCCATGGTCCTTTTGCGGATAGAAATCTAGTGCATAATTGTGCCATTTCTTCGAACTGTTTCGCAAAAACAAAAAGCCATAAGAATGTCATGTAAAGTCGGCCTCGGCAGAGCAGTGGTTACGACGCTCGGCTTCAGTCCCTAAGGTCGTTGGTTCGATCCCGGCGGTCGCATTTCGATTGATGTTGTAAATGGTAGAGGCCATTTAGGCAGAGGTACTGTGCGATGCCAGTGCAAGTTTGAGAATACCAGATGGCCAAAACTTCCAGAGCCCTCCACTACGGCGTCTCACATAATCATGCTATGGTTTTGGGACGTGAAACCCCGAACGTTATTAGGCTATCAGTGACATGTAGGGACAGCAGTCTCCTTAACGCATGCGATATTGCGTGCCATAATCAGAGTCGAAAACATCGCACATCGGGTGGGTGCTTTAAAGCTGTCCATTCAATAAAAAATGGGCAGCTGAGCGTGGCACTTTACGGACGCGTAGTTGCTACTCTTCAATCTTAAGAAACGAAACTTTATGGCATAGTGGGCACTTCGAAACTGTACTTGCAGGATGCATTGTTTTATAGTTTGAAACGGTCAGTGTTGCCGCTGTAACGTTTCTATTCTTGCTACTTGTGGGCAGCAGCTGAGCAGCTTAAACGATCGTCCAGTGATTTACCGCAGTGGGTATGCGTTTCAGTCAGACGGAATGCAGAATTACTGCGTACACAAAGTTACTTCGGTATTTTAAGTTCAGGTTTTCCATGTGCAGTCCGTATTCATCATATGTTGCCTCTCGTATCCTGTGCTTTGCCGAGCGCTGAATTTCATAACTTGATTTTATATGACGCGCGTGTGACATTGAAAGCACGATACGTCGAAGCATTATTCGCACGCGATCATAAGTCGCGCGCGCATGCATATCGAACAAGCTACCATGACGCATGAGCCGACGAGGTGTTCGCAAGATACGCTTTGATATACAATTACAAACTCTTTGACAACTTCTTAGGCGTTGCTATATAAATTTTGCATGAAAAGATGACGGATACGAATTTGAAAACCAGTTGATCTCTTCAGCTTTTTAATTGCCTTTTTTCTAAGTGCATCGTCGTTTTTTACTTCAACGTATATGTTGTAATTATTTGAGTAGTAAATTATATCTAGGTAAATTTTAGCTTTGAAGGACAATCTTTGCCAGCCTTTATTTCGCTTTCCTGTACTTTTCTACGACGCTTACTATGATTAGTGCATTGCACAAGCGTACCGCATTATTTCCTAATTAAGCGGGAAGTCAGTCCTCTAGTACGTCCATTTAACGGGCTGTCTGTACCCGTGTGCTCAGATCTGGGTGCACGTTAAAGAACCCCGGGTGGTTGAAATTCCCGGAGCCCTCCACTAAACGGCGTCTCTCATAATCATATGGTGGTTTTGGGACGTTAAACCCCACATATTATTCAATAAGGCTGTCTGTATTTTTTCATGCAGTCATGAACTCAGTAAATCAACACAGATGTAAGAAAGAGGGTGAAGTTCAGACACTGTGGCATTGTGCTTTCGGCACAACTGAACTATCGCGTCATAGCGCACAATGTCGAATTGTATACATTGTGTCCAACTGCGAAGCCCGCAATAGACATCTCATCGGAATCGCTGCGGATCGGTATATATCTTTAAAACAGCCGTACTAGAAGTAGCGACGAGATTGGCGCTATTCATCGCTGCGAGAACGTGACGACAAACGTTCAACGAGTGCAACAGTGAACGCACCCCTCGGCGTCAAACTTCAACAGTGCACCACAGCAAACACTGTATACACATGGCGAGATTCTTGCCCTCATTCTGTTCTATAACCGACAACAATGCGGCGACCCGATGCGATGATTGGTGTGCGAAGCGAGGGGTTTCTAAAACTGCCTTTTCTAAAACTGCCTTTTTATACCACTTGAAGGACCGGCCAGCGGTGAAAACCAATTTTTGGGTCGTGGTAACAATTCGAAAGAAGCCGGCATCCGTTAAAAGCAAGAGTTGCGGACGTCTAATCAATACAACAGGCTCGGCGAAAAATAGAAGGGAGGCATTTTCGACAGGTTCTCGCACTGCTTCTCTGGTTTCGCCAGCACATGGCGACCACAACACTGGGACTGACTGGATAGCCGAGTGGGGAAAGCTTTGACTGACAGGTTTACTTGGTTCAGCTAACAATTTTGCCAGTTGGCTTCACTCTGCTTCGAAAGGAGGTATGAAGTAGTGAGAGAGGAGAAGAATGTGGAGGCACCACAAAGTATTTATGACAATACCGATGCCTGATTTTTAAAAAAAAATATTTAAAAGAACACCCAATGTCCAGTCACAATGTTTGGTCCTCTCTGACAAAACGCAGCAGCGTATATATATTGCGCCAAAGTCCGTGTAGACATGTGCTTTAGAAATGTGCTTTCTGCGACTTGAGATTCGTGTTTCTTTTCCCTCGGCTGGCAACGAAGGCTCTTTGATTTCGCTCCTACATGTACCCAATCTTAAATTTCAACTAAAAAACGTACACAAAAAGCTATTGTATTTCACGCTTCACCCATTTTGACGTTGGGCCGTTCGTTTAAAGACCAGAATCGACGGCAAGCGGAATTGCAGGCGCCGTGTATAGGCCCGTGCCATTCGCCGCTATAGCCTGGGCCACCCTCGTTTGCCGTAAATCAGTCACATATTGTTCACTGCAGCTAAAAAAAAATAACGAAAGCAAGTGAAGAAATGGTCACATACTCAGGATGGAGGCGCACCGAGAAAACAGCAGTAAAGTAGGGAGGAAAAGAAATTCATTTTCGCGTTGTGTGTAGCGAGACGGAACTGAATGTCGTCGCGGTCCACTGCAGGTTCCCCTCTGCTTTTTCGATGGAAAGCTTAGTTCCGCGTTCGCTTTGCACCGGATTACGGTCGTTTTGTTTGTTTGTTTTTGTTTCTGACTGTTTGTTTTTTACGCGTATTTCTTTTGATTGGTTGGAATGATTCTGTACTATTTTTTTCCTTGCATCTACGTGGCGTTAAGCATGAAGTATATGTTAAAAAAAACCTGAGCAAGTTCCACATTGCGCAATGTATCAGTTTCTGACACTTGACGCCGTACCAGAGGACGCGTCGAATTCCGATGGTGGAGACTTTGTTACTCGTTGAGTCTTTACAGAGCGAGTTTGTTTCGTCGTGTTGGTGAAAACGTGAGCTGCTTGTTCCTGTGAGGGGAGTTTTAGAGTGTATCTATCGCAGCAGCCACTGCGTGGAATAGTGACAGATGCTCCGTCTGAAACGGTCGATTGGGCAGGACCTTTTAGGGACGTACATGTTCTTTTTTATTAATATATCGCGTGTAGGATAATAATAATTACTGGAGTTTAACGTCCCAAAACCACGATATGAATGTGAGAGACACCGTACTGAAGGACTCCGGAAATTTCGACTACCTGGGGCTCTTGAACGTGCACCTGAGTCCAAGCACTCGGGACGGCTGCCGCGGTCGGGATTCGATCCCGCGACCTGTGGGTCAGCAGTCGAGCACCTTGACCACTAGACCACCGTGGCGGGCATTGTGTTTATACGAGGTGGTAGCGTTTTTGGGTAGCTCTGGCAACTCCTTTTCGAGGATAATAGAAATCGTGAAAATCACAGCAATGAAAAAACAAGAGCACCAAAGAATACTTCATGTAAGCCAGTCACGCCCTAAGACTTATCTCATATTAACGAAGCGCATTCACTTTGCCTTCTTACTTGCACCGTGGTTGCCGGGAGTGTTTTGTGTTGTTGTTTTTTCGCAGTAGTGTTGCCTGACGACGAGGATATCTCGCCGCAGCGCTATAGGCACTGCTTTCGCTACTCGAAAGCGGCAGCTTTGAGTCAGAACTCTCACGTTCGGATACCTGCAATAGTCCAGACACCTTGACTGAGAACGAACAATCGACAGGGTGTTTAGCCTATACGTGGTGTCGTTGAGAGAGACGCTTGAGTGAGTCGATTTGAATTCCTGGATGTTACGTGCAGTAACCGCAATGAGGCGGTATACCGTGGTGCGATAACTTTGGAATAATTTCAGTACAGCGAGCGTTACCATGTAACCAAGATTGCCATTGACGTATAGATACGCTGCTCGGCCGCCGACCTCGATGTCGCGGGTTCGACCCCGCTTGAATTTGTACGGAGGCGAAATGTGAGAGGCCCATGTGTGCTGTGGGACGTTAGTGCATGTTAAAGACCACCGGACCTACATTTCCAGAGCCCATACACTATCGCATGTCCCATAAACACCGTTCTCGCACGTAAAACCCGAGAAATTATTATTCATTAACTGTCAGCTCGCGTGCTGTAGCCGCAATCAGGGTGTCGTGTTAGGTTCACCATGTGCGAACACTAACACGCACCTCAACAAATTCACGCGCTCATTCGCTGTACGTCGAAAGCCTTACCTCCGTATTCGCAAACGCTCCTCGACTCAACTTGCACCGTCCACTTGACAAAGTTGAGCACTGCGCCACCGCTCGGCTGAAAATGACGCTGCGCTACTCGGGAATCGCAGCTGATTATCGCTGATATACAGTGACCTGTCGCGCCTAGAGACGGCGCTCCCATCGACTTTCTCAAGTGAGGATGAAGCGTCGTGTGAAGGGACGTTCTAGAATACGGGGGGTCAGGACAGCGCGTTAGTTCGGCATCGTCAAACCGACCTCTTTTCCATAAGGTTGACCGGAGGGGCTATTCCTCGGACGGGCAATCAGGGCGCTGCACGCATGCATGGATGATGGGCGTGAACGTATATATGTATCTGCGCCTTTACTGCTGTAGCTGCTAGCGGCGAATCCACGCGTTTCTTCTGTTTCCGTCCTCGATTGCGAGTGGCCTGGCTGTCAGATCGGTTCTCTTTCGCATCGCTTGACGCCTGAAGAGCCGTGGCCAGACGTCGTCGTCAGCTGGCGCTGAAACGCTCGTTGCGTGGCCGTCAGGTTTTCTTGGGATGCGCGGTGGTTGGTGACCTGCTTGTGTTTACACAGATACGCCATTCCGGAAAGGGGGAAGCGGCTGTGATTTGACGTCCGCTGGGTGCCGGTTAGGAGAAATTCGGGATTGGCCCTTGCTGCAAAGCCCGAGATGTTTCGGCTCAATCGTATTACCTCGATGTACGCAAAAAAAAAGTCAGTTGTAGGCCGTAAAAGATAATCGAACCTCGTGTAAGCGCGCCAGCGTATGGGATTGGCTAGCGAGATGACGTGTTTCGTCGTAATCGTCGTCATTTAACATAATCATCATCATCATCACACTTTCGAGCGCCATCATCATCATAGTCGCCTTTGTTCTCTCCTCAATCTGGTCAAGTGATTTGCGCGGCGACGAATACTACTAACGCTACTGCTGCTGGTACTACTACTACTACTACTACTACTAATAATAATAATAATAATAATAATAATAATAATATTAATATTAATAATAATAATAATAATAATAATAATAATAATAATAATAATAATAATAATAATAATAATAATAATAATAATAATAATAATAATAATAATAATAATACTGCTGCTGCTGCTGGTGCTGCTGCTCCTACGCAATCACTTCCATGAAGAAAAAAAGATAAACCATGTACTTGTCGAAACGACGTCTTTCGCCGCGGTGTTCTAGCGTTTATGAAGCTCGAGTGTCGACCCGATGGTCGTGGGATCGAATCCCGTGCGCAGTGGCTTCAATTCGATGCAGGTGAGATGCTGAATTCCCGTGCATTTCGATTTAGGTTCGCGCTAAAGAACGCCAGACGGCGAAATGTTTTGCGGAGCCCTCCACTATGGCGTCACTTCACAATCATATCGTGGTTTTGAGACCTAAAATTCCAACAAATATTACTAACACGTGACATCAAAATGACTCACTGGTCGCAAGTGGGATAAAACGCGTCGCAATTGATTGATTGATTGATTTGTGTGGTTTAACGTCCCAAAGCCACGATATGATTATGAGAGACACCGTAGTGGAAGGCTCCGGAAATTTCGACCACCTGCGGTTCTTTAACGAGCACCGAAATCTGAGCACACGGGCCTCCAACATTTCCGCCTCCATCGGAAATGAAGCCGCCTCGGCCTGGATTTGAACCCGCGACCTGCGGGTCAGCAGCCGAGTACCTTAGCCACTAGACCACCACGGCGGGGCACGTCGCAATTGATAGTCCAGTGAAAAAGTTAAAGCAAAAATTTCTTCTCCAAAAAAAAAAAAAGCAAGTTGGATTTAACACGCAATATTTAGACCAGAAAGCCGGTGCTTCTTATCAGAAAGAAATAATAGGTGTCAAAGGGTGCTATCACGTAACTTCTCAGAGAGAAAATAAGCCATCCTCTGGGCCAATTTAGAGTACCTAGTATCATGATATCACATTCGGTTCTTGTGCACATGTATGCGAACATTGTCATGTGTATTAGAGCAATTATGTCTTCATTGCAACATAGTGATGTTCGTCGTGGTAGACAGATGATAGATGTGCCGAAGTGTATGTGCCCTTATTACTGGAATTTCATGAGACCTTTTTTGTGTGTGTACATAGTACATAGTGAAAATAAACTTTTTCTAAACAGTACTAACCCCCGTATTCTAGAACGTCCATTCACTCAACACTTCACCTTCACTTCAGAAAGCCGATCCGAGCGCCTTCTCTAGGCACGGCAAGTCACTGCATATCAACAATAATCTGCTGCGATTCTTGAGTACATAGCGCAGCGTCCTTTTCAGCCGAGCAGCGGCGCAGTGCCCAGCTCTGTCAGGTGAAGGGTGAAAGTCGAGTCGAGGAGTGTTTGTGAATACGGGGGTAAATCGTTATACCCACTTTTCAAATGCCACTTTTCAAACACAGTTTCAAATGCATAATAAACTCGCTCATTATGGGCGGCTTTCTGCTCTCCGATATAGTTGAGTTTCAAGTACTCTAAATCGTTAAACACTCTTTCTGAACACAGTTCATTTGTACATGCATGCCACGTATGCCAAGTATATTAGAGTAATGATGTGTAGGTGTAAAGCAGAGAGACACGATTTCTCCAATACTATTCACCGAGTGTTTACAGGAGGCTTTCAGGGCCCAAGATTGGGAATTGTTAGGGATAAGAGTTAATGGAGAGTATCTTAGTAACCGGTGATTCGCTAATGATGTTGCCTTGATGAGTAACTCAGAGGACGAATTACAGCTCATGATTACTGAACTGAACACGCAAAGCAGAAAAGTAGGTATGAAAATTAATATGCACAAAACTTAAGCAATGTGCACCATGCAGTGTCGTCAGAAAACGCCAGGCCTGCGCGGTAAGCGCAGCACAGTAACAGCGAAAGGTAGAAGAGTGGCCTTTCAGAGCCTTTTCAAAACACTCATAGGGCAACTACTGCAAGCACACTTGCTTGTTACCCACTAGGGCATTAATAATAAACTTTCGGGTAGTGCCGGCATACGCTATCATATTTTTCGTCATTCTTCTGAGAAGCGTGATATCCGCTAAACACTTGCAAGGAATTTTTCGCCGATTGTCCTTGCAGTGGCTTACGACGATGAGGAATAATTACTTTAGTGGGTATGCGCCACTTCATTGCTGAACAAGAACAAGCTTTTGTAATGGGTTGGAGCATTGGACGACCCACTCGTTACGTTTTTTCGCATTGAGCGACGATTGGTTGTACTTTCGCTGTTGTAAAACGCCTTATAAGTCGTATGAACGCGATTGCTTTCCCAACATCAAGTCTGCCCATGGCAAGTTTGACAACAAGTCACAAGCACCGGTGTAGCTTAATGGTGGAGTACCGGGCTGGCACCCAGCGGACCCAGGTTCGAGCCCCACTGTGTCATTGGCGCAAGGTTTTTGTTTTCTAATTTCGCGCGATGGGGTTACGGACACCAGCGGTGGCGGTGGACAACGCGCGTGACCCGAAAAGTGATCTCATATCAGCTTTCGCTGTAAAAGCAGCACTTTGAGATGGGGTGGAGAGACGCTGGAAGTTGTAAAGGATTATGTCTACTGGACAGGTAGTAACCGCAGAGCTGAACTATGAAAGTGAAATAACTGCCAATGGAACATACAGGGACACTTTCAACCTGCCATGGGGCAGACTTGCTCTGCATGGAGGAGAAAAAAGTGCTACCGGAAGTGCTCAGAATCTGCCAATGGATGCAATGTTTGTCGTGGCACATATATATAGAGATGTTCCGATGTTTGTGTGCTTCTCATGACCGAAATGGTATCAAAGTTTTGTACATAGTGTAAATAAACTTTTTTCTAAACCGTTCACCCATAGTGAACATAGGCTAAGAAGACAAACCATCGAGCGATTTTCTTCAGTTTATGATTGATTGATTGATTGATTAGTATGAGGGGTTTAACGTCCCAAAACCACCATATGATTATGAGAGACGCCGTAGTGGAGGGCTCCGGAAATTTCGACCACCTGGGGTTCTTTAACGTGCACCCAAATCTGAGCACACGGGCCTACATTTCCACCTCCATCGGAAATGCAGCCGCCGCAGCCGGGATTCGAACCCGCGTCCTACGGGTCAGCAGCCGAGTACCTTAGCCACTAGACCACCGCGGCGTGGCTCCTTCAGTTTATGAAATTCGCATCAGGCAAAAGCGTTAGTTCGAAAAAAAAATGTTACGGCGCGCAGCATACTCATTAACCTTATATTCATGCCGACGGGCGGGCACCGGGCGAAAGAAATCTGCTATGCAGAAAAGTGGGCTTGCCTTCGGTCCTACAGAAACTAAAATAAGAAAATCGGCATTGCGCGCATTTTTATCGGCGAATGCATATAACGTCTCGCTACTCGAAGCGAGAGTCTCGCATTGCGGTTTGAAAAGATAAAAAGGTCGACCGATTAAGGTATAGCTACTGTCGCCGTGTTGAGGACGATACGATGTGACCCAGATCAAACTGGTTGCGTTCGCCGGCTCCAACAGAAAGGCCACGTTGAAGAACAAAGACGACAAGAAAATAACTATCAAAACAACCGGCATAGTTCTTACTGGCGGCGAATATCAAGAAGAAAGCGTGCGCCGATGCGAGCGAGCAAGCCACGAATCGTGGCGAACAAAGAAAGGCCTCGCAGCCCCCGCAACTATATCGTTTATACCGTTCCGCTCGTCACGTTTGATCCTCTCAAACACCTTGACCCATCTCTCTCTCTCTCACACTCTTCCTCTCTCCGTAACAGCGCAATTCGTATATATACTGCATCGTTATAGACCCGCCGGTGTTTGTAGTGCCCGTAGCGATTTGCCATTAAGTACGATTGCGGAAACGAGTAATAGCCTAATCTATGCCACCTCCTTTCCCACTGGCAACCCTGATTGAGAATGGCGCAATAGTGTTGCACGCTGAGCTAAAGGGATGCAAAGAATAGTGCCATTCTTTCCATTTCCTAAAGAACGATAGGGAATAAGAATAATATATATATATATATATATATATATATATATATATATATATATATATATATATATATATATATATATATATATATATATAATAAGGGAAAGAAGTGTATACCTAAGGGCTCGTTTTTCCGTGTTTTAACACAATAATAATGAGATATAACAGACAGTAATGCCAAGGAATGTACAGGGGAAGTTATTAGAACCAATGGAATGTAAATAAGAAGAAAGAAGAAAGAAAAGTGGATGAAAAATTATATATATATATATACGGTGGAGCGCGGCAAACCAGCCGTCCTTCGCACGTTCACACCGATGCGGTCAGTGGCAAGAGAGATCTAAGTCGTATAGGCACCACTTGTGTGTTTGTGCGCATGCGTAGTCCGAAGGCCACACTTTGAATATATATGCCGTGCGTGCAGGTGTATACAACGCACGCATTCCGTGCCGACGATGCGCGAAATCCCAGTCGCAAGGCTGCGCGCCTCGCGGACTTGACCCTGTATACGCCGCAGTCTTCACAGCGCGTCTTTTAAAGGAGTAGAGTTTCCCACAGCGCTCGGTCTTGCGAGACTGTTTAGCGCTTGCCGATCCACGGAACTGTGAACGCATTGCGAGGAGCCGTTAGCTAAGCGAAATTAAGCTCGTTCAAAGGCATTTAAATAAAATATGACGAATGTACTCCTATATAGTCACCTACATCGAGAAATAATTTATAATTTGTAAATGCTTAAGGCGAGCGTTATTTTCCGTTTTTTTTTTCGATGTCTCGACGGTGACTTATGGGTAACAGTGGTTTGATTGGGAGCGCTTAATATATTGCGTTCTGGTTACACATTCAGAAGGAAGCATAATGTTCCCGCAGGGCGCGGGTTCGAATCCCGGCTGCGGCGGCTGCATTTCCGATGGAGGCGGAAATGTTGTAGGCCCGTGTGCTCAGGTTTGGGTGCACGTTAAAGAACCCCAGGTGGTCGAAATTTCCGGAGCCCTCCACTACGGCGTCTCTCATAATCATATGGTGGTTTTGGTACGTTAAACCCAACATATCAATCAGGCAGCATAATGTTAATAGAGTTTCTATGACTTCGTTACGTAACTTGAAAAATCATCACGATGACAGAGCAGTTAATCAGACAGTTATTGATAGTTGTTATAATAATAATTCTTAGGGCTCAACGTATAAAACCCATGATATTATTATAAGGGATGCACTAGTGTAGGGCTCCGGAAGTTTTGACCATCTGGGGTTCTTTCATGTTCGTTGAAATCTACGTAAAGTTTCTAGCATTTTCGCCTGCAACATAAATGAGGCTGCAGCCGCTGCCGCCGGGATCCGATCTCGCGACCTTCGGTTCAGCAGATGAGCACTGTAACCATTAGATGACTTCGCCTAATTGAAGCTTCGGAGCAAATGGTTATTCAGGCAGTTGTCAAAGTATGCAGTTTACCAGGGAGTTGTAAGAAGTAAATACAGCAGAACAGCCAATTTGGTGAGTTGGTTAGGATTCATCTTGAAAATAGGCATTGTTGTCCGAGGTGGTCGAAGCAGAAGTTATACAGAATGTTAGTGGAAGTAATGAACAGCTATTTAAATAGTTGGAGAGAGTAAGTAGTACGTTTTTAATTAAGTAAGTAGTAAGCATTTAAGTTAGTGGTCATTCGGACAATCGGTGGAATGGCACGTATTCGAACAGTCGTGGAACTGAGCAGTTAAACGGCGCAAGCAATCACCCCAGCAGTATCTGCCCGAACAGTTATTGGTCGTAAGCAGTTATCCCAGCATGTATTTTCTGAGTGAGCGATTTTCCTGCAGATGCTCGCAACCTGTCTTCATTCAACACTGACCTCTGAGAACAGTGTGAGAAGACTAGCCTTTTCTTGTTCAGATGTTACATTAGAGGTTGTTGTCAACGTTCTTAGTTGGCCACTTTGATTTTGCAGCTGGTTAAAGAGTGACTATAGAACGTTGCGCTTTCGTGCACAAAGGTGATTGCTGAATGACGCCACAAATAAACACTCTTTTAAGTAAGACAGTGCAAAATATTTTTATTTTTATATTATTTATTTTCTACTGACCCAATTTTTGATTATCTGCATGATTTACTTACTTTTCTTTAAATAAGCAATTTATTATTATTTTTATAATATTTATTTTCTAGTCTGCGCCATTTTTCTTAAATTCTGCATGATCTACTCACCTTTCACTAATATAAGCAAAGCCCGAGACACGCACCTTACCTCTGAATGCTGCGACAAATCAACAAGATAAGCCTTTTTATTCATCGGTTATTTCCACAGAGTACAATTCTAAGGTGGTCACCGGCAAATTCCCTGCTTTGACACTCTCTCGGCCCATGCATTTCTTGTTGCATTTTCACACTGGTAAAATAAAAAGACAGTGAACACACCACATTACCTAAACACAAACGCAAAGAGCACAACAACGTGAACCTAAAATAAAGAAAGCTCTCAACACTCGTAGGGGACCCTTAGCTGTCCGGGCGAGTCTTAGACAGCGATGTCCGCAACTGTAAGCGCCGTCTGTCACATCTGCTGAGAGTGTACCACGAACGGAGTCGGTCTTGACAGTAGTGATGGCAATTCTATGAACGAGATTGTCATGAAAATCTGGACTGACAATTTCGTCGCCGTGGGGTCCCGTTCTGGCTTTCGAGGCACCTGTCACCACGTATCCGACGTTGATGTATCTCGGAAGAAAAAAGAAGCATAAACAAAAGACGTGAGACTTTTTTCGCGCACTTTCCGTCGACCTTTCTGAAAGCGTCCGTGTGCTTCAAAAACATAGGAAAGGCTTTAGAACAGTACATCCGGGCAGAAAAAAAAAAAAGACACTTCATGCTGTCGTTATTGTATATGAGACAGGAAATGGCCATCCAAGACGGTGCGAGGCGCATCCCCGTATTGTGTCTTTTATGGCGACATCGGCGACATCGAACATTTTGACTGCAGCTGTGCCCCGCGTTTTGAGAGAGAAATAGCAGCGATGGTAGACGCAGCTTGCGAAGAGGTTGTCACAGGCACGGATTACTTGAAGATGTCGTTTTACCTGAAGGACCCAGGTCGACGAGGACGAGCATGCAACTTATTCCCGTGGCTGTACTTCGAGACACTTGGTGGTGCGACATTTGGAGATGGATCTCCACAATTTAGGATATGCTCAGGCGGAACAATAGCCGGCCATTTAGGCCAGGTTATAGCCAGGCCTGTTGCAACACCACAACCACCACCACCACGAAGACAATGTTGCTGAGCGCTGTGTAAAGTACCTCTGAAGAACGAAACCGTAACCACACCATATTGTCATCTTCGAGTTGTAAGCTAAATACTGGTGTTGCAAGCCTACATACATACATACATACATACATACATACATACATACATACATACATACATACATACATACATACATACATACATACATACATACATACATACATACATACGCACATACATACATACATACATACATACATACATACATACATACATACATACATACATACATACATACATACATACATACATACATACATACATACATACACACATGCATGCATACATACATACATACATACATACATACATACATACATACATACATACATACATACATACATACATACATACACACACACACACACGCACACACACGCACACACACACACACAATTGATGTTTACCATATTTCCGGAGTCCTCTACTACGGCGTCTCATTATTGTGTCGTCGTGGTTTTTGGGCGCGAAACCTTAACAGTTATTATTATTAGCAACTGATTGCAGCGTTCAAATAAAACGTGAAATTGTGTTTCATTTTGCATACCGCTCTCAGTTTAGTCGGTAACTGAGTAGGCCGCTAAAGCCACTGCATTGGGAAAAATGCAGCCTTAAGATGTTGTGTTCCCGGGTGAGATTTCAGTCGTTCGCCCGAAGGTCCACTTCCGCGCACTTCAGTCCGTATGCATACATGCGTGGCATGTATGCCTACGGAGGAACGGAATTTTACGGTCGATTTGCGCGTCCCGGTAGTCGCGCCACACTTTCCATTTGATTGCTCCCGTGTGCGCGGGCCCCGGTGATGATGACTTGGGCGGCGAACGCACATATCAGATAGCCAGGCAAAGTGCGGCTACCGTCTCGGCAAATAAGAATAAGAACGCTCGCATCTAAACGCGAGCGCCTTACTGCATGTAGCGGCGGGGTGGTGGCGTGGTGCGAACGCATTGCGGTGGCTCGGAAACGACCGCCACGATCGGTGAGCTATCACGGGCGCACGCGGCTATGCACACGCCGACGAAAGCACGACCATCAGCGGCAACAATGGGTCGTCATCTGCTGCGTTGTTGCCGGAGGAGGAAGTTTATAATACACGTGCGTTTGCACTCGTGTTTTGGCCTCGTGGAGTTTGGCGTGCTGTGTTTTTGAATACCCATGGCGTTTCTTCCTCTGCTGTATAGAGGCGTTAGAGGTCGCCGCAGTTATTGCGCGTATGCATGCATGCACGGCATCATCATTTTCTTCTTTCGGTTTCTTGTTTTTTTTTTTCGCCCAAATTATGGCGCGAAGGTATTGCAAGGTTTTCCTCTTGTTTTTGTTTTGTGTTTTTTGTTGCACGCATGTCACACGCCTGGCTCAACTAGGAAAATTCAAAAAGTGCGAACGCACTCCAGTGAACATCCCCGATTTTACAGCCTTCGGTTGTTTGAAAAAAATATAAACTCCAACTATGTGCAACGCTTGCTGTTGATTCATGGATATGTGGGGTTTAACGTCCCGAAAACACCCCATGATTATGAGAGACGCCGTAGTGGAGGGCTCCGGAAATTTCGACCACCTGGGGTTCTTTAACGGGCACCCGAATCTGAGCACACGGGTTTACAACTGTTCCGCCTCCATCGGAAATGCAACCGCCGCAGCCGGGATTCGAACCCGTGACCTGCGGGTCAGCAGCCGAGTACCTTAGCCACTAGACCACCACGGCCCCACCGCGGTGGTCTAGTGATAGAAAGACAAAAAGACGTAGAAAAATAGAGGCAAGAAAGATATATAGAAAAAGGGAGAAGAACACGGAAAGAAAGAGAAAGAAGCAGACAAAGAAATAAAAATACGGGATCACGATGATGAATGAAGAGGAACGAAGAATTTAGAAAACAACGCAAGGAAGGCCACCAAGCCACGCTCTTCCCAGTCACTTTTGTGCCTTCACTGTAATAAGAGTAAATATCTGGGGCACTTCTTTTTGACGTGCCGAATAGCTAAAATACAAAGAAAAAAACTACCTGAAGAACCGCTT
The DNA here is from genome assembly GCF_013339725.1 of Rhipicephalus microplus. Taxonomy (NCBI): domain Eukaryota; kingdom Metazoa; phylum Arthropoda; class Arachnida; order Ixodida; family Ixodidae; genus Rhipicephalus; species Rhipicephalus microplus. Next base: position 89,025,181 of record NC_051175.1, on the reverse strand, counting down.
CAAAAAAGGGACTTCAATTCGTCACTTTCTGTGATTCTTACATTTGGTGCTACTACATTCGGTTTTAGCCAAAGGAGCGTTTTCGATGCTGTATGTAACTTTTTTTCCGATACACTAATAATCAAGTGTTAGGACTACATTATTCCGTTATCTTACTTGATGTTTTTGTAAATTTGTGGGGGAGGGGGTGAAAAAATCTTTAGAGTACTAAAGGTACCCTAAAGATTTTTTGTGATCTAGAGTACTAAAAGTACCCTAAAGATTTTTTGTGATCTTGCGACTAATCTGTTGTGACTAAAGAATTCAATTTCAACCTGTTCTCTCAATAATTGCATTAGTTTACTAAGCAAGGCACCGTTCGATTTACGGCCTATCCCCCACAATGAGTTGTGCCAAGACCTACCTACCTACCTACCTACCTACCTACCTACCTACCTACCTACCTACCTACCTACCTACCTACCTACTGTTAGGGATGGGAAGGAAGCTCGCTGATGGCATCCCACCGCTGTCACCAGTTGTTGCGCGTCGCGGCGACCGCAGTCTGCGGGTAGCGGGGCCGATCGCCGTCGCTCCGTCGAGCCAAGGACTAGGGGAGAGCTTTGAGCAAACTTAACGGATTTATTTACATCTTTACAGTGCGTTGTCGAGATGACAGAAGAGAAGAGAAGAACGTTGGGCGAGGCACTCCACGCCCTTTTTGTTGACCCCCGTTCCCTAGGTCCCTAGGTTGGGGATCACTATATAAAACAATGCGGACCAATGGTGATGTGGCAGTTCTTCTCAATGAAGTACCGCCCATCATGTCTGTTCATAGAGGCGCAACACAGGCTTGCACATACACACACACCCTTGCCACTAGTCGCAGCGCTGCCGTAGAACAGGGAGGAGGAGCGGCGGAAGACGCACGGGCGCCTCGACTCCTTTGATGCCGGCCTCGGGCTGCGTTCCCACGAGCAGATCTTAGCGCGCCCTTTCGAGAGGTGCCAGGTTCGTGGAATCCTCCGGGGAGAGCCCTTTGACCAGCGCCGTCGTCGTCTGCCGGTTAACGCGCTAACGATGCGTGGCCCAGGCGGGAGATAGAGCGGCGGCTCCAAAACCCTCTTTGGCGACATTCCACACAGTTGGCGCCGCTGTCAATCAGTGGGCGCCGTCTCGGCCTCTGTTGCTTCCTCCGTCCAGCCGTGGCGAGACTGTCCTTTTGGCACTACTCCGGCGTGGCAAATGACCCGCTGGGTCAAGGCATAGCTTGATCACTACACTACCTACAGCTAGCTAGCTAGCTACCTTACTTTCCGGATTGGCATTACTGGTGCAAGGATGCGCTACTTTTTAAAGGCAGTTTCGAACGTGGCTTTTAAACGTGTGCGTTCCTAGTGATTACGGCACGTGTACATTACCACGGATCATGTGTTCCCTGTCCCTACAAAGTTTGCAAACGCATTGATTCCTACCAAAGAGTGTGTTTAATTGGGAACACGACGCACACTCTACGAGACTAGAGCCATCAGCTATCCCGGCAATGACATGTTAAACAGTGAGTTTATTTCATGCTGTATCAGCACTTCGGTTGATTACAACTGCGCCATTTCACAAAATCACTTCAATGGGGACGTACACACAATAGAGCATGGGCACAATGTAACTTACGGTACTGCAATAGAATGACGGATCACAGAAAGAAAACAAATAGAGAAGGGAACACAAAAAGCGCTACACCAGAACCCTGTGCGTTTAGAAAAATGTGGTTAACGATTTAGAGTTCTCGCTACTTTACTACGGAAGAGCTGAATTATGTCCCTTGGTCCTCACACTTGATGAGGCCGCATCGGTAACTATTACTCTCGGGCCAGGTGCGGGCTCGTGGTCACAAGAAGACGTAGTGTGTTTAGAAAAAAAAATTCGACGATTCAGAGTGCAGTGTACTCTACTATCGGAGAGCATTAGGCTGTCCCGGTAAGTCGCATGAAGTAGAGATCTTCCCAGCGCTGCGAATAGATCCACCCCGTGCCTTGATTTGCACCATAACCCTCGCACCGTAACCTGCGCAATGGCACTGTCAAAATCACAGCTAATTTCTTCTTACGTATATTCATACTTCATAAAACAATTACTTTTTTGCCTAGAACAAGAGACGTATCACACATGGTTCAAACCCTTTATCCAATCGCGAGTAGCCTTTGAGTATAATCACAATCGCAGAACTTTCCCGCGCTCGTCGTTAGACAGATTACGTGCGATGCTCGTGTATATATGGGCGTTGTGAAGTTTCTCCCGGGCACCGTTCTGAAGGCTCGTGAAGAGGAACTAGGATCATAACCTCACTCACGTCAGCGTCCGCCAACAATGCGCTGCTGGAGCCGTGTCTCCAAAGTCATGAAAAGTACCTAAAACTAGGAAAGCACCACCACTATGCCGGACAGGAGTGTACCGTGTTCTCTTGTGACGCAAGAGAATCGACATTTGGGCTATTCACCTTTTCATAAACGCCTCCCTGGGCGCCGCCATAGCCCTCCTTGGGCTGTGCAAGTTGGCGCGTCCCCTCGGCAATGCACTGACAACGCTGCGCCCTTGGCCTTTGTACTCCCGCGCACAGCCCATCATGGCAGTGTTTTTTTTTTTCCTTCCTGTTAAAAGGTGTATAGTTGGTGTAGATGCACGGTGTAGCTGCTGTTTGAGCGTACGCACAAAGACTACAAAGAAACATGGGACAAGCGCTTACTCGCAACTAAAAGATTTATTGAAAAAGATAACAAAAAAATGCACCAAAAACAGATCAACACATGCTTGTCAAGGCAAAAACATCTCTCTGCCCTTGTTAACTGACCGTTCTCGTGTCGCCATACTGTCCTTGTGCCTCGACATGCGTGCGTTCATCTTTATTTGGTTCATTTGTATTGTCACCTTTTTCAATAAATCCTTTAGTTGCGACAAAGTGCTTCTCCTGTGTTCCTCAGTATAGTCTTTCTTCGTGTACTTACCAACATTGGCAATCGATATGTGGTGTTTAACGTCCCAAAACCAACATATGATTATGAGCGACGCCGTAGTGTAGGGCTCCGGAAATTTCGACCACCTGGGGTTCTTTACCGTGCACCCAAATCTGAGAACACGGGCCTACACCATTTTTTGCCTACATCGAAAATGCAGCCGCCGCAGCCGGGATTCAATGCCACGACTTTCGGGTCAGCAGCCGAGTATCTTAGCCACTTGACCACCGCGGTGGTGCAAACGCGCTTTAACAACAGAGCTGTTGTTAGCTCTTTACCAAGCATCCCTTGACATGCCCTGGGCTTATCACGGTGAACTTGTCGTACACTGATCTATCTATCTATCTATCTATCTATCTATCTATCTATCTATCTATCTATCTATCTATCTATCTATCTATCTATCTATCTATCTATCTATCTATCTATCTATCTATCTGTCTATCTATCTATCTATCTATCTATCTATCTATCTATCTATCTATCTATCTATCTATCTATCTATCTATATTTCTATCTATCTATCTATCTATCTATCTATCTATCTATCTATCTATCTATCTATCTATCTATCTATCTATCTATTTTCTTTCTTTCCTTCTTACTTTCTTTCATCTTTTTCTCTCTCCTTTTGTGTTTCCCTCTTATTGTTATTATCTCTGTCTCTCACTCTTTCTTCTTTCCTTTCGCTCTATTTCTTTTACTTATTTATTTCTCTCCACTTGGCACGTGCGCTTTCGCCCGCGGACGACTCCATTTTTATTGGAACAGTGGTGAATAGGGCAGTTGTCCTATTTCTGTGTGTCCTATTGCAGTTGATACCTGTTTTTCCTGTCCGCCATCATTGATTCGAATGACTTTGCTTTGTAACAATCGAACCCGAAATGTTGCGCTTCTTGGGTCTTTGTGTCTAGTCTACCACGATCTATTGCTTCGTTCTATCCTCCCTGTGATCCCCTCGCCTCCGCAGTGATGAATAAAAGAAGCTATGTGTGGAAAATATAAGGATATTTTCTCTTTCATTCGGATGTATAGACAAAGGAATATAGAATTGCTGCAAATGCGTGCGAAACGTTTCTAAGTAGGTTCCTAAAACAGGGGCCTGAGTGAGGCCACAAGGCAACGCCTGTCCTTCAATCACTTAAGCACACATCATTTTTCCGGCTTAGGGGCTTGGCACTTGGCTCGAATTCACGTGCAAGGTGACGTCAGTGACATCGAGAGCGCGCGACTGTATGAATACGCCTCACTATACGTGTTTTTCTGAATCTATCGATGAAAAACACAATGGTTCTCGGGGTGTCGATTTCGACGTCGTGTCGTTCGCAGTGGGTTCACAGAATAACACGTGCGACGCGTCGACCTTGCAGCCGGCCAGGCATGCACAGCGTAACCTGCCTCTGTAGTTTTGTCTCAAACGACTCCTAGTTCAAAAAAAAAAAAAAATCGGAAGATCCCACGTGCCTGGAAATCGACGTTATGAGAAGCATGCTGAGAGAAGGTGACCGTGCTGCAATTTTTTTTATCAAGCAACACGTCATGAAATGACGCTAAATTTATGTACAAATATTGCATGCACACACGCATGTTGAAGAGCTTCAGATGTTTATAGCCCCGCCGCGGTGGTCTAGTGGCTAAGGTACTCGGCTGCTGACCCGAAGGTCACGGGATCGAATCCCGGCTGTGCGGCTGCATTTCTGATGGAGGCGGAAATGCTGTAGGCCCGTGTGCTCAGATTTGGGCGCACGTTAAAGAACCCCTGGTGGTCGAAATTTCCGGAGCACTCCACTACGGCGTCTCTCATAATCATATAGTGGTTTTGGGACGTTAAACCCCACATATCAATCAACCAGCTTTATTTAAGATTTATTTAAGATTGCTCGAATAATTAAATTTGGGTGCACTTGAAGAGTAACTCTAAGCGGCCATACTCTATTCCGGAGTCCTTTACGACATCACGTGCGGCATAATCAGATCGTATTCTCAGTGCTACTTACGGGCCGCGTCTATAGACGAAATTCGGGAAGGAAAAAAAATGAATTTCGGCGCTTAGACGTACGCATAAAGGCGGAAAGCAATGTGATTGCCTTCGAGACATGACTAAACTAGACAGCAATCAAAATATTTATTCTAATAGTACTTATTTTTACGAGTGGCGGATATTACGAGTTACTCGTTATCAGATTATATATACATTTATATGCACAGAACAGCAATTGAACCATGGTTCGTCGGGAAAAGTCAAAGAAAAAGGGGGGGGGGGGGGGAGACGTCCTTGTCTTTTTTTTTTCACAAATGCTTGTCCTTTTTTTCTTTTTTTTTTGTAGGTCGGTCTTGGAGCAGTGCAAGTTTATTCTAGGCTTCGAACGAAAATACCATAACGTCGTGGTAGGCACGTAGTTTTTTTTTTAGTCAAATAGGCCTCTATTAGCGAAGTTTGATAACTGAAGCGGGTTACCATACACAGTGAGAAACTCGTGCAGGTAAAAGGTTTTTTGAAGAGTGACGGGCCGGCCACGACGGTGCGGTATAACCATAACGACCATATGGTATTAATTAATAAAATGACGACATTAATTAATAAAAAACATGGGTAATGTTTTTGTAGTTGGAGGGGGGGGGAGTAATTTATACAATGCAAACCAGAACTATTTTTCTCGTTGTTTTTTTTTGTAGCTCTTTAACGAAAGGGCTTTTCGAGCTAAAACTGTGGATAGGGACATTGTTAATGACGTAAAATAATATACAATATATTCACGCTTAACAAAAATATGCGAGAAACATGTTACGCCAGAGTGATATTATTTGCTAGGGATTCACGGACCAAACCATGACAGGACAGGAACCGTTCTGGAAGACCTATAGGTCCGAAGTCAAGACGTGGTGGGTAACATCAGCTCAATAAAAGACAGGAACCGTTCTGGAAGACTTCGGAAATGTCAACTACCTGGGTTTTTTTTTTTTTTTTTTTGTGAACGTGTACCTGAATTGAAGCACTCTGGCCTTTAGCATTTTTCCTGCATTGAAATGCGACCGCCGTGCACGGGATTCGATCCCGCGACCTTATGTTCATCTTTCAAGCAGAATAACCATCAGATTACCACGTCGGTATACGCTACAGAACATTATTTCTTTCTAGACTTTTTTTATTTTTTTAGCTGGTCATCGTTCATAATGGGTAACCTTGTTTTTTTTTCGCTGCAGGACTCATAGATATGGAGTAGCCGAAGTGTATATGAACGTCGGCCTCTCCACAGCAAGACAGTTCAAACAACAGACAGAACTTATCTGCTCCTTTACTGTTTGCCAACAAAGGCTGTTACTGACATAACTTGGCTAATGAAATGTGAGCTGCGAGTGGTCCGCTCTTATTGTAAAGCTACAAATAATTACTACTTCATGTCCAATCTTGACCCCATAAAATGATTCAAGCCCTATAGCGCTTTTTATATATTTCTCGAATCACTTCCCCCGCAATTCACCGCGATTTCGTTTCTTTTTTTCCTTTAACTCAGTCATTTGCGGCGCTCAAGGCGACGATATGATGGCCGTGCACTCTTCCATTGTCTCTCAGCAGACGCTCTTTATTTCTTGCCTTTCTTCGCGTCTCGTTTATACGCAGAAGATATCGACTGAATGCCAACAAGAAGCCACGAGGCAATCAAAAGCAAAAACTTACACAGAAGGTATCGATTGAATGCTTCAAAAAAGCCACGAGGCAATCAAAAGCGAAAACTAACGGAGCGACACACATGGACGGGACGGCCGTGACACTAGTGGAACCTCGCGGAATGGTCCATAACGTCAGCGCGCGGACATGCATCCGCCACTGTGTCGCGCCTCGCCAAATGACACTGCCTCTTAAGATATATACTTACCAGCGCGCCACAGCGCGGCCGGATAGGAGGCGTGCGCGCTTCGCACCGCACTTGATCGCTCGGCACGGCTGTCATGCGAAGTGGGCTTTGACGACACAAAATGCCGTTACCGAGCGGTATATATATATGGTCTCGAAGCGGGCGGCGGTCCTGCGAAGCTGCCGCGCTGTTTCGCCTTTATCGAACTGCCCGGGGTCTTGTACGATGTGAAATGTCTCGGAAACGCGCTCAATACTTGCATGGGCGTCCAGAAAAGGGTGCAAGAGGCCTCCCTCGCTCGCCACCCCCACCTCTGGAACTTCTGATATTATCCTGTGCAGTAGCAATAAGCTACAAAAGCTAATTTATTGGCACGCTCAGGCCCTACATTTGTGGGAAGCGGCCTTCAGGGTTATGCTATAGTCAGCTTTGCAAGTTAAATACAGCTGACTAATCTAACCGGTCCTGACACGGCAATGAAGGAGAGACTGCCAATACTGCACGCCCCCCCTCCCCCTCCCGCACTTACCTTCTGCGGATGCACCTCTCTTCGAGAAGTTCTGTGGATGTACCCCTCTCCAAGAAGTTCTGCGGATACCCTATAGCTTCCTTGGGTTTGTTAGTTTCTTACTCTTCAATTTTGTGCGATGGTTTGTTATTTGTATGACTGGTAGTGAAAACTTTACTAGGCATGCGGGTCGCTGCCATGAAAGTTCACTCCCGCAAGGTCGACAGTGAAGACGGTAGGAGCGGGATAGGAGTGGGTGCAGTTTGTACACCATATCAGATAACGTTGCTAGGTGAAAAAGGAGGCATTTTCTATATCTCCTATATGGGTCACTCCTGAGGCGCATTTCGTGCCTGGATTCCAACAACGCATCGATAACGATCTCCAAAATTATTAAAATCCGCAAGCCAATTATCAAATCTCGAGCTTGCGTTCATGGTGGCGATTCCCAGCGGTGTGTGTGTTTCAGGGGTTCTTAACGGCGCCCATGAATACCAGCTGGTGCAGAACAATAACGAATGAAGCTGTCGATTATTTTGTGTTGGCGACGCGGTGAAAACGGATGTGCTTCTGGAAATTGTAGTCGGCGTAACTTCCTTCTGCCAGCCGAATCGCTCGTATACCGGAAATGAATCAAACCAGATCGATTCTCCCAGTTTCTCATTTCAGCGGCTTTGCGCGCGAACGCAGAAGCACTGCGAGATCCCGAGTAACGTCAAGGAGAAAGGAAAGGTGCGGAGCTAGAGGAAGTCAAGAGTGACTTGGAATTAAGTGAGAAGAAAAAGGCAGGGAGGTTAACCTGGTAAAAGAACATGGTTTGCTACACTGCACGGGAATGGGGAACCGATTTAGTAGTAAAGGCGACGGAAAATGGTGTTGGCGCTGCTAGTAAAGACGTGGTTCTGCTCTCTGTCTATCCCGTAGCAAAGGAACTTTCGTCCACACGCCCTCATCAAGCGTGAGGCCCACGGCTGTTCATGCAGCCTTGATCACGCCGCCTGTTGCAAGGGTTGCAACTCGGTGGCGTGCTTTGCAGGAATCGTCTGCCCCCAGCGCTTGCATTCCCGTTCGTGATTTAGCGCGGCTTGGAAGGCTGCCGGATGACCTGTCCGCAGCAGCGGCCGGCACTCGGCCTCCCGGGCCTGTTTTTGTACCCGGGCTAAAGGCCAGGCGATTGCGAGCTCTCTCGTGTCTCCACTGTCGGTGATCTTCTAGAGTTGTCCGTGACGTGCCCACATGGAAGCTTTCAGGAGAAACAGCTGCTCTTGGGCTCGGCACCATGGTGCAACGGGATGGACGACGTCACTCACAACGCAGCCAGTGACGCGCGTGCTTGGGCACGATGCTGCTAACGGCGTAACTGATGACACAAACAATGGAGAGCATTCATGAAACCGCTGCCAGATGTTTTTTTTTTTCTCCTAGCCATATACATCTTTCGCTGTGAAAACACCGCCCAAGCATTTCGTAAAGATTGTTAATGACAGTTATTGGGGTTTAACGCCTCAAAATCACTATAACGTGCACCTGAATCAAAGCGCTCGGTCCTCAACCATTTTCGTCTCCATCGAGAATGCGGCGGCCGTGGCCGAGATTCGATCCCGCGACCTGCGGGTCAGCAGCCAAGTGCCTTATGCATACCGAATCCTATCTACTCAAATTAGGCGTTGCTGTGTGTCTCACCTAGATTCATGACACACGTCTACGCACACTTATTCCAAAGCAGTGCCTTTGATACACAATTTTCATATTTATTGATCAGAGGCGCGAATTACGTATAGGGGAAGAGGAGGGCTTGAACTCTTCTCCTCCTCCACTAACTCTTCGAGGAGAGTTCTCGATAATTATGTATTTTTGTTTCAGAAAAAAAATGTTCTTACTGGTTCGCAACCATTCATAACTCTTATTCGAAAGTGCTATATTAGTATGCACCGAGCACAGAGTATGTGAGGTATTGGTGTTGAAGAGCGTTGACGTCCTATAATTATAGACTCATGACTCGACTCACTCAGACTTACTTAGCCTCAGGTAAAGCCGTCACTCTGAGTCTGAATGAGTGTGGTTGAGTAATATTTTGGTGAGTTTGAGTGCGAGTGAGTCCGGTTAAAGAAAAATTTCTGGACATGAGTTTGAGTGAGTCCGGCTCAGGAACATTTATAAGTGAGTCCGAGTCTGAACGAGTCCTAAGCGCCAAATATATTTGCTTAGTGAGTATGAGTGAGATCCGCAATGTTTACATACCTATGGTAGCGATTGATGATGCGGCGAGCATCATTCCTACCTGTATATGCGGACGAAACCCGAAAGGAACCTAATCCAAGGGCGAGGACCATTCTTAGTACACCGTATGCTAGCATAGCTTCATTATAGGTTATGCGCACTCATTGACCACCGCATTTTCTTTTTTTTCAACCCCCTTGCCACATACGACTTCGCTGTAAAACTTAGCTCGAAGTGGCGCGTATAGATGAAGTCGAACGCGGCGGTGACGGCTAACGCGAGCCGACGTTAGCCGACTATGCTACAGCCCAATTGCACAAAAAGCGATTGGCTTCGCACAGATTCACGCTCTTCTTTTCGCAGCTTCGCTGCTTCTAACTCTATAAAGCATTGGGAACTCCGCCTTTAATCCTCAGACGTGATATCAGTAGCACGCGTACCTTAGCTTCAGGCAGAGCTAATGAATTGGCATGTTTTTCTAGGACGTCGTTCCACAATTCGGTCTTACATTACCCGACATATTATCGCCCTACAAATTGAATGTTATTTTTTGTTCATTCCGCACACCTTACCACGCTGTGAACTAGTGTTCGCGTTCAGAATAAATGTTTGACCGTTTAGAGCGCCATGTCTATATACTATGGGATGCCTATAAGCTGTCCCAAACGTTACGGGGGGGGGGGGGGGTGTTAGAAAAAGTGGGTAATGATTTAGAGTATACAGGGTACTCTACTATTGGAGAGCCTAAACCCGTCCCGGAAACAAAAAGGACAATGAAGACACGGAGTTATCAGCAGGCGTCCGGTGAATCAAACGTCTACGCATATATACAAAGTCAACGCTGATCACGAGAAGAAGCAGTGTGCACGGGATGATGAATCGTGGCCTTCTGTTTCGTTCTGGTTAACAGCGCTTCATTTGTTCTTGTTAACCTTCTGTTCTGTAACGTGCTTTAATTGATGGGTGGTTAAATGTCGGTGTTTTTTCCGGTGTTGTGGCCTTCTGTTTTGTTTCTCCTGGTTAACAACTTTTTCATAACTTCCGTGTCGTTCACAGATGTTTCGGCACACGTACCTGCGCTACATCTTCTGTAGACGCCGGGCAGTGGTTTGTAGACGGATGGCCATTGCTCGGTCGTCAGATGCTTTGGCCGTAAAATTTCTCCCCGACATTTCGTATGCCGTCCCAGCAGTGTAGTTCACGCATTTCAATGGCGACGAGGATCAAGGGGCCGCACGCTGTGCGGTGTCCGTACGTGCTCAATGACGTCAGATGGTTTAAATATGCATAAATGTAAATTCAGTCGAGCCTCATAATTGTATCGTAGCTTTGGAACGTGACAGCTGATCGCTTACAATTATTTTCGGTGTTTCGATATGCAAAACTAATTATACTTTTGAAGAACTTGCGTTTTGAGATTTTCTGCTATATTTTCCTCTCTTATAGTTCAAGCAGAATATCAAAGAAAGAGGAAACTGCAGCAAATTTGGCTAATGTTGGCTAAAAAATTCAGGCGATTGCTCCTGTATAGTGTCTATAATTACCTATCCTTTGTTCCCTTTCGTTACGCGAATTCCTTCCTGGTGCTTTTCTTGGTCCGATCTGAGACTCATTCCAATACCCGCGTCTCAGGGCACTTCCTGTCATCGCAACTTATTTGGGGCTTAGCACGCAAACGCCCTCTTTTGTTCCCGATCTTTTGTCACCTTTCTAACGTGTCCTTTGTCTCGCCTTTCGCCGTTCCTGGAGGCTTTGTTTTTCCTCGAAAGTGCACTATTTGCGACGGTCACTGCAATAGAGAGTGGTGGGAAGATCAGATAGAGGGAAAGAGAGTGAAATAGGCGAAGGGAGATGCATCGGCCGGAAGCGGAAAACCCAGCCCACGCCGAGGCAGGCTTTGTTCATTCTCGCTCCACGACTCATGGAGCGAGAATGGCTATGCCCATTTCCATATTTCTAAAGAGCGCACTGGCGCAATCACCGGTTGTCGTCACATGTGGAAGGGAACGTGACTTCAGGAGAAGCTTCAAGTATGACGTCACACCATTGCAGCAGAACTTAAATGGAAGGGATAGGTTCTGCCTGTTGTTGGAGGGGCATCGCTAGTCTGCCTGTATCAGTGGTCGATGCGTGTCGCTGAAGGTCCACAAAGCTTCGCTAGTTTCACTATATATCACAACTTGTTCGTACGTGTGTTATTGCTTCACCTAATTTGCTGTTCTATTGTATTGTGTTCTAATATTTTAACGTTTCATATTCCTTCATCGTGCAAATGATCTGTTCGGTGCAGCCCAATCTGTAAATAAAGTAGGAGCCTCTGTCAGTACTTGGTGCCTTTTGCTCTTGCCACCTTTCCGTAATGTTATACAAGAAAGAAATTCCATCTTTCTTTTTTTTCTTTTTCTTTTTTTTTCTTTCTTCAAATGCGTGGCACATGGGGCCCTGTTTGTCCATTTGTAGTTATGTGACGCGATGACACTCAAAACCAAGTTGTCGATAGTGGCCTAAAACTGGAATAAAATAAAAAAACGCTTAAAACGAAAAACTCAACAGACACGACCAAGAATTATTCGCAATAATTAACTTGAAATCGCTGAAAACGCTTCGTAAACACGCGACTGACAACCGCACCTGGCAAAAGAGGGCGCCACCACCTCACCAAGCACGTGATCACTCCTTCCACCAGCGCTTCTCCGGCGCTTACGTCACTGCATTTCAAGAGCCACACAGCCTGATCAAACTCGCTGCAGATGACGCGTATCTCAAATTCCGTAACACGCAGGTTGTCAATAGAGCGCACCAAAACGTAGCGCGCATGTCGAACACATCTGACGAAATTCTGCTCATGCCGGGAAAACCTAACATGCTTACTTCGAGCATCGACGTCATCAATGGTTGGGCAAGCGGAGCAGTGGAAAGTCTATGAACGGGAACTGCTGGGTACCCGTGCTACGCACTTCCACGGGTATAACAGTAGTGGAACAGCATTTAGCGCAGTAATTATAACTACACTCAGACCTCAGTGTAAGAAACCGTGATATAACGAATTATTGGTTATAACAAAGTAAATGAAGAACAGCTCAGTCATATATACAATTATTCAATTATATGTTTGTAACAATTTTTCGGATATAACGAAATATTTTGATAGCAGATCTGACTTTTTTAATGAGGTTTGAGTGTGCATCAGTCGCCACACAAACGTTTCCAGAGTAACCACTGCTTGAACCAGAGTCGACAGCGAAACACCACTCTTCTGATGACATCATACCTGACGTGTCCGCTCAAGTCACGTGACTGTAACGCACGTGACATCCACCAAAAGTTCTGTTCTGACACTTACTATAGGACATGGATACTTGCTGTGCTGACGGGTGAATGTGTCAGTCGGTCAGAGGAGAAAGCTATCTGTGTTTCATAGGCAATGCGGCGTGAACAATAATTGTTGCTTTTCGTTTATTTATCTGTTTCAAGTAGTCGCGTCTCGTATGAGTGCATGCACTCATTTATTTCAGCAAAATTGCTGATTAGTTTTGAATACTCGACCGGAAAAGAATTTTCGATGATTTGCTTTCTTCCTTGTTTTCTTTGTAAGGGCAACGCATTTTTTTCGTTATTCTGCGTGCTACCGAGTCATTTCCCGTTGTGTTGAAATGTCTTATTTACTTTAGAAATTCTGGACGGTATCGGGCTCCAAGAAGTGGTGCTTCTCAATGAAAGAGCATTCTGGGCGGCTCTCGGGCGATCTTGCTGATAAGCTATTTCACGAATCTTTAGCTGTGGCGGTAAATCGATACGTCAATATTCTCGTCGTGTAAACAATGAGAACATCGAACGAGGTCTCTCGAGGAAACTTACCGGAAACACTCAGCGGCTGTATCTGTGTATTTAGAAAAAGTGGGTAACAATTTAGAGTTCTACGTATTACACTACATGGAAGAGCGTGAAGCCGACCCGTGTCATGACTGCCGAACAAGCCAAACTAACCTTAAGAAAATTGCAATAAGGCTCTATAGAAGTCACAGTTGTCGTTTATGAATTCCTTTCTGGTTAAAAATTCCCTTCCTTCAATCTGCTCTAGTTAGGTGAGTTGAAAACGCTGTTAGGTTAGAAAAACCGTCTCGCCAAGTTACCGACACTGATTCGGATTGGACTGATCGCGTTTCTGCGCTGAGAGCGTTTATTATGCCACACGCGAAAGTCGATGAACAGTGGGCCCATACAAGGCAGCCGTGGCTTTCAACCATGACTGGCTGACGCGACACGGTAGCTTTCATCGCACTACGAAGAGTAGGTGAACTGGAGTACGGCAAAGGAAATTAATAGGAGTAAGACTCATCTTTCTAGATAACATATGGCAGGCGAGCGCACACGGAAAGAAAAAAAAGACAAACAACAAGAATGTTGTCTCTTCTGTTGGCTAGACTTTTCGTCCTACATTCTTTGTCATTCAGCGAAGAAATAGCCACCATTTGTTTTTTTTTCCTTCCAAACTCGGCCTTTTAACTCTCGCGTTGCCTTTGTTTCTCTACGTGGAAGACAACGCCGTCGAACAGAATCGCTTTTCGGGGCCCACGTTGTCAATATATCCATTGACGCGAAACGCTGTACTCTTTGGTCTATACCTGTACCCCCGACCCCACACCTCCCCTTCTTCGCACCACTCTATAGCTCTCTCGCTATCGCCCGCACATTCATGCCCTCTATAAGCGCGGTCCTCGTCGCCAATGCACGCGCGCTATTTCTTGATACCTGTGCCTCCGACATTCCGCGATGTTGTCTTTTGTTTTCTGGGTCTTTTCTGAGAGCTGAATTGGCCCTATTCGCGTTTGTCTCCCGGTATGCTTGCGGAACAATGGCCACGTAAATGGCACTGGAATGGCCTGCCCTGGTCTCTTTGTTTATTGGTTGGTTCAGTGCTTGCTTTGGGCTTTTATAACCTGCCACGTTCACGTATATTCTCAAACTGCAAGCCGTATCTTCAGATTCGTTTCAATGCTCCTAATATAAAAGCGTTGTCCGGTGTAGCATTTGGGAACATTTAGGGTCTTGATGATGGTGACGGAGAACATTGGGGTGATTATCTGAGACAGCGATGATTCTATAGATCTCTCACTATCACCCGCACATTCACGCCTTCTATGACGACGTACGCTAAGCAAAGCCTGCATTCTACATCGAGCGAATAAAGGTATTTTATTTCATGAAGCACGTCATGACTTATCCGCTTGCACCAAAGGCACGTCAACGCACAGCTTTATTTTGTCCCAAACTGCAGTGGTTTCAGTACAATGCAAATTTGTTTCTAAAGCTGTTTAATGGTACCTTGTTTTTTTTACAAACCATAACTAACACTTTGTGGAGCAATTGATCGTTTAGTTCGTTGCTCAGTTGCGACCAGACTTGGAAATACCTACCCTGGAGGAGAAGCTTCGACAAGAGTATTGCAGCACACTATTGTTTTCGCCGCCTACAGTAAAGAGCCACCTTGCAAGATTATCGCCAATGAAGACGTCACTTTAGCCGCACGTTTCGTGTCTCTCTAGTGTCTTCTAGGTTAGAAAGGGCATTGAAGAAAAAAAATATGGACCATCTCCCCGAAGGGAACCCCGGTGGGATGCTAAGCAGCAGTGGTCCCCACGACGTTGACCCGGTTGAAACGGGCGTCGACGTGGGTGCTAGAAGAGCGGTTTGAAGCGAAACTTCCTGTAGCGTTTACTCGAGTGAACGTTTGCTTGAAACGCAGAGACACGCTAGGTGGGTTGGGTGTCGTGTAAGTTTCACCGCAGATAACAAAGTCGAAAGAGTGTTTCCACTCGACGTGTGGTCGAGCTTCGCGGGTGGTACTGTAAGGGTGAATTGATAAAGTGTGTTGCGAGCGGGCGGAGAAGCCAGCAGCTCTAGGCGCTGCGGCGAGCGTGCTGCGGGTGAGCGATAGAGTGACGTCAGCGCGCACCTGCGAGGGAAGCGTGACGTCAACGCGCAACCGTGGCATGACCCATGGAGTTTCCTTAAATAACTAGAGGGTACTCTGGCGCGGCGATCGTTCAGCAACCAAGGGAATCATGGGTATGACATAAATTTACCTAGTTTTCGCGTTTGTGGGTGGTGAATCGCACGTGTGGCTTCGTTTATTGCTGTGTTTTGGTTTTGTTTCAAATGAAACAAGAAAGAACAAACTATTTTGAACTTCGTGAGCTGGTTTGAAGTGGTGATCCTAAAAGGTGCAGGTGGTGAAGAGTAGCTGCTGAACATTGCTTATTGTTGTTCCGTGACAAAGCAGCTTCAACACACGCGAAGCCAGAAGGAATGTAAAGCACGAAGACTAGGCAAATCCATGTATTACCCATAATTCTCATCCTCGCTGAAGCGCGATGCGTTGCAGCTCCCGTAAACTCAAGCGCCAGAGTTCCCTCTAGTGTATATTTATGAAACTCTATGATGTGGCCAACTTGGCACCACTTCAACAACTGCGGCGAAGAGAACGCTTTGCGGAGCGTTCGTACGGACGCACGTACGTACGGCGTTACACTCGTGAGTCAAAGAGCTGCTTCGCATCTAATATTGTGACGGCGTCATGACGTAGACAAAGGCTGCAGTCGGCTTGTGCAAAATGAAAATATTTATTTTGCCCCACTTGGGGTCGGGAATCAAAAAGTCAAACTACAGCAATACGCACCATCTGCTGGTAATAGCGGAAAACAATGCGTCAGCCGTCGACTAAACGATGCGTCGGCATTTATACAAGTGGCGCCGAAGATTCCAGCGTTATCGCTAGCAGCCAGAGGAAAGCTCCAAGTGTTCCAGAAGGAAGCCTAGTGTTCGCGTTGCGCGCGTAGTATCGTCTGAAGGTTCTAAGATTATCTAAATGGTTCCCAGTCATTCGGGTGCTATTTGCGCGAAGCAGCAGTTACACGTTGACCAAAAAAATACAAAGAAAAAGAAGGGGGGGGGGGCGTGTGTCAATGTCAACAAGACTGCAAGAAGCATCTGGTCTCTTAGAGTACCATACTGCTGCAAGGCTCTCTGTATGATGTAGGTGGCATCGCTCATATGGCCGCTGTATCGTTGCATTACTTGACAAGAATCCAAGATACCTACCTTAAATACTGGCGATAATATTAGGTTTCTTAAGTTCTGCTCAAGGCCACGTTTTCAACACATGTGCCGGCAGTAAAAAAAACAGATATATCTACATCTTCCTTATTTTTTTTTCTTTTTGACATCCCGTGTAGTCATCCCGCTAATGCAATGTTGAAAGTCATCTAATAGTCTTCAATAAAAACAAGAGGTGTGCTTGAATAGTGACTAAAATTGAATTCTCGAAACTCTCTTGGTCCTCGCACTTGCCAACTCATGCACCAATGACGAAAAGAAAAGAATAATGCGTTTTTTTATTTTATTATATTTTTCACGTTCAGAGCCTCCAAGAGATCTTTACGAATCGCCTCGAGCTGTCTTTCGTGTTTGCACGTTCGTGCACGGGGCCTTTTCGCGACCTTATTTGGAGGGGCTGGTCGAACGGTCGAACAAGCTTAAGTTCTCAGACGCGGCTTTTTTTTCGTGCCAAAACGGGGTTCGGCCCGTCTTGTCCTACTCTTACATTCCTTACCTTCTTTCTTCGCGCACGGTGGCTCGCTTTTGTCTTGTAGATGAGGGCCAGTGTGTCTACGGTCCACTCCGATAAAAAAAAAAAGCAAATCATTCCGTTCAACTTCGGTTCCACTTGGGGCCCTTTCTGTCTGTTTCGATTCTCCTACTTCTTGCTCGGCATAAGTCGTGCGCAGGAAAAGAAAGACGAAGGAGAAGACGTTTGTGAGTTTAGCGAGAATAATGCCTGTGAAGACGTGCGGCGCATCTACTTTTTTTCTTTCTTCTCATACAACTGCGTGTATATGCGTTGCTGGCGTGACTCGGCGAGAAGTCGCCGAAATGAGGTTTCGTTGGCTTCGAAAATTCGCCTTCTTTGACCTTAGTTCTTGCAGGACTGGGGCCACGTTCTGGACTTTGTACGTGTCCGGCTGGTCCTTCTTACTTGAAAAGAGAGGATCAAAGGACGTTTTCTTGCAGTTCTGACCACAGGCGTGCGTGGTGTTCTATATTTGAGGTGGCAGTTTCACTACTGCGACTACCCCCCCCCCCCTCCCTCTCCCTCTTGTCATTGGTCGAGTCTGAAAGAGGGGAAAGGAATATAAGAAGGGTACGGAGGTTAACTAAACTATGGCCACTTTGCTACCCTACACGTGCGGTGAGGGTTATAAGATGGTAAAAGAGATAGAAGGAGATGCACATTGCACACCACACACACAGTCAGAAAGAAAACGTGCTTGGCAGTGGATGAAAAAGGCAAATGAGGTGATGGCGTACTTGCCACGACGACCAGCCTTTGTCTCAGACTTGCCGGTTGTAAAGGCGAGGAGAAAACAGTACTTCGAACGCCGTAAGTCTATACACATGACTCAATCACATGACGCCAGTAGTATGACCGTGTGAACGTATGGGGTGCTCCCTTGGTGCTCCCTTTGATGATTAAGGGGGAAGGGAGATACAGCGCCTCTCCCCTCCTCAATGCACACGCCTGTAGTTCTGACCATGCGGGAACACATGATTCAGCAATCGCTGCTACGTTCAAGCGTCCTTGCGTATCCCCTGGAACGCAAAGACGCTTGGTGCAGCATTCGTTGGTGACTGATATTGATCTATGTTCCCAATGTCAATGCGTTCGGTTAGCTTTATAACAAAATTATCTTCATAACGAAAGAGTCTTTGACAATCTAGCAGGGTTTCGAGGCTCAAAGTGAGCTTCCTCGATTTACACGTCCCGGACGGCTCCAGACGGCCCCGGCGTTCGTTTTTCTCGGGGACCAACCGGAAGCTCCGCCCACTGGTCCGCGATCGCTCGGACGCATGTTCGTTTTTCGCGTGCCTGGCGGCCTGCGGGCAGCCCGGGACCACCCGAACAATTTCTTTTGAGCAGCTGGCAGACGACAGCGCGGTTCGCATGCTGTGCGGCCATCTTAAGTTAGACACGGGAAATTTTCGATGCGCTCTTGCTCTCTCTTTGCTTTTTTTGTCCGCTTCTCGCATGTTTCTGGATTTCGCATTGTTAGCGCACCTAGTTCTTGTCATCGGTGTTCTGAGCCACGTCGAGCATGTGCGTATTCCCGAAGGTCGGGCAAACACGAGTTAAACTCGTATAAGGAGAAACAGCGGTTGAACGACCGCGCCCGTCTACGATGCGCACGCGCTCGAGTAGTTCACTTACAGTAAGTTGCATCACAACAGAAATATGTATAATTCAACTCATTTAGGTTGCAAATGCGTCAGCGTTGTGGCCTGTGTCACAGCTATGATGGGAGCAGACGCCATAGCCAGGCTCAGCAGACGCCACAGCGGATGCAGTCGGCATCAAGTGCGCAGATGGCCCGGGGCCGCTCGGGCTGGCTCGGGACTTTTAGATCACGTGCATGTGACGTCACCACCTGTGAGCCGAGGCGTCCGCGAGTGGTCCGGGACTTGGAAAATCGATGAAGCTGAATGTATGACAATCACGACGAGGTGCCCTGTCTAACGATGTAGCTTGGTGATCCCTTCCACTTCGCTGCATAAATACGTATGTTTGACTGAATGTGTTGCCTTTTGCGTTGTCGTAGTTTTTTCAAAATTCTGAGTTTTTTTCACTCTCTTTTTCTCATGTACACTTTGTTTATTTCTGTTGTAGCTAGATGCGCTGTTCATACACCAGCTGTATAATGCTATCAGCACCATCTCAAAGCACCTGGCAGTGGGTCTTGTGTACCTGCGCGCCCGTTCGTCATATATAATCATTCTTACAGTGTGTGTTTTATTTACAATGCCTTTGTGGCCTCAATATTGTGTTATTTCAGCTCATCTTCCAAGGAAAGAGGGGTTTCTCTCTTCTTTTTTTTCGTAGGAGGAAAGGTTCGAAGGGTACAACGGAAAGGCGTGTGGCTGTACGCCTATAAAAGTGTTTCGCCAGTGTTTCGCCAGTGTTTCGCCATCCAAAACAATAGAAAAATAATAATGTGGCTTTCGTTCGAAATATTGTTTCACAAAACTTGATACTGCACAAGATGACCGGTGCGTAGCTTCAGGGGAGAAAATTGGGCGCGAAGTACAGATTCACACAGGCCGAGAAACACATTCCGTTCGAAACTTGCGTCATCTATACATTACATCCACAGCCGCGGGCCTTGGACATATAGCTCTACAAAATGAAAGCAGCCCCTTCGACACCATCGGCATTGTCTCACAGTAACCCGCAGCATCGCCTCAGAGGTTACAATACCAGCTAAGGCTCACATATTCTTTCTGCAGAACGTGCAGACGATATGAAACGCAAAGCAGACGCTTCACACAAAGTAATAATGCGAACATTCATGAAACCTACGCCAGCCATCTCCAAAATAGCAAACTGCGCATGAAATTCACTCCTGCATTTCGTAATGCCTTGCATGCGAAATGCAATCGCGTGTGATATCGATCAACAGTATGTGGAAATAAAAATATAAATCTGCTTTCGGTCCACCAGACGGTGCGCAATTCAGTTGCGCAAGTAGGCTTAACATGAACAGACTCGACGAATATGGCGGCTCATCAAATGAAGTAACAAAAAACAGTATATGAGATGAATGCCTAAGTCTATAGACCACAAACGTCGAACTGCGTGTGCCACCACACGTTCTTTATATATAGGGGAGCATATTGCCACACGTTTCTGCGAAGTCCGCAACGTTTCGCTAAGCCTAGCGCCGAACCTAACGCGCGTGCCTGGGATTCTGGAACTGCAAATTTATGCGGCAGCGTGCGCGTACGTCCAGCCGCTTGACGAGCTGCGTCGGTTTGATTCAGCATATTCAGCAGCCTTGGGACCGAATATTGCGCACGCATGCACCCCTCCCTGTAGGAAGTAGATGCAAAAAAAAAAAACGCCCGGTTTATTCGAAACGAGACCAACGTGATGATGACTTACTTTGTTTCTCTGTTCTTCCGCTACTGTAACAGACGAGTAAAAAATGATAACGAAGCAACTGTTTGTTTGTTTGTCGGCTGTTGTAACGACGGAGAAAAAATGATAGTAAACATACCGTTTTCACTTTGTGTTATCTGCTACGGCTGGAGACGAAAAATTAGAATGAATCAATAGTTACCATACCTCGTTGCCGGCTACAATAAACTGCAAAAGAAAACAAGCTACACTAGAACACTGAAAAATAAAGGAAGCGCGTCGAAAGAAAGCAGCTGTCAGGATGAGATAGAACGCAAAAAAAAAGTGAGTATAGAAAAAGCTTTGCCGTGCTATGTGCTTCCCCCCACCCTCCGGGATTACAGGAACATTTTTTTTTAAATCAAAGTAACGATTTCGTTTTCACTTCTCTCGTCCGCTCCGTGAAGAACAGCAGCCCCGATCGCAGAATCAACAAACAGGTCAAAAAAGAAAAAGAAAATGCCTTTCAAGTTAAGCAGTTGGTCACAACGTGAAAAGATACTTCGCATATTTATGCCAGAGCGCTCCTGCATTTTTTTTTGTCAGTTATTTTTATAGGAGCGGCACTTGCTTTCGCAGCCCTCTTACATATGTATTGACCACCTCCAAGTGCTGTCCGTGTGCGCACGCGACGACAATAGCGTGCAAATTCTTGCGCCTTATAAAGTGGGGCCTGCAGTGTATAGGTGCGCTGAGCACGTTTGCTTTTCCCGAAAGTTGTGTGTACCGCCCCTTGTTCTCTATTTGAGCCATTTTTCACGAAGTTTTTTTATTTTTTGTGAATTCCTGCGCAGCTAGTGACGTGCGTCCAATGCGTGAACTGAATGCAATATTCGCAAAGGTTCCGCTTTCAAAGCTGGATATCGAAACAACTAAGAAAACGGTCCCAATGCAAGCACCTGGCAAAACTTCCTTCACGTCTGTCATTCAATGCGCGAATGCGTTTTGTGCACTGCTTTGTATTACTGGCCATCGCTTCCGTTATCTTCTGTTCACAACAGCTTCCCTGTATATCTTTCTCTACTTTACAAACGATACAGCTGCTTTCGAAATTCGGGACACTCTTCACCGCCGGCTGTTCACTTATGCATTCGAAGAGAGGGTGTTTTCGGACGAAATCCTAAGTTCTGGTCTGCTTGCATCTCCAGTGTGCGAGACGCTGTCGCCATCGTTTTGTGTGTCGGCTGTAAGCGAAAGTTGTAACAATACAGTCGAGAGTAAACATCAGCAGCTCACTTGTTCGATTCGTCCGGCACCACGCTCACTTTGCAGCTGATACGGTTCCCACCGAGAGCTGGTTCTGAGCTAGTAAGGAATACTTCATAGTAATGACGATAGTATTCATTATAAAATATATGCCAGGTTCTACGTCCCAAAACCAAGATATGATTATGAGAGACGCAGTAGTGAAGGAACCCGGAAATTTAGACCATCTAACTTTTTTTTTAACCTGCACTGACATCATACAGTATACACACGAACCTCTACTATTTCGCCGCAGTTGAAGTGCGACCCCCGTGGTGGATATCGAACCCGCAACCTTTGGATGAGCACCGTAGTCGCGGATCCACCGTAGCGGACAACGATCATCTTGATTAGCATTCTATTTGATTGGGTAGATTTCAATGTAAGAGATAAGGGGTCAGCAGTCACCGAGCACTGCTATCTCATATGATGAGTTACTCCGTACTTACATTTGACAGTGTGCTCTTGTGCTCTGTAGCATCCTGTATTTTTCTTTCTTATTTTCTTTCCTCGATTCAAGCGTTGGGTTTCGGGATGTAAATGTTCTCCATGCGTGTAACGCCTGCATGAATCTCGCGACGCTTTTAGTTTACATCAGCCTAAACAACGTAAAATAGAAACAACAGAACATTTCATGCCTGAAGGATGTAGACTGGTTCTCTCTGTCGAAACACCACACACTGTTTGCCCAATCGCTGTCGAACGCTTTCAGAATTCGTGGTCTGGTGGTTTTTTAGGTACGAAACCAGCTGCGGTGTTACAATCGAGGCATATTGTAAACCTAGGGCTCCTGATCACTTTTGACCGCATAGAGTTATCTGGAGCACATCTCGATTTGTGTAGAATAGTGTGCTAGGAGCTCGTGATTTCAGGGAGCTACTGTAGATGAGGAAATACGGTGCAGTCTTTGTCCGAGTACATTGTAGCGACCCCATTATGCTGACGCGCGGATTCGGAAACCTTGCGTCTGCGAAAATTTCCGCAGAGATGCCACACTCGCACTACGTGACGCACACCGTGCCATCCTGAAGAAACAAGTGGTAAAAAGTATTTCAAAGCGGATCCATGTTGCTACTGCAGTCTCAAAAAAAAAAAAAACGCTTGGCGTAACGTCTATATTTTTAACTTCCGCTAATACAACAACGACAGAGAGAGAATATGAGAGACTGGGTGTTGCATACAGGAAAAAGTGGTAGTTCTGCCTCCCGACGTCGGGAACACGGCTCAACGCCCGCAAAATATCGCCAACAAAACACATGTGCATTGTGAGCGGCAATTTCGTAAACAACTGGGATTAGTGTAAAACAAGAAAGTTTTGGCGAAAACTGCCGACACGTTAAAAGAGCGTCGTTATTCGAGAAGCGCTCATACCGCAGGAATCGCCGAAGAAATTGGGTGGCTATAAAGGTAAAAAACAAAACAAAACAATAACAACAGAAAACCGCTTCTGTGCCCCGAATGCTCTCAATTTTCCGGCCGTCGAAAATGCGATATGAAGGAAATACGAAATGTATATCTTGCGAATTTTAATCGGTGCGATTCCGTTTTGTTGCTGGGAAGGCTCCTTTCGAAACGTAATCGTTTAATCAGATAGCTCCTGTTTACTTTCTTTTTTTTTTACTTTTGGCCCTCCTTATGTGGGACTATATTTCGTTAGCGTATAGCATGTATCCTCTCGCACGCCTGCAGAGAAAGCTGGCACGCGCTGCGCAAACACTGCATCGCGAAAGTGGCAATTTCAAATTGTAAATATTTTCGTGTTTATTTTACTCTTGCATTTGCTTTCCGCTAATGGGAACTCCAATATAAGAACGAGGCGCCGTCAATTACTGTTGTTGTCGTCGTCGTCGTCGTCGTCGTCGTCGTCGTCGTCGTTGTTGTTGTTGTTGTTGTTGTTGTTGTTGTTGTTGTTGTTGTTGTTGTTGTTGTTGTTGTTGTTGTTGTTGTTGTTGTTGTTGTTGTTGTTGTTGTTGAGTCTTCGCATGTGGCACGTATCACTGGTGACTCATGCTTCTTTCTGCTTATCCTTACAAAAGTATAAGGTTGGTAGTACACGTGTGAATGCGGTATATAGCTCTACCCTTGTGAGGAATCGTGGTGATCATCGGGGGAAAAGGTCACGCTCTTTCGCAAAAAACTGGGTGGAAGAAACGCGGGATTATTCAAAACAAAACAAAAGAAGAAGACACAATAAACGAAAAAGAAAGGCAACGCCAGTTTCGACGAGGTTTTGACAGCGTCAAGGTCTTCGCTGGAGAAAAGGATTGGGAGGTTTCTTGTGGCTGCATCGGTTCCAGCAGTTGCCCACGTCCCGGCCATATACTCGGAGAGTCTGCGAATAATGGGCAACTTTCGCGTGATTTACTCACTCCCATCCGATGCGTCGCACAAAAGACTGACGCCGTTGCTATCTACACGCTCGTTTTCTTCGTGTTTGTCCTATCATTTTCATTCTCGCGCTGAGAAGGACGCGACGGTGAAGACACCTCCCTTCCTTTCTCGGGTCGAGTGTGCGACTCGTGATAAGACCGCGCCCCTGTCGGGTGTCGTTGTCTTCGAGAAGAATAAAGGTGGCGGATGTGGCGTCGTCGACAGTGAAAGAAAAGAAAGTTCTATAGGAGTCTTCTACGGCGCTATTTCGAAGCTGGTTGCTAAATTGCTTTGTGTTAGGTTCCTTTGGAAAGGGTCGACACCCGGGTAGGCTCTGATAAGCATTTGATGAGTTCCTCCGGGCTATCCTCGACGTGCCGCAAGTTACGACAGTAAAGAAGCTTAAGAGTGGTCTTTTTATTCTTTTCTTGCCCCCGGGCCGATGTTTAGTACACATCGCTTATAAACTAGCGCTTTACTTGGTGTATGGCCTGTGTTATCACTTCTATTGATAGGAAGCGTAAATGCAGTTTTACGGGACAGTTGATGAGATGCGCGGGTTCGCAGCCTTGATCTCCAGAGCTATCTGGCCCAGTGGGGGCCGGAGCATGATTGAATAAAATGTAATAACTCAGAAGACTGGATTCACTGTTGAATGCGCTTTCACATCAAAGGATCAACCTATTCTAGGACTTCTATGTAATCAATGGAACACAACTGTCATTCCATGTCTGAATATACACATTTAGCGCATCAGCGGCATTCCTATGTCTCTGGGATACAGTGCCCATATATATATATATATATATATATATATATATATATATATATATATATATATATATATATATATATATATATATATATATATATATATATATATATATATATATATATATATATATACATATACATATACACGCCTCTTTCCATGGAGCCCGTTCTCACTTTTACGAATACCGTACTTCTGACGAGGAGGCAATAAATACCCGCCAGCCAGGTTTGGGACGTCAATCCCGCTCTCCTTCTCCCGCTCATTCACCTACGTCACACCGACGTACCTCCGCGGACCTTAACGCAAGAAGGTCACCCAGCCCGCGACGGGGAAACTGAGGGCGGCGACCTCCGGGGGTAAGGTTGCAGGCCACGAAGATGACGACGAAAAGCCCCCATTACACGACGCTTTAAATCCGACAAGACGTGAGAGCGACGACATTGTGACCGCTGACCTGAGTGTTTTTCTTGACGGCCAGAAAGTAACAGCCTTAGTCGACACCGGTGCCGACTTTTCTATCATCAGTCAGGACCTCGCCATGCGCCTCAAGAAAGTGAAGACACCGTGGACAGGCCCTCAAATAAGGACGGCAGGTGGTCAGTTATTGATGCCCTCTGGGAGATGCACAGCGAGAATTGACATAGGAGGTTCTTCTTTTGTTGCGTCGTTCGTCGTTCTCGCCGCATGCTGCAAGGATCTAATTATTGGTATGGACTTCTTACGAGAGTACGGCGCCGTCATCAATATCCCAGACAGTTTGATTACATTCCGCAACAGTTCGGGCGTACCTGATTGTACACAAGCGCGACCAAACCAATTGCGCCTAACTGATGATGATGTGGTTCTCCCTCCACGGTCATGCACGCTTGTTTCTGTGGCAGCCGCTGTCCAGTTTGACGGCGAAGGAGTAGCAGACCGAATAACCTCGCTTCTCTTCACACACGGCATTTCCGTCGCAAGAGGTATCGTCAGTGTCGCCGCTGGACGCACGGACTTGCTTCTCACCAATTTTAGTGATGAGCGCCGGCACCTTCCAAAAGACATGGCCGTCGCTTACTTCGACGATATCACAGACGCAGAAGGCTGCTTGGCAGTAGTCGACGAGGCGCCAAAACTTGATTCGACACCAGTTCTTGACGTTAGCACTACTTTGCCTAAGAACGAGCGAAAGAGGCTTCTTGAGCTACTGGCCGAATTCAAAGACTGCTTTTCGACAACATCAAGAGTTGGCCGCACACCTCTAACCAAGCATCGGATAATTACCGAGGACATGGCGAGACCAATTCACCAAAACTCCTATCGCGTGGCTGCAAGGGAACGCGAAGTGATACAAGAGCAAGTCGACAAAATGCTAGAAGATGACGTCATTCAGCCCTCAAAAAGCCCCTGGGCGTCACCTGTAGTCCTCGTTAAAAAAAAAGATGGCAGCCTGCGCTTCTGTGTAGATTACCGAAAACTCAATCAGGTGACAAAGAGAGATGTGTATCCACTTCCTCGTATAGATGACTCTCTCGACAGACTTCGACATGCTCGTTACTTTTCATCGATGGACTTAAGGAGTGGGTATTGGCAAATCGAGGTAGACCCAAGAGACCGCGAGAAGACTGCTTTTGTGACACCAGATGGCTTATATGAATTTAAAGTCTTGCCCTTTGGTTTATGTTCAGCGCCTGCTACCTTTCAAAGACTTATGGATACCGTACTTTCTGGGTTGAAGTGGAAAACCTGCTTGGTCTACCTTGATGATGTCGTAGTTTTTGCCGCAACATTTGACCAGCACCTTAAAAGACTTGAGGCAGTTTTACAAGCCATACGGTCTGCGGGCTTGACGTTGAAGCCTGAAAAATGCCACTTTTGCTATGAAGAGCTGCAATTTCTTGGCCACGTTGTCAGTCACGCAGGCGTTCGTCCTGATCCTGAAAAGATCGCAGCTGTTGCACAGTTCCCGGTGCCGACTGATAAGAAGGCTGTCCGACGATTCCTCGGACTATGTGCGTATTATAGGCGATTCATCGCGGACTTCGCACGCATCGCATCACTGTTGACCCGCCTCACGAGAGAAGACGTTGCTTTCCAATGGAGCAACGAAGAGGAAGCTGCTTTTAAGAACCTCCGCCAGCGACTACAGACGCCTCCAGTGCTTGCCCACTTTGATGAGAAAGCCCCAACGATGCTACACACGGATGCCAGCAATATTGGTTTGGGAGCTGTGCTTGTGCAGCTGCAAGGGCACACAGAAAGAGTAATCGCCTATGCAAGCCGAACACTAACACGCGCCGAGACTAATTACTCCACGACTGAGAAGGAATGCCTCGCCGTGGTATGGGCGGTCACAAAATTTCGCCCGTATTTATACGGCCGCCCTTTCAGAGTCATCAGCGACCACCACTCACTGTGTTGGTTGACAAATCTTAAAGATCCTACCGGGAGATTAGCGCGTTGGAGTCTCAGGCTGCAGGAGTACGACATGACTGTCGTACACAAGTCAGGAAAGCGCCACATGGACGCCGACTGTCTATCCCGCTCACCCATTGAATCGGCAACTCTATCCGATGAGGAGGAAACAGCATTTCTCGGTGTGCTTGACTCAACCGCTATTGCACAGCAACAACGTGGCGACCCTGAGTTACTTGCCCTAATTAATTATCTGGAGGGAAGATCTCAGAAGGCACCAACTGTTTTCGTAAAAGCGCTGTCATCATTTTGCTTGCGGAGCGGAGTGCTATACAAAAGAAACTTCTCTTCGACAGGATCTGCGTATTTGCTCGTCATCCCAGCAGCCCTTCGCTCCGAAGTACTCGAAGCATGCCACAACGAGGTGACTTCAGGCCACTTAGGTTACACAAGAACGTTGGCCAGAGTACGGCAGCGCTACTTCTGGCCAAGACTGACCGTAGCCGTAAAACACCATGTTCGTACTTGCCTCGACTGCCAGCGACGGAAGTCACCGCCGACTAAACCAGCTGGCCTCCTGCAGCCCGTGCAGGTCCCAAGAACACCATTCGACCAGATTGGCATGGATATTTTGGGCCCACTTCCTACTTCTACTGCTGGGAACCGCTGGGTTATTGTCGCGACTGATTACCTTACCCGTTATGCTGAAACAAAGGCTATCCAGAGAGGTACAGCAGCGGAGGTGGCACAATTTTTCATCGAGAACGTTGTCCTGCGGCATGGTGCACCAAGCGTCGTAATCACAGACAGAGGAACCGCATTTACGGCAGCTCTTTTGGAACAAGTCCTCATGCTGAGTGGAACAACCCATCGCAAGACCACCGCCTACCACCCGCAAACGAACGGGCTTACGGAGCGTCTGAACAAAACAATTGAAGACATGCTTTCAATGTACGTAGACGTCAAACACAAAAATTGGGACGAAATCTTGCCATATATCACGTTTGCATACAACACTGCCAAGCAAGAAACAACCCAGATGACCCCGTTCAGCCTAATTCACGGAAGGGAAGTACGAACCATGTTAGATGCGATGCTAGCGCACGAATGGGACGACATCGAACCGGACGCCGAGATGTTTACAGAACGAGCGGAAAAAGCAAGGCAACTAGCACGCCTGCGAATCCAGCAACAACAAGAGTACGACGCGAGCCGCTACAATTCTCGCCGCAGAATAGTCGTTTACCAGACCGGCGACAGAGTATGGGTTTGGACGCCCATACGGAAACGAGGACTCTCTGAAAAGCTCCTGAGGAGATACTTTGGGCCATATCTAGTACTGCGACGACTGAGTGATGTTACCTACGAGGTCGTCCCCGACAGTTCATATAGTACGAGGCTTCGCCAGCACCGTCCTGAACTAGTTCACGTTGTGCGCATGAAGCCTTATGAAAGGTAGTGACTGCGCAAGACACTTCTTAAAGAACAGACAAAAAAACTGCACTACTGGTTTAGCATCGGGGCGATGCTCAGTAAGAGGGGGGGCAAATGACGCGTGTGTACTGGTGGACCAAAACGACAATAAGGGGATTTGGCGGACACCAGATAGTGGGGCTCTGGCTGATCGAAGAAAAAGAAGGCGATCTTGCTGTTCGGCTGCTAAGAGTCGCTGTGTCAACGTTCATCTGCCTTTGGTTCGCGCTGCACCGCGACAATATATATATATATATATATATATATATATATATATATATATATATATATATATATTATATATATATATATATATATATATATATATATATATATATATCGTTTTTTTTTTCTACTTTTTGATCGATTTCCTGGTATGGTATAGACGTTTCTGACGACGTGCTTCACCATCCAACATCATCACATCACAAGCATTAAGAACTGGCCAGGTTTCCCTACGCATTGTCTCAAGGTGACTTCAAGACGAAATCTACCTCCTTCTACTCTTTGTCTTAGTGCGCCGCGGTGGATCAGTGGCTAAGGTACTCGGCTTCTGACTCGGAAGGTTGCGGGTTCCATCTCGGCCGTGGCAGTCCGCATTTCGGCAGAGGTGAAACGGTAGAGCTCCGTGTATTCTCTAATGTCAGCGGGCGTTGAAGAACACCATATGGTCGAACTTTCCGGAGCCCTCCACTGAGGCATCTTCTCGTAATCATATCTGGGTTTTGGGACGTAAGACGCCGTGCATTATTAGTGCAATGTTCTGTTTCTCCTCGTTAGACGTATTTCGTTTTGCGACTACACAAGCGGACGTATAGCTGCGTGTCGTCTAAAAGTGGAAAATCTTGATGGGCTCAACGCCTATAGTTCTGACAAGCCGATACGTTTTATAAAGTATATAGGGGCAAGGAGGGCGAAGAACATGCAAGAAGGGTCCGTGAGGGTGAGGGAGAAACTACTGTCTCGCCTTTGAACTAAATCGCTGTGGTTCGGGACCCTCCAATGCGGGACACAGCGAGAAAATCGAAACACAGGACTACCGCTCGTCCAGTGGGTCAGTGCGATCCCCGCGTCCTGTGTCAAGCGACCACTAACCGGTATTCGTAAGTATGAACCAAATAGGACAACAAGATATTACGTTAAGCCTATACCGTGTTTACGTGCATGCGTACTATACCATCACTACCGGCTAGCTTTTGGATGCTGTCCGCTACTGGGGTTTGCGGTTTTTATGGCCGCTATGGCTACTGTTTCCTCTACAGCTTCTATGGATATCGATACATTTGAAGTAGTTAGTGGTAAACGAAGGCTGTGCCAATTCGTCTATCTCGTACTGGCTGATGACCGCAGATTTCTTCTTTTGTCATCATCTCACCTTTGCATGCAACTCACCAGGTCACATTGTCTTGGCTTGCGTCTGCGTCGGCAGTTTTCCCAGCTATACACTTGAACGCAGTGCCGAAGTGCCCTTGTTTTCAACCAGTAAGGATTCTCTCTATGGGACAAGCCCATAGCGATACGGATAAATTCCTTGGGATAACATCTGTCATTGAAATGATACGTGAAAACTCTCAACGCGGGAATTTAAAAAAAATTGGTGCTGGTACGCTGACACGAAGACCCAGGTGAAAAAAAAAACTGGAACAAAGGGAGCTGTTGAAGGGACATTCGTAAAATGACGAATTTTGTTTGTACAGCAAGAAACGTACCAGCGCTCGCGTACCACAGAAGAAAGAAAGGAGATATCTACAGACACGCGACAAAACAATAGTAAACGAAACAAAAAACAACAAAAGAAAAAGCGCTGCATATAAATGTCTATCCGTGATCCGATCTCTGCCGAACACCCGCTTTGCGTCGATTTCGAAAGCCATATGTACTTTGTGCTGCGAGAGGTCGCGTGCATTTTTTTTCTTTTTGTATACCTTTTTTATTTTATTTTATTTTTGTCACGGCTCGCCATGAAGGTTCAGCTGTTGCTGCTCCTTTTTTCGAGCTTTACCTTTTGTTCCATTGTCGCTTGTATGATTCTCCTTGATCCTTTTCTGAACACTCTCGATTCAAAATAGGTCACGTGTTGCGAACGGTGGCAGCCGCGATACAGCGAACTTAACAACTGTTAAATGAATAAAATGAGGATGAAGTTCGTTAGGAGCGAGGACAAAAAAAAAATCTGGCACAGTTCGCGTTTATTTTTCTCTGAACGTTCCTAAAGCGGGCGAGAAATCCCTGTAACGCCGCTCGTACTTGTGGGATTCCAAACATTTTTCACGGCAGTTGATTCTGCGCCAGTGTGGTCTCTTCAATAAACCGTTTGATGAACACTTGAAAAAAAATGTTGTCATTTGATGATTACTTGAAAAAAAAACAAACAAATGTTGCCATGTCGATAAGAGAAGGAAAATGCGGTATGTGCGCAGCTCTGTAGTAAGGAGGTACGCTCAGCGTCACGTAATCACTCTTGGCACCTCTCGTCGAATCAACGCCGGGAGAACCAAAATGAACTTCTTCAACAGCTTCTTTCTTTTAAATTTCCTTTTTATACCGTTACCCTTTTTTCCGCGGTGTTCGCGATAGCACCTTCAAAAAACGAAGAAAAAAAAAAGCACTTTTCAGCAAGCATTACCAAGCACTACAGATTAGGGAGGCAGCATTACCCGCCACCACACTCCTCATTAAATAAGCAGCAGGCGACAGCGTGGCGCCTATTACAAACAAACACGTTCCCAAACCCAATCGCTTATAATCATTGTTACCCGGACCTCTACTCAGACAGATGTAAACACTGCAATCAGCGGGCGGACCTCAAACACATTATCTGGGCTTGCCCCAACATCGTGAAGGGGCCAAACACATACATGAATACGGAGCAGTGGGAGACCGCGCTGCTGAGCTCAAGCATCGAGGACCAACTACAGGTCATCAGGCAAGCCGAAGATGCCGCTAGGGCCCAAGGACTCCTAGCTGCCATCTAAGGGAGGGGAGTCAACTCCTCTAACACTTGCCGTTTCAATAAAAGTTGTTTCTCTCTCTCTCTCTTTTCAGCAAGCATACTCACTGCGTACGCATAATAGTCGCGGATGCAAAAACTATTGACGCGCGCGAAATCAACGAAATCGTGTGCTCCTGTTATGTTGTGCTCGAGTGTGTAAAAACGTGAACAACACTCTCGCCGGTTCAGGCGAGGGCGCGCGCCATGTAAAAGACGCTAAAGGGGAGTCTCGGTTATGGCCGTTAAACCCCGCATATCTATCAGAGGGGAGTCTCGGCGAACTCGGTAAACAGCGCAGCAGCGCGGTGTTTTTTAAGCGTCACGTCTAGGCGCGATAACAGGGCGCCAAGGATGCGGCGCGTGTATACAAATTAACATAAAATATTCAACTGACGTCACGGGCGTGCGAACCAGCACACGATCTCGTTATTGTACTTACGGCACTGTTTTCCGGGGGCCTCTTTCGACCCACCTTTCAACATTTTTATATGTGCGTACACCAAATACCGCTTAGTCTATAAGTGGTGTTGGTACGCCTCGCCTACCGTGTATGATTTACTTTTCTCGCATCCTTGTGGTGCAGCAGCGCCAATCCATCGTACCTTTTTTTAAAAAAAGCTCGGAGCCACCTCTGCACACTGACGACGCTTTTTGAACGCATCCAGTGTACTTTTTGGACGCGATGTTTTTTTTTTTTTTTTGGAAAGTAAGTTGGAGTTGAACAAGCACTTGATGGGGTTCAACTAAAAATATATATATTGAATTATCAAACTATTGAAATATCGAATAATATTGATTTAGTGTTTAAAAAAAAGCATCGTAACCATCAGTGGGAGACTTTATTGCGAAAGTAAGAAGAAACTGAAATGCATGGGCAAGAAGTATACAATGCACAACTTCGGCAAACCACTAGTGCGGCTTTTAGTGCAGTGCCCTTATTTTTCGCACAAAAAAAACACATTCAATTAGTCAAATAATAAATGTTATAAATACATAATAATGATATAATAAATATGTTCATTATAAAATTCATTAGTTCATTAGTAATATTTATGCATAATGAATTACGGTATTGGCTAGAAATACTCGAGGAATGATGCAAGTGTAATTCACAAAGCTGCCAGGGCTTAGCACTATGAACACATTTACCGAAAGCATAGTAATAGGAAGTGAGCATGGTGAAAGCCATAACGGTCAAACATGAAACTAAAAACATTTTATACTTAGCGGACGTACAGGAATAGTATAAGGACGCCGCGTCGTAAGCAGGTAAAATACAGTGATCATGGGTTATTAATGGCGTGGGTAGTGCTTAATCTGAGAGGATTAAGGCAACCGAACCTTGACTCCAAGATTTAAAAAAATCTCAATTTACAGTTACGATTGACAACAAGTGCGAAGTTTCAGGACGAGAGGAAAATAGCAACAATGTGTGAATCACCGAAACAATAACGAGACTGGAGCGGCAATCAAAATTGGAGGTAAGGCATCAAGGCAAGAAAATGGAGCTACCCAACGCATAAAAGACACGACGACGACGACGACGACGACGACGACGACGACGACAACAACAACAACAACAACAACAACAACAACAACAACAACAACAACAACAACAACAACAACAACAACAACACATGAAAGTAACGCAAGAAACTACCATGTGAAAACGAAAGAGACCGCAGTGAAAAAAAAATAAATTGGCAGACCCCACGTACCTTGGGCATCCACGTTCTGGGATGGGAAGGTGGCCATGTTGTAATTATTTTATTCACTGACACGTCATGAAATGACGCTAAATATATGTCCAAATTTTACACGCGCACACATATGTTGAAGAACTGGGCATATTTATAAAAACAGTTGTTTGCACTTGCGCAACGGTGCCAGTGTCTGAGTATTAGCAATACCAGAAGCGATAAGCTGATATGAAGCGCTGATGCTCGCGAAGATGGCAGCCCTGGACTCTGCTACATCAATCAATCTCAGCGCATGACTCCTAACTACTATTGGCGTTAGCCCGACGTGACGGCTGTATCATAGGGTTTGATATTTAATATTTATAAATTTGGATAGCCAGCACTGCAACCACAATGGACGTTTCACGAACATTTGAAAAGTAGTTCCGACACTTCGCGTGGCTCCGTGGTAGAATGCTTGATTGCCACGCAGAATTCTCGGGTTTGATTCCAGCTGGGACCCTGACGTTTATTCTTCGCATTCGTGGGGCCAATGCTCCCTATGTCAGGTTTTTCTTCACGCTGACGCGTTAAAATTACCCATGTGTGTTCTCGTCGTTTCTGGATAGATAGTAAATGTAAATCACTTGTGGTACATACCCGCATACCAGAGGTATACTCGCCCGCGTGTATTTGCCACTGTCTGGCGGGATGTGTTCGACGACGTAGGCGACAGTATTACGACATTATTCATATATTGACAAGCGCTTCATATACGTCACGCCATCTTACCCTTCAATACTAAATTTGGTTCACGGCAAGTTAAGTGGTTGACCACGAGAGCACCCGACGTAAGTAGATAGATAGATAGATAGATAGATGATAGATAGATAGATAGATAGATAGATAGCTAGATAGATAGATAGATAGATAGATAGATAGATAGATAGATAGATAGATAGATAATAGATAGATAGATAGATAGATAGATAGATAGATAGATAGATAGATAGATAGATAGAAGTAGATAGATAGATAGATAGATAGATAGATAGATAGATAGATAGATATAGAGATAGATAGATAGATAGATAGATAGATAGATAGATAGATAGATAGATAGATAGATAGATAGATAGATAGATAGATAGATAGATAGATAGATAGATAGATAGATAGATAGAGATAGATAGATAGATAGATAGATAGATAGATAGATAGATAGATAGATAGAAGCCAAAAGTGCTTGCAGTAAACAAAAAATACTTCGCATTAAAAAACAAAAGCCAGCAGCATCATACCAGCGAAAAAAAAAAAGAAATGGGTCTGTGCTGGCCACCTAGAATAGACGACTGGTCAACATTAACACCAACAGAATGGTTACAAATGGGTGGGAGACGCAGTCGAAGCGAGTAAGGCAGACAGTAAGATTCATTGATTAAAATTACATCAGCGAGGATGTTCGGGACAAGCCCTAGCGTGCAGTGGGTGAATTCGCGATAGGGAGGTTAGAATGCTCGCAGGAATACTATATATATATATATATATATAGTCCAGTAGATCCTCTGTGAGCGGTCACAACGTGGTGTGGTTTATTTCGACGTTTCGGCCTAGAGTCTGGCCTTCATCAGGATCCTGATGAAGGCCAGACTCTAGGCCGAAACGTCGAAATAAACCACACCACGTTGTGACCGCTCACGGAGGATCTACTGGGACTATATGCAACGCTACGGCCACTCAACCACCATGCCTGCCTATATATATTGTTGCGTGAAGGCACAAGGGAAACTAGGCGTTTTAAAATATATTTACACAGCGCCAACGCGCAAGCCAAGATGGCGAACAAGAGAGAGCGCGCGCACACACAAGTCACCTCGTCTTCCTCAGCGCCTATCTCACTGTTTAAGTGGGGCATTGTCTCGTAACATAACCCCCGGGTGCTGAAGCACCGTCTCGGTGCTTTCTATTGTGTTGCCGAGTGGTAAAGCTTAAGGCGGGATACGTGGACAATGTCTGTAGACAGCGAAGCGGAGGCGGAGGAAGACTCGAGCGGGGCTATCTCGTATGTCACATCTGTCACCTGGCGCAATACGCGGTAGGGTCCCGAGTACCGGGAAAGCAGTTTTTCAGAAAGTCCGACGCGTCTAGTCGGAGTCCACAATAGCACAAGAGAACCTGGTGTAAGGAAATTTGGCGGTGATGTGAGTCGTAACGATGCCGCTGGTGATCTTGCGATGCTAAAAGGCGCTGACGAGCAACTTCTCGTGCTTTGCGAGCCCTGGTGATAGCATCACGGGTGTATTCAGTCGTAAAGTCGACGGCTGTCGGAAAGATGGTGTCGAAAGGTAAAGTTGGATGACGGCCAAACACCAGGTAGAAAGGTGAAAAACCAGCTGCATCATGGCGTGAAGAATTATAGGCAAACGTAACGAAGGGCAATGCAACGTCCCAGTCCTGGTGGTCGGACGATACGTACATAGCGAGCATATCAGTTAAAGTCCGGTTGAATCGTTCAGTGAGTCCGTTAGTTTGCGGGTGGTAAGCTGTCGTAAATTTATGTTTCGTCTCGCAGGAGCGAAGCAGGTCGTCGATAACTCGGGAAAGGAAATAGCGCCCACGATCTGTTAGTAGTTGGCGTGGGGCGCCATGGTGAAGTATGACGTCGTGCAGGAGAAAATCGGCAACGTCTGTGGCGCAGCTGGTTGGCAAAGCCCGCGTGATAGCGTACCGGGTTGTATGATCCGTCGCGACAGCTATCCACTTGTTCCCCAAAGTGGATGCAGGGAAAGGGCCTAGGAGGTCAAGACCAAGTCGGAAGAAGGGATCAAAGGGAACGTCAAGTGGTTGGAGGAACCCGGCAGGACTCATAGAAGGTTTTTTGCGGCGTTGACACTGATCGCATGAGGCGACGTAGCTGCGGACCGAGCGATAAAGACTGGGCCAGTAAAATCGACGCTGTACGCGGTCATACGTCCGAGACAGTCCGAGGTGACCGGCAGTGGGAGCGTCATGAAGCTGGCCGATCACGCTCGCACGTAAGTGGGAAGGTACCACAAGGAGCAGTTCGTGTCCATCAGGGCGGACGTTGCAACGGTACAATGTGTCATCCTTAAGGACGAACAATCGAGTAGAAGGATCGGGTGCCGCAGAATGAAGCTTCTCGATGATGTTACGCAAGGCAGGATCTCGGCGCTGTTCCTCACGGATGTTGCTTAAAGCGGAGAGAGACAGCACACATGGCGATTCATCGAACGCTTCAGGTGGGTCCACTGGATTCCGAGATAAGCAGTCAGCGTCATGGTGTAAACGGCCAGATTTGTAGGACACCGAGTAGTTATACTCTTGAAGCCGTAGTGCCCATCGACCAAGGCGCCCAGTGGGGTCCTTCAAGGACGAGAGCCAGCAAAGTGCGTGGTGATCGGTTATGACAGTGAAATGTCGACCATGTAAATAAGGCCGAAATTTTGCTACTGCCCAAACGAGAGCAAGGCATTCCCTTTCGGTGATGGAGTAGTTCCTTTCCGCCTGCGAGAGGAGACGGCTGGCATAGGCGATAACGCGGGCGCAGCCGCTTTGATGCTGAACCAAAACAGCACCGATTCCGTAACCGCTGGCATCTGTGTGTACTTCGGTAGGGGCAGAAACGTCGAAATGGGCGAGAACAGGTGGTTTTGTTAGCGATCCAATAAGTGTAGAGAAACGCCGTAGCCTGCGCAGCGCCCCATGTGAATGAGACATCTTTTCTCAATAAGTCTGTGAGAGGACGGGCGACTTCCGCAAAGTTGTTCACAAAACGTCGAAAGTACGAGCACAGACCGAGAAAGCTGCGTACTTCTTTAGTGCAGGTCGGAACAGGGAAGTTACGCACGGCTCGCACTTTATCGGGATCAGGACGTACACCAGAGGAGTCGACAAGGTGGCCCAACATTGTTAGTTGCTGGCGTCCGAAGTGACACTTTGACGAGTTCAGTTGGAGACCGGCATTGCGAAATACGGCCAGTATTGAGGAAACGCGGTCGAGGTGGGTTTCAAAGGTCGGGGAAAAGACGATAACGTCGTCAAGGTAGCATAGACAAATTGACCATTTGAACCCACGCAAAAGAGAGTCCATCATCCGCTCGAAGGTGGCTGGAGCGTTGCATAATCCGAAGGGCATGACCTTAAATTGGTAAAGACCATCGGGGGTGACAAAAGCGGTCTTCTCGCGGTCCATGTCATCGACAGCAATTTGCCAGTAACCTGCTCTTAGATCAATAGAAGAAAAATACTTAGCGCCGTGAAGACAATCTAGGGCGTCGTCTATGCGCGGTAGCGGGTAGACGTCTTTTTTAGTGATCTTGTTCAGATGTCGGTAGTCAACACAGAATCGCCAAGTGTTGTCCTTCTTTTTGACAAGAACAACAGGGGAAGCCCATGGACTACATGATGGTTCAATTATGTCTTTGGCGAGCATGTTGTCGACTTCTGCTTGAATTATGTGACGCTCGGTCGAAGATACGCGGTATGGCCGTCGATGGACAGGGGAGGCATCGCCGGTGTCAATGCGGTGCTTTACCGCACTGGTTTGACCTAGTGGACGATCACAAAAGTCAAATACGTCCCAGTATGACTCAAGAACGCGAAGGAGTTCGTCAGCTTGATGCGGCAAAAGGTCTGTCGCGATCATTTTTTTAACATCAGGAGACGGGCTTCCTTGCGAAGATCGAGCATGTGTGAAGCTGGAGTGTCGAGCCTCGTTCGAAGACAGAGCTGATATGACGCATTCTTCAGAAGGAGTCAGCATGGCGAGGGCGATTCCGCGCGGAAGCACTTGCGGACACAGAGCAAAGTTGAGCACAGGAATGCAGGCGCGGTTTGCACGTAACTGAATAACAGTGTGTGGTAAGGTAACACTGTGGGTCAAGAGAAGGGATGTGATGGGCGCGAGCACATAGTCACCATCGGATACAGGTGGCGAGGGCGTAACGGTGATGCAGGTCACGGTTTGCGGTAACAAACGGACATGTTCAGCAGAGCACATACGGGCTTGCGGTCGACTGGGCGGATCAATCGGACACGGTAGGTCAAGTTGCACAGTACCGGCTGAACAGTCGATGAGAGCGGAATGAGTGGACAAAAAGTCAAGACCGAGGATCACATCATTGGTGCAGTGAGAAAGAACAGTGAAGAGAACTGAAGTTTGACGGCCGGCAATAGTAACGCGTGCAGTACAGACGCCAATAACAGCAGCCGTACTACCATCAGCAACGCGAACGCTGCGTGAAGGGGCTGGAGTAAGTACTTTCTTTAAGCGGTCTCGAATGTGCAGGCTCATCACAGAAATATGGGCGCCAGTGTCTACTAAGGCTTTAACAGATAAACCGTCCACTTCAACGTCGATCAAGTTCTGATTGGTCGGGAGCGTCAACAGAGGAATTGGAGAGCAAGTCGTATCAGCAGCGTCACCTCCAGGAGCTGCAGCCGTTAGTTTTCCGAAGAAAACCGCCGGGCAGAGGACGGGGACGGGGAACGAGGGTGGTGGTGGAGATCGGGAAAATCTACGTCGAGGTGAAGGTGAGCGACTGTACTGGGCAGTGGTCGTAGTGGTCGGGTCGTAATTAGCTGAGCCATCACGCCGTGGTGGTTCCTGGTCATAGAGGTGGGCCGGTGAATGGGGGTTGGAGAAGTTTGGGTTTGCCCGATACGGTGAGGTCCACGTGCTTCGGCAATGACGGGAAATGTGTCCCACTCGTTCACATCGGAAGCAAATCGGTCTGTCATCAGGCGTTCTCCACGCATTTGGGTCACGATTACGTGGAGCAGGGCGGCGATACTGCTGTGGGTGGCTCGGGGTAGACGAACTGACAGCGCCGGGACGGTGCACAGAACAGACTGTGTGAACACCCGCGTTGGCTAGTTCCTGGCGAACAACGGTCTGTATTAGCGATATGGTCGGCTGAGGATCACTCGGTGCCAGTGCTCTCAAGGGGGCGGGTGAGATGGCTTCGATTTCACGGCGTACAATTCTCGTGATGTCACTGGAGTGTGAATTGGGCAGGGTCGGTACATGGAGATCCGCACATGTTGACGTCGCAGCAGTGTTGGGAAGGCGCGTAAAGTGGTAAGCAATGCGACGGCTTTTAGCCTCTTGAAACTGTTGGCACTCCAAGATAACATCTTGCACGGTGGAACAGCCTTTGCACACAATGAGGTTAAATGCATCGTCTGCGATGCCCTTGAGCACGTGCGCTACCTTGTCGGCTTCAGCCATGGTTCGGTCAACTTTACGGCAAAGGGTCAGCACATCTTGAATATACGCCAGGTAGGACTCCGTGGACGTCTGAACACGTGTGCCAAGTTCTTTCCTAGCGGCCTGCTTGCAGCCGGCAGATTGACCAAACAACTCGCGTAATTTGGTCTTGCATACGTCCCAGCTTGTGATACCGTCCACATTGTTATTAAACCACGCCTTGGCCGTTCCTTGTAAATAAAAGATGATGTTTGCCAGCATTAAGGTTGGGTCCCACCTGTGATTTGTGCTGAAAGAGTTCGTAGAGTTTAAGCCACTCATCCACGTCCTCGCCGTCCGTTCCCGAAAAGTTGCCGGGTCGCGGGGTGGAGCGGCCACGAGATAAACAGGAGAGGTCGGCGCCATTGATGCAGTGGGCGTAGCAGTTGAGGAAGCGTCGCTGCCGGTGGACATGTTGGGAGCAGAGACTAGGCGTCCGCTGCGTAACTCCGTCGTGCGTTGTAACCCAGCACCTTCCACCAAAATGTTGCGTGAAGGCACAAGGGAAACTAGGCGTTTAAAATATATTTACACAGCGCCAACGCGCAAGCCAAGATGGCGAACAAGAGAGAGCGCGCGCACACACAAGTCACATCGTCTTCCTCAGCGCCTATCTCACTGTTT
Source organism: Rhipicephalus microplus (assembly GCF_013339725.1). NCBI lineage: Eukaryota > Metazoa > Arthropoda > Arachnida > Ixodida > Ixodidae > Rhipicephalus > Rhipicephalus microplus. The sequence goes on along the minus strand of NC_051175.1, from coordinate 88,984,778 downwards.
AAGTGGGGCATTGTCTCGTAACCAATATATATATATATATATATATATATATATTATATATATATTATATATATATATATATATATCTATATATATATATATATATATATATATATAATATATATACTATATATATTCTATATATATATATATATATATATATATATATAATCACTTAATATCGTTTTCTGGACTGGAGATCGTTGGGAGAGGCATTCGTCCAGCAGTGCACATAAAAAGCCTCAATATGAATATGATGATGACATCGACGACGACGATGACAATGAACTAAGAAAAAATAAACGTTGGTTTGGGACATAGGATTTCGCAGAATATAATACCTCTTTAAAGTAATGTAAGCGATAAAAACAATGATGTTTACATACAAGATAGCATTTGACCTCTTCTTCATATTTATCGTTGTAATCTTAAATCGCAATACGATTAATTGATTAATTGATTAATTATTGGTTGATTTGTTGATTGATTGATTGATAGGTTGGTTGATTCAACAAATAGACTATGTAAACCTGAAAGAAAACCCCTTCTTTCGAAGCCATAAGAGTCGCTATTATAGCCTGGATTTCTTTCCTTCCTCTCAGAAGAAAACTCATTCGAACTGCGATTATATGTGTTTGCATGCGATCCCAAATTATCTTTGCTAACAAAATTGGGCCTAAAGCAATTACAAAAGTGCGTGTTGCGCTTGATTGTTTTTTTTTATTCTGTGTTTGTTAACGCTCTGTATGAAACTGCATTCACGGGGAACATTATATTTTCAGCCTCTACGGATTGCATTTGCGTTTTAACAACTATCAAAAAATAAACTTGCTCGCTTGTAGCGTCCATACACAGCGACCGCAACGAGTAAATGGCTAATTCAAGCATAAAAAACTTAACTAAATGATTATTCGTTTAATAGTTATTTCCTTATTGATCTTGCTCGGTGATCTTTCGTTCCCTAATTTGGTTTTTCCCTTTCTGTTGCAGGTAAGCACCAACTCTTACTTTCCTGGGCACAACTGTTCCCGTACCAGATTCCTTGCGGAGAACATGCGCAACAGGTAAAAGACACGGCACAGCCTGTCCGATTTTGTGCTCTACGAACAGCGCTCACTGTTGCGCCCGCTCGAGAACATGTTTACGCGCTTGTGAAGTGTTCGTCAACCTCTGCGCTCGGACAGTTCCCGCTTTTTTTCGGTTATTATTCCTTTCTTGTTTCGCGTACTTTTTCAACCTCTTTCTTTTTCTGTTCATACCCCGCGTGACCCCCTTTGCACCTGGTATAGCCAGCAGTATACATCCCATCATTACGTAGCTGCATACCACTCCCTATGTGTACGAGACTAAACAGAGAAGATACGGGATCAAATCAAAATCAATATCAAATCAAATCATTTTAATTTTCCCAGAAATAAGCATGTTCTGGAGAGGTTCACTGGCTAAAAGCTGTATATGGACAGCTTCACGAGGCCAGTGAACTCTATACAACAGGTGGGACAATGACATAGATGTATATAACAATAAAGACCATAAGCGAACATTACAATACCAAATATGGTGTAATAAAATCATATATATATATATATATATATATATATATATATATATATATAACAATTTTGATACCAACATAGCACAGAAGGTTACAGGAACGCGAGCAAAAAACATAAAAAACACAAAAGGAAAATTCAGCAATCATAACATCATTATTGCTAAAAATAAAATAATAAAAATAAGATGTAATGACGAAATATCAGGAAAGATATATACAAGTTTGCTCCTTGTGTATTTTCTGCATTATACAATGTAGATCACATGTCAGAAAAACAAGATTATACAGACACTTTGCTATATATGGGAGGTATGAAGCAGGATATGAGAACAGGTGATATGGCGATACAAGACGTAGCAAATCAGCTTGTACCTGCCTTCTACATGGGCTGGGACACGGGAAAGCGTGGTGAAAAGTTTTAGAGCCAATCCACTGAGTCGGATGAATAGCAGAGCCGACACGTCCACTCTAGCCTTTGCTTGCGTCGGCTTCTTTTGATATGCGTGCTGCTCATCGGGTGTTGTCGCATTGAGCGGTCGAATCGTGCTCCCCACGCACGACCACGCCAAACGCAGCCACCGCAGCGGAAAGGACGCTGCGAAACGTGTAGGAAAAGCGTCCCACTTGCACTTTAAAGAACACCCATGTGGGGGAAATTTCCGGAGCCTTCCACTACGACTATATACGGTGGTTTCGGGACGTTAAACTACACATATCATGGACTGAAAGGCGTCCCGCTTCAATTAAGGAAGGAAGAAAAAGGAGAAATAGGATAGGCAGGGATGGGCATTAAAGGGACACTAAACAGCAAAAGCGCTTTTACGCGTATTAGTAAAATACAATTTCAGAATACCGAGAACACCACTTCTACCGCGACACGAGGCCTGCAGTAAGCGACAAAACGCGCGAAAATGAACTGCTCGTGGAGACGCCGCCTATAGATGCACGCACCAAACACTCTGACGTCATCAATTTTCAAAGGCGTCTGCTGGGTCCTACGTTGCTTGAAATCGATAAAATTGAAATGCATTGTAACTTGTGGGTTCCATAGACTTAGCACACCAAGTCTGAGAAAATTTGCCCGAGCCAATGTCACGAAAATACGAAAAGTACATTGCGGAATTTTTTAGGCCAAGCGCGAAGATAACGGCGCGAAAATTAAAAATGAAAGTTCAACCTCTATTTTCTCCACTAATAATGAACTTATGACAGTGAAACTGATGACATCAGAATTCTGAGAGTGCAGTTTATCAATCTAAAAGGACTCATTGTTTCTCTTCAGTGCCCTTTAACCAATTTCGGAAAAATTGTAAGCTACCCCACTCTGGGGAACTCGTATAGAGGAGTTTTAAAGTTACGAATAAATGGAGAGAGGGAAAAATCCTCTGAAGTGATTATGACGTCATCACTACGCCACAAATTCAAGGTTGGTCTCTGGAGTTATGATCACTTCGCAAAATGACGTTAGTGCGGGACATCATCACTTCACCGGAGGAGGTCACGCGGTTTTATTTTTGTTTGTGAATACTCACGGCTGGATGCCGCAAGTCGAGCAAGTCTGTCTACAGTTCCACTGTAAAAAACAAAAAGAAGAAAAAAACGACAGTAAAAGTAGCGCGCTCACTCCCAAACAGACCGCCTTTGATCGCTCAATCAAAATTGATCGCTGTGCCCAGCTGTCTACAGAAGGTGCAGCAGTTCTCTATCGCAGAAGGAGTGCGTAAAAAAAAAAACAAAGAAAAAGAGAGAAGGGAGACAAAGAAATTAAAAAAAAAACATTTGTTCTCCTTGCCCATCCGCATCGACCACTTGTTAAGGCCAGCTTTGATCGTCGAACCAAGCATTATACTAGCATGATCCGGCAAGTTAGTGCAAGCATCTTTTTAAGCACACATTTTTAGTATATTTAAAAAAGAGAGGTATCTATCTATCTATCTATCTATCTATCTATCTATCTATCTATCTATCTATCTATCTATCTATCTATCTATCTATCTATCTATCTATCTATCTATGGATTGATCTATCTATCTATGCTCGTATACAACATTTTATCAGCGTGATTCAGTAGCACAAATGACTAGCAGAACTACTACGTCCGCAATGTCTACTAATGGGGTAGTATTGTACAAAAGAGAAACCGTGATTGAACCCGGAACCTCACGCATCAACTTGATGTGCTACGAGGAAGTGTGCCACTAGCCGGGCTGTAGGAGGCCAATCGCGGAAAGAAATTACAGCTTACATACGCTTTTCTGGCATTTCTAAAGAAAAAACGGCAGGCAGTACTACCTGCCTATATTTTGTTTTTCTCTCTCTTCCTTCATTCCCGTTCAAAATGCTTGTGTACATAGTCGCTACTCACTTCCACACCACGCATGGTCGAGCGTGGAATGTTTCCTTTTAAAGGGTTCAGAAAATCGCTTTCCTCGTCCCACTGCAGCTATCGACACGGCACGTGTGACACGGCTGCCGAAAATGAGTGAAAACATGTTTCCCTCTTCTTTTGCTTTCGGCTCATTTTCTTCATTTTCATTGTTTGGCAGCTGAATCGTTCCGGGCCGCTGAGCCGAGAGGCGATTCACGCAATTCCTTAGTTTGTCTTCCATGTTCCAAAAAAAGGAAAAGAAAAGTTGACAAACGACTCCAGTCACCTTATAACAGGCACTTGACTCAGGAAAAGCGTTCTCTGTATTTATTGGCCTCAAAATAGTGTATACATAGCTGTCAGAGTACCGTTGTATCCTAATACCTGGTTCGCACGTATGTATACTGCGCTGAAGTATAATATCAGGAATCCTCGTTCACAGGGGGCGAACAAATTGCCCAAAGATCTCAGAATGTTCGAAAATATCCGCGTCAATTTGCTGTCAGCAGATATATAGAGTAACGGCTCTTAAACCTACGCTTTGTACTTACCTTATGGTACTATTATAGGAGTCAACCAGGGGATGTTTTCGTCATTTTTTTTTTTGCTAAAGCATGCTGCTGTCTGACTTGTTTTAAAAGACGCAATCGCTGTGTTCACTGAAAGAGTGGATAGGCTACTCCTGTGGACACCTGCCCTCAAAGACAAGAAAAGTGATCTTCAAACGTAACAGGAAAACGATTACACTGCTCCAGGGTATGTATCCGGCGTAGCATACCGTCGTGCTCGGGACGGCCATATGTGCATGGCAGTCTCATGGCCCTTGCGTGCTATCCACGGTCATTCTAGGAAGTGCTGTGCAGATCGCCTTCTTTAGAGCAAGCAATGCACGATTGAGAAATAGCACCACTTGCTTTGAAGATTCGCGCATTTGTGCATATATACTCACCAAAAGAAGATTGCTTTGGGACGCAAAGATACTTCACGAAGCAGAGCTCGCGTGACAGTTTAAGTAACAAACGAAGTGTAGGTGAACAATTGTCTTTGTGGAGAGTAGTTCATTAACAAGTGCTCTAACTGGCAGCTGCCTTTAAAGCGCGTCTTCGGCTACATCCTTACTTTCGTTTCTAGTGACAGCAGCGTGCTAGGGTATCCACTGGACTGTTGCTTTAAAGCTTTGTTTACTAGCTGTAGTCCTGTGACGGAGCCTGTTGGGAGGAATACCACGAGATAAGGCTTTTGACGTGCGACGTAATGACAGTTGAGGAATTTCGCCGCGGTTGGGATGTGTGATGCGGGTCGTCTGGTCGTTGGGTCTCGTCAAGCTACTTATGTAGCTTTTAACCCAACGCAACCATCCAGTATGTATAAACTGGTGAATAAAATTGAATTGAATTGAAATTGAATAACGTGACGCTGACACGCTCGCAGCCGGCCGGCCACGGCGCAACTTCGACGCGCGCTTTCTTCTCGAAACTCGCCCATTATTCTCAGCTTCCTCGTACGTTCAGGGGTCGCGCGATTTACGCAAAGTTCGCAGCGTTTCCCCTTGCTTCCGCGGCGCTGCACGCCTGTGCGTGTAGAGGAGGCGGCGTCGTTTCCGGAGAAAACTCGGGTTGCCCGATTCGACGCGTTCTACATAGGTGCGCGAGGCGCGTCAATGGCCTCACCCATCGTGTGCCCGCGCACCCGTGACTTTTGAAGAAAAAGCCTTCCTTGTTCGAAGTATACGCCCTCGCGCAGCACGCTATCGTATGACTGCGTAGACGTGTCTTTATCGTAATGAACGTTCGAACGCGCACAGCGTCGACGGCTTGTCTTTACATTCACGTAATCATCACTTCCGCGTGGAGCAGGCAGAAAGCAGCAATGATAGATTTGTGGGGTTTAACGTCCCAAAACCACCATATGATTATGAGAGACGCCGTAGTGGAGGGCTCCGGAAATTTTGACCACCTGGGGTTCTTTAACGTGCGCCCAAATCTGAGTACACGGGCCTACAACATTTCCGCCTCCATCGGAAATGCAGCCGCCGCAGCTGGGATTTGAACCCGTGACCTGCGGGTCAGCAGCCGACTACCTTAGCCACTAGACCACCGCGGCGGGGCAAGGAAGCAGCAATGTGTCAGCGTATTGCGTGCAGTTGAGAAAAAATAAATGGAACAGCATGGGATTGCACGCAGGAAGTAATATGACGTGCAAAAACAGCGTGTCTTTTGGGTTCTCCCGCCAACATTCCGTGATGGACAATGTTTTCTCACAGAGAATACCTCGACGCAGAGCAGTTTAACTGAGCGCATGAGCGAGTCACGTCACTTGTGCTACCGTATTTAATTACACACTAACAGCAATCGTAAGCACTGCCTAAAGCGTTGCCTAAATGATAAATGCGGTCGGCTAGCATTTAATGATTTAGGGAAAATAATGGCTAACGTCGCCCAGCGCTGGCTTGTCGTGTTTAAATATGGCGAAATGATCGCTAATGCTGCATGTACTGTGGCGACAACCACAAGAGATTGCGTACGGGAAGCTTTGAGTATGCTACCCGGCACTGACTGACGTTTCGACTGTCCGCTACTATAACGTCGGTAGTCTTCCTTCGTTCAGTTTCATGCCGAATTTCCTAGCAACCTGTGTGTGTGTGTGTGTGTGTGTGTGTGTGTGTGTGTGTGTGTGTGTGTGTGTGTGTGTGTGTGTGTGTGCGTGCGTGTGCGTGTGCGTGTGCGTGCGTGTGCGTGTGCGCGTGTGCGTGCGCGTGCGCGTGCGCGTGCGTGTGTGTGCGTGTGCGTGTGTGTGTGTGTGTGTGTGTTTACAGTTTTGTTTTGTTTTGGTAAACTGTGCATGACTGTGACCGACGATATCGCAGTAACACGAACTTAATTCAGTAGGGCCAATGTTTGGTTGGTTTTGTAAAGCACTGTACTGATTCTGGAGAACCATTAATTTGACGAAGGGTGCTCCGCTACGGTGGTCTGCTAAGGCACGCGACTGCTGACCCGCAGGACGCGGGATTAAATCCCGGCTGTGGCGGCTGCATTTCCGATGGAGGCGGAATTGTTGTAGGCCCGTGTACTCAGATTTGAGAGCTCGTTATTGAACCCCGGGTGGTTGAAATTTTCGCAGCCCTCCACTACGGCGTCGCTCATAATCATATAGTGGTTTTGGAACATTAAACCCCACAAATCAGTCAAATCAATTTGACGGAGGACGCGTGCAAACGAGCTACGCTAAGACTACGCCGTCTCTCAAGCAAAGCAGCCTACTGCTTCTTAAAAAAAAGAAAGAAAAAAACAGCGAGTCGTGAAAGGCTCGAAACAGCGAAACTGGACGATTTTGAAGTTTATTCTAGTTTCCCAAAGGCTGTGGCTAGGCTTTAGCTAGGTGATGCCAGGTTGTTTCAAGTCTGATCCTCAGAGCAGCGAGGTACTAGTTGAACCACAGACACTCACAGACAGGACACGGATGTCCGAGCTCCAGATATATAAACTCGACCCGCCGCGGTGGTCTAGTGGCTAAGGTACTCGGCTGCTGACCCGCAGGGCGCGGGCTCGAATCCCGGCTGCGGCGGCTGCATTTCCGATGGAGGCGGAATTGTTGTAGGCCCGTGTGCTCAGATTTGGGTGCACGTTAAAGAACCCCAGGTGGTCGAAATTTCCGGAGCTCTCCACTACAGCGTCTCTAATAATAATATGGCGGTTTGGGGTCGTTAAACCCCACATATCAATCAGATATATAAATTCGCGTTAAAACCGAGCGTTCGCGCCTATCATATAGATTAATTGAGACCTCGTCGTTGGATTAGTCCTCCCATCGCATTGGTGTCTTCTCGCAACAGCCATTATTGCCCTTCCCGTTGCTTAGTGATCTCTCGTTGTACGTAGTCGGGGTATTCGGATCACCGCCGTCGTGTCGCTGCCTTGTAGATGTAAATGAAGATAGTAAACTTGTGGTTCTCAGCCACCTTGGAGGATGAGCGAAGAATCGGGTAGCTTAAAAAATGTATATTCTAGAGCTATAAAAGAACGATTTCTGGTTATAGACAAACATATTTTATTGGAATTATTCGTGTGGAAAGAAATGGGTCGAATTATCCCTATTATAAAAATGAACAGTATAGAAAGAAATCACATCACATCCACGCAGTGAATGATGAGTGGGGCCAAGCATCCGCATATCTATCTAATCTATCTATCTATCTATCTATCTATCTATCTATCTATCTATCTGTATGTATGTATGTATGTATGTATGTATGTATGTATGTATGTATTGTATGTATGTATGTATGTATGTATTGTATGTATGTTGTATGTATGTATGTATGTATGTATGTATGTATGTATGTATGTATGTATGTATGTATGCCTGTTATCGCCACCTGCTGAGTGAGTCGCAAAACTAGGCGGTCTCGTACCACGAGAGGTATACAAGGGATGTACAGCCGCGGCCACGTCTGTGTATAGCGCGCGAGCAGCCGCCCTTGCTCTGCGGCGTGACACCTTGCGACCGTTGCGTGTTGTGACGTCGCGTGCACCGGAGCATGCGCGGCCTTACAAACACGCAGACCTGCACGGCACGGGTGGCAATGCTGGAAGGTGTGCTTGTTCAGCGCTCGCTCAGGGCGCTTTCGTAAAATCTATTTTAGACGATGCACGCTTCGACTGATAACGCACGCCTGCATAAACGACGCATTCTTTGTGGCCGTTTGTGGTTGCCTAAATTTTTTTACGCAACTGTTGGCATTATCCTATCTTCATATAATCGCATGTCTCAAAGCAGCCACAAATCGAACATTGTTGATGCAGGCGTGTTTTATCAGTCGAAACGTGCTTAATGTTAAGAAATAGATGGAACTAAAACGCCCCTAGGGAGCGCGGATCTTCGGCGAAACAAGCACACCTTCCACCGTTATGACCCGGGCAGAACATGCATGTCTGTAACGCCTCGCATACTCTTGTGCACGCCACGTCACAACCCGCAACTGCCGCAAGGTGTCGCGCCGCAGAGAAAGGCCGGCCACTCGCGTACTATACACAGACCCACGGCTTTAGGAGCTTCACCCATAAAAGAATTTGCTGGAGCGTATGCTTTCGTTAACTATGGAGCTTAGGAACTGTGGTTATTTTGGGAATCTCTTTACATTCCTTGGGTTAACTTTTGTTATATTCCTTTTTAGTGGACCAGAGGTGGGTGGTGAGATTTAACCCACACCTGTGGCACACGCCCGTTTGTGATGGTGATAGCTTTCCGGCAGGGTCCACATTTGCGGGTGGCTTAAATGTCCTCGCTGTCAATGAATGTGTTTAAGGATAATTTGTTGCTTCTAAGTGGTGCCAGCTACACGTATTCGCATACAGTATATAGTTTGCCGTAAGGCTTGACAACGGGCACAGTAATAAAACCAATCATCGCTTATTAGTATTGGTGTGCGACTATTCGAAAATTTCGAATGAGGAATCCAATAGCGCTCTAGTCGATTTGGCATTCGAATCGAACTGTGAATATTCGATATTTCGAAATGCTTTTCGAATACTTTTTGAATAATCAGCGTCGACGGCAAAACACCAAAGGAGTGACGCGTTGAAAGGGCGAATGATCAGTTTTTGTTGTATTGTTTAGAGAATCGCCAATATGGTTGCAGTTCAATGTCGTACGTGCATGGTCATGGAATCCTAACTCTTCACTGGACGAAGCTCTACAATCTTGCGGTGATGCCATGCTGGTAGTGGTCCAGTAAGATAAACGAAATCTTATTTTTTTTTTAGGAAATTCTATGCAAGTAGAGCTGTCAAGGATTAGATAAAGGGATGAAGCGAATGAAAAGCGAGGCATTTTCGAGAATCTCACAACGCAATAACATTTTATTGTGTAAGAATAATAAATGACTCTGACTCGACTTTAAAACTAAAGCACCACTATGCGGGAAATACCATTTCTTGTCTAAAATATTATGCTAAATATTCACGTTCCTGAGTAAGTGTAGACGCATCGCTTGCACGCCTATCTATGCGCGCTAGCGCGTTTGTGTACGTGTTGGTTCTCTCTAACTTCGTCATGTATACGTTTATGCGAGTATTTCGACGAGTTCGAATGCGTACGAGTGTTTGGCAACGCGTTTGTGTTTCTTTAGGCGAAACATGAATGGTGATTCACTTGCATTCATTGTACGCATGTCTGTGCGCGTCCCTATACTTGTGTCCGTACACTCTTAATCATGTCTGGCATAAAATGCTTAGCTATAGCCAGGAAACTAGATAAAAAATGCATCGTGTTACGGCTACATCAGCACTTGCGTAATATATTCGAGAACGTAAGCCTACCTTTGCACGCATACGTAACGATGCGCTTGCGTTTACTGTTCGTGCGGGCGTGTGTACGTGTCTTTGGGGAACGTTATAGTTCCTGTTTATATGCGTGCGCGCGCATTCGCTGCGCATTCGCTGCGCATAGATCTCTGCGTTAGGGCAGAATACGGCGAGGGCGCTTCTCGAGTTTAGGTTCGAGCACTTTGGGGTGCTTTAACGTGTACCTGAATATAAGCATGCAGGAATATATAGAGAGAGATAGATGATAAACGTTAGCTCCAGGGCAGAGAGAATGACAAGGAGATGAATATTCGGTTTTCTACCCTGCTCTGTGGAAGGGGCAATGAGGGGCTCGTAAAAAAAGAATCAGAGAAAGGGTCCAAAATATAAATAGAATAACACACACACACACACACACACACACACACACACACACACACACACACACACACACACACACACACACACACACACACACACACACACACACACAAACACTGCGCTGTCATATTGATTCAGCGAGGCCGGTTCGACCGCAGAGATCTCAGTGGCGCCTTCGTCAGTTTCACCTGCGAAGCTCAAATGTTCCGGCTTTCCGAAATTGCTTGCTTTAAAGGAGGCCTAATTGTCACGGAGAAGTGCAAGTCGAAACGTTGTTGAGACGGGCTGTCTCGGGGAGCTGTAGCGAGTACACGGGTATTCGCATTCCGCCTGTCATCGAAGCTTGGCTGCCGTGGCCAGGAATCGAACCCGCGTCCGCGAGCTTAGTGTAACGCCGAAGTCGCTAAGCTATCGTGTGGCGTGTAGCGTAGCGCAAGCTATCCGAATTTTAAAGGGACACTTAGGAGCGAAACGATTTACCGCTTACTATACCAAAACAAAATATCACAATCCCGAAAAAAAAAAACACTGTTACCGCATGACGCTTGCTAAGCGAGAAAGCGCGCGAAAAGAAAATGCGAGTAAAGACTCCACTATGAGATTCCCGCACCAAACACCGTGACGTCATCAATTTTCAATGCATCTACTGGATCGTACGTAGATTCTAATTGATAAAAAATTGTGCATTGTCATCTGTGTGTTCCATGGACCTAGCATACGAAGTTTGGGAAGATTTTGTCCATCCAACGTCGCGAAAACACGAAAAATATAATTTAAAAATTGTCACGCCATACCACGAAGATATCGGCGCGTAATTTAAAAATGAAACTTCAACCTTGATTTGCTCGGCTAATGATCAACTTGTGATAGCGCAACATGTGGCGTTAGAGTTCTTAGTGTGCAGTTTATCAATACAAGCCAAAATACTTTTCCTCTTACGTGTCCCTTCAAAACTACGAGAGGCTAAACATACACAGTGTTATTCAGATCTAAGAAAAAATCATGCCAAGGAAAGTATAGGGGACAATATTAGTAGTAAATGTAATTCAAATGTGGAGAAATCAAACTGGATGAAAAGATAACTTGCCGTTAAGGTAAGGGGCCGTTAAGGCGAGGTGCCGAACCTTCAGCCTTTGAATGACGCGTCCGATGCTCTTCCGACTCGGCTACCACAGCGGCCAGCCCCCACCCCACCCCCAATCCACTTTATTGTGTATATATGTGAATTGAACCGTATAGTGTCAGACAGCGCCGCCAGTAGCCATGATGGCGAGTGTGAACACTCTTTTCTCTGCCTGTTTGCCGTCACATAGCACGTGATCTTATGACGAGCTGGCAGCTGACCAATAATCCCTCGTATACTATACGTGAAGGCACTAAGTCTGCCAGAACGAGACTCTCGCTATGAATGAAGGAAAGACGTGTGTGCTTAAGGGCTCGCTTTCTTTGTTAGACACAATAATAATGAGATTTAACTGAAAATCTGGCCAAGGAAACTATAGGGGATGTTATATGAGGCAATTGTATTGTAAATGTGAAGAAAGAAAAGTGGATGGAAAGATAACTTGCTGTGGGCAGGAACCGAACCTGCGACCTTCGAATAACGCGTCCGATGCTCTATATATATCAGATAAAGTGGACGGGCGGATAGCCACTGTGGTAGCTCAGTTGACAGAGCATTGGACGCGTTATTTGAAGGTCGCAGGTTCGTTGCCTGTCCACGGCAAGTTATCCTTTCACCGACTTTTACTTCTTCACATTTACATTACAGTTACCTCATATAACATCCCCTATACTTCCCTTGGCATGATTGTCCGTTAGATCTCATTACTATTGTGTCTAACAAAGAAAAGGTGCCCGTAGGTGTACACTGCTTTTCTTTAAATATACAAAGCTTTCTTAGCTCGCGGGAGCCCGTTTTTTCACAAGTGTATATGCTATATGCAGGGCGTGCGAGGTGTGACCTTCCGCGATTGCATGACCCTTCCCGATGCCGTATAATTGCTCACACTGCTCGCCAGGTGCAGAACGCCGTTCATTTAAAAGGCGCCGCTTTTTACACGAGCATTATAACGCGTATCGCATGCGTCGGGCAGGTGAGGTTTTGCGATGCCGCGTACTGCAATTCTTGAATGGGATGAATCACACCGTGTCGAATGGGAGGGATTGAGGAGCACGAACGTAAAAGAACTTGAATACCCTTCTACATCTTTCGTTCCTGCACGCCTAAAGGGTGAAAAGAGGACAAGCTGGCATCAAGTATACCATATAGGCGGGATGTGGTGGAGGTTAAACGTTACTCGTCGCGTCTTCGAAAGACAAAGGAAAGCTCACCATGAGAAAAAAAAAATCTGAGGCGGAAAATGATGTTATCTCACGAGCATAAGCTGACGGAAGTGCTATATTTCATCTTTGTTGTTGTTGTCGTTTCTTCCAGAGTTTCACTATGATAAGCAATTAGAAGCTATCACTTTTTTTTTCTTCATCTGCAATGTACAGCCTCTATCGCGTTTCTACATGGTCAGACTCATCGCTACTTCCTATACTTTTTTTTTAAATGAACAGACCAATCATTACTTCCACGAGCGTTATGAATATTACGATACATACCTGATTTACTTGTCTTATGCGACTGTCGATAGCACTTTCTCTTCTGAAACCTTGCCGCTCATACTGGCCGTGTGGTTATGTAGGCGTAGTATATAGGCTGTGTAGCATTTGAGGTAACACATTGCAACCACGCTGAGCAAGAAGTGAACAACTCTACAGTGATGTAGAAGAGGAACGCTAATGGTAGCAGTATCAGCAATTGACATAGAAAAGAGCGACAGTGAAGTCATGAGACGGTGTGCTATGTATGTCTAACCACTCCGTACACTAGAAATGTCGTCGATAAAAACCACACCGGCACTGTTGGAAGTTCCAAAATTTCGCAGTAAACCTCCCTACTAAAATTAGGCAGATCGCTAATACTATGACAATTGATTTAATGCGACGCACTTGGAAGTGAACTGACTGGGTTGTATCTTTAAGTGAAACGTTACGAAACGACGTTAAAGATATGTGAAACTGTTAGACGCGCAGACATCTTGATCATTCGCATATGTTTCATATAACTAGTCGCTTCATATGTTTCAAATAACCAGTTTCATATAACATTCGCATGTGTTTCATATAACCAGTTGTTTACAGTTGTGTAATGCCAACAGAAACATCGGTATCGCCAACAGCAGAAGCGATAAGCTGATATGTAGCCCTTGTGCTAGCGAGGATGGTAGCCTCGGAGGCGACGTAAACCAACTACAGTAGATGGCGCTTAAGTATACAAATGACATTATTTCAACAGGACTGCTTCATCATAGTAGTGAATATGTATTTTTTTTAATTAGATAGCAACAACTGCAACCACAACTGGCGTTCTATCGACATTACGCATGCATGGGAGGTCCCGCCTGCGGTTCTTACCTTGGGACCTCCCAGTGAATCTGTACCCATGCACTTTTCCATGTTCACGCTTGATGAATAAAATTCAATTCAATTCAATGGGGTCCTTTTCCAAGGCAGTTTCGAGACCTGACGTGGCTCTGTGGTAGAATACGTCTTTGCCACGCAGAATGCTTAGGCTCGACTCCTGCTGCGATCCTCATTTCTATTCTTTGCATTCAGCGGGTCAACGCCGCCGATGTTAGTTATTCTTAACACTCTCGCATTTAAATTACCAATGTCAACAGCACCAATGTCAGTTTTTTCTTAAAATACTCGCATTTAACTTACCAATGACTGTTGTCGCCGTTCTTGGGTATGTACAAATTGTCAAACCTCTCTGGTGCATACCCGCATACCGTGGCCCGTGGTATACGGGTATGAGCCACACCTGTCAGGAGAAATGAGTTCGACGACGTCGGCGACAATATTTTCACGTTACTGAAGTCATGACCAGGCACAGATATTCGTCAAATCCTCTTAGCCTCCCGTACCAACTTTGGTCAGCCTCAAGGAAGCGATCACGAGAGTATCTTCACATAGATAGATAGATAGATAGATAGATAGATAGATAGATAGATAGATAGATAGATAGATAGATAGATAGATAGATACATAGATAGATAGATAGATAGATAGATAGATAGATAGACAGACAGACAGACAGACGACAGACAGACAGACAGACAGACAGACAGATAGATAGATAGATATAGATAGATAGATAGATAGATAGATAGATAGATAGATGATAGATAGATAGATAGATAGATAGATGATAGATAGATAGATAGTAGATAGATAGATAGATAGATAGATAGATATAGATAGATAGATAGATAGACAGACAGACAGACAGACAGACAGACAGACAGACAGACAGACAGACAGACAGACAGACAGACAGATAGATAGATAGATAGATAGATAGATAGATAGATAGATAGATATATAGATAGATAGATAGATAGATAGATAATAGATAGATAGATAGATAGATAGATAGATAGATAGATAGATAGATAGATAGATAGATGATAGATAGATAGACAGACAGATAGATAGATAGATAGATAGATAGATAGATAGATAGATAGATAGATAGATAGATAGATAGATAGATAGAATAGATAGATAGATAGATAGATAGATAGATAGATAGATAGATAGATAGATTTCCAGCGGGTCCTTACTTCATCATTTTCAACATTTCCTTCAATGTCCGGAGTTCCGCAAGCTTCGTGCAGCATTCCCGCGACAGCCTACAAAGCTGACCCTGGAATTCGATGGGGGCATGGGCTGAAGAAAAATTTTCCGATGTAAGATTTGGCTGCCTTTATTCGTTTGTTTGTGTGTTTGTTTGTTTAAATGTTTGAAAAAGAGGAAAGACGCGAAATTAAATTAAGGTGTACGCTTCACACCAGAGGGCGTTCGATGAGAGTATAAAAGAATAAACACAAGCCAGAGATACGTGCTTGTGTACTACCGTCTCTTGCATCGACTAAAAAACAAGTCACTGAACTGCAGACGAAGTGCTTTGGTGTAGACACACAAACGCAGACATAAAGTGGAAAAAAAAGCGAAAAGCAATGCGAGTTCTGAAGGCTGCGTGAGAGATTGGAGATTGGTTTATCTCCAGGGAGCACCAAGTGGCGCTCGCTCAGCGCTCGATGCGCCGCCTGGCGTCGGGGTCGAAATACTGTACAAACCGCCTCGCCTTCATGGTGCGCGCTGTCAGGCGTTTGAAACTTCGTTGAAGAAATCGAGAAGACAAATGCAACAGGGAGTCGGCTGAACTTGATGAGCGGAAAGCTGCAGGTGAACTTCATGAGGTGAAACCTGCAGGCGCTGCAGCGCGCCAGTAACTCACTGACAAAGCGTGCTCTCTTCGCAACTTTCATGTGACGGGATAGGATATCTTGCGAGAACTACCCGAAATGCGATAGGCTGTAGCGGTGATAGTTCGTGCCCGCAGGTGCGCACGTGAGCTGGAACGTCGCCCAGCGACACCGACAAGCGAAATTCGGTTATAGAATTTCAAAACATGTATATTACGGAGTTGCGTAAGTATTCGACGGTTTGCAACATTCCCGCTCAACGGCTCTCCAGCGTTCCCAAGTATGTTCAGCGTTTGGTTCCGTTCGCTTCTTTTGAAGGCAGTGCATTCTTTGTCTTTTGCAAGCATCTATCTATCTATCTATCTATCTATCTATCTATCTATCTATCTATCTATCTATCTATCTATCTATCTATCTATCTATCTATCTATCTACCTCCCCGCCACGGTGGTTTAGTGGCTAAGGTACTCGGCTGCTGACCCGCACTTCACGAGATCGAATCTCGGCTGTGGCGGCTTCATTTCCGTTGGAGGCGGAAATGTTGTAGGCCCGTGTGCTCAGATTTGGGTGCACGTTAAAGAACCCCAAGTGGTCAAAATTTCTGGAGCCCTCCACTACGGCGTCTCTCAATATCATATGGTGGTTTTGGGACGTTAAACCTCACATATCTATCTATCTATCTGTCTATCTATCTATCTATCTATCTATCTATCTATTTATCTATCTATCTATCTCGTTTTGTTGTTCATTAGGCAACTGGTGCAACGCAAGCTTCCCAAGGCTATCGATCCACATAGCTGTACCAACTCAACTTGCACAACGCGGTCGTAATCATTGGAAACCTAAAACTGCGTGTTGGGAAGAGAGAGTGTAAGGAAAATGAAGTCACAGATGTGATGACTCAATTTCCCGATTCGCAGCGCCGCTCAGTGGTGAAAAGAAGTAAGTTTCGAGGCACTTGTTCCGTCCATCGCGCCGCGCTTGTCCCCTGCGAGCCGTGCCAAGTCAAGGCAAGGCAATCGCTTCCATCAACGTCGCGTGAAGTTTAAGGAGCGAATCGAGCTGGGTCGAATGCGAGAGAACGTTCATGGCAGGTAGATTTTGCATTGCGGAATCGAGACTCCGCCAGCTGACCGCAGACCTCTTGTAGCCGCTGTGATATGTTGTGCCGCACTTTATCTTCAAGCACTGCATTCCAGCGTTCATGACTCGCAGATTTCAGCGACGGAGTCGTAAGTGAAACAAAAAAAAATGAAATGGAGCCGGCAAGCTTACGGAAAAGCGGCCTTCGAAGGGGTGCCCGTCACATGCGTTCTATTTTTGTATGCGCCGTTTTCCAACATAAGTGATGCTGTCAAGATCGTGGACTTGTTCAGCCATTTGTTGGCCCGTTTCTGGTGTAGCGATCTACTACTGTTTTTGTATTTGCTGGTCACAACGGCAAACTTATTGAAGTTTCTTAATATCAACACTTCACTATTTACAGCTGTAGTCGTGCAGATGTAGAGCATGGGTCAGTGGAGAAGCTTGAGATAGACGTAGAGTCGCTTGACCCACGTAGGAGCGTCAACGGCATACGAGTCACTTGACTTGCTAAAAAGTGCTAATGTTATCCTTCGCAAAAGAGTCCTTTCTTTCTTTCTAAGGGGAGACTCTCCTAGATAGCGACGACTCTGACCCACCAAGAGAGTCACCCTGTCTCTCTAAAGAGAGTCGCATCCGCGGTAAGTCAGAACTCTCCAAAATAAGTCACGCGTACACTCTCTATTTTTTTTTTTTTAGAGCGCAGCGATCAGATTGCTATATCAGAAACGACTGATCGAGTAACAAGTGGCTAAATCGAAAACGTGGGACTCCTGGCTAACCACGTCAGCCTGGAACACCTCGTGTTCGATAATCTTGATAACGAATAGCACTTTATATCACTCGTGAAATGCGACAGTCGCCACTGTATACAATTGACTCATAGCGCATGCGAATACTTCCTGGAAAACGCCCATACCATAACTCTCCCACGAACACGATCCGACTATGACATCAGCAAAGAGCTGTGTCTTTTAGCTCCTACTAGCAAAGCAAGTCGCGGAAGCAATGACAGTTCTGACGATCCTCCCGACCTGTTGACGCAACGGGATTCTTTCATCGACCATACTCGGCGAACCAGCTTTAGAAACCAGTCGTTATAACAGCATTAGTGCGCCAGCAGGATTCCGGGGGTAATCGAGACAACGCCGGCTCAAAGAGAGCATTCCCTCAGAGGCAAATAAACACCATATCAACCCTCAGGGCATGGCTAGGAGTAAATGTCGTCAGCTATAGACAACCTCTTGTACCAGAAGCAACTCGTACCGTACACGCGGGCGCCAGAGACAGAAGAAGCCCCGGGATGTCTCACGCAAGCAAGTTCTTCTCGGAAAAACTTCGTCCGTTTATGAGTCTCGAGTTCCCGGTGCTAACTCTATTTGCACTTCGCGGGGTCGCCACCAACAATGCAGAGCACCGCTCTCGTTTCTCTGGCTATTAATGCCACTGCAGTGTTCTCCCATAGCAGCGTTTGTTGTTTTTCGGGCCATTGAAGACCCTCATCACGCAACGCTAGTCTCAGTCGCTTTCCCAAAACAGACGTCGGTTGGTGGTGGCTGTGTTGGGCGTTGGTGAATGTGCGGCGTCCGCGATATGCTGCTCCCTGTCCCGCTTGTTCTGTTTACGTATTGCTCACTATGGCAAGAGGATTACGGGTTGAGGCCGTGCTGAACGTCTGGGCGTTGCATACTGTGTGTGTGCGCGCGTGTGTGTTCAGCGCTACGTATGCGAGAATGTCTGGGAATGAGCGTGCTCTTGAAGCGGAGCTAAGTCTTAGGAGACCCCAAGCTGGTAGAAGCAGAGAGAAAAACTAGTGTAGTTAGTAGATCATCGTAGAGGGCTTTGTTTACGCTAGCAGAATTCTGATAACAGGGTTTTCCTACGCCATTGCGACTACGTGTACGCGTGGGCGTAACAAAACACACACACACACACACACACACACACACACACACACACAAAAACACGGAGGTTTGGTAAGGATCGCTCATCAGGCAAGAAAATTAAGTGAGCCCATCTGCGATTCTTGAACACTGGAGTACCCGACTGCATAGCTTTGCTGTGCCGTTGGCTCAGAATAATCTAGACTTATTGCTTTGTCTCCCTATTCCCTTTTTACGTGAATCGTAACGACTGGACAACATCTAGTTAACCACCCACTCTTTCCTTTGTTTTCTATCTATCTATCTATCTATCTATCTATCTATCTATCTATCTATCTATCTATCTGTATGTATGTATGTATGTATGTATGTATGTATGTATGTATGTATGTATGTATGTATGTATGTATGTATGTATGTATGTATGTATGTATGTATGTATGTATGTATGTATACGAATAGGCGAATAATTTGCTAATTGCAGTTTCTTCTAAACCACATCCCCATCATGTTCTTGCATTCAGCGCGCTGCGCCCAAGCGTCAGAATGCTCTCGCAGATTTATGTACATCACATGCTACTCATCGCTAATAAACGGAAAACTTTTACACGAGAGACGGTAACAAACATGGACTAGCGGCACCTACAGTTCTTACAGTTCTTGAAAATTTCTTTGTAATCTAAGCATTCCAACATTTTTGTAAAGACCCCGGATTTCTGATGTCGGTCCTCTTCTTTCTCTGGCAACTCCACTATTTGTTTTCTCAACGGAAGACAGGGCATGCCCTGCTTCGCTATAGTTCTTCTTGATGTCGGCTAAGATTTCAGGCACTTCTATCACCACTGCCCAATATCAGCTACGCTTGGCACGTTGCTCGCTAGTGTCTGCGTAGTGGTGGCTATATGGTTTGCTGAGCAGTCAATGGTTTTGTACCCTTTTGTTTTATCATTTGTCTCTAGAAAACGTATGTCGCACCGTATCCCAAAACGAAACACATGTGCCGGAACAAACCACTAGTAGCTCCCATGCCCTGTATGCTTTGGGCGCAATCGAGCTTCACTCTAGGAGCGGTGTATTGCATGCCTTAGACGCGCTAGTCATTATAGATGTATTTCAACACTAAGCCATGATTCCAGGAAATGAGTGTTACATAAAGTGAAGATCAGAAAGAGATGGAGGAAGAGGCTTGTACGACTCCAGTCGCTGGAAAAGCTGCCCGTCTTCGTTCGGCTCGGAGTTATGCCTTGCATGCATTAACTTCCTCGCGCCGGTCTGTGTGTATACTGTATACCGTCTACCGTAAGGCCATGACGTGCGTTCGTTGTACGTGGCGGTGCACGTGCTATTTGCCGAGATCTCAAGGGCCGCCGTCCACAAGGCCTCTCGAGCACTTGAGCAACTGTCGCGTTCGATTCACTGGGACGCTTCATGGGAAGCGCTCACGGAGCGGGCACAGTCTATATGTAAGCCTCGTCGTTATTGTAGTTTTGTGATATAGGCTTCATCGACGTCGTGGTTTGGTGCAATGAACTTGGCATGGGGTTTATGAAGGTTCCGTGTAGGGAGCCACTATTTTTTGGTGACCGATTGATAGACGAAGTCGTTGTGACGATGATATGATTGATTGATTGATTGATTGATTGATTGATTGATTGATTGATTGATTGATTGGGTGAGTGAGTGAGTGAGTGAGTGAGTGAGTGAGTGACAGACCAACCAACCGACTGTAGGGGATACGAGACGGCAGGTGAAAAGCCTCATTTCTGTGGCTCAAACATGCAACTGTCGGTATCCTGCATACATTAGCCGCCATTAGCCAGCGTATAGTCGTAACAGCCGGCATCAATTATCGTCTAGTCGCCATTCGTCGGTCTTGGGAACTTGTAATGATGTGCAGGTAGACAACGACCAAATAGGGCAACGGCAACCAAACGGGAGATAGGTTTATTTTTATTTTTTTAAGGTAAGGCATTCTCTACGACGAACACGAAATGGCAATGAACCCTTGAGATACGCACTTGAAGACCGACCGATTGAGGCCATGGCTGTAGTGCTGCAGGTTTAGCGATTCATTTGTACGAGGCACAAAGGTGACTGTCTCGACATGTGTGTAAAAATATAACTGAAGCTTCTAGCACACAAGATGAGGAGCCACTATACGCTTGAGACCCATTGGCATTCAACTAAGAGACGCCGTTAATTTCCTCATCTCGGCAGGAGCCATCTTTCTCGTTGGAATATAAGAACTTTCTGCATCCTGCCCATTCATGATATGTAATATTTTTCTGGCCATGTGCTCGGTTATTTGGTTTGAAGTAAAGTCTTCGAAGTCGTGATCATGTGTTTCACACTTGCTTCAAAAGAGTTGACTGTTGGTCTAGTAGGATATAAAATCTATCGTGAAAGGCACAACTATATATAGACCGGACAACAGAACGAAACGCAACTATATATAGACCGGACAACAGCACGGAACGCTGCGCCTGAGCTCGTATGTTCCGTTTTGGTGTCCTGTCTATAGTTGCGCTACTCACCGTGGTGTCTATGCTCAAAACTGCTATATTGGTGGACAAAACCAGAAGTCATCAAGGGGCTTAGGTTGAGGCCCACACGACGGCTTTATGCCCTCCCATAGGAGAGTACCAAATACTTCATATCGTTAACAAATTTTTCTAAACACACCGCTATTTACCGTCGCCTTCTACTCTGAAAGCTTCACCCGTGGACAAGGCATTTCTACGTTATAGGTTTAGAGACTGTATAACAATAGAGATTCATAAAAAAGAAACGAACAAACGAGCCCTACTTATATGTACCGTGTCGTCGGGCAGTCGACAACCACTTCAACGCCAGCAGAGGTGTGAGTGACAGTCTGCCTGTGCGTCCCAAGTATAGACGCTAAGCTGCCTATGTAGGCACCGAACTTGCGGAGAGGTTGAATGGGTGACGAAGCAGTGACACCTGATTGAAAGGTGGACGCCTCATGGGGAAGTGACAATTGGGTGTGCCTCAACCGGCATTCATTCGGCCTTCGAGAGCGCGTATGAAAACGCAATTAAAGCGCTAGCGTCTCTATTTAAAGGTTATTCGACCGTTCCAGCGACTGTAGGCGGCGCAGCGGTAGGTCGAAATGGCGGACGAGACGGTGGTGTCACGAGCGCGCAGGTCAGCGTCGCAGAGCGTGAAGACGTCTTCATTGGTTCGTGAATACTGAGAGACCGAACTGCGTCACAGATTATCACCGCGTGACAGCTTCGGTGCACGGCTGCATGGTGGCGCCTGCATCGCTGGAATGACCGAATACACCGCAGTGGCCATTTCAAGCGGAAGCACGTTATGTATGCAAGACCGGCGCTTTCACCCTGCACATAGATTTAAATAACTTTAAATATTCTTAGCATGTTGCTTAGAATCAGACGCTGCAGTAGGCCAATTACTATTGCGGAAGATACTGCAAGAAATGAATCGGGACTTCTGCAGGGTCTTTTTTTTTAAGAGCAGTATCATACAAGCTTATCATGTAAGACCGCGATGACCCAGCTTGACCAGTGGAAAATAAAACAAAGTTATAAAAGCCGTCAATTATAAATTTATTTAGGCGCATCGTGGTATAGTTCTGAAGACACTAAGGGGACCTGGAAATTGCAGGTTCAGTCCCATATCTGGCTGCAAGTTGTCTTTTCGTCTTCATTAGTTTCTTCGCATCTATATTATGATAGAATAATTTTTAAAACAGTACA
Source organism: Rhipicephalus microplus (assembly GCF_013339725.1). NCBI lineage: Eukaryota > Metazoa > Arthropoda > Arachnida > Ixodida > Ixodidae > Rhipicephalus > Rhipicephalus microplus. The sequence goes on along the minus strand of NC_051175.1, from coordinate 88,962,142 downwards.
ACTAACGTCCTTTAGCCCCGCCGTGGTAGTCTAGTGGCTAAGGTATAATCGGCTTCTGACCCGCAGGTCACGGGACCGAATCCTGGCGGCGGCGGCTGCATTTCTGATGGAGGCGAAAATACTGTAGGCCCGTGTGCTCAGATTTAGGTGCACGTTAAAGAACCCCATGGGGTCGAAATTTCTGGAGCCTTCCACTATGGCATCTCTTATATTCATATGGTGGTTTTGGGACGTTAAATCCTACATATCAATTAATCAATCAATGTCATTTATACTCTCGTTGGCTTCATTATATTTCTGTTTTCATTAAGATTGTCTCAAACAAGGAAACCAGCCCTCACAATTCCCTTCCGTCATTCATTGCCAAGACGAAACATTCGCCTGAGGATTACCACGTTATCCGCTGCGGTGGTACCATGGTTACAGTGATTGGTTGCTGAATGAAGGTCACGTGTTCGAATCCTGCGGCGGCGGTCGCGGAGGTGACATGCTTCTTGAAGAGGTCCGCGTGCCGTGTGTTGTCAATGCAGTTTAAAGGATAGCATAAGTTCGAAAATGCCGTAGCCCTTCACAAGTAAAGTAAATCAATTCAGGGGAATCCCGCAAGGAGGCGGAGTGGTTAAGAAGGCGACGTTGTTGACAACCGCCATTTTATAGCACGAAGCCCCGAAAGAAATCCCCACGGATTTCTCAGAAATAAAGCCTGTTAGTTTCCGAAAAAAATTTGTGCTGGTCAGGGTTTCGTCCAGCGACCAGCACGGAACCGCCTTGGTTCTCGGTTCGATCCTCCGACAAGGACGACTTTCCCGGCAACTATATAAGAAACTTTGTTTATGAGAAATCCATGTGAATGTCGTTGTGTATTCGTGCTGCAAATGGGTGATTATCAACGTCCCCCCCCCCCCTTGTGTTTTTTTTAGTGATGACTACGGCTTGCCTCACATTCACACCGTGATTTTGCTTCGTCAGACGCCACATATTGTTGACACTGTTCAATAAATAAATGAAAGACGTCTGTAGTGTGTAAGAAGAACATCGCGTTTACTAACATACTAACACCAAAACATGGATAGTGCTGACTTAACATTTGATTAGTGTTCATTTTGTGTTCCAATGTCGTATTAAAACTATCTGAGTGTGCCGTAAGTTTTCTTCAGGGGCAGGGTGGTAACATGATTTATGTATCTTTGTGGGTGCGTTTGTATCTCTACTATCAACAGCAAAAGTTGGCGGGATGCGAAACGTTCGATAAAGCTGGATTTCCACTTTGTCTGGGAATGCAATTACAAAATAGATGTTCGATAGTGCACTTGGAATTCGGGCCTATCCATTCACAAGCTTGATTACAAGCATTGAGCATTGATATAGGAGAAATTCGCATTTGTTGTGGATCCAACGTCCCGTAAACTTTTACTGTTCATAGTACGTCTATGCATGCGCATGCAAAGGTGATATTTTTAGAAAAAAAAAAAAAAAAAATATATATATATATATATATATATATATATATATATATATATATATATAGAGAGAGAGAGAGAGAGAGAGAGAGAGAGAGAGAGAGAGAGAGTGCAAGCAAGCGCAGGGTCGAGGATTCTATGAGGCGTGTCGATTTACACTCCAATCGCCCGGGACGTCCTTGGAAAATTCACTCTGAGGCATGCACTCGCCATCAAAGGACATCGCGGCCTCTCACTCGATCAGTGTATGCCCTTTCGGCCGTATCCGCCGCACGAATGTCACCTTGCTATGTCCACGCCTTTATCGCCTCTCGCTTGCCGGCCGGCATGCATTACTCGGCCTCACGAAGGTTCGCGTGTTTGGCTGGCTGCCACCTTGCACGTGCACCGCTCTTATATGTGGGAGCTCAATCACTGTCGCGCCCGATTGCTTCCGTCGTGTGGCTGCGGATATGTGTATACACAGGCATCGGTGGGTTGCTCACCTTAGAGCTGTATTCGAACAGTATACACATGCGACCACGACAAATTGTCGCGCTCACGCGATCCTTGACGTCCGAAGGGCGCGGTCTTTTTCTGTTTGTTTTCTCTGTGCATGTTTGTGTGTATGTGCATATACGCGCTGTGAGAGTGAGTGAATGAGTGAGGGAGGGAGAGAGGGAAGGGGGAGGGAGTGCAGTGAGTGTGTTTGTGCGCTTGCTTCGCGTGCGTGTGCGCGTCCGTTTATTACGATGAAGGTACCCTGGCAAAATTGTCAACGTGCACAGTGGAAGAATCAGGATGGTAGAATAGATGAAAAGATACTGAAGTTAACCAGTTTCTACAACGGCTGGGTACCATGTGTGGGAAAAGGGGTAAAAGAGGGAAAATTTCATGTAATGGGGATGTCACAAAGAAAAGTTAGAAGCGTGTGAAAAAGACACGAAACATAACATAAACCTACACGCCATCCTAAGCCTCTTTAGGATATATTCTTCACAAGTTTAGGCAGAGAGAAAGAGAGCGAGAAAGAGACGTTTTATTGAAAATCGGGGCATGTTAGCCTGGATGTATGCGTCATATTCTGTACACCACGTGGTGGGTGATTTTGATATAAACACTCGTAACGATATAGCACACACACACACACACACACACACACACACACACACACACACACACACACACACACACACACACACACACACACACACACACACACACACACACACACACACACACACACACACACACACACACACACACACACACACACACACACACACACACACTACACTACACTATTTACAAAGTTTCGTTCAGGCTTGTGGTCCGCAAGAAAGTCAACAGCGCTTTCGTGGCGCTGGAGGAGAAATCAGACATTCCGCAATTCACGTCGCGAAAGAAACCGGTGCTTTTTTTTTTTCGTCTTCGAAGACACAATCTCACAACTTGTTGGACACACATTCTCAAGCTCGCGGACACTTGAGCTGTGCTATGCAACAACAGCAGTGTCGCGTTCTTGACTTCATATTTTCTTCTTTCTGCAAATGGAAGAGAGAACGAAAACCGACTCTCACTTTAATCACCCCCCACCGCCCTCTCAGTTTGCAGCGCACCTCTGTCGGCTTCCGTTTCGCCTTCTCTATTACCCCGCTAATGCCTCCGGTTACTGTCACGCCCGATCTTAAGCGCGTGCGGTCACCGACGCGCGCTCTCCGATCCCTTTTGATAACCGCCTATCGCTCCGCCCGCTCCATCGCCTCGGCAGTGGCCGGCTGTAAAAGCCGCGCCGGGGGCCGTCGAAGGCCTCAGGCGCGGTTGTACAAATGGCGCCTTAATCGAGCCTCTCTGTGTCGCTACGTGCTGTAGAGACCTTTGCATGTGACGACGAACAGCGTTCTTTGAAGCGCGTTTCCATACCGCGGAACGCGATGAAATGAAAGGCAGCAGCGAGCCGTGGGCGACTCCGTGCTCTGCATACGCTGTATAGCATCTCGTCGTTCGACGTACGCGGTTTACGTATGTTCGGAGCTGAAGCGTATGCGGTACATCTTGAGAACACTCTATCTCGCGTTCTTCTTAGTTCTTTCTCGTTCACTTTATGAAACCCCGGATGTTGAACTTCAACCCTGTGTATTCTAGAACGCCCGCCCCTTCACTGGGCGCGACGCTCTACTTCGACCCGAGAATGTCGTTGGCAGCTCCATCTTTTGGTGAAAATCTTCACTGCGCACGAGTAATATACGGCATTATTTCGCGGGTACCACGAAATCACTTTTAGTCAGGAGGTGGCGCTGTGCTCAACTCGGTCCATTGAAGGTTGGAATTCGAGTCGAGCCTTGTTTCAGAATACTGAGATTAAGAGGACACGAAGGGTGAAAGGAATCATAAGCAGAGAAAAAATTTAAAAATTGTTTGCTTAACAGTTATCAGAAGTAGGAAAGCTAGAGTACGGTGCCCTGTTACCTTTGCGACGAGGCTGTTGGAAATTCCAGACAAATGTTCAGCACTCCGTAGAAATGCCCAATTCTGGTTGACCTGAAAAACTGAAGCAGGGCGATACTACATTTCTGTGTTATCGACGGGTGTGGAGCGAACTGAACCTAATGTGGTCTCATTTAGTCTCTAATTAACAATGTTTTTTCGTGTGTGTGGGAAGGGAGGGAACAAGGCGAAGGAAGGTTTTAAAACCGATACTTTGCAACCACTTGCGTCTCCACTCCTTTCGCTTTTCTTGCTTTCCGGGCAAAAACTTTTCTGTACTTGCTGGCGTTGAATGTTTTTATCTTTGCGTCATTGCAATAAACAAGGTTCGTTACCTTCTAAAGGTTCTTCGTTGACCGCCATAGCCATTATTTTTAGCTAGTACAACTCTACCAGCACTGAAGACTTAATACTTATAGTAAACTATTACAGTATAAAATAATATTTTGGCGCTATTTGAGTATGAATATGACATTTTCTTTAAACGAATATATTTACACCTTTATGGCATCTTCTGTGAGCAAAAATTGTGTTTTTCTCAGAAGTAGCGCGATATTTTTATTGCTGCACATGAAGTCCATTCGCGAAGTAGAAAAAAACTAAAATCTGAGACAGTACTACATCTGGGTCCTGAGATACACTACTCCTTTAGAGCAACGTCGGCGGCAGCTCTCGCACGGGGGACGGGGAGGCCCAGCCTCAACGCTGCATCAATGGCTTTTTGGACAGCCCGTATAGGGTGGTAGACACTCCGGACATCGTAAGGCAGAGTCCCCCCAAAAAACCTTCTCGCTCCGAACTTATTGAAAATTCTTAGCGAGTAATTTTACCTGCTGCAGGTGGAGATATGAGTGGGGCCATTGGCAGGCAATATCACCTTCACTCATCTAACGCCAGGCCGCTGTTATAGCTCAGTGGTTAGAGCATTGAACTCATCTAACGCCGCGACCAGTTAATGGTGCCTCGCCAACTGTTCCATTTTTCTTCGTTTAGATTTTTTTTCTATATATCAACCAATGATCGTGCGGTGACACTTGTATGTAACGAAAAAAAGTTGAGCAAAGAAAAAAAAAGCAGGAAAGTGTCGCCCCTTCTTTTCGATATGCGTTTTCCTGCCCGGAGCAATGACTTTTATCTCCATATCGCATTCTTTCGTAGCATTTTTTTTTTTCATGTTTCGATGATAACGCGTCTCAAGGGCGAAGCCGCTGCCTTGACATCAGTCTCGTTTCATAACTACGAAGGACATTCAAACGTTCAGAAAGAAAAAAAGACAGCTTGGGCGATTGAAGTCATTAAAACAAAAGTCAGAAATATTTTCTCACGTACTTGAAAGGTCACGCTTGTAGTGTCGCCTTTGATTTTTCTTTTTTGTGTGTGTATGTGCTTGTTATCTCATCTGTTCTCTTACTTAGTAGCCCAGATGTATCGTATGTCTCGCTTTCACATCTGCGTCCAAGTAGCCAGCCGTTGGTGGCACTAAGGTCATTTGTCACGGTGCAACGAGACCCGTCCTATAAAGTGTTGGACGCCGTCCGCGCGTTGAGTTGCATGCAGCATTGGTTTCGCCGGTGCTCCGTCATCCAGCGGGAAGGCGCGCATACAGACGTGGCACTGATGCACGCTATTATCTGGAATTTCTGGTCGGTTTGAATGTCTTCGAAGAACGTGTCTTCTCCTTTAGGACGTTGAACCGGTGATTCTCGATACAATAACAATGAAAGAGGCAATTTGAAAACAATGTTGCGACGCAAATATCTGTCTCCGTTAGAGTGAATGCCGAGTCCGCGTGGCCAACTCCAACTTTGGTTCAACACTTCTTTTCGTGTGCGTGTGTGTGTGTGTGCGTGTGTGCGTGTGCGTGTGTGTGTATGTGTGTGTATGTGTGTGTGTGTATGTGTGTGTCTGCGTGTGTGTGTGTGTGAGTGTGTGCGTGTGTGTGCGTGTGTGTGTGTATGTGTGTGTCTGCGTGTGTGTGCGTGTGTGTGTGTATGTGTGCGTGTGTGTGTGTGCGTGTGTGTGTGTGCGTGTGTGTGTGCGTGTGTGTGTGTGTGTGTGTGTGCGTGTGCGTGTGTGTGTGTGCGTGCGTGCGTGTGTGTGTGTGTGTGTGTAATAGCGCGATATACTACAGAGACAAGGAAGACAACATGACCCTGTGCGTACCCACGTCAAGCACGAACCATGCATGACATGATGAGGATGATGATGATAATGATGATGATGATGACTAAAGCTTTATTTTGGTCCAGAGAAGACGCACGGGAGATATTGTACAATTTACTATTTGTCTCTTCGTTATGGCACACACACGTACAAATTCGTCCACCAACTTGTACGGCGCCACGAAGTCCATCCAGAGAGCGCCCACACACTCCACGATTCCACCAAGTTGTGCAATTGCTACGTGCTGTCATCTCCGACCAATCAGAGATGCCAAGCTATATGGCCTCTAAAGGCCAGTATGGAAAAGCAGGAGACAAAATCTTGAACCTTGTTACGACGCAGAAACGTATGCATCGAAGATAAAGCATTTTCTAACAAAAGCTACTCGTGCGATACCCATTCCAGATGGGTATGCGGCTGTTGACGCTGAGTATGAGAGGCTTCCGGCAATACGACGGCGATCTGAACGTAGATATCGCAGGTCGGGAAATTTAGGAGATTTCAAGGTTGCATAGAAAGTACATTATGCGATGCAGAAGCAACTGCAGAAGCTTTCAACCAAAATGCGGCAAGATTCAAGTGCCTCATTTTCTCCATTTACCTCGGCGCCTCAACTATGGAACATAGTAGGTGCCGTCCGAGAGCGAGTAATCCACTCGAGACCACTACAGGCTCTAGCGCTGTCCCGAGGAGTTAGCGAACATGTGATTTCCGAAGAATTTCGCGATTTAATACTGAAAAATGGAGAGGCCGTGTAAACTAACGAATGTAAATCCTCAGCAGAATCAGACTCGTTGGTTGTAACGATCAGTTACAACCACCTCTGCGGTCAGTTGATCAGAACTGGATGACAGCTTCACACAAAAGGAGCTCCAATATGTGCTGTCTTCAGTAAAACAAACAAGTTCACCAAGATCAGATGGAGTTACATACGCTGCACTTGCTAATTTGTGCGAGAAAGGAAAATTACACCTGTTGGACATTTACAGTAAAAGTTAGCAAGAAGAAAAGGTTCCGGAAAGTTGGAAGACATCAATAGTAGTGCCGTTGCTAAATCCAGGAAAGAGCCCTATGCAGTTGAATTCGTATAGGCCGGTTACTTTGACAAGTTGCACTTCAAAAGTGATAGAGAAAATGATCAATAAGCGAATTTTATGGTGGCAAGACATAAAAAAACTACTACCAGAAAGCATAGCCGGCTTCAGAAGAGGTAGATACATAATGGACTGCATTTTGGACTTGGTTACAGATGTGGAAACCCAAAGTACGCAAGGGAACATCACTGTCGCTGTATTCCTTGATTTCCAACGAGCATATGACACAGTGAGTCACGTTCACGTTCCGGAAGGCCTGGCGTTGGAGGGATTTAAAGGCGAGGTGTTGCATTGGATGGCTGACTTCCTGAAGCACCGGAAAATTTTGGTTGTTACGCAGGAGGGCCCGACGTCAGAACATGTCGTCAACCAAGGAGTGCCACAGGGCAGCGTGCTAAGCCCTACTCTCTTTAATGCAGTCATGGCGCAGCTCCCGTATAATCTTCCACCTAACATCAGATGTTCAGTATATACTGATGATATAAGTATATGGACGTCTGGTCCATCGTTTTTCTATGTCCGACAAACTTTACAAGAAGAATTGAATTGTGTGTACCGTTTTCTAAAAAAAAAGAGGGATGGCGCTAAGTCTTCATCGACGAAAAATCTTCATCGACAACAGAATTGGTGGCTATCTTTGAAGCAGTTAAGCTTATCTGCGAGAATTTGGAGTCACGAAAGTGGGTGATATGCACGTATAGCAAACCTGCAGCTAATCAAAAATGTGAGATCACTTTACAAAAATGGTGAAACAGCACAATACATTGCAGAAACTGAGGAATATACCTCAGCGCAGGGTCACAACATCGTATTCTAATAGATACGACACAGTGACATTCGAATAAAGGGAAATGAATAGGCTGACGGCCTCGCCAAGAAAGCATCAATCCCTATGTCTGGGGCCTATATTCGACATTTTATAACACAAGGAGCTAACTATTGTTCGATAGAGAAGTGGTTCGATAGCCCCAAATCAAAGGAATCAGTACTTTATTCATTTGATCCGCACAAAAAAATTTTCATAACGACTGATCTCCCACGACACTTAGAGACATTAATCCACAGACTTCAATTGTAAATAGCTTCCTGCACAAAACAGATCGATGCAGCTCCCCCTAACGCCATTGTGGTCATGCAAAAGGAAATGTTAGCCATATTTTTTTTTAAAAGCGTTAAATACGCGAATGAAAGAGAAAAGTTAGGAAACAAATGAAGAAGTTTGAACAGATGGCCCTCACAATAAAGAAATTACTCGGACCTTGGCCTGAGATGCATCTTCACAAAAAGGCGAACATCTTCCTGACAGTCTCTTTAGTGGAGACCGGACTGTATAAGCGCCTGTGATAGACAACCATGAATTGATATATATGAAATGTGTTGGTGCATATACTGACAGTAAAAAGAAAGGCGTGCGTGTGAACAGTTTAGGACAGTGTGAACTGCTGCAGATAAACTGTGCGTTAACATGATATTTCAGCTGGTTTCAGTGTGCTATTATGTTTTTTTTTTGGGGGGGGGGGGGATTGTTAATTTTTTGCGTACAGTTCAGTATTATTTTTTTTTCACTGCAGAACTTATTGATACGAAGTAGTCGAGACAATATGGACCTCAACTTCTCCACAGCAAAACAGTTACAACAGAACTGAACAGATTTGGCAAGAATAATACTCTCCCGTGTAGCATCTCCGGGGCCTGCAGGAGTGACGACGAACGTGTGTATTTACAAAACACTGACACATCAACTAACTGATCACTTCATTGCTTCTGCGTGTTGTCGTCCACACTGTAGCACCTCCTGTACATCATCCATACACTGAGAGCGTTCCAGACAAACTCTATAACTAGGTGTGGCTCATTTCCCTCTCTTTCCCTCTCTTTGTCTCTCCTTTCTGTCGCTCCTCTCTCTCTCTCTTGTGTTGGCTGCAAACTTCTTTGCCTAATTGCTCCTGCAGCCAGTTAGTTCAGTTCCGCTGTAGCAACGCCGCAAAGTCGTGTGAAAATAAGACACGTGTAACGTTAACCAAATAGAAAGAAAGAAAGAAAGAAAGACAGAAAGAAAGAAAGAAAGAAAGAAAGAAAGAAAGAAAGAAAGAAAGAAAGAAAGAAAGAAAGAAAGAAAGAAAGAAAGAAAGAAAGAAGTATAAATGCATGGCCACGCAGGTTCAGAAGAGGTCACTCGCATGCGACGGCTCGAACTGTTGCTTTTCCTACCCGTCCCAAGTTTGCCGTCCTAAGGCGATGATTAGTTTTACGTCGCTAAAGCAAACTCCTTATAACTAACGAGCTACTAACAGACGCACCACGAAAAGCAAGCTGTAGCATTTTATCAGCTGCCGGTGGCGTATACGGGCTTGATTGCATCCGTTACTTTGTTTCGCGGTGCCGCATTAGCGTGCTTCGGTGAGTCTCGTTCTCTTTGTTTCAGCTTGGGTCATCTGAGCCTGCTACGGGACCCGACAAAAGCGAAGCGGTCGTCATGGCAACCAGCGTCTGTTGCGCACTGCATGAGTGGGCACGTTTGACGGCTAAATGGAGAATAATAGGGCCGTGTTGTAACATACAGCGTTATGAAAGCGTCGCACAAAAGAAGGGAGCGTCAAACATTGACTTTGTTCTTTCTACAGGCGTAGGGAGCTTTATTTTCTTGTACCCTCATTTTTTCGCGCTTATGAGTGTCACAGTCCGAGGGATGCATTACGTAACAGATCAATCACGTCCGAGGGAACCGGGATTTAGGGTTACAGTATACGGGTACGGGTGTTTTTTTTCTTTTTTTTTTTTTTGATGCATTCTTTTATGTAGGTCAGACCATGCCGGCCAGACTAACCTTGCAACATCACCACCACTGTCGTCTTAATTTTTTTTTCTTTCACCGACTGTCTTTCCCTGTTGCGTAAGTGGTTGCGTATACTAATACACGTCCGCGTCGCTCTGACCGGTATACCGCAGTAGATAGCGGCATGGCAAATCTCTCAGCCACACGGATTGTCCAGTGCGGGTGACTGGTTTTGATTGGATGACGAAAGTTTGGTATTCTCGTTTCCGCTCCAGTGGACGTGTGTTGTGTTGTGAGGAGCGTATGTGTTGTGCGCGTTGAAATTGCTACAGTACATCTATAGTTGTTGTGGTTTTACTTGCGGAAGCTACGCACTTTGCTGGGAGCCTGTGCTCCGATTGAAACGTATCAGCCGATGCGGCAACCTGTTTTGCTGGCGCAGTTGCGAGGTGGCACCTTGTAGATCTGTCAATTTGTAAAATTGTAGCTCTGTAACAACTGAATTGACGTTCACTCTGTAATGGCGCAGCAGTTAACGATGACACGGAAAGAGCCATCTAACGGCACGCAAAGCTGAGCCGTCTGTGCGTCCCCGTTCTTTGCGGCGCTATAACAAAGTGAAAATGACGTACAAACAAACCCATATTTCCAAGTTTAACTAACTGAACAATGATCGACTCGTACGCTTTAAAATGACCGTACAAGTGTATTCGGCGTCCGTATGAAAGCTGTCAAAATAAACGTACACTTAAACTTCATTATAACAAACTCACATCTGCCACGCAAATGCTTTGTGATACTTGAAAATTTGTTGTAAGCGAGTATTTGTAACACTATATTTATGGCAAAGCCATCGGTCGCTCACTTCGTTATAACCGATAACTCGTTATATCTGAATGGTTATATCGAGGTTTGAGTGCTGTTGCGTCAAGGAACTGCGGATATGAACCCGCACACCACTGCTGCCAGCGTCCACACCGCACCTCCTGCGATCACGACCAAGCAATTCTACAATGTAATACAAAAGGATGCACTACTGATATCTTATAGGACTTGAAGATTGCCTACACACGTTGTGGCCAAAGTGTGCAAAGCAGTTAGGCTGCAGAAAGCTCCGTCAATCGAAAAGATGCGAGCTGTGTTGTCTCGAAATAGTAGCTGTAGATATATATTTTCACGCGGAGTAAACGTTCTGTGACCGCAATGCTTGCGCACAAGTCAAGTTTCGCAGCATTGCCTGCTGTTCGCGAAGCGGATGCATTAGCAAGAGCGATCTTGGATGTGAACCTGCGTGTACGTGGGCCGCATCCTGCGGTTCTCCGCGTCCATAAACATGCGATCAATCCAACCGGTATTCCATATCTCGCGACCTCGTTCCCATCTCCTGGACGCTGCAGGCACGAAGCCTATGGTGTTTAGAAAATGCGTCGTGATTTATGATAAGTGATTGCTGACATTTAGCGAAAAATGCTAACTGAACATTCTTTGAGGACTGCATGACTCGCGAAGTCGAATCAATCAGAGTGTCTACATGCGTTTTTTCTTTGTATTTGTCCTTTTGGCGCCCATAAGTCATGTCTACTGTATTCAATCGCGAAACTGATTTTCTGCTCCGCCGCGGTGGTCTAGTGGCTAATACTCGGCTGCTGACCCGCAGATCGCGGGATCGAATCCTGGCTGCGGCGGCTGCATTTTCGATGGAGGCGAAAATGTTGTACGCTCGTGTGTTCAGATGTGGGTGCACGTTAAAAAGAACCCCAGGTGGTCGAAATTTCCGGAGCACTCCACTACGGCGTCTCCCATATTCATATGGTAATTTTGGGACGTTAAACTCTACATATCAATCAAATCAATCAATTTCATTTATAAGAAACAGTGACCGCTTTATTTAAGTTCATAAGGAATGTATAAGCGTTCGCGTTCAGAGATTTAGGTGAAGGTTAAGGAACCTTAGCTGAGCTTGGAGACACTCTATAAAATTATTGGCCTTGGTGTCTCATCTATTCACCGTCACTTGTTTTGAAATGCAATCTCGGTGAACCATTATTCAATAACCTGAAGTTCGTAGCCCTCAGTCAATTCTTAGCAGAATATCATGCACGAACATTTACTTATATTTTGAAATTTTCATATGCCGCAGCTCTGACAGGGTTTTGCAGGAGTTCGTGTAGACATAACTCTTGCAAATAACTGAGACCGGCATTACTGAGTCAAACAATGTGAAATAAACTTCGCTAAAGTGGTTGCTTCGTCTTGTTGGTACGACATATCAGGGGGAAATGGCACGAAAGAAGAGATAGCAGGCAAAGGAGGACACATCCTAGAGTGCTGACTTGCAACAAAAGTTTATTCGTTCAACCACGCATTATATACCTGCGCAGTTTAAATGAAAAGAAGAACCGATAGTGACAGGCGAAGATAAATGAAAAATCAACGTCACCATTAAAAAACAGAGGTCGTGTTTTTTAAAAAAAAAAGCTTTCAGAAAATGAAATCTTAGAAAATAAACGGCAGGCAGGCAGGCAGGCAGGCAGGCAGGCAGGCAGGCAGGCAGTATTCCAAGAAAGGGTATCATCTGTATAAGGAAGCGAAAACTAACTTTAAAAGAGTGCTTCCATTCTTCACAATGCAAACGCCTTCATTATCAATTCGAGCGGGCAGCCGCACGACGCAACAATCGGCCCGCGGCCCTTCCATCACTGTCCTACATACTCGATCTCCGGCCCAACACCACGCGTCGAACTATCTCCCTCGCTTATCTCGCCGGCCTAATTTGCTATAACGCTGCTGAAATTGCTCGGAGCAGAAGCGGGCCTCGAGGGACCAGCTCGCAAGGCCACGGCTGCAGTTGCGAGTGGGCACATCACGAGGCCCAACGCTTAGACGGTTGGTTGATTGATTGATTGATTGATTGATTGATTGATTGATTGATTGATTGATTGATTGATTGATTGATTGATTGATTGATTGATTGATATGTGGGGTTCAACGTCCCAAAACCACCATACGATTATGAGAGACGCCGTGCTCCGGAAATTTCGACCACCTGGGGTTCTTTAACGTGCACCCAAATCTGAGCACACGGGCCTACACCATTTCCGCCTCCATCGGAAATGCAGCCGCCGCAGCCGGGATTCGAACCCGCGACCTGCGGGTCAGCAGCCGAGTACCTTAGCCACTAGATTAACGCTTAGACGGTATCCCCGCACGTACAATCAAGTTACCGGCCAGAGTGCAAGGAAGCGTGCTGTGTCAAAAGAACACCAAAAAGCGAAAATGACAAATCACATTGAAAGCTTCCTAGGTGCCCTTAAACATGCGTCGTAAATCTTTAAAAGGACACCGAAGAGCAAAACAATTTTTCGCGTAATATTAACGCACGACATTACTATTACCGCGACCTGGCGTTTCGTAATCGAGAAAACGTGGGAAAAGAAGTTGCAGGTGGCGACGCCACCTTGAGGTACCCGCACCTAAAACCGTGACGTCATAGATTTCGAAGCCGTCTATACGGGGTCACACACACACTATAGCTTCTGATTGATAAGGATGAAGTAATATGTCATCTGTGTGTTCCATAGACCTAGTATACAGTTTCAGAAACCTCCATCGAGCCAATGTCGCGAAAATACCAAAAATACTTTCTTTTTTTTATTTCTGACGTCACGCGCGGAGATTCAGGCGCAAAATTTAAAAATGAAACTTCAAACTTCGATTTTCTCCGCTATTAATGAACTTATGAGGAGGGAACTTCGTGCAATAGAGTTTCGGAGTGCAGTTTGTTGATCAAAACCAATGCATTGTTTGTTTCTCTTTGATGTCCCGTTAAATACGTACGGTGGTTCAACACAACAGCCATGTCGATTTCGTCTTGAGGTTCCTTTTAAGAGAAGATAATATGTGGATAGAACTGCCAGAACCATGATAGGATTATGAAGCATGCCCTAGTGGAGAGCCCCGCAAATTTCCCCAACCTGCACTGATATCACACAGTAAACAGGCTTCTAGCATATTGCCTCCATCCAGACGCAACTCCCGTGACCGGGAATCGAGCCCGCGAGCTATGGCGGTTCGCAGGGGACTCGCTCTCTGAATTTCGCGCCGACCGGTTGTGTCCCCGCGATCTCCGACGACAGCGCAGCTCTGGCCGACTGGGCTTCCCCCTACGCCATCTCCCGACGACCACAAGAGCTCTCGCCGAGTGGTGCCCCGTCCTCGGACTCCTGCGACCGTGTCCATCTTTCCTATCTTTTCACTGCTTCTGGGTGTCGCTGTCCCTGCGCCACGCTCTCTCCTTCCCCGTCTCTGTCTCTATACCGTTAATCCCATCCTCTTTAATCCCTCCTTACCCCCATCCCTCGTGAGCCACTGTTGAAGTGTCGTACTTTGATGCAGACAGTTACGGGGCTCACTTTCATCTTCTTTTCTATTTTAAGAATCCCAAAAGATTAACGGTCCGCAGCCGAGCGCCACGACCGCTATACCACCGCGGTGAATATAGAGAAATGACAGACGCCGCTGCGGATTGCGTGGGGACTGGTATGCCATATTCTGAGTCCTCTTGCTTCGAGATGTCAATTGATTTGCCCTCGCGCGGCCACATGCTAGGCTCCTAGTTAGCTCAATTCGGAGACAGAACTGGCTAACCTCCCTGTCCTTCTTGTTTCATTCCTCCTCCTCCTCGACCGCCGCGGGTAGGCGTTGGTCAGGGGTTCAATCCCCGGACAGGGACGAATTTTCTCGTCAGGCAAAAAAGCTTTCCTTTTTTTGAAAAGTCCTCGAAGGTTTTCTTGTAGCTTTGTAGACGTGGAAAAAGTCATTGACCGAGGTTTGTCGGTGGAACCGGCCTTTTGACAAGTCGTCTTGTCATCTTTAAGGCGGGAACTTCGGGAACGCTTGCTGTTTTAAAAAAATAATAATACAGGAGCACTTGACGAAGCGCCTGCTTCAGTGACAGCCTCCGTACATGGATATTTCATATCTGCAAGCCTCCATCTTTTCCTAAACTTCTTACCTTGGAGTCTTGCGCTATAAACGGGTGGATATCATCTTTCTCTTTGCCTGAGCAGTACTTCAATACAGGTCGTAGAAGTCGTAGATGGCTCAGGGAGCAACTAAACGACATCTGGTCGTTTTAATTATGGACCCAGTCCTCACGACCACAGAGGGAAAGCAGCTTCGGCGAAGACGATACACACACTGCGGCTAGTTATCGCAAATAGACAAAAAAATCAAATATTAGGGCGTCGCACGTATGTAAGCATTAACAGCGATAGAAATCACCGAATTGCGAGCATTACACTTGTTACGCCTGGAAGCGTGATGGTTTGGGCTAGGTGGTATGACATGACGATTGTCATAGCGCGCGAACAGAGCGACCTTTGTCGTTGTTCTGCTTTCTCGCGCTATAACAGTCGTCATGCACGCCTGGCGCGCAATCTCACAGGGCAGGCCTCGGCACAGTGATAAGCTGATAACCGATATGGTCTAAATACATGAATACGATAATTAAAAGTCATGTGGCTTTTAATTATTGCTTCAAAAGTACAGCAAGCAGGGTGGAAAAGCATTGAATTCGGACGGAAATGTTGTAGGCCCGTGTGCTCAGATTTGGGTGCACGTTTAAAGAACCCCAGGTGGTCGAAATTTTCGGAGCCCTCCACTACGGCGTCTCTCATAATCATATGATGGTTTTGGGACGTTAAACCCCACAAATCAATCAAAGCATTGAATTTGCGGTAAAATGTACGTTGAAATACGGGATGTCAAGGACGACTCGCAAGGTCAAGTTGAGATAGAGATATCACGGTTTGGTGGTTGGCGAAACGAAATTAAACCTTGACCTGGAAATCAGCGGACGCTGTGGCAGTTGTTGACTACTTGTGCAACGTGCGCCCGTGTCTGTCGTCTCATAGCGTAGTGGTGTAATGGCTTAACAAGTCAAGGTTCTGTGAATTTTATTTCGGTGAAGTAGGTGGCATACTACCATAAGCGCTGTTTAGTTCAAACAGGCCTTCGACAGTGTGCCGCTCCCGTGCGAATGTGTATGTGTTGTCTTCCAATAACTCATGTTCGGTCGATCGTGGAATTGTCGGCCATCATTGGAAATCTGGTCTGCTTGGAAACAATCGGAAATCTGGTCTGCAAATCTGGTCTGCAATCTGGTCTGCAATCTGGTCTGCAAATCTGATTTATTGATTCACTTGTAATTTCACGTTGTCTCATTTCATTGTTGGTTTCTGTTAGTCCGCGCAGGATTGTCGTTGTTGCTGTCGCAACACAAGTGTTCCTCTGCTACGAACACGCGGCTGAAAGCGCTATTCACGGCATAGAGAAAGGGATGGATTACGGAGCGAATATTTGCACCATTATTTATGTACGAAATAAATTAAGACAGAAGAAAGAAAGAAAAAGAAAGGGAAGGAACAAGAGAAGGGGAAGAAGGAGAGAAAGAAAGGACAGAGACCGAAAGAAATAGAGAAGGAAAGAAGATGGCAAAAAAAAAGATAGATAGATAGTATAGATAGATAGATAGATAGAAGATAGATAATAGATAGATAGATAGATAGATAGAATAGATAGATAGATAGACTAGGGATAGATAGATAGATAGATAGATAGATAGATAGATAGGATGGATGGATGCTGTATGGATGGATTGGATGGATGGATGGAGTGAACGGGATGGACTGGATGGACGGATGGAAGGTACTGACCGGCCGCGGGCTGGCGGCGTGCCGGGACGGGCGCGGGCGGGAGATAGATAGATAGAGAGAGAGAGAGAGAGAGAAAAGAAAGAAAGAAAGAAAGAAAGGAAGGAAGGAAGGAAGAAAGAAAGAAAGAAAGAAAGAAAGAAAGAAAGAAAGAAAGAAAGAAAGAAAGAAAGAAAGAAAGAAAGAAAGAAAGAAAGAAAGAAAGATGCCCGGCGACATCAGGAACAATCGCAATGCTTTCGCGCGATGTTGTTGCGGCGAACTACGCAAATAACTCGTCCGCACTTTTAAAGACCGCTCTTGTGCGAGCATTCACGGCGGGCAATTATTTCTTTAATGACCAGACCGCGGCCTTAGCGAGCGGATACGAGCCGCAGCGGCTTTTGTAAGGTCGCGTGCATGCCATGTCGCGGCGTCACGGCGAATGCAGCCTCGCACGGATCATTTGACGGGACCTTGGGGTTACGCTTCATTCGTTTGCCTTCTTATTCTTTCTCGTGGAATCTGTCGGCGGGGGGGGGGGGGGGGGGGGCGTGCTCCCTTTATTCTTTCGGCCTTCTCACTTGATGTTATATTTCACCACTAATGGCACCTGCGCTTTGGTTCCTGCGCGTGTTTCCTTGTAATGCCGGCAAAATCGTTTTTGCTCTACGTTTCGTCCTTGGCGTAGGTACTTAAACCTTATCGGATCATCTGCCCGGCTAGAAACAGTCGAGAGCATAGCGACGATACGAATAGCTTACAAAATCGACCTAATTAATCGAGCAATCGTTGATTGATATGTGGGGTTTAACGTCCCAAAACCACTATATGATTATGAGAGACGCCGTAGTGGAGGGCTCCGGAAATTTAGACCACCTGGGGTTCTTTAACGTGCACTCAAATCTGAGCACACGGGCCTACAACATTTCCGCCTCCATCGGAAATGCAGCCGCCGCAGCCGGGATTCGAACCCGCGCCCTGCGGGTCAGCAGCCGAGTACCTTAGCCACTAGACCACCGCGGCGGGGTTTAATCGAGCAATCAATTTACCGTTTTGTCTATGTAGCGTAATGAGTATGTATTGGCGCATTTATCAGCCTCAGGTTGATGAAATCATGTTGTCACAGGTCCCGTTAATTAGGGAGGCAATCGCCGGGCTAATTCCAAGGGCCAAAGTATCGGCCCCCCGAACCGCACCACGAAAGCGTGGACAATTTAAAGTGGTCCTTTTTGGCGCGCCAGCGGACGCCGGCTGTGGCCCAAAGAACAAGTCAGAGCCGAGAGTTGATAAACAAAACAAAATTATATTCTCAATAATGGCAGACCAAAAACAATACACAAGTATGCACACTCCACAATAGTTGAGTACAATATGTCACCAATCAAACAACGTACTGCACAGTACAATCAGACACACTCGAAACAACAGACACAGACAATACGCACTACAATGCAGTCGCATGCATTGAACAACCAAGACACTTAAAGACTAAAGAGATAGAAAACCTATCCAGTCCAATGTTCTTGGAACAAAAGTCTGGATGATACTCTTCCGAGAATCACTCACTCAAAGTCCAGCGTTGTTGTCGTTCCGCTGCCCCCGAAGTTTCTCTTCCAGGAAACCTCACATCTTGGCCGCTCTCCAAGCTTCAAACTTCTTCGCCGGAAACACGTCGGCTTCACACCCGCAGCTGTTGCCACGCGTCTTCGCTTGATAGCAGTAGACACACGCTCTTGCCTGTAGCTCGAGCCTTCACCCCTTAGGTGGAAATCCTCTTCTTCTCCTGTTTTGTCACTACGGACAAAACCTTCGCCGACTACACGGCGAATCCCTATGCGCTCTGGCGCTAACTTCCGTCTTCTCCTGATCTCCCATCTCGGCTGCTCGGTTAAATACCTTCCGCGCAAGATTCCAGAAAGTTCTCATCATTTCGTCGGCGCAATACGCAGCGAAGGCTGGGGAGAGGGCGAGACGGTTCGAAGGCCGTCCGCGACGGATGACGCAACCCGGCATCACCCCGCCCCTTTCCATCTAGAACATTCCAGTGCTTGCTCGGGCGCTGATGAGAGGAGGTTCGTCGGCGAACCTACGCTTCCGAGGGGAGAGAGACGCGTGCCCGGGGAGTCTTTGGATGCTTGTTTTCTTTTTTTTTTATCGTTGACCTCGTGGTGTCACTCCGGCGTTTCGTCGCGAGCATTTGGCGGCGCGCCTTTTTTTTTTGAGCGCTCGGTTTGTGACACATGTGATATCGGTTACTCTAAAGATCTGCAGTGGTGGTCTAGTGGCCATGGTGATAGACTGCTGACCCGAAGGACCCAGGAATCGAATCCCACCCGCGGGGGGGGGGGGGTAGCATTTACATAGAGAAGAGATGCTGAAAGCCCCGTGTAGGTCTACCTTAAGGAACCCCAGGCGGTCGAAATATGCGGGGCCTTCCGCTAAATAGTTTCGCTGTTTCGAGACGTCAAATTCAAATTCGTCAAATTAACGAAGGTATATACGCTTGAGCACATCTTCAGTGCTTACCTGTTAATTTCCCACAGAAGTATACTTGAATTACACCTTTTCGCCGAGTTTCCAGCGAGATGAACCAGTACCCGCCTTCACTTCTTTCGCCCGCTTTCTAATCTAGTCCCGTGTCTCCTCGAAATGCAGCGCTCCGAATTGGACAACTTCTGTTGAAGAAGTCGTACGTTTCTGCCGTGCAGCACCGCAGTACGTAAGCACCTTTCGTATACATCTGCCCAAATTACCGGCGTGGCATCGCTTTCTGTCTGTTTGCTTTACCCAATATTCTTGCTCCGTGGCCTTACTTAGACCATTTTTCCACTCGTGCTCTTATATTGTGACTTTTCGGTACGCGTCTTCTTCACGCTTTGATGCCGTGTTTTCCACGTGCGTATCTCTGAGCGCCTATGAAAGTTTCTGCGTCGTTAGCGACACCGTATTCATTACGTCGGCGTGTGCGCTGCAGCTTAGCTGCGCTATATCTTCACACCCATTGGTTAAAAGCTTACACCTCCACACCCACGCTATAGCTTCTGTCCTTGCTTCCGGAGGTTGTCATCCTTATTGGTAATACCTTCGCCCTTTTGTCTTATTGCTTCTCTAACTTTGCTCCCGCCGACACGGCTTGAATCGAAGCGAACTTCTCGTTCGCCCTAATTAGGGCTCCGAACCGCGTTTTCCCGGAAACAGGCTCCTATACCTTCTGTCGTCAACGCCAGCCGACGCGTATAGGCGACGTTAAAAGCGTCGCGGCGCGGTTATGCGGGCGGCATTATCGGCGGGCGCCTTCTCGTTACAGCGGTGAGCTACGGCGTTGAGCTACGCTCTTCGGGGTTGGCAAACCGATACCTCGCACGCCTAATGAGGACGGCTCCCGAACTTGCCGCGTCGGAGCTTTTTTGTTTCTTCTTTTCGGTCTTGTTACGTCTTCCTTTTTTGTTGCTCACGTCAGCATTTTTTTTTCTCCCAACCGCTGCTGCTGCACTGCTCGGGTTTCCGTTTGTAGAAGACGGCGTGCGACGGCCTCTGAGCTGCTCGTTATAAGAGCGGCGTCGTTGGAGCGAAAAAAAAAAAAAGTCCAGAAAAGCTTCGTTCTCCGAGTCACGTGATACGTCGAGAGGGTGCGCGCTATAAGCTCGAGTTTTCGTCACCAAAGCATAAATGTCAAACATCCATTGCGTGCCGCGTGGTGGTCTATAGAGGTTATGGAGCTTGAGTGCTAACCAGAAAGTCGCGGGATCGAATCCCGCCTGCGGTGGCTGCATGTTTCGTGGAGGCGGAAATGTTTGGCCCGTGTGCTTTATAGATTTAGGTGCACGTTAAAGAGCCTCAGTTTGTCGAAATTTCCGGAGCCCTTCACTACGGAGTCTCTCGTAAACATATCGTGGTTTTGGGACGTTAAACCCCACATATCAATAAAAAAATCTGAGCAAACTGGCCTACAGCATTTTCGCCTGCATCAAAATACAGCCGCCGAAGCCGGGTTTCGATCCCGCGGCCTGCGGGTCAGCAGCCGAGTACAAGCCACCTGACTACTATGGCGGGGCGATGAAGGGACTTTCGCGTCGCATATATGACATTGCTTGTATGGCAACAAGTTGCATTGAATAGCCATAGACAAAGTTCTATTTATGGTATGTTTTTCGTGATATATATCACCTAATTACCCTCTTCATTACTGACTTGCTTCATGGTGGTTCCCATGTCTCCGTTAAACGCTTTCTTTCAATCAGTTTCGACTGTTAAGAGACTTCTCGCGTCTACAAGGCCTAACATGGCTACGTGGCTTTCTCTAGTGCGTTTTCATTTCTTATGAAGCCTACCTAAGCTGCTTTACGAAAACGAAATAATTCTCACTAGCTACTGATTTCATGCCGCAAGCCTTTAACCACGAGTGACAGACATGAAACGAGCGCTTGCATTTGGGAACTAGGCTTGTCCGTCAGGACAGTCAATAAATACGACTTCTTTTTTCTCTTTTTTTTGCTGCGCTTCTAAAAAAGGCGTTACCGTGTTTTTTCTGGTTTGCCATAACAAATGCTGCGCCATTATAGTAACAGAAAAACATCGTCCGTGGTCACCAGTTCCATGCCCCTGATGACTACTAAATGTCAGGCTTATAAACGATCCTTTTAATTTGTAAAATGGGCTTTCTATATACAGGGTCAGTGAGAGAATAGTTTTTGTTTTCTTAATATATGTTCTCTAGGAATAAAAATGCCCTTTCTAAGTCCACGGCTATAGCTGTAGGAAATTCAAGCCGTTTTTCGCAAAACAGAGTCATTATCATCGGTCACCCGTTGCATGCCATGGCTGGTAAACCGGGCGCCTGAACTAGCCCTTCAATTTGGAAACTAATGGCGTGGCTGTTGGATAAAAAAAAAAAACCTTGTTTTTCTCATCTGGGTTGTTATTTAGTGGTTTCATTTTCCTGAGCAGCGTTTTTTTTTAAAAGAAACCTTATTAATAAGGTGGTTAGCGTGGGGCGTGCTTTACAGAGTCCAATTTGTCAGATCCTTCGTTTTCATTAGTTTTGTTTCACTTCCGTTTGTTCCCGAAATGATATGAGTGATGCAGAGCCCGTTAATTTGGGAATGCGTACCCTTGGTAACATTAAAAGCCTGGCTTCGGCAACGACGGGCAGTATTTTACCGGCCGCACTTACAACGCAAGAGAGAATTTAAGGTTAGACGTTTTCTTTTTTTTTTTTTTTGAGGCCTTGTTGCAAAAAAGCGCTCACAACGAGGCTAAAGCCCCGTAAGCGAAGTTCTAATTAAAACTATGGAGTTGCACAGCCAACTGTGACAAGCGTTCGTTTGCATAAGGATAATGCTCTGTTCTTTTCCCCGCAATAAAAACTTGCTTTGTTTCTTTCTTTGTTTCTTTCTTTCCTTCTTTCTTCTTTCTTTCCTTCTTTCTTTCATTCCTTCTTTCTTTCTTTCTTTTTCCTTGCCTTTTTTAAATTAGCATTATGTACAGAGGTGTTGGCACACAAATAAGAAGCTGACTACTGCTTAGTTCGTACATTTTTCACATTGTGCACACGAGGTCCCGATTTCTAAGCTTAAAAACCCGCAGCAAATACAATATGCATATTAACACGACACTCAAAACATAAGATAAAAGTCCAAAAAAGCATATTCAATATTCACATATACGTTTACACACGGTGATGTGAACAGAAAAGTTGAAAATCAACTCTTGCATAGCATAACCAAAACAGAAATAGCCAACAATCACGTAGATGCACAGCATGACGTTGAAAAGAAAAAAAAACAAAACAGAGATTCGCTAGTAACACCCAAGAATGCCACTGTGTTCGAGAAAAGTTTGCAATATTTTTCAAAGCGCGCATCCGTAAACCTCTTGTTAACCATGGGTCCAAACATTATCTTAAACTTAGGCCTCTGTGGTCTATATAATATCATTTACGATTATTTAGGCCGGCGTCATGACGTTTCGTGCTATGGGCATTCTAGAAAAAGGTCATGTTTGTCTTCTTCTACGAATACACAATCGCATTAAGGGGTTTCAGCATGGCTAAATTTGTGTAATTTATGATCGGTGTAGGCAGTTACTGGCCTTAATCGGTGCATAAGGGTTTCCACGCTTTTGTCTAAAGATAACGCAAATTCATAACAAATAAACGGGCCTGTTTTATGTGTTCACTTAATTTACAATACTTCCAACCTCCTGGCAGAGTCCTTGCAGAGTAGGGTTACCAAAAATAATCACGCATAGAACTTTTTAGGGAAAAGAAAAGTGTAAAATGAAGATAATGTAAAGCAAAGAACAAACGCAACTTGTTAAGCGAAACAGAAGCACAATGTATAATGACAACATGAAGCAAAAAAGAAAGACAACCCTATAAAGCTGAAATGGGGTATAAATCAGAGGTTCTTGTACGTCGGAAACAAGCCTCCGTGTTGCGGATTATTACGTTTTCGCGTGCAAGTGGAGTGGGTAGATGTATTTGACAAACTAATAATAATATGTGTGGTTCTACGTCCCAAAAACAGCGATATCATCATGAAAGAGTCCGTATAGTGGAGGGCTCCGGAAATTTCGACCACCTCGTGTGCTTTAACGTGCATCGACATCGTACAGTACGCGGGCTTCTACCATTTGGCCTCCGTCGAAATATGACCGCCGAGGCAGGGGTCGAACCAGCGACCTTCGATTCAGCAGCCGAGCACCCCAGCCACTGATCCTCCGAGATAGACTGTATAATAAACGAACACGTGCAATGCCTTTCGAGACATTCGTGACACGAGCTCTCGTAAGGTGTTTCTGTTCTATAAGCCGAAAGCCTTAGAAGCTTCGTCGAACAGGAAAGGCGACCGTCGGCGTGAACAGGAGCGACGTAAAACAGCCATCAACGTGTGATCACCTCGTAGGGGGTCGAAATTTTTGATGTCACCTTGACGTCAATGTGACGTCCCGTAACATGACGTGACACGATGACGTCGTCACGTACATACCGTATCGATTTCGGAGTCGCTGCAGAACCACGTCTGGTGCAGAAAGATTTCGGGGCGAAGAGGATCAGTGCAATTGAATCGGAAGAAAAATATCAGGAGATCGCTTTCCTTTTCCAGTCGTCTTAGGCATATGCATAAGGCGACCACGTATGCGATGGTTATATTTCAAAGTGCATGTACCGATATTCTTTTTGCTTTTGTGTTGCTAAAGTAAAAACAAAGAAATCTCCGAATTTTTAGGTCGCATTACATCGGAGAAAATATACGGGTGGAGGGCCCAAAGCAAGGCACAGGTAATCAGCTTTCAACCTAGACAATGTTTTGCCATCCAGTTTTGCCACTAGCAGATGATTAACAGGCGAAACAGAATGCGCCTAAGTGAGTCATAGTGTAGCAAAGCTACCGTACGAGCACCTTGGTCAGTTGCTTTCAGATGTTGTAATTGATTGATTGATTGATTGATTGATTGATTGATTGATTGATTGATTGATTGATTGATTGATTGATATGTGGAGTTTAACGTTTCAAAACTACCATGCGATTATGAGAGACGCCGTAGTGGAGGGCTCCGGGAATTTCGACCACCCGAGGTTCTTAAACGTGCACCCAAATCTGAGCACACGCGCCTACAGCATTTCCGCCTCCATCGGAAATGCAGCCGCCGCAGCCGGGATTCAATCCCGCAACCTGCGGGTCAGCAGCCGAGTACCTTAGCCGCTAGACCACCGCGGCCTGGCCTTTCAAATGCTGCAGTGGGGCCCGTATGGCTCTCAGGACTGAGAAGCTGTGCGGCAAGATTCCGAAGACAGTATCTAAGAAACATAAAAGCCTAATGAATGCACCATAACTAAGAGGCAACCTAGCGCACATGTGTGTACCTGTGATTTTTATATGTGACCTGTCTTAGGGGCATCGGTCTGACGAGATGTAGACGTAGTCTGTAAGAATTGGAGGGGCGCTTTCCCTGCAAATGCCATTGGCACGTGGTCTTCCTTTAATGAAAACAGACGCACTCTGAAAAATAGAGACTGGATAAAGCATAGATGGCGCTCTATCCGGCCACTGTTTTTCGGGATGCTTATGGATAGAGCATACGCTCTATTATATCTCCCTTCTTTTGGCTTACGCAGTTAGTCTAGATTTCAGTCTGCGCTGTACGCGCTCTCCGTTCTTGAAAATGCGTGTGCTTCTAAATGTGTTTGAATAGAGCGCAGTCTATATTCTATCATGTCTCCCTTCTTCCTTCTTTTTGCTTGCGCACGAAATCTAGGTTTCAGCATGTATCAACTCGTCTGCAAAGCATTCCGCTTTGAAGCTGAACTTTTGGGTCATTTCACGCTCGCTCATGACAGGCGTGCACTCATTCACTTCTGTGAAGGACCATAGGATATCGCCAGCTTGTCGTATGGGTGGCCCCTACTACTCTATGCGTAAGCGTGCGAGGTCAGGTGTCCCGCCAGCATTTCCTCACATACGATTGACATGGCTTGCGTAACGCGGCCACCTGTCAACTCACCGGCCACCTGTCGACGCGGTCAACTTCCGCAGATGAGGGCTGCTTGACAGTTGCAGAGGCGGACACGAAAGCGTCAATAACAGAAGAAAGTATCGAGGCTATAGTAAGTCGAGAAAAGTGGTATGAGGTTGTTCAGGTGTGAAGTGCTTCGACTAGGACGTTCTTTTGCCACCTAGGGTGTGACCTGTACCGCAGATTTTCGACAGCTTGATGTGATACGTGCGTAGCGTGTCGACGTATTTGCTCTACGTCTGTGTGTCGCAGTATTGATATGTCGCTTGCCGTAGGCATACGCAGCGTTTTCCACTAGGTGGGGCATGGTTTTAGCGTGGTCTCACTCCTTCCCCTACGTATACCCATTGATCGAGTCCGAAAGAGAAACATGTAACATGCAGATGGACGAAAACAATAAAACGAAACGATGACTTCCTGATCGCAATAGCCTCCCTCTAGTTTTGCGATTTTCAGGAGTGGGATGGGAGAAGGTGTAATGCTGGGAAGCAATTCGTTCTTTGAATGCTACGTATCAGATTTCTAGTGGCAGCCATTTCTGCAAAAGACTTGCAAGATGCTTGAGCTTTGTTTTCAAGAATAGAACGCGATTGCGTAATCAGACTCTGCTCGCACCACCTTCTCAGTGACTAGCTTGCCTCGCTTTTCGGTCGACACCTATGTCTTGTCTTGGGGAAAAAAAGGTTTGTCCAACTGTAAATAGGCCGATTAAAAGTATCCTACAATGTCTAATGCAAGTACTGTTGCGAATTGCCCGCTAAAACTTCACTCTTTCTTTTGCAAATGGGCGATGTAGCCACTACAGTGGATACCTCACCTCTTTGCAAAAGAAATGATTATGTCTTTAGGGTCAAGGCTGTGCGCGCAAGTGCGCATGTTGGATGGGCTTTGTGATTGACGGCACTTGAGACCAACCCCTTGAGTCTCGCGATTCGCGTGTTTTTGACGCCTGGTGTGATTCTACGATTCTGCCACGCAATATCAGGTGTTAACGACACTCATCGCACTGCATAACATTCATATATTGTTTTGTTTTGTTTTTCCGAAACGTTTTAGACGAGAACCGGTGCATTCAGCATGGTATGGCCGATGGCGAAACGTTTTAGAGTATGAACGTAACGCTGCAGTAGACCAACCACTTTTCACACGTACACGCACGCACACACGCACACATACGCACACACACACACACACACACACACACACACACACACACACACACACACACACACACACACACACACACACACAAAATGAGACCCGACTGAGGAAAGGTATGGGGCAGCTAGACTTGGCACCTTCCCCCTTCGATAAATAAAGGTGGCTTACCCCTAAGCTCGCCTTTGTGCATGCCTATATGGCCGTGTCTTCCACATTCTGTCGACATCGCTAATGCATCGTCTGCTGCGACTGCGACCTTCGCGTTCCGAGCGCCCCCGCGCCGTTTCGTAGCCGTCACCAAACACGGACGAACCAGTACGCACATTTGGAGCGAGCTCCTTCGTCGGCGTTACGGCTTTGTTCATCATTGCGTAACGCGCGCCATACGAGCGTCCCCCGCACACACGTTTTGGTAACGTGCCTCTGATCTTCTGTCTGTAGTCACGGCCTTCGTGTCGTCATCGTATGGCTTTCGGTTTGAAGTTTGATCGCCAGCAGAGGCGGACCAGGTTTTTATAACAGTGCCCTTGTCGACCGCATGGCCTTTGAGATCATTCCGATTGTGCGCAACAATGCTCTACTGCCATTGGAATTTCCTGAAGGGGGCGTAAACTCGCTGCATCATTCTTTATCGTAAAGAAGGGGAGTGCATGTACATCTGAACCGCCTGTTTGTTTACTAGATTGCGAGGTTCGCAAGCTCGACCGTTTCTTTGACGTCACATAACTTTCGGCGTGCGTGTGTATAGTTTAACCCAACAAAATCCTCATTATACTCGTTCCTAGGTAACCCCGATCTTAGTGATATCTGGTTCTCGAGCTAATTTACACTCGCACCGTCGAAACAACCTAGACTCAATCTGGCTGTTCGCGTTAGCAACACTTACCCTCCGAAACTTGAGAGCATCACGTGTTTACTGCCGCTATTCGACAGCCCCACTGGTAATAAGGTAAAACGCACAGTCGTATTATCAAAGGTTGTATCACGCGCCCCGATTTTCGACAATCGTCGCTCGGCTCGCTGGGAGTCCTCAAAGGCAACACAAGTTCAGCGCCTACAGGCCACGTTTGTCTAATTCAGACAACAGAGCGGATATCGAAAGTGCCAAGCTTTTTTACGAAAATTCGTCTCTCGAAATTACACGGTCGTACGGAGCTCGCCCGCTCGCACGCAGGAAATTGGATTTCTTCAGCTGCGTCGACAAAGAACCGCTCTGTGAGAGTCTCTTTCATCGCTTCAGAGCAGCGAAGGAGGGGGAGGAACAGGGAAGCGAGGAAAAGCTCTCGTTTGTGGAGGGAAGGTCTTTCTATATAGTTAGCGTGCAATCAAGCAGACCGGCATAGATTGCAGGTGCAGGCATTGTAGGAATGAAGCGGTAAATTTGTCGAGCGTGCTATAGTGTGCGTGTGCGTGTGCGTGCGTGCGTGCGTGCGCGCGCGCGCGTGTGTGTGTGTGTGTGTGTGTGTGTGTGTGTGTGTGTGTGTGTGTGTGTGTGTGTGTGTGTGTGTGTGTGTGTGTGTGTGAGAGAGAGAGAGAGAAAAAGAGAGATAAAAGAGAGAGAGAGATAGAAAGCACACGTGGAGCTTAGCATTGTTAGACTGCTGAAAAGTTCAAGCCTGAAACTGTATGCGTAGTTCAAAATTTTGCCGGGAGATTTTCTCTGGCTTGAGCTTTGGACTGTGCTCTGAGAGCGAGGTTATTTAACGAAAGAAAAAATCAATAGATATTTCGACAGTTTTGGGTCTGTCGGTACGACCGGGTGCATGGGTGGATAAATCTACTTCAATGTCACGACGCAGACACTGACCGAGTGCTCGCGGATAAAAAAAAATGTACACGCTCAAAAATGCGCACGCATGTGCGTAAGTACAGATGTTGATCGAAGTGGAAGTGCGAGAATGAACCCATAAATACGTGCAGAGGCAAGCGTACGCTAGCAAATAGACCCGCCAATAAACCATACCAGATACGCGAAATCAAACGAGCCGTCAGCCGTCAGCGTATACAATTGTCATGATGAAAGAGGTAGAAGTAGGGGAGGGCATATTGCTTGTGTGTGTTTATTTCTTGTTTCGTTTATTTTGTGTGTCTGAGAACAATTAAAAGAAATAAAACAAATATAAATATTTTAAACGTACTATTGTTTGTACGCTTTTTTTCTTTTGTTGAAATCTCAACAGTGAATACATTCAATAGCTAAGGAGAACAATTTAAACAAATAAAACAAATATAAATATATTAAACCTAGAACTGTTAGTACGCTTTTTTTTCTTTCTTTGAAACCTCATTAGTGAATACACTCAAGAGCTAAGGAGTAGTCGGCACGTGACTTGTATGAACACATCTTCTTTTACGTCATATCAATGAAAAACAAACATGACCTATACCACATCATTTTTGTTTTGTGTCACCTTTAAAATTTGTTTGTCTTGTTTTTCTTCCGTTGCAGGTAAGCACGACTGTTCTTTTCCTGAGTACACGTCGGCGCTTCTTAAAGAAAAACCAACAAATCAGGTAACGTAGTTATTTTAGCAAATACGATATCGATTGCGACGGCTACGCATACCACACCCAATTTCTGCACCTTCGTCAAAACTAAGTATTAGTGACCTATAGGTGCTCATGTTACCCTTGTGTTCCCGGTTTTTTTTTTTTTTTGTCATTTTCTCTTTCCCTCAGTATTTTCAATAGCTATGCTTACCACATGCTTCAGCCTTACACTCTTTTGTAACGATGTTCACGATGGGAACGATAATGTCTGAGCTATTTCAATGATGGTGTTTCATCCTATACGACTGGCAGTAGGCAGCGTTCGATAAATGTTGGCTGGTATTGGCTACGTTGAGGCTAGTCCCTCCATTCCAGTGCTTGCTACGCCGTGTTGTCACAGGAGCATTGTCCAAAGAGCCTATAAAGGACCCCGAGGTCAAAAAAATTTTTCATACGAAGTAATATTTCCAATTTTGCTAATTAAACATGCTGCCGGAAGAATTTTGCGAATACGTGCTATATTAAGGAAGTTACGGGGGGTTAGAACTTTGATTTTAGCTAGTTGCAAATTTTCCCACGCCCTTGCCACCGTTCTTCCTCACAGGTGGGGGGGGGGGGGAGCGTAGCTCATTGTAGGTATAGGTTTAGACCAATCGACGACGAGCTGCGTGCTGCGTAAAGTTCCCGATCGGCGATATTGCGTCACTGCGTGTGAAAGGAGGATTGGCCTGGCGTTGCAAAGGAGCACGGTAATTATTTTTCGAAATGGAGGCACTGCGCGGCGCGCAGCGCTGTAATATTCGGAAAACGTAATCGCCGCGGTCTACCCATGAATTGCCGATCTTCTTTGGGGGGGTGGGGGGGTAAAAAAAAATGTTGGAGCGTGTTTACTGGTCCTTTGAAGGTACACCAGAGAGAAAAACATTGTTTATCGCATCAATTACTATTTGCGGCAACATTAACGTCACGCTTGACGCGATAAGGCGATTGATAAGCGACGAAACGAGCAAAAAACAAAATGCGTGTCGTGACACCCCATCGAAGTTCCCGCACCAGTCGTCGTGACGTCACGGATCTTTACAGAATTGTTCAGTGAACTGGGACCGCGGGAGAAACACACACACACAAAGCAAAGAGGAGGCACACAGCACAAGCTGAAAAATTATGAATTACCAACTAGCCCACCTTTTCATTCTATAGCAAGTGGTTTTCACAGCGTTTACTCGGGCCTATTTTGTTCAGAATCGGTAAAAATAAAGAACGTTATTCTCAGAAGGGCCCACAGTATTTAACACACCAAGCTTTAGAATATTTCTGGCGTCATTGTGGTCAAATATGAAAGAAATCTTGGAAGTTCGTTGCGTCACCATCGGAGATTCCCGTTGTGGTGAAATAAACAACACTTGATGAAATAAACAACAATGAACACACAAACAAACAACAACACAAATAAACAACAACAACAATAAACAAGTCTCTAGGGCATATTTTATCAGTCTAAACTAACTTACGGCTTTACTTAGGAGTCCATTTAATTCAATGTCAACTTTGTCATCCCTTTCCTTTCATATCTTTAAGCCACAACTAGGTGGCCAACTTCCGAGAACCTCGTGTCTGTCTGTCTGTCTGTCTGTCTGTCTGTCTGTCTGTCTGTCTGTCTGTCTGTCTGTCTGTCTGTCTGTCTGTCTGTCTGTCTGTCTGTCTGTCTGTCTATCTATCTATCTATCTATCTATCTATCTATCTATCTATCTATCTATCTATCTATCTATCTATCTATCTATCTATCTATCTATCTATCTATCTATCTATCTATCTATCAGCTTTGTGTCCTTTGGAAAAGATGAGTTGGGGACTGAAGACTCGCTCAGCTGTATCATTGTATAGCCACTGGCCGAGAAGGATGGTCAAGAACAGAAGAAAAGAAGTCGTATATAGCGCACAGAAACACGGAACGTATCCGTACATTCGCATAAACAGCAACAGCCGAGGCCACGACGCTGTTCGAGGATCCTGGTAATACTCTCGCGTGGGCTCGGCCGTTTCGGCGTGAAACGTCGGACCACCAGCGCGTGCTATGACGTCGAGACGTCGTAAAAACGCCCCCCAAGAGTGCCTACACGAAACAATAACAAAAGTTTTGCAACCAATTCTTGACCGAAGCAATCTTTGGACGTTGCCGTCTCTGCGCAATGTTTGGATTGAATGACAGAAAATTCGAAAGAGGGAGCGACGAAAGCCGTAGTACCGAGGCTGAATGAAAAAAAAAAAAAAAGGGACACTGACAAAAATGATTTTTCGCAGTTGTTGGAATTTATGTAGCCAGCACGCTCCGGATGTAGTAGCGTCCAAAATATTTGGCGGTACAACCAGGGTAAAAAAAGCAAATGCCGTTTTCGTTTTGCTTTTACGTTTTTGAGATCCGAAATCAAATTGTGGTCTGTTGTAACGTGACGAAACGGTGGCTTGTGCTATAAATAGAACGGAGGGTCGTTATCGAAGCGCAACATCATCCCCAAGCAGCCCGCATCGCTAAAATGAAGAAAACAAAGCAAAACAAAAAACGACTCTCGCTCGATGTGAATAATGTAGATGGTGGCGTCCGCTACCACGATGATAACAACCACCAGTGCGCTTATACCCCGGCTTTCTCGCGTAGAAATAAAACAAAAATAAAACGTGGTTTGTCACCGAAGCGAAAGTGACGCCACACTCTGTTGAATGGTAAAGGTCACCCCGTTACGCAAGACAGCCCGTAAAATAACTCATCCAAGGGCGAGGGCATGAAGAGCGGTGTCGTCATAAAACGCCTCGCTTTCGTTTTAGTTTTTCGTACTTTCTCGATCTTCCATGATGTCAAGGATTCCACGAGCGATCTCCCGCAATCTCCCGTCTAATTCCTTCAGACTTTCAGCATACTCGATATTACATCGAGTGCCTACTGACTTTCAATAACCCACCTCGTTACCATAAGCGAGGGCATCTGCCGCCTGAGCCAAGAGTCGAATGGTGGTTCATGCCTCTACTAAGCTGTGCTTGTTTTGCTTGGACATCTTTATTCAGTTGCGCGGAGTAGATGTCGAGGTCTTTCCGCGACTCCTCTGCGAGCACTCGGTCAGATATCTACACTGACCACTGCCAGGCACTCACATCACGGAAACTAATATACGCTGGCTTTCGACTAAACGCTTCGCGAACGTACACTGGAGGCACTGTCAGTGAGTGCCAAAGAGGAAAGCTATTTTACGTCCTTTCCCTGCGGTATGCTTAATAAAGAATCACTTTGAATGGACGACGTCGCAGTGATGGGGTGCCTTGATGCACTCTTATCGAGCCACCCTGTCTTATCGTCTGTCACAGTTCATGTGTCGGTAGCCCAGGATGAGACCAATTCAAAACAAATTCTGTTGGCCGACGCAGCGTGAAGATCTCCAACGTCGTCAGATCGGTCATACGTGTTTTGCCAATTTTTTTTTTTTTACTGCGCGAAATGCTCGCTGGCGCGGCTCACTGAGTCGGGTTGTTTTGTTTAATTGAAATTATTTCAATTCCTGTTCTTTCTCTCTTTTCTTTTTTTTTTAACATTTTATGGCGAAAGCTTTGGATGTCACACGAAGCATGAAAAGTTACCGACGATATCAGAACGAATCTTACATAAAATTTGGGGATCTTTAAGTGTCGCCTTTAATAGTGATATTCTGTCCCTAGTGCGTACTTCAAGAACTTAGTGCATGCTGTTTATTGTATGATGTTACATGAGAAGATTAAACTGTTGATTACTACAATATAATCGATAACGTTCAAAGTGGCTTGTGTCAGCGAAACTTTTGCATATGGCTGCAAACTGTGTAACGGGTTGCACGCCTTAGAACACGGGCCCTCGTGCGCGTACAATGTTATCGAACTCCCTGTGGTCTTGAGGGAATACGCACAGTAACGTGTGAGCTTTTTGTAATGGGTGGCCGGCTTTAAACCACGAAGTCGTAAACCACGAAGTCGTTATAATAATCACATGTTCTGACGCCCCGGTAGCAATATACGCATGTATCACGCAATATTACTGCGATAACACATGTTGTATTGGGAATCCTGTATACTGGACGCCTTTTTTTTTTTTTTGTAGAGTATGAAAGGTACTTTCCCGGAATTTCCAAAAAGACGCGTAGCTAAGTGGTGGTATGCTCTTGCTTTCGACGCACGTGGCCTGGTATTGAATCCTCACTCGGACATGCAAATTTTTATTTATATTATGTGCATCTCTTTCGATTTTTTCATCGAGGCCAGGATTATGATTTTTCACTCACAGCCAACGACGCCAACGCCGACGCCGGAATTTTCGTGAAACGAACTTTTCGAACCCCATCGCGTTAACATCACGCTTGACTTCGACATAACAGGCGACTATTTTCCAAAAAAAGGCGACTATTTTTCAAAAGCCGAGAGCGAACTAAATTTGATTGAGGAGATAACGGAATTAATTAGACTATTTTATCGCTGATTGACGGTTCGCCACAAGCTTGTCACGTGGCTTCGCAGGTGACGCTGACACTCTTTTAAACTGAGTTATATAACAGGGCGCGTTCAAATTACTCCACGGGGAGGGTGGCACAGAAATTTAAATCAGCTCTCTCCATTTTGACGGCGTTTGCGTGATCTATAGAATAAATTAGGGTTGATTCGTGGGTGGTGCCGTCTTTTTAAAGCCGATATCGCGTATGCTTTTCCTTTCGCTCTTGCAGTGTAATTATCTTCCTCTTTTTATTTGGTTGACTTCGTTATTTTCGAAGGGGTCGCGTTTCGTGCTACGATTTTATATATAATAGCGGAAGTTTCTTCCGAAGATGAATGGCAGTCTTGGCGGGCTGCGTCGGCATAAATATTAAGAACTTCCTCTCTTGAGTTGTCGTTACTCTGCACAAATAGCAGCAACAAGAGAAAGACGGCTTATTAGGAAGAGCAGCGCCGCAATATATTTCGCGTCAGCTCGAATTATTTTCGATTTGCGGAAGTTTTTTCAGGAGTGAACACTGCGGAAATAAGGAAGTGGCGCGCAAGTCGCTGTGAAGTTTGGTTCAATTTTTTATTTATTTTCCCACTGACGTTGTCACGCTGTCAGCGTCGGCTGTCAGTGTCAGAACTCAACGGTATTAAAGGGACAGGGAGCGATAGAGGTATACGTTTTATAAAGATTAAAAACAACTTTCAGATTTATTAACGGTCCGTGCTAACGCTGGAAAATTGCTTCCTTCTTTTTGTCGCGTCTTTTTTTTTTCTGTTCTTTTTTATGACCCGTACATTCTGTTTTTGCGTATCCTTTGTATATCTATCTGGTGGCTAGGTAAAGGGTGGTAAAGGCTTTCAGACAAACGTGACGACTTGGGATAAGCGACTTTCAGAGGCCTGTATTCCGATTTCTGACTTCTTGCGCTCTTCAAAATTGTGCCAAAGATTCTGTGGCACCGGTAGAGAGATAGAAAAAAAGTGGAAGAAAAAAAACAACAAAAAAAAACTGAACGAAAGACGAGATAGTTATGCGTTAAAAAAAAGAATTTATGTGCGCCGCTGCAGTGCGAGGCCTTTTTTTTTTTTAATGCCGCTGCGGTCTTCGATCCGATAACGAAGGCATCAAACGTTTGCCCCGAAGAAGATTCTAAAGAGCAACAAAAAATGAGCGGCTAGAAAGTTGACAATTTACTGCCGCGGCAAACGCCTTCAAGGTCGCATTCCCAGCTGGCACGGTGTCTTCGAGAAGGGGATGGAAGCAAGCGAGAGATAAAACAAGAGAAGACTAAGAAATGCGATCAAGGAAAGAAAAAAACACAGGATGAAGTGCCAAGCTTAGACGTGCGCATAGACCCTGAAGTTGTCTGCAGTGTAACGGAAAACGCGAGTATCGCTCAGCCGCGTGCAACTTATTGGCCAATAGAGGCGGTAGAGGCTTCAAGTTAAAGATGAGCCTGCATTGACGCACTGCATTTCATTGTTCGTAGCGGGAAACCTTGCCTCAATCTCGAAAAATCAAGGCGCTTTAGATCGCACCTTCGTTCGAGTTGACCTTCGACATTGTAGCTCTTTTAATTTCCGTTCTTTTTTTTTTCTTATTTCGCCCTCGTCGAAGTGTGCGTCTTTCACTTCCGAGATCGAATCCGCGCCCTTGATCTCAGCACTTGGAAGGTCCCGGGTTCGATACCAGCCACGGCGGTCGCATACCGATGGAGGCGAAATGGTTGATTGATTGATTGATTGATTGATTGATTGATTGATTGATTGATTGATTGATTGATTGATTGATTGATTGATTGATTGATTTGATGATTGATTGATATGTGTGGTTTAACGTCCCAAAACCACCATATGATTACGAGAGACGCCGTAGTGGAGGGCTCCAGAAATTTCGACCACCTGGGGTTCTTTAACGTGCACCCAAATCTGAGTACGCGGGCCTACAACATTTCCGCCTCCATCGGAAATGCAGCCGCCACAGCCGGGATTCGATCCCGCGACCTGCCGGTCAGCAGGAGTACCTTAGCCACTAGATACCGTGGCAGGGCGAGGCGAAATGGTAGAGACCCTTGTACTGCGCGATATCAGCGCACTCTAAAGAACATCAGATGGTCTACAATTTCGGAGCCCTCCGCTATAAGGTGTCTCTCATAATCATATCGTGGTTTTGGGACGTAAAACACCAGATATTGTTGTTGTTATCGATATCAGCAGCAAGAACCCATAGCTTCAGTGGTGCGTCGCATCGGGTCGGAAATGTAGTAAAGAAACGCCATGCGCTGTACGAAAACTTGAACTACGTAACATGACAGCACGAATTGAGTGTGTACAGTTGTGTTCACTCACTTGATTGGCTGCCGGCATTCGCCGTAGTATTTCCTAGTCCCAACATTTAGCAATTTGATTTGAACAAAGACGTTAATTGATTTAAGCGAGTTGGCGCATGCTTATAGCTGGGGAAAAACGGGACATAAAAGGGACGACGCCGCAGGAACGCAGTACACTGGACGAGCGCTGAATTAACAAGTGACATCTCTGTTGCAGCAACCGCTTGTTTTTACAGCACATTAAACCACGCACATCATTTCTATCAATGTAGTTTGCATATATACATGTGGATTTTGATTGGCGGACTTTTTTTCCCTCACTCTCCTCAACCCTCTACCGCAACATACTCCTGTCTGTATATTTTTTCTGCTCTTTTCCATCATATGCATCAGTTTATAGTCGACGCTGGCTCCTGTGTGCCTGGCTGCCGTGTATTTTGCGATTGTTGCAACTTCCGAAGAAGAAAAAGTTCCGGCACTCACGCGCAGCTCGATTCCTCGAGACGTGTTCGGCTTTTCCTGGTTGGCCATCAAGTCAAGAATGAGTTTTCGAAAACACAAAAGCTTTACGTTCTCTGTCGTAGGCGTTTCCTCTTCATCTCGGGTTTCGGCACCTCTCTGAAGAAAAAAACGCCTTCGGCATAGAGAAGATAAAGGCTTTAACGCCGTAGAAAGCACCTTTTTGACCTGCTGATCAACCAGGCCAAGCAGAACATGTATCGAGGAATGTAGCCGAGCGTGAATGTCGCAATTTCTTCCTCGTCAGAAATTCCAACATCACTTTTTTCAGTTTTTTTTTTCGTACTGTTTGTGAATTCGCCCAACCAAGTTTTCAAAACGTCTACCAACCTGAAATGGACAATTACACTGCGGTCACTCGAATCTGCATTGCACTGCATTCTAAAGATTCGATTTTTTTGGGGCGCCGTAGCATTAAGAAGATGCGACGACCCGTTTAAGCTAATTTCTCTGCACAAAATTTTCAAACTCAGACTGTCTGAAAAGAGGTAAATGCGTGTTTGTCAACGTTACCATTTGACTTGCTCGATGTTTTTAATGAGATGCATACACGCGTAAATACGCCCACACGAAGCGCAAACGCGCAAACAC
The DNA here is from genome assembly GCF_013339725.1 of Rhipicephalus microplus. Lineage (NCBI taxonomy): Eukaryota > Metazoa > Arthropoda > Arachnida > Ixodida > Ixodidae > Rhipicephalus > Rhipicephalus microplus. The sequence goes on along the minus strand of NC_051175.1, from coordinate 88,925,382 downwards.
AATCAGGTTTAACAAATAGACAGACACGCAGGCAAGCGAACAAATAAACAAACATATGCATCGTTGACGACGCAGATAGGAGTTCAAAAAGGATTTTCGCGGATCATTCGCAGTACTGGATGTTTTCGGATTCGGACCGTTGTGCATTCGACTACATAGGCTATATACGGATTCAGCGACGCGCCTTTGGCAAGAGGCCGAGAAGATGGTGCTCCGTATGCTCTCTCGCAAAAGTGCAATGAGATAACCCCGCGCGCTTTTTTATTTAACATTCCGCTGCTGTACTGCACGCAACTTGCAAAATATGAAGGGAACCGTTGCGCTGCGCAAACGAATCTCGAAGAAAACGCACTGCAGGAACAACAACAACGATAACTTCTGGCGGAAGCTACTTCTCTTTTCTGATTATTTCTTTTTCGCTGTCTCGAACTTTATTTTCACGTATGCGCCCTCCACTGAATCGACTCGCTCCTCAAGATTCTTCTCGATCTTCACTATCTTGCTTGTATACAAGAACACCGATTTCCATAGCGATGCTCTTGATTCTGTTCTTTTTCTTTTCTTTTTATTTATTTATTTCTCGCTTCTCTGTAACGCTAGGCTCTGTGAATTCATCGCCGAACGTATACTTCCGTCAAAGATGGCGCAGTACAGGAAACTATAGCGTGTAGTGAAAGAGGGGAAAGAAAAGTTGAAATACTCGGGACTCATCTCAATGGTGTGTAACTAGGTTTCGAGTCGAGGATATTGCGCAGCAACAAGAAAGAACAGTGAGTGGCAGAGCCTGATTCGACGACGATGAGAACAACAACATCGTCGTCGTCGTCATCATCATCATCATCATCAACAACAACAACAACAACAACAACGACGACGACGACGACGACGATAAAACGAAAAATGAAGCAAATGAAAAAAAGCGCGAAAACTGGAAATAAAACGGCGATGTTGGAAGGTGTTCTTTTTTTCTCCAAGGCGCTATAAATCTCTCCAATTGTGAGGACGACGTTCAAAAGGAAGGAACGAGATAGGACGGTCGGGTATAGCTGAGAACTGTAGCGTGCAAAGCAAATGCGGAGCGTGGTATTTGGGGGCCCGCTAGAGCTGTACCTAAGTTATGGCTACCCTCGATAATAGGGTGTGGGGCACGAATGTGCGAGTGTGCCCATTGTCGCGAAAGTAGGCAGGCATTTAAATCGACCTAGATGGTTTGGCTTCTTCTACTGCTGATGGATCTTCGTGGTGCCCGAGACAGCGTTACATAAAATATAGCGTTGCTTTCTCGTACCGTACACTGTTGTTGAGGAACGAGTGACGAGACGGCGGCGATGAGGCCGTGCTGTAGTCGCAGCTTTATTTGGGACGCGAGCACAGACGAGGTAGCAGCTTCAATGTCCTGCCTGTCCAGTAGTAGTAGTAGTAGTAGTAGTAGTAGTAGTAGTAGTAGTAGTAGTAGTTGTTGTTGTTGTTGTTGTTGTTGTTGTTCTGGCCAGTAGCTCAGCCGTTCTCTTCTGCGCGCGGCTCGCACCTCACGGGCCACGTCGCTGACTTCTTTTTCTGCGCGGCCAGCTGGCCACAACTGTCGGGGATAAGCTCCTCCCCCCCCCCTTGCGCTTTGCGTGATTTCAAATGTGTTTACAAAAGGAAAAGCAAGAGGGACGGACAGTATCCGTAAAGAAGTCCGAATCGTCATCATCTGGAACGGCATGGAGTCCATGTCGTAGCTCCGGTAGGTGGCACTGGGAGCAGCAGAGTGGGCGAGGATGGTGGGAGACTGACACTGCCGGTACAAATACTGGTGAAGCAATACTTTTTTGCAGACTAGTTGGTTCATACTTGAAAAAAATTGAATTGCTGCACAAACTGCGCTCTTTCCTGTCTCCCTTGTTTTCCTTCAAGTTTGTGTTCTGCGCTCTTTCCTGTCCCCCTTGTTTTCCTTCAAGTTTGTGCAGCAATTCAATTTTTCAAATACTGGTGGTTGACCGTATGGGCGGTCTACGCAAGTCTTGTGCCCTCGAAGTAGGCGCGAGAATCTGCGATGACGTGCCACCGATCATCGTGTTGTGCGGCGTCCGCGGTGCTGCCATGAGCGCGCAGGTGTGGTGGAACGTGCCATGATGTGTTGGTCTGCCAGATTTGGGTGCACGTTAAAGAACCCCAGGTGGTCGAAATTTCCGGAGCCCTCCACTACGACGTCTCTCATAATCATATGGTGGTTTTGGGACGTTAAACCCTACAAATCAATCATCATGTGTTGGGCTGCCGCGCAAGTGGTGTTGTGGCGCCGTGGATGCAGCAACGACGGTACTGGTGGCGTGAACGACATGGTCGTCTTTGAAACGTAGGCGGGATTGATGCGTGGCCATGACCCGGTGTCGGCGTACTTGGCGCCGGGGCGCTAGCATTTCCGGGACTTCTTGGCCATTGGCATGTCCGAGATTCGTGAAAGGTAATGTTGCGCAGAGGAGGCGTTGACCGCGTGGTAGGACCGGACTTCGAACCAGGGCTGGTGGGATTCCCTTGAAGAGTCCGGTGACGAGCAGCACGTACGTAGGGCAGCGTGCTAATTGGCTGCTTGCGTGTAGTTGCAGTCCTGGCTGGCCCAGTGCGTCGTACGCGGTCGTCGCCATGCCAGTGGGAGGCTCGGCGGTTGTGCTCGAGAAGTCACGAAGAGGATCAGCTGGCTCGTCTGCCATTGGCGAAGTGCGAGTCCGTGCAGCAGGACATAACTCTGCGATCGACTCGATAGTGTGTGACGCCGTAACCGGCCTCGAACCTGTCACGCAGAGAGGTAAAAGTGGCCATGGTAGCAGAACCAACACCTCGGAGACAGGAATCGGACGGAGACCGGTAGGACCAGTTAAATGGCCGATATGCAGATTTTACCCGGCCACCCACGTCACTTATCTAAATAAGTACACTTATGTGAAGAAATAAGTTTGATAAACTTAATGTACTTGAAACCAGCTAAACGAAAAAAAAAAAACAGACTGCCCAAGTTTTTAAATTCTGTAGCTCTGCAAGTAGAAAAGTAATTGAATGTTTGTAAAATTATATCTGGTCGATAATTGAGAGCGCTTGATACACGAGCACGCAGTTATTTGACATGAAGTTGTTACAATGTTAACGAAGCTTTCGATGAAACTTTGTAACCGTCAATCAACGGCGTATCTTAGCGCGATATCCATAACACGTCAATCTTTCTCACTCTATATGTTCTATTAATTTTTGATTACAGACAGAGATCTCTCGTGGAGTGCTCACATCTTGCACTGGAAGAAGAGACCCAGCTCTATCACACACGTGATGAGATTTCTCACTGATAAAACGTGGGGCACATCAGTGTCATCTATGTTTCAGCTGTACAGAGCGCTCTTCTTGGTATATTTGCGGTATAGCACCCCCGTGCTTTCCAACGCCGGAAAAACTAACATCAGGGTCCTGCAAAGCATTCAAGGCCAAGTCCTCCGCACATGCTTGGGGGTATACCTCGCTGCGCTAATACGTTAGCAACAATTGGTATTGCTAAAGACCATCCCATCACGACATATGTAACTGTCGACATACTCCGGACACATATCCGTCACATATCCAGAGTACCTAACCACCACCATGCTAGCTTGCCACTAGAGAGACCAAAGGCAGCGTTTTCCAAGTTGTTGCGGCTAACCAGAATCCCATCTCGTGGAGATTCTCGCCCGCAACCATACCACTATCTCCAGAGTGGTGCATGAAAAGACCGACTGCATGTGCACCTTGAAGTGCCGGGGATATCTAAAAAGGCAAGCCTATCATCTGCAGCCCTCAAGCAGATCTCATTGGACCTTTTGCATTTGTCGTATGCTAACCGAATTCATGTTTACACGGACGGTTCGGTCTCGAAAAGTTCGACAGGTGCCTTTGTCATACCATCTCGATCAATCACCGTCAAATTCAAGACATCACACGTCACGACACCTACGGGATCCGAACTCGCCGCTCTTCAAGCCGCTGTGGAGTTTGTTACGCAAGAATCCTCTAGTAGATGGGCCATTTTTGCGACTCCAAGGCAGCCCTTCAATGCGTGCGAAGTCTACGACGTGGAAGCTACCACCAGATGGTGTATCGTAATAATGAAATTTGTCATCGCGCTGCTGATCAAGGACACGACATTGTTTTACAATGGTTGCCGGGCCACTGTGGCATCAGTGGTAACCACCTCGCCGACGACGCTGCCTGATGTGCCCACGATGGAGCGCCCACACTGTTAATACCCTTGTCAAGAGTAGACGCAGCTAGAGAACTTCGTCACATCGCGCATAATGCCACGCTTGCGCACTGGAATTCTCCACTTAACTCCAATCATCGTCCTAAGAATCTTAAGTCACTATTCCAGAAACAACTGCCATCCAAGATTTCTCGACGTGACGCTACAATGCTGTGCCGGCTGTGGACTGGGGTAGCGTTTACTAGTTCATTCAGCCATCGCATTGGCATGGCGGATTCAACCATGTGTGAAAGCTGCAACTGTATAGAGACTATTGAACATCTCTTGTGCCACTGTGCCCAATTTGATGAAGATCGCTGGACTCTCCAGTGTGCCTTGAATAGACTCGATGACCGGCCATTTAATGAAGCAAAGATCTTGGGAGCCTGGTCGCGCAGCACATCAGCACAGAAAACCACGTGCACGAGCCCTCCTGTGATACTTGAAAGCAACTTCATTGAGGGACCGACTGTGAAACTCGGCATTGTGTGTGTGATGTGACATGTGTCTATCTTTCTCTCTCTCTTTTACTCCCCTCTCCCCCTCCCCATGTGTAGGGTAGCAAATTGGACGCATAGTCTAGTTAACCTCCCTACCTTTCCTACATACCTTCTCTCTCTGTCTCTCTCTCTTGATTACAGAGTTTATATCAGACTATTCCTGTGTTGCATATATGAAGATATGTTTTGCAGAATATATATATATATATATGTATATATATATATATGTATATATATATATATATATATATATATATATATTAATAGCAACCCTAATAAATACTACTTAAAGCCACTCGAGTTTTTTTTTTTACACGTAGAGTGACTCATCAATATTGTCGTAATGTTTGCCGAGCAAAACGAATTATTAGTTTCTGCGTGTTTATATGCGAACTTGCGACCTTTTAAAAAAAACGCTTTTTTTTTAGGTTTACAGATCCCGTGCCATAGTAGAATAGCATATCACTTACAAGAAGACGGGAGAAAAATGCGGATGGCATTGAGTGAAGAACGAAGAGGCATACAATTAGGACCATTCCTCGTCAAACCGTCCCTTTAGAGTCAACAAACACCTTATTACCCTGCCAGCGGTGTGTGTGGGGGGGGGGGGGGAGGGGGGTTATTGCCAGCTTAAGTTTTACTTGCTGGGCCTTCCTCATTAGAATAATGAATAGACCACATTTGCATTTCACGCCGTGCGGCGCAACGAGGCAATTTGCAGCCTTTACAACGCAACTTCTACACCCATCACCCTCCTCTCTCCCTCACTCCTAGGTTCCGGACTACCTGGTATTATCACGCAAAGTCGCGAGCAAACAATAAAAGTGCCCTTCCGAACTTTCAAAAAAGAGAGAAACGGATATGGAGAGCTCGAGGTCTTTTGATGCTAAAAAAAAAGCTGTTGGCTGAACCTTTTCATATCATTCCATCGACTTAATGCCCTTCGGCGAACCAGTCGAAAGCTAATTTAAAATTCCATAACGTCCGCTTCACCGCTAAGAGAGTGATTTTCACTCTTCGAAATCTGTGCGCTGCGCCATCTCTTCTATAAGTCGCTTAATCCACTTACTCTTACAGCATTTCTCCGCAAGCAATAGCATAACCTTAATAGAAAGCGAGAAAAAAAATGTAGAAGATGAAACACGAGTACTAGGGAAACGGCAAAGTAGAAGATAGTGAGTTTGACCAGGAAAAGTTCCGGTGGGCTATTTTAATGTAATAATAATAATTATTTCGGGTGTGTATTGTGCCTAAGCTACGATATGATTATGAGAGATGCCGTAGTGGAGGGCTACGGAAATATCGATTGCCTGGGGTTCTTTAACGTACACCTAGATACGAGCACACAAGCCTATAGCATTTAGTCTCCGCGATAATGCGGCCGGCGCGGCTGGTATTTGATTCCATGATCTTTGAGTGCATCACCATGATCATAAAGACAAGTGTGGTTATCCTAAACTAGTGAATCAAGGAAGAAGAATAGAAAGATGAGAGAGAAGGAGAGTAGGATGCAAAAAGACACGATACATCTAAAGTGACATACTCGTAAAGTTTCTGCCGACGGACTCCTTAAGTCATTCCGGTTTCAAATAGTCGAGCACAGATTTTGTTATTCTGTGCACATTTTGTGGACCGTGTCACTTAACTGTAGGCGCATGTGAATGATATGATTCGAGTACAATTGAAACAGTTTCCCTCAATGGTTCGGGCTCTGTTTAGTTTTTTTTTTTTTTGAAAAAGAAGCGGTAATTCAATTAAAGCTATCAAATCATTTTATAAATGAAATACTACCATCAAGTTCGTGATCTGATGTTCACTTTTGCTCCGTCACACATCGGTCCCTATGGAGAGATAGAGATAAAGGCATCTCTATTACTCTATTTTTCGGTTAGCAAAAAAAAATTACTAAGATGTTTAATAAACTTCGAAAATGAAGCACAAAGCTTATAATTTTCCCAATTTCACTCCCATTCGTTGGTGTGACGTCACAGTTTATTCGCCACCTGCTAAGCGCACAGTTGAGACGCCTCGATGTCTAGGAAGATGTTGCAGCAGGAATACACTGCCGCACCCTTTTAATCGTGCCATGCGGTCACCGAGGCAAGTGAAGGATAGGATTGGAAATCGTTAATTCATTCAGGGGCACGTGTAACGATACAACGAAACGGCAGGGGGCGGCCTATAGAGGGAAATCTCTTGCATAATGTAGTATGCGAAGTCCACCAAACGTTATAAGGTAAAAGCTAAGCCCATTTACAATAGACGGGTTTAACACTGAACGATGTTTGAATTCACGTTAGCTCGGCCCTTCCTTTCATCATGTTTTGTGGTCGTTGTTTTCCCTCTATTTTTTTTCTATAGATCTACGTTTTTGAACGGAGCCACCTGGCCAAAAAATAAATAAAGAGAAGCCCTCAGAAGATGGAAAACATAGTCGCTATTTTCTTGCATAAATTATCGAATAAGAAAGACCCCCGTGACGGTTTTCAGCTGGCTCATCTGCTAATGCAAATCACTTTACCCTGTACTCAATTCACTGGAACAATGCACTCAAGGCCCTTTCAAAGCTTTTGTAGCCGCGTGCTGAAACAATGGGTGTGAACGGGGGACTTCGTTCTGCTCGTGAAGTATTCACGAGCGCTGAATACTTGATCGCTCTCCAAATGTTTTCCGAACAGTTCCAGATACTAACTTTGTTTCGTTTGAGTGCGAGCCCGTATCTTTGACGCTTCAATTTCATCGTGTCCTTCTTCTTTCATCGTTTTCTTTTCTTCTCTTTCGCATTTTGCGGTGATTAATTCATTCGCAACTTTATCATTTCCTCGTTTGGTCGTTTCGAGACTCTCGTTTCAAAAACTGTGTGGCAACGTGGAACCTTTGTTGGCCTTACATTGCATTAACAAAATTGAGGGTGTGAAAATGGAAGAACGTAAATAAACCACCTAGACGAAATATCTCGGTAGAAAATTTTCCACAGTTCTTTTTTTTTACAACAGAGCTCCTATGGTCGAGGATTTCCGCGCGTTATCTTTATCACTAAAACCAGCTCCGGCTATTTAACCCCCCTCCCCCCAAGCACCAAATGAGGATGACCTGTGAGCAAAAAAGCTGCAAATGCGGCCCCTAATCGGTGTTTGCCACCAATGTGTCGCCTAAATTTTTAGTTGACCAGGGTGGTGAGTATTTGGATTTGCACACCGTTTCTGTGTCGCACTGCTGTAGGGGAGACTTTTTATCAGGTCCTGGTTAAACGTTGGATATACCCAAAAAATCACACGAAAAATGTGTGTTTAGAAAAAGCTGTTAACGATTTCAAGTACTCGGTACTCAACTGTGGCAGGGCCTAAAGCCGTCCCGCATACGATGACCAGCTTCGTACGTTGTTTCAAAAATTGCCAGGTCAGTGCAAACTTCCTTTTCTCTCTCTCTCTCTCTCTCTCTCTCTCTGTGTGTGTGTGTGTCCTTCTACGTGCATATATGTACGATTACAAACGCTGCTCTGATTCTGTAGGCACGACTGGCAACAGGGAGGACTTGCTACTACCTGATCGAATATCGGATTATGAGAACCACGGTTTTGAAATTAAATAAAGCAGCGCGGAGCTTCTGTAACTTATACTCGTCCGTAATTAGGTTGCCCGTTATAAGTGCCGAGTGCGCTGTTCCGGAGTTACGGCGTAACATACGTATATTCTACAACATCTTTCCGTTTCCGTCATTACTTGTTCAGTGTTTTCTTAACAATTATATTTCTCGATTCCTTCCCCGCCCCCTGCCACTTATCCCCGTCCCATATTTCCAAGTGTTTCGACGTTTGTCGAATAACGCCGCCAAAATGCGCATATAGTTCGCCGACCCAATTTTCAAAAATTAGATTTAGGACACAAGAACGAGCTTTTCTCTCTCTCTCTCTCTCTCTCTCTCTCTCTCTTTCTCTCGTTCAGCCATCCATACGCAAAGCGCCCGAAGCAACTCGCAGCGTACTCGGTCGTTCATAATATGGCTTCACACAAAAAAGTTGAAAACAAAGAAAGACAGCCCCTGGCGGTCATAATTTCCCATTCGGCTTAAATATGCAGCGAATCGTGGTGAATCTACAATATTTTATTATTTTTTAATCCACGCTCGTCTGTGCGCACTGCTTGTATAGCGCACTTGTTTTATTCATATCTGTTCGATCTATTCTCTATCGTCGTAACGAGGGCATGGTTTCATGTGTCTCATTACAAAGGACGCTGTCGCTATTTCATAAGCCAATTAAACCGGAAAATATAGGTGCTCGCAATCACTCCGGGTGAACACAACGCTAGGCATCGCATTTTGTCTATTCTTTTAATTATGAGGAACAATAAAGGAAAAAAAGAGACAATTTGTCTTATGTTGGTGAAAATGTTTCTCACAGTTACAAAAATTACCAGGCCTGTCTGAGGCAACGCGCGAAACAAAAAAAGTGGGTGGCCACACCACAGTGATGTTCCCGCACAGAACACAATGACGTCATAGATTTATACGACGGTTCCTAGGTCCTGCGTTGTTCCCAATAAACAAAAAAAGTAAGTATGTTATCCTCTGAGGGGACACTATCTTCTGAGTTTCCGGAAATTAGACTGAAGCTATCTTACCCAAAATACGAAAAGTGCGCTTCAATATCCGTGACGTGACGTTCGCAGATTCTGGTGGTAAGTTTAGGAAAGAGACTTTTTTTTTACATTGAATTTTTTTCACCTAGTGATGAACCTATTATGACGAAATTAATTACATTATGACTCTCGGATAGCATTCTGTTCATCTCAATGGATTTGCAGGGTAGCGAATCGAGTGCTCCAATTTCTGGTTAATCTCCCTGCCTTCCTTTCTTCTTTCTCTCTCTCTCTCAACAGATTTTTTAGTGCAGACTAGGGTTCCCGTAACTATGACTCTGAAACCTTCCAACCACCTTCAAACATGTCTGTGTGAGCTCGCGTACTCCGAAATTTATGCAGAACCTAATGCTTATCCACCTGGTTCTCGGACAGCACAAAGTAATCCATTCTGCGGGCTGCTGTGCGTGATTACCTTAAGAGCCAGTTAAACCCTCTGATGCCAAAACATATGGACGTACTTATACATCACGTGAAACTCCGTACTTCTTACACAAAGCCCTAATTACTTTCGATTCAGCGCGTACCGTCATCAACATGTACGCGCGGCCATAATGACGAGGAAGAGTATCAACTGTTGTTCAACTGTCCAAACGCGACACACACATGCGGCGACCAGAGCGGGAACTCCACACGCTATATATACGCAGAGCAAATGTTTTCGCTGGTGGAAATGGTACTATGGCCATGGCCATCTGTATGGGATAAACCGCAGAACACCTGAAAGCAGTCCAACGTTCTTTTTCAGGACACAAACATTTTTGAATATTGAGTGGAAAGTGCGTACATCGTGACTGTGTGTCTGCTCTGCTCATACGAGACTTTTTGATCACATCATGTGTAGGACTGTATACATATATATGTAAATATATTATTGTAAGTGTGGAGCCTCTTAGGTGGACTGTCGTATATTGTCGTACCATCATCGTCTTCATCTTCATCGTCGTGACGTATAGCGGGTACCTTGCATGTGCTGTGCCGTGATGGCCGAGAGAAAATGTGTGGTCTAAAACGTGCTTGTTCATCATCATCAGCATCATCGTCATCATCAGCGGTGTCTACGGCGCACAACGCCAACGTTAGCGGACAAGCCTCAATCATAAGGAGCTTCTCCCATAAAACTATTTTCTTGCGTGTTCCAAGAGTTCTGAAAACAGTGTTAGTTAAAGTTTCTCTGAAAATTCCGCTTGCCCTGCACCTATTTTCTAAGACAAATGTGATCAGTCAGCCGCAGTTGTTGCCGATGGCAATGCCTTTCTGAGTTGAAATTGGCACCGTAACGAACTGCGAACGCCACTTGGAGCTTGTAAGCCAGTAGTGTGAGGGCCCCTTGAGAAGCATTCAATCAAATGAGTACTTAGTCAATGGAGTGCTGGTTGAAAGGAGCACGCTTTAATAGGAACCCTAGGACATCGTTTACTATTAGCAAGGGTAGAGTGGAAAAATAAAAGTATTCGAAAATATGGAAGCAGAGCATTTGCTATAAGGGCATGGCCTATGGTGTTTGCTCGATCGATGCGAACACTGTTGGATAACTGTTGGCTATCCGGTGGCTAGTTTCGGCTAATGGTGGTTACCGTTGTCTATGAGGGTAATCCAATGTAGCTTTGAAGCTGACTACTTATATCGCACGTAATACTACGTATCCACCGATACCGAAAAGCAGCAGGTAATATTTATTGGCGATGCGGGTTTTCGTTAACGTTGTATCGATCAAGAAGATGAGGCCTCAAAGTTATCTGCCATCACTCATTCATCTCGACTGCATATTTCCATCTTATAATATCCGTGGTTGACTCTGTAATCCGTGCAGCTGTCGCGGCTGCTTTGGTGGTGTTTTGAGTATCCGCCGTTTTTCACAATGTCACTGCGCATGCGCCCTTCCCCTAGCGGAAAAATCGCGAAACGCCTGTTGATCTTGTGGGGCTTTCGTTCTGGGAATGCGGGTTGTCCCGGCCTCTACGAAAACGACGGAGAGCAGACGGCACGGGCAAATGAAAAAAAAAAAAAATGGCAGTATATCCACGGGGTGAATGATGGAGAGAGGGGCGAAGCATCCGTCCGCCCATTACGTTCTTGCTTCCGTCCGTCCATGCGTCCGTCTGTGTGGCCGTCCTGTGCGTCCATCCGCCCGTCCGTGCAGTGCATCTGTTCGTGCGTCCGTCCATGCGTCCATGCGTCCATCCGTCCGTGCAGCCATCCGTGCGTCCGTCCATGCACCTGTCTGTGTGTCCATTCGTTCATCTAGTCAACACTCCAAGTACTACCATCTCCCATCTTTTCATGATATATCCCGCATATAGAAGCACCGCCATCCAGCGGACATTCCAAGGACTAAACGAGAGGTGGCACATGCACACTTTCTTACGGCTTGCGCTTCGTGTCTACTTCCCACCTTAACCACCTCGAGTTCATGGTATATACTAGTTCACTGTATTCATGGCACTGCGGTCCAACGCTCGCTAAACCTTTCTAAAACCCAAGAGGTTACGCCCAGCGAGTATAACCTAGCAACCCTTTCTTGTCAGACAGTGCTCAATGTGCATGCCGATGGCTGCTAAAGTGGAATGAGAGACAGGAGAATTCGGCTTTAGTTAACGCGCACGCTGCGAATTTTTTGTTGTTCAAACATGCACAGGAGAAATCCTCCCACCGGCACCACCTTGCAGTTGCAGGTCAAAGCGTAAGACTGGTTACGCACTGCGACTACGACAAAGGACGAACGGGTGCCGCTTTAAGGAGCTTCGCCCCTAAAAAAAAAAAAAAAACGGATTGCTGGAACGCGTTTTGGATCACTAGGCCGTTCTGAAACTCTGGGAAGAAAACGTACACGCGTTTAACGAGGCGAAGGGGACAACGCTCAGACTCTTCAATATCTCGCGGGAGAGCTCAGACTCCGAATTACGACATTCTGTTGTCATGGCGACGCGCGTACTCGAATGCGGGGGGGATTAAGCCTTAATTCTTTCAGGATCGCAACTTCTTTGATGATCGTTTTTTTTTACAAAACAAAAGTCTTTCAGTCATCTCTTTCATTGTAGAAAAAAAAAGTGGCCCTACCTTGATTGAGCGTTTCTTAAGAAATTCTTTCTTAACGTCTCCGAACACCACTTTTGCAATGAAGAGGCCTAAGGCTGAAAGGCGGGAGGGGGGGAGGGAGTCTGTGGAGAAAAGCGACTCCTTGTGGGTATGATGGATAGCGTTGAGAAAGTTCGCTGCACTCAAACAAGTAAGCTTGATTGCTTTTTCTCTGAAAGCGTCTATTGCGAAACTATAAGCAGCCGCACGGGGTGGGACGCCTCTATTGCACGAGTACGCTGTGGCCCCGCACGGCAGTCAGCACGTGCTAGTTTGCTTATTTAAGCCAAAGGTTGGCCCATGCCCGAGCGAGATCAAAGCTTCGTATTCGTTACCTTGGCACTGAATTCTAATGCTAGCATTTGGGGAAGAAGTAAAGAGAGTTTCAAACGTTTTATTATTATTATTATTATTATTATTATTATTATTATTATTATTATTATTATTGTTGTTGTTGTTGTTGTTGTTGTTGTTGTTGTTGTTGTTGTGTTGTTGTTGTTGTTGTTGTTGTAACCTCTCTCGTTCAGCTAGGTGATGTCACAAAGACGGCCTTCTCTCGGGTACCGTGGTCAGATGTTCTGCGTACGCAGTAAAATTACTTCTTAATTTAGAAGCATTATGTCTCAGTAGCACTGATATATAAGGAGTTTTCGAGCTTGCCTAAATTTTTTTTTTTTTGAGGCTGAAATCGAAATTTCATAAAAGTTCGCTCGTAAGTTTTTAGAAAGTTCGAGTGAGTCGTGAGAGGGACGCATGACATTAGCACATGTTGATGTCACCGAACGTCGGCTAAATGTCGTCGTTGTCGTTGCTGTGGTTGTTGTCGTTACACATATATCTTCGTTCACTTGTCGTTGGAGGGTTGTGGTGAATTGTTAAAGAAGGGATGCGATTAAAAAGAACATAAGAGACAGTTCTTCCTACTTTCGGCTGCTCTAGGCGAGTTTTGCCGCGGCGTGGCGTGATCACCACATAGACCCATTCCATGTTTGTAAACACAGGTATGCCGATGTCAATTTATGGGGAAAATTGTAGCGACGTCCACATTTAACTTCCGCCATAAGCGCTGTGGGCTGCGATGTGCGCCAACAAACAAAACTAAGTTGTGAGACGCGAATCACATCCAACCGTGACGCAGCTCGTCGGCATACCGTTTTTTTTTTCTCGTTGCTTGACTGAGAACACCACATGCACCATTGAAAACCCAGCAGAAATGGCGGTAGGCAGAGCATCTTTTGCCTACCAAGACAGTGCCACCGCATTTTCGTGACGCAAGTCCGGTGGAATTTGTCTATATTTCACATATGTACAAGAAAATGCGTCTGATAGTGATAATTCTGGAGATTCAGCGTCAAAGAATCATGATATGATTATGAGAGACGCCGCGTTGGAGGGTTTCGGAAATTTCGATTACCTGGGGAATTCTTTAACGTGCGCCTAAATATATGTGCAGAGGTCTCGAGCATTTTCGACTCCGTCGAAATTCCGGGCGCTGCGGCCGAGATTCGATCCCGCGACCTGCGGGTCACCGCGGCGGGTGGCGTGGCGTCTGATGTGTCACATTCTCTGAAAGTATCTGAGCGTACGCTGTGCCTTGAACCAACGTTCAGGCATCGCAAATCATGTCCCGCTCGTTCCACTGCACAGTACGCGTTAATTACCTTCACGAAACCTTCATGCAACGCCCTCATTGACTCGCGCAAATTAAGCAGCTCTACATAAGTGCGGCTTTCTCTCATTTCCTATTTCACATAACCCGTGTTCCGTTATATACAGCAGCGTCCGCATGCATATAGAAAGCTAAGAAAGGAAGGGAGACTCAGAACCAATCTTTTGTAGCATTAAGCCAGGAAATAATCCATAATGACTTTTTGAGAAAGAAAGATTTTAGTTGCCGAATGATTTCTTCCTGGTCCGGGGATCGAACCAGGGACCAGCACTTTGCGGGGCAGTCGAGCTACCACTTGAGCTAACCATGATACTAGTATAAACTTGTAACGCGAGGGTAAATGCATCTACATACAACTCGATGTGCATGGACACAAAATGACAATATGGGAAGCCGTTCTGCGTTCCCCAGTTTCTGGGAGCCAGTGCATAAAGATCAATCTGCATGCGTCTGGCGTCATTCGACTCTACTGAAGCACGAGGAGGCGTGTACTGCACGCTAACTATCGCGTGATCATTGCGCGAATAGCTGCACCCAGTCGCTGTAACCAACATCAGATCCGCGCCTAACTCCGGCCAAATTTTTTTTTCTCGCACGCGTGGCAGCAGATCACGAAAAAAAAATCAACGCAGGTCGGTCTACCTTTCAGGGGCTTCAAGACGAATGGCCCACCCTTTAAGTTCACTCTTGTGCGGAGCTCTTTACCAGGCTAGTTGCGTGTTCCCGCTTAACTGATTTGGCTCTCCTATTTATGGCAACCACGAGCCGAGCCAAGAGTTCGGGAAGCGAGTCGCTCTAGAGAGAGAGCCAACTGCAAATGAAGCTAGCGTGCCGCATAATGCTCGAGCCCGAAGTGAAAGCCGGAGCCAAAGTCAAACGTTCGTGCGGTGAATCACTTTCCCAGCCAACCTCTGAACCAGAAAGTACCGACGCGGGTATAACGGACGATATATACCGCAGGGGAGGCCTAAGCAGAGGGCGCTGTGAACACTAGCGCGGGCGAAAAAAAAAGAGGGGGAGAATCAAAGCGTGAAGATAGCCGCTACGTCTTCAGTACCGAACAAAGTAACGCAAATTAAAAAGAAAGAGAAAAGTCTTGAAACAGCACCAAGCTGACATTATAATCGATGCCAGGGCGCCGCGTTGCATTGTACTCCGTGCATGCATCATCTCACACGAATGATTCCTTGCAAGCTTTCGGCTTTAGGTCACACGAGCATGCTAAGTTCTCGTCTGCGAGAGCTATTCCCGTCTGCTTCTAGCCTGTTGTTATTATGTTACTTCGGTGTAAGACTACTCTACTTTCACTTTCCAGTACGCTCTCTACGCACTAAGAGAATGCGAAGGCGTAGGGTTACTCTGGAAAGTGGGCTACCCATGCGCAATCTTTTTTGCCCAGCACGATGTGGAAGGTCCCGTTCTCGATAACAATCTGCATAACTCTGTTCGGCCGTGAACGAGTGTGCAGAGGTTGCAACCCCGCCAAAATTGAACGAAGGGGAACGAACGCCAGGGTAATTATCGTTTGTTTAAAGCATACTTATTGTTTTTTTTTTTATTGAATACCAGCCGCTGAACACGATCACTGGTGGTGGTACGTACGTCGATTAATATGCGGTCGGGGTTGGCCCTCCCGTTGGTGTTCTACATTATATATAAAGCTGCGTTGGTCGGCGGATTGCGCTGTTACTTTTATAGGAATGTCGAGGAAGAAGAACGTGACCCGCCGTGTGACCCATAAAAGGGGAGGCTAAGTGATGTTGCGGAGAACGGAATGTAAAAAAAAAAAACAAAAGTGGGGGAGAAAGTAGTACCATCGTGATCATTTTCCTCTAACGGTGCGCAGAATTCTTTTCGGTCTACAGCGAGAAATTGCGCCCTCTGTCATCCACAACAGTTACCTGAGCAGCTTCTTTTTTTTTTATTGATGTAGTAGATAGCGATGTTGGAACACAAATGCGTCGCCTGTTACCATTTTGATCTTGAATATGTGGGTCATGAAGCATGCTGTTGTCGTTATTACGGGCAAGTAAAGTATAATTCAAAGAAGTAAAGGAAATAAATATAATGAGTGCAACGTATACGGGTATACTTCATGCCAGAAAAAAAGTCATAAATGTATTTTGTCGGTTGAAAACGGCAATTTTGTGAAATGTGAATTTCGCGATATCATAAGACGTTATTTCAACACTGTAGCGTTCCCGTGAAGTCGCTATTCGCCACTATTATCTAGTGAGCGCCACTGTTCTTTTACTATTCTCTCCATATTTATACATTAATGCAGCCTTATGTAAGTGATATATGGCTTCCTTTCGTTGTTTCCGTATGGTCCAGTCTATACTCACTCTTACTTCTTATCTCATCTGTCCATATCGGAGTTGTGCATTTCAGGGCGACTTGGGAGCTACACATGTGTGCAAGTGGTGTCTTCGTTAATCGGGTATACGCTCTATAAGCACTACGTTTCTCTCCACGGCCTGTTTATATTTCAACGTGTTTTCGCCTTATTCAGCGAAGATGTTTCGAGGACAACGAAAAAGAGAACAGACAGATCTATATTTGGCCGTTCGTGGAACTGTTATAGACCGTTTTGATCTGCGTGATTGTACTACAAGGTCGCAAGATTTGTTTCGTAACTAGTTAGTGAAGTGGAGTCCTGTTATTTTTTAAATATAATGGTCAAGGAGGTGTTGCTGCTGATGCGTCGCGCCGCCTACTCATCTTCCACAATAGTTGACGTCGTTAAGTGTTGAAACATCGCAAAACACCACAAGTAGGCGCATACACGGCTAACCCAGGCGCTCAGTCCCAAAGCTTGAATACACTCACTACGCAGGAAAGTTGTTAAAGAACAAATTTTCTCACAAACTAAACCACGCATATAAGCCTAAACTCTGCATATTAAGTTCTGCAATTGAAAAACAATGATTTCTTCGAAATAAATACAGAAGTCACGTTTCAGCAACAGCTTGAATGAGGGACTGCATATTCGCATAACTTTGAGAGATAGCACTTCAGCTTACCTGATTTGACCAACGTTGACATTATTATTATTATTATTATTATTATTATTATTATTATTATTATTATTATTATTATTATTATTATTATTATTATTATTATTATTATTATTATTATTATTATTATTATTTTGCAGTGGTACCTTTACCACTTAAACGTATACCTTTTCCCAGACACCTTAAGAAAACAAAATTAAAATCTGTCGCGCACCATGTTAAGCTACACATTGCGGGAGAACCTTCCGAACATCAAAGCGATAGCTACATGCACGAGCTCTCATGAATACACGCACATACTGAACGACGCGGCATTTTACAACCAGGCTACTGAGACCGGTTCGAGCTCCTAGCAGTCCTAACTAAGCCAGACCCATTTTAGTTAAGGGTTCCACCGTTCGTGGCACGAGGGCTTAGACTAATTAAGCAACGAAACTGTATCGCGTACGGCCACGCCGTAAAATGGTAATGGCTTTTGGGGGAATTCGCTTAGGGCTTTCCTTTTGGTAGAGTAGGTGTTCTGTGGTAGAGTCAGCAGTATGAGAGTTTGCTCATCGAGCTGGCACTGAGTGATGGCTTCGTGAAACTAGCGTTTGTATTAGCGAGTGGTCGGGCATTAGTAAATGGCAGTGGTGATGTTGGTCGGTGGCTGTACACTAAGCTTCGAATGCTGCTCTAATGTATATCGTTTTTTTTTTCGTCGACGCCATGCAGCAATAAATATTAATCAAGCCACCCGTATAGCGCAAGTTGCCAACGCGCGTTTTGTGCTCGGAGTGCGCCGCGTATACGAAAGTTTGCTGTAAATAAAACGATCTGTGGACGTGCAGCCGTCACAGGAATCAACCTGCCCGAAGCTGAGACCCGACGTGACACTGATGTAGTAGGTTGGCGTCTAGGTATAACGTAACATATACTCGCCCAAGAATGCCAATTTCTTCGCTTACGCTTCGTCAACCTGCCCAGGTCGCACTTTCGTTGGCTTTTCTTTTAAGCTTCTATACTACGGTAAATATCTCGTCCTTTATTCGTAGCGCTTGCAAAAGCCAATGCGATATAGATATACTCACACGCTCATAGACACACACGTGTACGTGAGTACAGTCAGTGTAAGAAGTTAAGGGACAACTAAACGCAAAAAAAAAAAATGAGAAAGCTCAGTACTACATCATCAGGCAGCTTTAAGCTTATAGGTTCCCCGCCGGTTCTAAAATGTTTTAACTTGTATTGCGCAGTTCCACTGCGTAAAGTAAGAACTTTGGCTGGAAATTCAACGTTTTCTCGGAAGTGGTTGTCCCTAAACTTCTGACAGCAACTGCAAGCGTTCATACATACATACATACATACATACATACATACATACATACATACATACATACATACATACATACATACATACATACATACATACATACATACATACATACATACATACATACATACATACATACATACATACATACATACATACATACATACATACATACATACATACATACATACATACATACATACATACATACATACATATTAAATGCGAATAATTCCTCAGCGAACTTTAGCGACTTTGAGCGTATCTATCTATCTATCTATCTATCTGCCTACGACTTTTAGCACTCCTGGCCGTTTCGATAATGGTATCAATACCAAACATGGTATGGCATAACATGACTGTGTGAAGAACGCATTTGACTAGTCATAACTTGAAAATCATGACATGTATGTCATGAATGCATGATTTACATTTCTTGGTCCTGCAGCTCTTGCGGTGGTTTTGTTCACATGTCATGTTGCAAAACTGGTATGGCGTGGCATGATTGCATGGCGAACACAAGTGACAGACCCTAACATTAAAATCACGACATGCGTGTCATGTAACAACGTGACTACGTGCCACGCTCATGATGCGCTGGCGGCCGTCTTGCTGACTTCACTTATACAAAATTTGGTATCACGGGACGTGAACGGATGACGAATTTGTGATACTGGTGCAAAAATCATAAACGTGTTATGCGTGTCATGTAACAACATGACTACATGCTATGCTCATGAGGCGCTCGCGGCCATTTCGCTAGCTTTGCCACAAGTACCAAGCTCGGTGTTACGGAACGCGAACGGGCGACATAGGTAAACGACACATCGAAACATGATAATAACGACATGCGTGTCATGTAACAACATGACTACATGCCGCACTGATGATGTGCTCGCGGCCGTTTCGCTAGCTCGTTGTCTTGACGCATGCGCGTTTCAGCGCGTACGGCGTCCCTCCATCACGAAAAGAGGGAGACGCAGTGCTGTCTGGGTAGCGCATCGGCGCGAAATGCGCCATGTCGCATTTCGCACCGGTTGCCGTCGGGCCGCGCCGACGGATGCTGGTCGCGCCTGACGTCAGGCTGTAGAGTGCTCGCGTTTTGCTAAGTTAGCGTCGCTGTGCCCAGCGTGCGCGCGCGTCAACACTACATTGGAGTATACTGGGCCTTTTATGATGCGCTCGCGGCCGTTTTGCTAGCTCCACATACACCAAATTTGGTGTTACATGACGTCAATGGATGACGAAACCTATGACTGGTGCAAACATGATAATCCTGACACGCGCGTCATGTGAGAACATGACAACATGCCATGCTCATAGCGTGCTCGCGGACGTTTCGCTAGCTCCACATATACTAAATTTGGTATCACGTAGCGTGAACAGATGACAAAGGTAAACGACACATCCAAGCATAATAATCACGACACGGAAGTCAAGTACGCCATCGTTTACCTTCACCTCGTAACGTTGTGCTAATTTTAAAGTGACATATTAACATTTCTAATTCGTGCTTCGCACATCGTCAATTCCCAATTTACGTGGGATCTGCCAATTTTTTTATGCATGCATCCGTGCGTGTGATCTGTCTCCGCGTGCCAACACGTAGGAGTGCTTACGACGCTAAGGCATACGGGCACCCGAAATCTCGCACACATGCACGCGTTACTAATTGCACAGTAAGGTTCGCCTTCAGAAGTGGCTTCTTTCTTTGTACAAATCCTCATATCCGATTGGACGAAAAACACGGCGTGTAGCTTTTCATTGAAGGTTTGGTCAGGCGAAACCACATTGAAGATCATTACATTTATTCCGCCACAATAACGGCCTTCGCAGTTCATGTTGCAGATGCGCCTGCGTATACTTGTGGGTGTATATGGTGACTGCGCTCACACCATGTGACCAGTGTGAGCTGGCAGTGTGTGCCATCTCACACTGATACACATGTTATCACACAGATACACGTGATACGCACGTTATCATCAGTGTGTGCCAGCTCGAGCTGGAACATATTGATGATGGTTATCTACAGATGAGGAAATTATACAAATGATGATGACACGTCCAGTTGGTAAAGAAGAGCCGGTGAGTGCGCTCACAATATATAGAATCTTACAATTCGTGGGCACACCGATGAGCACGTATATAAACTCGTAGATGCGTAAACACACGCGCACACACAACTGGATACGCGCTGCGAGAGGACCAACGCCTGCAGCCACCGGCAATTTGGTCGCACCCGATCTTGCATCAAGCGTGGCCACGTAGTACACGCCCCTACCACCACGAGACCTTCAACGAGAGCACGGTCCACTTCTCACGGAGACGATTGCGGCAGCCCCAAAAACATGACGAGTAACGGCATGCGCGTATAGGTGGGCCACCGCAAAAAGCTTCCGTATTTCGTGCTCGCCCTCTACGTGTGCACCGTGGTACGCATGCGCAGAAGCGGATTGGCGTCGGCGTCGAAGAGGCTGCGAAGCATTTCGGCGAAACAGAGCCGCGCAGCGCCCGTCGGTGTTTGTAAGAAAGAAAAACAAAAAAAAAAGCAAACGGCCGAGTTACGTCGTCTCCCGTATGTTGAGCGAAATCGTTACTTCCTCGCGATTAAGATCGCCCTGGTGCGAGTGCTCCCTCGAGGATATATGTTAGAACCAAATAGAGCAAGCGCTGGTTCGAACGTGTTGAAGCTATAGCTTTAGAACGCTTTCGAAAAGCGGAGGGTGTTTCGCAATATTAAGTAATTATTGCTACTAGCAATTAATGAAGGAAGAGCTTGTATGCCGTAACGAAATGATCTCAAGCATCGCATTTTACTGTATACCTATATATAATACTATCTGACGTTTAACGTCCTAAAAATCACGGTATATTTACGTGAGATGCCGTAGTGAAGGGCTACGGAAATTTTCACCATCTGTTGTTTTTTTTTGTTTTTTTTTAAACGTGCACCGACAGTATACACGGGCAGCTACCATTTCTCCTCCATCGAAATACGGCTGCCACGAGTGGGATTGAACCCGTGACCTTCAGGACAGCATCTGAGCGCTCTAGCCACTGATCCTTTGAGGTGGACAGGGTGACACACAATACAGCCAGAAATTAATAGCATTGTCTCGCATGCTCTGTTTAAGGATAGTAGTAGTTATTGGCTATCAATAAGACCTGTTGGGTCGAGAGGGTTCGTGATATTGGAGGATAAAAGAGCTCAACTATGCGATAGACAAAGGCGACCAGACACCACGGACAAACGCATGAAGGTTGACTGTGCTGCGTGTTGCGCTTGTTTGTGTTGTTTCATCGTCTTTATGTGTTAATTGTAGCTGCACTTTCTGATCCTTTAATATTAACGGTGAACTTTTGCGGATTTATGAAAACTGTGGGTGGACTCGATCGAGCGTCCCTGTACAGGTGGCTCGTCGCACTGTTTCTCGCTATCACAAGAAGAACATATACCCGCCACGGTGGCCTAGTGGCTAAGGCACTCGGCCGCTGACCCGCAGGCCGCGGGACCGAATCCCAACCGTGGCGGCTGCATTGTCGATGGAGGCTAGAATGTTTGAGGCTCGTGTGCATAGATTCAGGTGCTCGTTAAAGAACCACAGGTGGTCGAAATTTCCGGAGCCCTGCGTGTCTCGTAATCGTATCGTGCTTTTTGAACGTCAAACCCCAACAATTATAACATGCACTTCTTTGCAAACAATCTGCGAACCGTTCAACGAACACAGTCTGTTCAGTGTAGCCCTATAGAAAGCCCTATATTGTTATTTTTCGCAACGTCCATGAGCCTGCTTCTTTCAGGACGCAAGCTTTTTCATGCGGGGCCAGATTAAGTGGCTTATATTTCCAGCTTCATTGCACTGATTGTACACTGTCACTCTTTATGAAAGGGAACACGCGATCGTGTGACCTGCTCTTTACAACGGCTGCCTATACAGTGTCTTGCAGCACTTATCCAGTGGCCACAACTCATTGTTTTGTTTGCCAATAGATGACGCCAAAATCGAACGTTTTTGTTTTCTTTTTCTGTTCGGTTGATGATGGTCCTGTAGGCAGCTGACGCAAAGCGCAGACCACGCGCTCGCGTGATCCCTTTCATAAAGGATAACAGTGTACATGTGGTGCCACCTCATCGGGGACTTGTCTTGAAATTGGTCTTCCTGATTCATAGAGACACTGTGGCGCTCTCCATCGGCGCCAACGCGTGATTCAATACTGACAGCACAGCCTAGCAATCACCGTTCGCAGTGCGATCAGTACAGAAGACTCTCTCTCCTACGACGACACCGCGAACTAAAAGCGTGCAGCGTTACGTTCACCGGCGTGATGGGTGTTTATAACACCTGCTACTAAGTGCACGCCACTGCACGCTACAAGGGTGACCGGGGTGTAGCTGTATCGGTCACGAAACGCAGTTTGCTCTGCAGCAGTGTATATAGTTGCGTCCGCAGCTCGTGACTCTCGCGTCACAAAGACCACCCTCGTCGCTGGACGTCTCGGCCGCGCTTCGATCGACGAGGGAGGCGATCGGCGTTCCTGTAAAGCCCCTTGGTTAGCTGCAAGCCGTATAGCACGCTCTTCGTGAAACCCGTCCAATCCGGCCTGTTACCCATTGCCGGGCCCATCACTTTCTTGCACACTATGTAGCCTCGTTACCACGATCGAAGGCTTCCTTGACAACGTCTCTAGATTGCTGCTACCGTATACTGAACCTGCTCCTGGGCAAGATGTGGGATATTTGGCGTCACCACTCCACTTATAACGAACTCTCTTACCTTTGGATACTGTAGTACATGTTACGCACTAGCCACGCTCGAATCCTCCTATAACACCTGCACGCCACGTCAGGGCACCGAATCAGCCCCGAGGCAAGATTCGTGAGCGCGCGGCATCACTACTTCGCTTATTATGAACTTATTTTTTGCTCTCTCCCTATTTTTGTAAGTTTCAACCCCAGCCCTTACTCTCCACACACTGACAGCCTAGCGTGTTAGCACGATCGAATGCACCCATAAACCCTGTTTGCCGCTACTCTGCGCTGAATCAGGCCCGAGGCAAGACGCGTGACCGCTTGCGTGACGTCACTATACTCCGCTTATTACGAAGTCTCCCTTCCTCCATCTCCCTCACTCTCGCCAGCCTATTTTTTGCATGTCGTTATCCGCCGAACAACGAGAGCTCGGCTGGATCACTGCGACCGAGTCTGATCTACTTAGGGGAACACTCCCAGCAAGCTATAGCCCGCCGCGCTGCCTCCGGCATACACACCCGCTTCAACGTTGCAGCGGTCTGCCTTTGTGGGAGGCGCTCTGGTGCTTCGATTTGTGCTCGCTGCGGGGCCCGTGCCTCTCCCCTTAGTAGCCCCCGCCTATAATATTCCTTCTCCTCACTTTGTCTGTACATTATCTGATTATTTTCTTATTCCTATACTTCGCCTCTCTTTAACGATTCGTATCGCCTCATTTGGAGCTACTGGCCTGCCTCGCTAACTGCAAACGCGAGCGGACTCCGCTCGTGTGGCGCGTAAATGTGTGACCCAGATAATTGCGGGCAGCCAGAAATTGAGTTCATTGTTGTTCATTGAACGAGAACCCGGGAACATTCTGTGTCTTGGCTGTTTATTTTTTTTTTCTGCGGTTATATAGTTTTGCCTGGCACGCGCGCAGTTGCAGTTTGGTTGCGTGGATGAAGGTTTTTCTCGCTTGGACTCCCTGAAACGCTCAAGGGAGATTTTTGTATCTGATGCATTCATTAAGGCGAGCCCTTGGAAGCTTGCGCTTGTTCTAATTCATTTTTGAGGGTGTACGCAAACGCAGCAGCAAGTTGGGAAAGCGTCAGCACGCTAACTTAATGTTTTCTGGACGTTGTTTAGGTGTTATATTTCGTTAAGAACTTTTTCGTTCAAGCGTTTTTGCGATTCCCATCTATCTTTCACTGCAACAAGCACTTGTTTGTATAGAGCCGTCACTTGAAGAATAATGTTGCACGTTCCTCAATATCTACTTACCATCTAACGTGCCGTCACTCTAATATCTTTGAGAGGACCCCGGAAATGTTAATCTTGAGCTCACGTCTGCATATTTCACGAATCTGCGTCAAGGCTTAAGGATTAGTCGAGAGACGTAAAGGATTTCGACGCGAAGTATCGCGTCACGAGAGAGATTTCTTTGCCGGACTAATTATCGTCTATTCTTAAAACTTCAATGATTAACTCGCACATGTCGTATACGTTATCAACTGTAGTCTCGTAAGGGCTTAGTCAAACTTACAGAGCTTTGATATGGTTCAGGCAAGTGTGACTTGTCTCTGTCGGTGCCTTTGACGAATGCACGCGAGTAATCGGGGTATTGGAAGTCGTCACTTGAGTACATGATGCTCCTTGTAGGGGAAAATACGCAAGATACGCGTGCACGATGTTGAAGTTCTGGCACGTACTTGAGAAATCTACTGGGGAGCAGCAATCTCCTGCCGTATGATTTCTCGAGAGATACGAAGTAATTCGACTGATTAGAGATACCAGTCGTTTCGGTGGCATTTTGTTGGTAATGGGTATACTTTGAGACTTGCGTGAATACGTTAGCCGACATGTACAAAGACTGCGCAGGTATATATATCTTACCGAATATGCAAAGGAAAAGAAAAAAATGCGATCGAGAGAAATGTTAGAGAAAGTGACAATAATGCCATACATGTTGATTATTTCACTTTTGCTGTATTCGGTTTACGCCTAAAAAAACTATCAGCGATGGTCGGCGCAAACGGCGCCTTCGGTGTTCGATAAGTTTCAGGATTGTTGTAGGTTGTTTTGTTAAGATTGCGCACAAGACGGGAACACTCGAGCTTATTCCAGAGCTTGCGCGACGACCAGTGATAAGGCGAAAAAAATGGATTCCGACGGTGACTAGTTTATCGACGACCGACGATCTGTTCGCCGATATCAGTGCTAGTGTGTTTTGCTGTAATCTCACTTTCTCTTTATCGGCAACAAACAAGTTCGGCCAAATAAAAGCTTCATCTTGGACCTATACCGACCGATTGCTTCGTCAACGGTACGACATTGTGACAATATCTCCTATGTTGGGGTTCCCGTGCTGCGTCCCTCGTTCTTATTAATGTTTGGTTTTGCAGAAAATATATAATGTAGCGCCAAAAGACACAACGAACGCTCAGAACCACACACCGCAAACACCACTAACAACTTTAATGGAAAATTGACGACGCACGGAATATATGTTCCAATCGCACATGTGCAGGGATTACGTCCGGCTGGCTACAGGGGGCGCTATTCAAGAACTATATATCAACAGTGCGACTGAAAAAAACGCATTTTCCAAGGCAAACGGGACAACGTATGTCGGACTAACGCAATCACTACCGTATTTGTTGACAAAAAAAAAAAACGCTTCTAAAACTTCTCGTGTCTTTCTATCTTTACTCCTACCCAAAATATTGGCATCATGAAACCTTGGACCACACCCTCAGACTTTGCAATGCGCAGAAACATGCGCATTCATGTCCGCGTTCACATTATTTGCGGGCTCCCTCATTCTGTCATTGACGATTCGATTTTGCACTCAAAAGTACCCAAACGCTACACATCATTATGCGGACTATCAATTTTAGTTTAGATAGTGAAACTACTAATGGGAAGATATAGGAATAATGATAACGTAGAATACATTGTGTGGTAGCTGAAACGAACAGTTAAAGTACAAATCTTTATTGTTGCGTAGCGTGGTAGAAGAGTAAAGTAACGGCCAACTATGACGCAATGCGAACTGCGTAACGAGTGGGCCGTTGAATGCTTATTCGCACCTGTTATAAAGGACTCAACCATGATTAATGATCATCAGCAGCCACAGCTTCAACAAAGTGCACGTAGTTACTTACAGATGCGTAGCAAGTACCTCGCTTCTCCACACAGCAGGTGATTTCCTACTTCACAAAATTACAATAGCTCATGGTGTAGTTGGTTACCCTACCACCGTATTTACAGTAGTTGCCTGAAGACAATTGACAACGCGCTCTAAGAAGGTCACTTTACCAGCTTTCGCTGTGACTGTTCTGCGTAAGCAGAAAAATAAAAAAACAAAAAACTGTGCTTTGTGTCTCGCGCTGGCCAGTCCTGCGAACACAAAGCACAGTTTTTTTGTTGTTGTTTTTCTAGCTTTCCGCTCCCAACGCTAAAACGTAAAGGAAGTCGTAGCGCGTATTGTCGTGCTCGGGGATAAAGCCCAAGGCGCGCTTCAAAGACGCATGCACTCGGAGGAGTGAAAGGGGGGGGGGGGGAGACCGCCTCGTATGCTTCGACAATTTCACTTTTCCAAGGTTAGCCTCTAAGCGGTCAATCTCGAAGCGTCATTCCTTTTTCTTCATTCGCAAAGAACTGCATTTTCGACGAAACAGCCCACTTATAAAGCGTACTACAACGGTTGGCTCGGAGACCTTATCTGTAGCTCGCGACGAGAGAAAAACGGACATCCGTAAATTACCCATAGATGCCGTGGACGTAGATGGAGTGTTTGGAATACGGCTGCGGCATCGAAAGTGGCCTCACCCGAGTATTCAAATTGTTGGCCGTTCGGCTTCAGGCACGTTTTATTTCTTTCGATCATGGGCTATTGGCCTTATCCCCCCGCGCCCGCGCTATATAGTTCGAGAATTCTCCTCCTCCAGCGGGCAAGCCACTTATCTGCTTCTCTTATATGCACACCAAAAAGACATATGGCAAGCCACATATACTAGACAGAGTCGAACGCCCGAGAATTCGGTCTTTCTTATTTACTTGTTTATCTTCGCTGCCGTCCTCTATCGTTGACATTGCTAAAGTATCACTTCAAGCCGCACGCATGAAGCGAAAGATAATTCTATACGCCGACCATGCCGGCGTGACCTCGATGTATTAGCTCCTTCCTGTGTTTTTTTTTTCATAAGTTTAATTTTTATATTTTTCTCTCTCCTTCTGTCTCGACTCTCTTCTGCATCATTACTCCGGCATATGTATGTCCATTCGGTGGCGCTGCATAGCAAAAAAAAAAGAAAAACAAGAAAAGAAAAGAAACGATCGCTGCGGCTTACGAAACAGCGGCCGCACCTTAGACGCCGAGCTTTCTCTCTTATATCTCCCTACGCCGCGCTACCGTCAGTGCATGATCGAAATCAGTTTCGAATTCCCCAGCGTACACGGTAGGCGGCTTCGGTATCTCCTTCACTTATTCGTCTTATTTGGTTGTTGTTGTTTTTTTCTTCCTTCAGAATGTACTCCGTGCCAGATCTCTTAGGCAACAAACAAACTCATGTTACCAATGGTTTCCCGCTTTCAAATTTTCGTTTTATTTTTTTTACGGCACGCTGTCGCTTTCCTGGAAGTGTCATTTACATTCCACTCGAGCGATTTGGCGCGCTTTTGTGCATACGAAAGCCTTCAGCGGTGACTTGTCACAGTCAAACGAGACGCTTTCGAACGCTCAACAAGAACGACGCGCAGTTGTATTACGGGTTTCTCTATAGTTTGCACTGGTACGCAGTCGTTCTTGGACGACTGCTTCTCCGATGCCTCCTGTAGGAAGATGCCTGTGACGCGATCCGAAAATCAGGTTCGCAGGACTGTCCCGTTATCTTCTCCATCGCTCCACAAAAAGCGGTGTCGAGCCGCAAGAATCGTCGTGGTGGCCACTTCAAGCCTTTTTGCCTCCGAGATTAGATAAGTAGGGATGTGAATCGAAATATTTTCGACTTGTTAGTTTAAATAAAAGTACTGGTGTCGAGAACCTCTAAGAACAATGTTGTAGTGGTTGGGAGTGCATCCCACCTCTGTCATTTGCTGTCAGGCGTGCGTGGTTCACGTAAACTGTGAGTGAATGGTCGCCTAGCGATCCCGACAGTGATTTTAGTGACTAGGGCCGCATTCAGGACGCAGACTTCGCAAACACAGGTAACTGTGCTGACAAGTCGCGATAATATCGATTGCGGGCAGGCTGGCTCGGAGATGGTGGGTGGCGAATATTAACTCTGTGGTGGCGAACGCTTTGAAATCAAAGCAAAATATTTCTTACGTGTTGTCTGGTGCCTGTGTCTGGAGAGCGAGCTTTGGTACTGCATATCGTAGAAACGAGCAATTTCTCTTTTGGGATGTCTCGAAGTCGCGTCGGTACACCTTGAAGGCAAAATTTATTGCATTCCCGGAGGCAACGTCAGGCGTACGCTGCGCCGACGTTTTCGATGTCGCCACTTCCGACGCTACCGGAAGCAATGCCAGCTGTGAGCGCTGCTTGCGGAAAGTATACCTGGAACTACGAAAAACCTACCGCGCCCTAACGCGATGGTGAGTAACGTCTCAAGCATCTATTACAAGAGGCATTGGTTTCTCAAGGCTTATTACTCGAGCGCGCGTCTCGTGAGGTTTCAATCCATATATATATATATATATATATATATATATATATATATATATATATATATATATATATATATGGGAAAGAAGTGTATACCTAAGGGCTCGCTTTTCCCTGTTTTGACACAATATTAATGGGATCTAACAGACAATAATGCCAAGGGATGTATAGCGGAAGGTATTAGAACTAATGTAATGTAACTAAGAAGAAAGAAAAGTGGGTGAAAAAGTAAGTTGTCGTGAGCCCCTATCCCGTATACATCCCTTGGCATTATTGTCTGTTAGATGTCATTATTATTGTGTCAAAACACGGAAAAACGAGCCCTTAGGTGAACACCTCTTTCCCTTACTCATCAACGAGGGCCTCGTACTAGCAGGCTTGGTGCCGTTAGGTTGTATACGAGGGACTACTGGTCAGCTGCCCGCTCGTAATAAGTGCACGTGCTACGTGACGCCACACAGGCTCATAAAAGGGTGTTCCACACTCGCCGCCATGGCTACAGATGGCGCTGACTCACACTAGCTCCCACGTTTAAGTTCACATATAAACCCAATAATGTGACTGGGGGGATATCCGGCGTGATAGCTCAGTGGTTAGAGCATCGAACACGTTCTATGAAGGTCGTAGGTTCGATTCCTGCTCTCGAGGGGTTACTTTTTCACCCACTTTCACCCACTTTTTTCCCATCTTATTTACATTACATTGGTTCTAATAACTTCCTCTATACATCCGTTGGCATTATTGTCTGTAAGAACTCATTAATAGTATATATATATATATATATATATATATATATATATATATATATATATATATATATATATATATATATATAATCAGGTAATTCCACTCTGTCTTCAGAATGCCGCTGCATTACGAACAACCACGAGCTAAATTTTCGCTCACTTATGACGTGCATGTAGACGAAAGGACTGCCCGGTAGCAATGCCGCGACCGCGTTCCTCGCTTCGCCGCGCGAGGCACACCTTGATTTTACGCTCGATTAAACGGAAGAAAAGCGACAACAGTAAAAAAAAAATGAAGGACTCAAGGGCGCGGCTTCTCAAGCCAGCGGCACTCGTGAACCATCTAAATCTCCCTGCGAGGAACGTATAAAGCGAACTCGAAATGAAGAAACGTTGATGGCAAGTCCAGGCAGCTATGAAATATGTTCCCCACTTGCGCGTCGTCGAACAATGGGCGGCCTAAATGCGGCCGTTACATCTTGGTTTTTTACTAATTTATTTTTTCTCGGCTCGCTGCCTCATTTATATCGGCTACATTGGGAAAAACAATCTCCGAGGTAGCGTTCTCACTTTCCTGATGTATGTTGCGAGTGTTCGTTAACTGTGTAGAAAATGCACGAGCTCATTACACGTGATCGTCAGGATCCTTTGTAAAAAGAAAACAACGCAGAAACGATTACTCCGGCAGCAATCGAAATGACATTTGTATATATCAACAGAACACTAGGCGACGAACCTCTAAAGGATCATTCTCGCATGTTGCTGGCACTGGTCGCGCAACCAGGCTAGTCACAATACCACTCGCAAAATGTCGCAGGTGGCCGCTTGGGCCGAAAAGTGACCGCACTGGCTGAGATGTTCGCTGCTTACTTTTGAAGTCGCGCTATGCCGCAGTCTGAAAGCTCGGAGCCTTGACCCACTGCGGTGGTCCTGTGGTCATGTTTCTGGACTGCTGACCCGCAGGTAGCGCGATCAAATCCCGGCCGTGGCGGCTCCATTTCGGCTGCAGCATAGCGAAATTTTCGGAGCC
Source organism: Rhipicephalus microplus (assembly GCF_013339725.1). Taxonomy (NCBI): domain Eukaryota; kingdom Metazoa; phylum Arthropoda; class Arachnida; order Ixodida; family Ixodidae; genus Rhipicephalus; species Rhipicephalus microplus. The sequence continues at coordinate 88,894,750 of NC_051175.1, read as the reverse complement.
CTTCCCTATACCACTGGCTTCACGGTCATATCGTAGTTTTGAAATGCAAAACTCTAGCGATTCGTATTGACTCTCAGGGGGCACGCAGTTAACATGCGGTGTAGCGTGTATTGATGCGGCGCGCAAAGGAAAGAAACATGCCCTTAAGGCCCATATTGCGACTTCGCTGTGATGTCGAAGGATGCGAAATTCGAGCTGGCAAAGATAAACCTTCTTTGGTGGGCAACCTTGTACCCAGGAGAATAGACTCAAAGTGGAGCCGACACTCGCTGCGTGTGTGGACCCTTTCGGTGTTTGTAAGCAGCGGTAGGCGCCGTCGACATGTTGAGGAATTTGTAGCGACGTCGGAGCGCGGGAGGCTCCCCCAACACGCTGTGCTCGTAGGCAGCTCTGCGGTTGGTGTACCAGTTGTCACGATATAAAATAGGGTGCATGGGCGAGCTTTTAAAGACGATAGTCTTTCTTTCTTGGGGACCTTCGACGCAAACATCTTGGTCTGTCTGTCTGTCTGTCTGTCTGTCTGTCTGTCTGTCTGTCTGTCTGTCTGTCTGTCTGTCTGTCTGTCTGTCTGTCTGTCTGTCTGTCTGTCTGTCTGTCTGTCTGTCTGTCTGTACATTTGTCTGTACGTACACTCTTAACAGCATTGCGTACTTGAAACGGCCGACCCCATCCGCAGCGACCACCAATGTTGCTCAAGATTGAGCGTCCATGCTTGTGCAATTGTCAATTAAAAAGCAATTGGTGCGCATGTCTCGGGCACCATAACAACACGTATATATTCTGCATGCGAGTCTTTTGCTAGAAAAGGCATACATAAGTAATTTTTAGGATCGTAGCGTTTATCACGCTGCGCTGACCATGCAACGCTTGCACGGAAAGACCCGTCGCCTTGCGTTCTACTCCTTAACACCTCTGAGATGGGCGCACACACCCGTCTCAGAGCCACGCGCTTTGTTTTTTTTTTTTTAAGAAAACTGCCAGATGGCGCTCATGTCTCGCGTGTGACGTGACTTGATGCGCTCGTTCGCCTCCGCTGCACGCTCGGGGCACCCTAATGCAGTGCCTCCAGAATACCATTCACCAAATTTTTTGCGTAGAACATCAAATAAATGTCTTGTTCGCTCTCTCAACACGCAAGACTGTCGTCTTTCGACGACATGTGCAGATTAACATGCAGATACGGGGCCAATTTTTTTTGCAGTATATTGACGGCGCCTACCGCTCTCTGCAAACATAAAATAGGTATATATACGGTCGTCAGCAAGCTTAACTAGAAGGCTCCGCAGCTCGGCCTGGTCACTTTGACTGATGCCCACCGCGAAGCGCAGAGTGCTGTTGCCAAGATAACGCCTTGTTGTAGTTGAATGCACGTTGGTGTGCACTAGTAACATCTCGGCAACAGAACTCAAAGCTATACGCGGCGCTGGCGTCAAGCAAACCGTTATAGGGCGTACTATGGAGCGTTCCAGTTGAGCTTGCTCATGACTTTACAGTGACAACGGTGAGAACGGACGTCGGGCGTTGGCGAATCTGCTTGTCTGTGAAATTCGACAGCTTTTGCAGATGACTTATGAAACTTTCCAGCGTTATCCCTGGTGCATGGTATAGCGCTTGTTTAGGCGCACGAAGAAAGACTACAAAGGGACACAGCAGGGCATCAACAACAGTTATGCCATGCATGTTAACCAACTAGCCCAAGTCTCCATTCCCTTGCATGCAAGTTATCTCTGGTGCTCGCGTTCGATCTAGAATAAACTCGGTTACTCGTGTCCGGCGCGTAATTCAATCACAGCGGTTTGAAACAATGGCGAGGCTTGCCAAACATAGTGGCGCGGCCATCGACGAGCGGTAGATTTTCTCTGGAGAAGCTCCGTTCCCCTAAAGTATAAAAGAAATAACGTCAAGTGTCAATTTACATGCTGCACGTTCACCGTGTAATTCTGTGGCTTGATGTTCCTTCGCATCACTTCACCTCTAGTGTGCTGGTGAGTTTATGTTTCTGGTTGCGTAACTGGAAGCCCACTCACTGAGGTCGCGGTCCTTTCGATAACAAATATTTCACCGAAGAGAAATTTTCCCTTCTTTATTTCGGTACTTGCCCCCTGTTGAGACCGCCTAATTAAGTTCGGTGCTCCCGTGAACATTATTTTAGCAGGAAGAGGAAAATGCGGGCCTATGCATTTGATGCATGTCCGGTTGCGCACCCAACGTTGAGGGCTTCTATGTTCAGATATTTCCTTTTTTTTAACTGCAAAGAGTAATAACGTCGCTCATATCGACCATTTTAGTTTCCTCTTGAATGAAAGTTTTTAGTTTATTTCTTTATTTTTGACAACGTCCACACATTTTTCACTTTCGTAACACGGGGGAAATAATGAGGGTCTCTTATCTTGATCGAGTTTCGTACACGCACCAATCAAAATTACTTATTTTGCTCTCAATAAGCTTCAGATAAAAGGTAGTACGTCAAAGTGGTCAGAAGCTCACGGAACGTGGATCATTATTATTTTTTTCATACCCGAATTAGGTTTCTGCGGAGGTACAAAATAGAAATTTGATATGCTCTATGTTCTCGATTTTCGGGGCCATGCTGGTAACAGTGTGGCAGGAGAGCAATTATGAAGGCAGCCGAAATGAGATTAATTAAAACGTTGCAGCGAGGCATTACGTTATTTGTCATTAAAAAACCTTGGAAATTGGCCGGTCCCGTAAAAAAAAAACATTCATCTTCCTGCTAGCCACACACATCGAGTACTTGTGTTGAGTGGACTGGTGGGCCGATCGACATGTGGTGTTTAAATACACTATAGCGTACCCGTGTATTTTAGATCTGTAGCTTATCAATGATGAACTACCGCGAATTCACCCGAGATTCTCTTCTGGTGCATTTTACCTTGCGAACTGAGCGGCTAGTATTTTCAGGCCGCAACAAGTACCGTAGGTTAGTTAATCAAAATGTTAATAGCAAATTTTACTCGGTCACTCGAATATGTCTTTCGACATTTCGTGCTAGTACCATGCGATGCTTACGTTAAAGAAACCCAGGTGTTCAAAATTTTCGGAGCCCTCCACTACGGCATTTCTCATAATCATAGTGGTTTTGGGGCGTTAAACCCTTGTGTTTGTGTACAACTAGTGTTGTATTGTCTACTAGATAAGAACTGTCTTGTATGCCGTCTTTAAGTATGTACCGATTGTTCAGTGTTTGTATGCAATTAACGCCATTTTTTTTTCAAAATGTACTTATTGAATTTTGTAAAGATTTTGAGGCCCCTTCAGTGGTTTCTGCCACTGCGTCCTCTTAGACGTTCTGACAAATATGCTGCTTTACAAATGGGAAACTGAAAACTGTATTGTGTATCCAAGAACTGATGCCCATCTGCTTTGGTCTCATGTGAGACTGGCAGTATTGAAAATAAATAAATAAAATAAAATATATATAAATATATGAATAAACAAATAAATAAATAAATAAATATCATCCATCCGACGTTTTGAGTAATGAAGCTGAAGAGTTACAATGGAGCTCTCTATCACGTGCAACTTTTTTTTTTTTCAGAAAGGTTTTGCATTCGCTGAAAAAAATATATAGAAACAGCCTGTGTATTTTAGTGTTGGTAATGTACATGGTCGCGCACACTTCAGGCTGCTAAACGAAGTTTCTGGTTTTTAATTTGGAACATCGCGGCGCGAAATAACGATGTCACGAAACGCGCAATGCACCAACACAACAGTTTTCGTGTTTATGTGTCTACCGTGTCAGTGTTAGTTTATTTGGTAAAGACACAAAACGACAAGGTTAACAGCTGAATACAGTGGTACTGAGATAGAGTCTCCCATTAATAAACTACAGAGAACTCTGGCGCTAGTGTCTATGGGAGCTGCAATGCGCGGCGCTTCAGTGAGCATGCGAATTATGGGTAGTAGACAAACTTCTCTAATCTTCGTACTTTCATATCCATTTGGCTTCGCATGGCTTGAAACTGCTTGGGCACGAAATAAAACCAGGAAACGTTCACCAGCTGCACTTCACTACTTTAACCTTTTAAGCTCACCATTTCAAATCGGCCGACGAAGTTCATAACCGTCCGTTCCTTTATTAGAAACAAAACCAAAACACATCAATAAAAAAGCCACAAACACGTTCTAAGCCCGCAAGCGCGAAGGCTAGACAAGTCTGTGCATTTACCCATCATTCCCGTGGTCGCTGAACGATCGCAGTGCCAGAGTCCTCTTTCGATGATATTTGGAAACTCTATGCCGAAACCAACCCGCAAATAGAGTATCTACCCTGTCGGCCTTTATGAAAGGGAACACGCGAGCGCGTGGCCTGCGCTGTGCGGCGACTGCCTACAGGATCGTCATCAACTGACAGCAAAAGAACAGACGTTGGCTTTTGGCGTCATCTATTGGCAAACAAAACAACGAGCTATAGCTGCAGGGCAAGCGCTGCAAGAAACTGTAGGCAGCCGTTTTTGAAAGCAGGTCACGAGATCGGGTGTTCCCTTTCATAAAGAACGACTGCAGTGTACACTATAGTGAAGTATATACGTGTACGCAACCTTCCTTCCGTGCTTGCTTCTTCTGCCATGTTTGTAGACAGCGATGTTTTTGAGAGAGGAAATTCCCGGTCTGCCAGTTTCGTGCGCGCCCTGTCAATAGGCGGGCTGCTTTCGACGGCACCAGGAAGGTACACGTGCGGTGGTACGGTCGTCCTTCGAGACGCCCACTTCCCGATGCTTGCACCCCAATAGCAACAGCGTTCGGGAATTCATACAAAGGACGTCACGTCTCGTTAAGTGCGTTCAGTTGCCGACCGTGCACAGCTCCTGCTGTCGTATAAACACGGATATACATTGACGCTTAGAGTGAAATATCGCCGCAGTTTGTTTGGAAATCTTGCTGGAAGTCGAGAGTGCTTTACAAAGCCTGTCGGATGGATATATTCCCTACTGAAACCCGCTTCGAAGACTTGGTTGCTCCATCGGTTTGTTCTTGTTTCTCGAACTCACTGCCTATTTTCAGGTGACGTGCTAATAATTCGAAAAAAAAAATAGTTTTGGTATTACAAGCGAGATTGGGCGCGTTAGCTTGTCGCACTAGAACTGGTCCAGCTCATACCGGTAATGAACGATACGGGTGAACCAGCCAACACAGAAGGACAGAGCGCTTACTTTTAACAGGTTTTCATGGGAAATTGTGTCAAATGTAGTACTAATGTCATATAGTTTTCATTGTGTATATACTTTAGAAGAAATTGTTCTACCGACAGGACTTTATGTCGTAGAAGAAGGCTCTAAAGGCACTCCTGCGCTTCTTGCGTTCAAGCGGCCTCTCCAAACGACGGTGATCGGAACGCCCTGCATGCGTGTGAATGTTTTTTTTTCTAATTTATTTTATATCTCTCTATCTCTATCCTCTTTTAGACCCCTATTTCCCCTTTCCTGTCCAGGGTAGCAAACCAGTTCTTCTAGGTTAACCTTCCTGTCTCTTCCTTTTATTCATTTCTCTCTTTCCAAGTTGATAATATAGTTTCTATATTACGCTGTATTACGGTTCTGGGGCGCTGCTCAAATATTTACCACCTGGTGTTCTTCGGCGTGCACTGCCATTGCACAGTATACACAGGCCTCTGGCATTTCGCTTCAGTCGAAATGCGAGCGGGGTCGAACCCACGACGTTTGGGTCAGATACTGAGCACCCATTCTACCTCTGAGACGGACAGCTTCAAATTTTGCAAGTTTAGCGGGCCTCTTTTTGCCCAGTCTTGAAGCAAATAAATGAATAGATCAATAAGTAAATAAAGTCCACTGAGAAAGGACACAAGCTCCACATGCTTTATGAACGTTTCTTTATTTCTTTATTATTTTCAGTTCCATCGTTGTACATCGAACATAGCGCCAGCATTCGTGACATGCCACTCCGTTAACCAACGCGTTGCCATTTGTATACGCAAGTCACCTAAGAAACGTCAGCAGTAGTCGACGTTAACTGTCACCTTCGAGCAAGTTAGGCAACTTGAACTCTTTCCTGAGCTCACGCTGTAAGCAACTATCTCGCAAAACAAAGAAAAAATCATTCTCTCTTACGAAACGCAGACCTTGGGCGTAAGAAACAGCCATAATGTTGCTGCGATTTATTTTTACCTTCTCGATTTACTGGTGGAAGCTTCGGGTGCTTTCACGGGAATTGTTCGGAGCAGTGATGACAGTTTACCGCCGCCCGTAAGTGGCGTTGGTACCGGTGACATCGAAGCATCTTGGCCGGCTTTGCCTTCGGGTTGCTTCGTCAGCGCTGCCTCGTTTTCCGTCGTCTTGTTTCTATTCTTTCTAGCTTCCTCGAGTCGATTAAGTGCCGTCAAGAGTGACGTCACACCCGAGCTCGCCTTAGAAGACACCGTCGTCACTTCTGCACGTGTACCGGACTTAGCTCTGCCACTGGATCCAGTGCCGTTCTTGGGCGAACCACCGACTAAACTCTTAGTTACATGCGTCTTCGTGTTGCTAGTTGGTTTTGCGTTTGAAGACGATCCCGAAGAATTCGCAGGCTCGTCGTGCTTTTCAATGGTTCCTTGGCCTGTCGTCTCCATTGGATTTGAAGACTCGGCTTTCGGAGTTCCAGTTATGGTCGACGACGTTTTGCTCGATGACTGGCTGCTGGCTATGGTGACTTCAGTGGAGCCCTCCTTGTGACCCCTCTTGTCCAAGCTACTGATTGTGTGCATCTTGTTTGACGAGCTTGACGGCGTTTCGCGCAGTTTTCCGTGGGGAGGTGATGACGTTTGCGGTAGTCGTCCGTGGTGGGGCATTTGGTGTTCCTGGGGACCTCCGCCGCGTACCGTTTCCGTACTTCCGGTAAACTTATAGGGTTTCCATTTAACATGGAGTCTTAGAAGACCTGGTGGTCGCCTCTGGTGATGTGACATTGTAAAGTGCTTGTTCCGTTCATTGGGTTCATGGGTCGGCTTTCCTCGGAAGTCACCGTGTCCAGGCGGGTTACTGTGAGATTTCCCACTGCTGCTAGTCGAAATCTCTTCTAGTCTCGTCGAAGTCCACGTTAGCGACGCCTTATCGCCACCACCACTTGCCTTGGCTCGTTCCGAATCACTTGGTGCCGTCGGCCGCTTTCCTGATTGGCTCCGCTCACCCCAACCAGGACTATGGTGATGATGTCGATGTCCTCGCGTTGTCTCTTTGCGATAACTTCCGTCCGTGGATGTGGACGACTCTCTGCCACGAGTGCTTTGCGTCGTCTGCAACCTTCTTGTCATCTGCTTCTTCATAGTCTTCTTGTGTGCCGGTTTCTCCAAACCTTTCCCTTTCTTCCTTCCTCTCTGTTTCGAACGTCCCTTGCCCCCGTGTAGCTTTATTAAGCCTTTTTTAGGCTTTTTATTGCCGCCATTTTTGTTCTTCTTCCACGGACCATGTGCGCCTTTCTTCCTCTTCTTGCCAGGCCCGCCGTACTTGTTGTTGTGCGGATGTCGAGAATGCGACCGCAGCGCCGCCCCTGTCGTCGACCTGTGCCTCGAAGGCGACGCCGTAGCGTGTTTCCTAGAATCGTGAAGGCCCTTGGAGCTGTTCCCAGCTACACTGTTTCTTGGTGCGCCAGCAAGTGATTTGTTGAAACTAGACCAAGGAATTACTCGCGGCTGTGATGACGAGTTGCCAAGCCACATGACGATCGGTTCTTGGGTCATGTTGCTTTTTCTCAAGGCCGCTGAAATTTTCGAACGTCAAAGTGTCCACCGATATCGTGAATGGCGTTTGTTCGAGGAAAAACGTTGGCCAGGTTGTCATCATTGGTCCCGTGCAGCAGATGTAAGAGGTCGGGAAAGAAAACAGATTAGGAATCATCATATTGGCCTCTTTTTTCTTACTAATATACTGATTAAGGAGCTACAAAAGAAAAAAAAATATTTTTAGCGTATTAGGAAAGCACAATTTCACAATCCCTAAAACACCACTCTTACCGCGAAATGATCATGACGCTTTTGGTAAGCGAGAAAACGCGCGAAAAGAAAATGCGAGCGGAGCCGCCATCTTGAGATTTCCGCTCAAAACACCGTGACGTCATAGATTTTAACAGTGTCTTATGGGGCCGACATAGCTTCCAATCGGTACATATAAGGTATACATTTTCATCTATCGGTGTTGTAGGCAGTACATACGAAGATTCAGAAAGTTTTTGTTGAGTCAATGCTACGAAAATACCTGAAATACATTTTGAAATTTCTGACGTCACGAGCGAAGATCTTTGGCGCGACATTCAAAGCAGTAACTTCAGCCTTGATCTCCCCCTCTAATGATGAACTTGGGACAATTGAGCTTATGGTATTAGAGTTCTCAGAGTGCAGTTTATCAGTATAAACAAATTTAAATGGTTTATCTTCAGTGCGGTTTTAACACAACAAAGTTATATGGTTTCTCGCTAGTGCCGTTTTAACACAATTTATCGGGAACAAACTCATTTCACACTGTTGACTAATAAACCGCGGCGACTCATGCAGGGACTTGTCTTACTTATGAAAAGCAACAATGGCGATGCAAATATTTTACGGACGTTATTCATTGATATAAACCTCGACAATAATTGCTTTGGCGTAGCTAGTCGGTATAGCCCTGCACACGAGGCCGTTATAAGTGAAACTACTGTAAACGGCAGTTTCACATGTTTTATATTTGTTTTTGTTTTTTCTGATGATGTTCAAAAACCAAAAGTTTTTATCCTATTAAGCCCCCTCTTCCTATGCCTCGTTCATCTATCTATCTATCTATCTATCTATCTATCTATCTATCTATCTATCTTTCTATCTATCTGTCTGTCTGTCTGTCTGTCTGTCTGTCTGTCTGTCTGTCTGTCTGTCTGTCTGTCTGTCTGTCTGTCTGTCTGTCTGTCTGTCTGCCTATTTGTCCGTCCGTCTATCTGTCCATCCGTCCGTCCGTTCGTCTATCTGTCCTTCCATCCATCCATCCGTCTGTCTGTCTGTCTGTCTGTCTGTCTGTCTGTCTGTCTGTCTGTCTGTCTGTCTGTCTGTCTGTCTGTCTGTCTGTCTGTCTCATCATCAATATTTCACGCACTGGTTTTCAAGCGATTTTTTGAAGGTGACTCGATCTGGCGTGAAGTATAACGTACCTATAACACTAAATTTCTGACGATGTAAGGTAAATTACCCAAGCTTATGGGCAAGTTCATAACTGGGTGCTTCAACGCGCATCTGATTGGCTTTGATTATCACTGTTTTCGTCAATCCTTAAATCTAAACGCGCGCACTCATTTTCGTGTACAGCTGTGTGAAGTGGAGTTCATAGATATAACAGCACAAACCTAACAACAAACAAAGAGGACAGCGGACAGAGGGCTGTCCTACGTTTTCTGGGTGTCTTGTTGCATTTGTTCTACTTATCAACGAAGCAACACCATGCAACTAGGCAGCCAATTAATGCTAGATATATGTGGTTTACAATAATAATATTAGAAACTAACAGACAATCACTTCAAGCAAATAATACTTGATGTTATTAGACGTAATAGCAATGGAAATTTGAAAAATGAAGAGATGAAAAGATAGCTTGGCGCTGGCACAGTCCAAACCTACGACCTTCGAATAACGCGTCCGATGCTCCACTTACTAAGCTATACTGCGGTGGTCATCCCCCCATCCGCTTTACGGGATATATATGTTGATTTAAACGTCGTAATGTTAATGTGTACCCGTCGGCATGTCTTCTAGGGAAGGTGATTATTATTCGGAGTTTTAAATCTACATATAGTACACCGAAGAGATAAGTGAAGTGCGGCTACTTTCGCTGCCTGGTAGGAACGGCTCATTACTATCCCAGAGTTGAGTGCGAAGCACTCGAAATCGTTAAACACTTTTTTTTTTCTCTAAACACAAATCCATAAAGTGGATGGATCACCACGGTGACTGTGTTGTTAATGCATCGCCTGCATTACTTGAAGTTCGCATGTTTAATCTCTGCCAGCAGCAAGGTTTCTTTTCATCCACCTTTTTTATTTGCACAACACTCACTGCTTAAACAACACCAATACACTCCTTGGCATCGTTGTCTGTTACTTCTCATTAATATTGTGTGCAACAAACAAAGACGAGCTCGCAAATTTCCACTTCTCTCCTTGGTGTACGTATACGCCAGCTTACCCATGAGGGCCATCATGAACAGCTCCGCGCACGCCATGTCGCCCGGGCGCCCCGCCAGAGGGCCCCGTCGACTCCCTTCCGCAGCACCAAAGGGCCGAGGTCTCGAACCGTTATCTCGCACCACACACAAGACGGGGGTCGACGTCGCACGAGGCCCTGTCAGGACGCCTCGCCCCCCCACCACCTTCTCGGCAAGACGCGAGGCCTTCCTTTACCAACGCGTCGACTCCCCACGCCAAGCTGCGGTACCGCTATATATAGATGTTACACGTAGAGGCACGTAACTGTACTCGTGGATGTATGTGTGGTACACGGACCGTTACAAGGCAGCGTCCCCTACCCCACAACCCGTCCACTCTTCCTCGCCTTCACCTCCAACTGCCTCGAGTGCCTTCCGGTGTTCCTTGTTGTGGTCGCCAACGACACACCGCTAGTTTGTCGTCTACAATTGTAGCCGCAGCTCGCAATGCGAAACAATACAACTTCGTTAGGGCCTCGCAGTCACTGACGGCGCAGTCTTTCTATGGCGGGCTTGGCTTTCTTTCTTTCTTTCTTTCTTTCTTTCTTTCTTTCTTCTTTCTTCTTTCTTTCTTTCTTTCTTTCTTTCTTCTTTCTTCTTTCTTTCTTTCTTTCTTTCTTCGAGACGTTCGTGGGGCTTAGCCTAGCTCTCACGGAGGAGAGAAAGGTGGGAAGGCGAGTAAGAAAGGTGTAATTTGTTCCTTTGCGAAAGAAGCTCATGCCGGCTGCTATATATATATATATATATATATATATATATATATATATATATATATATATATATATATTATATATATATATATATGTATGACTGCATGGCGTTGCTGCCGTCGATGGCGAATACGGTGCTTGTCGTGTCACATGTCACCGACGAAGCACTGGCGGCGAACGACGGAGCAAGAAAGCGCGGCTTGGGAGCGTGTTATCCAGTCGTGAAGTGGCTTCTCTTACGTTTCCCGAACACTGGCGGCATCAAAGTCAAGAGCACAAAGATATCCCCTAGTTTCGGCCGTTCAGGCTTCGTATTTCCTCTTGTTACGCTTCTCTTCGTGTTTCACGTCTCTTTTTATAGGTTGTTATTTTTCTCGTTTTTAACAATCCTGGATGTAGTGGTTCTCGTGAGGAATAGAAGGTTTCGTTTAGGTAATAATATTCACGTTTCGCGCAGCTTACAAGCAGGTATCGTGACACGCCAAGTGAAATGCGTATCAACTTCTCATACCATGAATTTTCGTCACACAGAAGTACGTGTGTCCGCTACGCCACAGTATTGTTAAAGTGGGCTTGTTCGTGAATCGTCTGAACAACTTTGATGTAGCGCCAAACGTCACACGCACACGAGCTGGCCCAAAAAGACACCGCACAAGCGCTGTGCATACTGTCCTTATGAGCATTTTCGTCGTGTACGCGCGCTCTGTTTCGCAGCTGCGTGAAAACTGTTTCAAGTCCAAGTTTCAAGTTTCAAGTTTATTATTTCAAAAACAAGCTACAAAATCTAGGATATACAGACTAGGGTCCCAGAGTCAGAGACTTTAGTGGGACCCTTGGTTTGTCGATACAAAATGACGGTAAAATTTATACGGAGCAATAGAAAATCTTTACAATATACGGACATCAAAATACACTTTTACATCACAAATCAAGCCAAAACACGCAGCATGGTATAAAAAAAACCGAAGAACAAACCAGTCAAACAGGTAAACGATCACAAGTATGGTTATTCGAGAAAATGATTTTTGACAGACTTTTTGAACAAAGGAAATGAAGTGCAACGCTTAATGCTAGGAGGTAACGCATTCGAAAAGCGTGTCGCACTGAAAGCGGAATTTTTTTTTTGCCCATAATTAGTATGAGCGGGGGGTAACAGAAAATTTTTATCAGCCGCAAACCTGGTCACATTATTATTCTGCAAAAGATCAGATGCAATAAATGGCAATGCCAGTTGATTATACAGCAATTTGTGGAATAAGGTCACAAGATTCAACTGGAACAAAAGATTTACTGGCGAGATATTGTAAGAGCGTAGTAATGTGTAGGAGTTCGAATGCGAAGAACTAGAATTGACAATGCGGATTTACTGATTTTGAATGTCGGATTGACTGACAATGCGGATTGACTGATTTTGAATGACTGATTTTGAAGCATGTAGACGTGTATACGTTGCTATCTTATCCTGGTTGTGGCTGTTCAGTCTCATTTCGGCATGTTACAAAGCCATCTCTCGGTGCCTGGTGTGCCTTCGTGGAATATATCTAAGACAGCCCCGCAGGTCGCAAGATCGAATCCTGGCTGAGGCGGCTGCGTTTTCATTATATGCGAAAATGCTGTAGCCCGTGTGCTCAGATTTAGGTGCACGTTAAAGAACAACAGGTGGTCGAAATTTCCGGAGCCCTAAACTATGGCGCCTCTCATAATCGTATGGTTGTTTTGGGAGGTTAAACACCACTATCAAACAATCTTTGTAAAACACCGTCGTCACCTCTTTAATCGAATGTCAAGGCACTGACATTGGCACCAACTTCATTCGTTTCGGTTTAGATGTCTTGTAGCCATACGTGTGCGTAACGTTGCCAGTCAAGGTGGGGCGAAGGTTCGTCGCAACGGCCCCCTTCCATTATGTCAGATTTATTTATTTATTTATTTATTTATTTATTATTTATTTATTTATTTATTTATTTATTTATTTATTTATTTATTTATTTATTTATTTATTTATTTATTTATATGCGGGGTTTAACGTCCCAAAACCACCATATGATTATGAGAGACGCCGTAGTGAAGGGCTCCGGAAATTTCGACCACCTGGGGTTCCTTCAACGTGCACCCAAATCTGAGCACATGGGCCCACAACTTTCCCGCCTCCATCGGAAATGCAGCCGCCGCAGCCGGGATCCCGCGACCTGCGGGTCAGCAGCCGAGTACCTTAGCCACTAGACCACTGCGGCGGGCAGTATTATGTCAGTGTATGGGGCTGATTTTGCACCTCTCCCTGTTAGGTGACGCAGTGTGTGGGGGCGCGCCTCCTCCTGTGCACGCGCTTATGCTCGTAGAGAAATACGCGTGGAGTTTCCGCAGAGATCAGGTTTCACTGCATGATGGTAAAAAAAAATGTGCTGCACAGCACTCGTAATGTTGCATGATTTTATTGTTGACGTAACCTCATTCTTTGCTTTCTGCTTGCTTCCATGTTTATTTGTTTGATTTTTGTTTGCTCCCTTGCTTTCACATTAGTTGATCATTCAGTAAGTCAGTCAGGCAGTCAGTCAGTCAATCAATAAGTTAGTTAGCTAGTTAGTTAGTTAGTTAGTTAGTTAGTTAGTTAGTTAGTTAGTTAGTTAGTTAGTTAGTTAGTTAGCTAGTTAGTTAGTTAGTTAGTTAGTTAGTAGTTAGTTAGTTATAGGCGGTAGGTAGGTAGGTAGGTAGGTAGGTAGGTAGGTAGGTAGGTAGGTAGGTAGGTAGGTAGGTAGGTAGGTAGGTAGGTAGGTAGGTAGGTAGGTAGGTAGGTAGGTAGGTAGGTAGGTAGGTAGGTAGGTAGGTAGGTAGGTAGGTAGGTAGGTAGGTAGGTAGGTAGGTAGGTAGGTAGGTAGGTAGGTAGGTAGGTAGGTAGGTAGGTAGGTAGGTAGGTATCAATGTCTTACGGATAAACCAGGCTGGTGATTTTCCCACTGGGAGCTGGATTACAGGCAGAAATGATGAGCAAGAAACAACCAGAACAAAGCCAGAGCAGTCGGCTCACTATATAGTGTTTCATTTAACCTGCACTGTTTTTAAGATCACATGAGTGCTCATCAGTATAGAATACGGTGTAGGGACATGAAATGTGTTAGAAAAATTTTTCACATCACCAATCCTGAAGCAATCATGTGGATCACATCGAGACCATGGATATCTCGATGTGGACTTCAATTTTTGTTCTCGTCATTCGTGGCAAAGTCGTGTTCTCTGACATTCTAGTCTGATGGGCAGAATACACATCACTTTAAAGCCACCAAAATAAATTTTAGAAAGGTTCGCAATAATTTCGCGTTGCTTTAAATCAGGGCCCCTTTAATGAATCACAAACAGTTTAAATGAATGTGGATAACTACACAATTTATCGTTTCTCGTGCCACCTGTGTCACTGACGAGGCAATCTAAGCCTAATTTGTTGTTGTTGTTCTTTTTTGGGGGGACCTGCCGCTTGCATTTATCAAAGTAATTATTAGACGCTGTCAAACTGTTGTCACGAAGGCGAGGGTGAAAGATAAAGTTTTTTTTTCTTGACACTGTAAAAAACGAAACTCCATTTCGGCCGTCACACATCACTCCCGTTAGCTGCTGTTGTTCGGAAATCCAACCACTTTTTAAACATCGGTCTAAATGAGACCGTTTCAAGGTGTCAAAAACGTCCTAGGCGTTTCGCAACATCCCAAGTAGCCTCCACACTTATAACGCCTGACTCACTTTTTCACGCATGCATTTTTTATTGCGATAGAAATTCTATGCATATTCACATGATACATTTTACACCCTAGGCGTTGCCGTCGCTGTGATGCTCAGTATATAGCTCATGGGCCCACGCGTTTTACGTTGTTCTTTCTGCGAGTGAAAGCACGTAAGACCAGCCGACTATTGCGGTTCATGCTAAAAGAGAAAGCGTCGGCCATGTTACTTCGTGCGAAATGCCCTTGGTGAGTATAAGAGGTGGCCAAGAGGGGGCAGGGGGGCTGCGTTGCTCAAGCAGCAACTGCGTACTTTAATATGCCGTGTGTGGTCACGCGCGCGCCCATCTTTGTATGAACCATCTGCGGATGGTTCATACAAAGGTATGAACCATCCGCGGATGGTTCATAACTTTGTACGTGCTGTTTGCGTGGAAACGGCAGATAGCACCAGGGTCGTACGTGTTGTAGAAACAAATTAACTGATTACACTTACAATCACTTCCTTTAAAACGTAGTTGATTACAGCAGTTCGTTACAGCCCACAAAAGCAACGAAGCAGCTATAGAAATCTGATCGATAAATAACGCTTACTTTCCTTTAATTTTATTGCCGTAACACAATAATACAAGTTTCCTCCGACTACAACGAATGACCGTGGTTCAATCGCGTGGTAGAGAGAGGGCTAGGTGCTTGCTTGAAGACGTGGATCCTTTTACTTTTGTTTCTGTGATATAATATTTCACACTGGTAACTTTCAACAGAAGCTGCTTTTTTTTTTTAAGCGTCGTCGCAAATTATTTCCCTTGTCGTCGTTAAGAGGTCAGCTACGCATTTAACACTTTAAAATGCGTGCTTTGGAGGGGAGTGTAGTGTTATAACTCGGGAACACCATGGGCACCAGGTCGTGATTGCACTGTGATTCCAAGCTATCGTCTATGCCCTGCTATGAAATAATGCGCTTCGCTGTTGCTGGCGCTCGGGTGCGGTGTTACAGTTAGGGGCCAGAAAAATCTGAAAACATAGGCTCTCTAGAGACCCCTCTTTAAATGGACGGAGGTCCATAGAAAGCAGTCGCATATTTTTTTTTTTTGGACGAGAACTGCCGTAGAAGACTGGTTACAACTTTAGTGTAAAAGAAAATCAAATGATTTGCGGTAGTCAGTTACGAGAAAATTTAATTGAATCACCCAGAATGCTGCAGCTTCTATATGGAGAAATATATTATCTTACAAAATTACAAGAAAATGTAATTATTTACAGGTAATCGATTGCATGTAGCGCTTTGCGTACTCTGTATCGCACGAGTCTCTTGGCTCGATGCACAGGCGCGTTTTCTTACGCCGCTGTTTTGTTGAGTAGCGCCCAGTCGAATGATAACAGAGTTAGCTGCTAGCCTATTATTCTCGTAACATGATGTTTATATGTGATTGCATTCTTCTACAGCCGCGCTCAAAATAAATTGCAACATGGTGGCTATGCCTGAAGCGGCCCGCAAGATCGAAGAGTCAAACCAGTGAAGTTAAATTTGTTTAGAGAATACTACATAGTTACTAAAGCAGTGTTCACTTCTCTAATTTATGCCGTGTTGGTCTCGCTTTGCAGTGTTGGCGTCGTTTTGAGCCCTGACGTGTTGCAATGTATACATACACGAAATGTATACAGATATTAGAATAGATGGAGAAGGGGAGGTGCCGAACTTTACTGACCACAACCCAGGCTATACGCCACTGTTCTGCAGCATTGTGCTGTTTGATCTGGAGCATGGTCAAACTGGCGCAATTTTCATGTTTCGGGACATTGGTCTCAGTTTTCCGCGTACGGTGGCTCTCTGCGTCAAATGCATCGCATTCCTCCTTATTTATTTGGACAGCCTATTCTCTTTTGTTTTCTGTTTTACTTGACGTGACATATCAAACTGCCCTCACTAGCTTTCAATATATGTGTGTTTGTCGAACGTGTTGATTAGCTCCACAGAAAAAAAAAAAAGAAGGAAAGTATACGTAACGTATCGACACACTTCCGATAATAACCTTCTTTCTCTTTTCTCCTAACTATTCTCAAAACGTGTCTTAACTGGGGCGCATATATATCTATATATATATATATATATATATATATATATATATATATATATATATATATATATATATATATATATATATATATATATATATATATATCTATATATATATATATATATATATATATATATATATATATATATATATATATATATATATATATATACTTCGGATAGGGTTCTTTATATGGTTTTTGCAGAGGTCGCGGTCACGTAGCGAAAGAATTACAACTACGGTGTGATAGATAGATAGATAGATAGATAGATAGATAGATAGATAGATAGATAGATAGATAGATAGATAGATAGATAGATAGATAGATAGATAGATAGATAGATAGATAGATAGATAGATAGATAGATAGATAGATAGATAGATAGATAGATAGATAGATAGATAGATAGAAAGATAGATAGATAGAAAGAAAGAAGGAAGGAAGGAAGGAAGGAAGGAAGGAAGGAAGGAAGGAAGAAGGAAGGAAGAAGGAAAGAAGAAAGAAAGAAGAAAGAAAGAAAGAAAGAAAGAAAGAAAGAAAGAAAGAAAGAAAGAAAGAAAGAAAGAAAGAAAGAAGAAAGAAAGAAAGGAAGAAAGAAAGAAGGAAAGAAGGAAGGAAGGAAAGAAGGAAGGAAGGAAAGAAGGAAGGAAGGAAAGAAGGAAAGAAAGAAGAAAGCAAAGAAGGAAGGAAAGAAGGGAGGAAATGAAATGAAATTAAATTAAAGGGTTACGTGCCCCCTGAGGGCTCGGACCTAGCGAGACGAATTGTGGCGGGACGTTTGAGGCAAACTGAGCGGGCGGGCGGGCCCTATGGCAGTGCCAACACCCGGTCAAAACATTATCATTTGCAATGAGTGTAACCCTAGAGCTTTCTCTCTCTCGCTCTTTCTCTATTTTTCGATCGACCGACATCTGATAGCACGTGGGCCGGTTAAACGTCTTGTGTGGCCTATAATGGGCGGCGGCATTTCGCTCACTGTACGAGAGTGTTTCCGAGTTCAAGATGAGGATAAGGAGGCGGGGTACCCAGTTTCCACTTAAGTAGATCGCCGCGAGTTGCACTGGCTCTTTGTAATTTAATTGGTGTTTACGAAACGTATCGATAGGGGTGCCTCATTTGCACATATGCCTAGTTCGTTCGCTCGCTGCTCGCTGCTCGCTGGCCCTTAAAGGAAGCGGTCCCCAACGCGACGCCGACTTTAATCAATGCCGTTCGACCTTCCGATGCCCGATCGCGGCGTGTCCTAATCGCGACCGATAGTTGTCAAGCTTCGTTGTAACACGTTCGACATTGGAGGCTGACGGGGGGGCGGGGATGCGTGATTTATTGTGGTGGGGGCTTGGACGATGGTCGTCCGGTTACCAAAGTATTTCGTCCCCCGGCTATTCGTATACCCATCTAATGCATCAACTTCACCTTCGTGGATAATTGCAGCTCGAGCCGATGCAGTATATTCCCCGTATTTCCGGCGCTTGCTGCGTGAATGTGCGGTTCGCGAATACTCGTAGCATCGTCGAGGTACTAAATGAAGGTGCTCGTTATAGGTTCCTAATTATATGCAATGACCGTTTTCACTTTGTGTTAGCAGTGGTGTCTGAGTATTGACCTCCCTCCTGGCGGCTCTCCAGACATCCGGTCACGTTTAATTCTCAGCTGTGGCTGTAGCATACGCGTTACTTTACTTTTTTTTTTTCTGTAACATTGATTTCTCCAACGACAATATAGGTTTTGCAGTTTGACGCTTAAGAAATCAGAGCGCTATTACGAGGTTCCAGGTGGTCTAAATTTCCGTATCCCTGTACTACGGCATCTCTCATAATTATATGGTAGTTTCGGGGTGTTAAATCCTGCAGCAATTATTGGTATGCAAGTGATCGAGCCTATTGTGTCACGTAGAATCGGCACGTTGACGAAGACAGCAGCCGATATTTACAATGTGAAAGTGGTTCTTTGGCCGAACGTGGGTGCCCGTCAAACGGAAAGTCGGATTACACCAATACACATTGGCACTGGTAGCGGCGACCGTCGATCAGCTGGTCGTAGTCAGGTAGTGCCGTATCGAACTTTTCAGCCTTATCACTCGCTGTCGCGCAAACTCTGGAATAAGCTTGAGCGTTCGCGTCTTAACATTAATCTTAACAAAATGATTTACTACAATCGATTGACTTATTTGTGGCGTTTAACGTCCCAAAACCACCAAATGATTATGAGAGACGCCGTAGGGGAGATCCCCGGAAATTTCGGCCACCTGGGGTTCTTTAACATGCACCCAAATCTCAGTGTACGGGCCTGCAACATTTCCGCCTCCATCGGAAATGCAGTCGCCACAGCCGGGACCTGATCCCGCGACCAGCGGGTCAGCAGCCGAGTACCTTAGCCACTAGACCACCGCGGCGGGGCAAATATAATACAATAGTAAATCTTCTCGAATACTCAGGTGCGATCTGCACCGAGCATTGCTCAAAGTTCTTGTAGGTTTTAACCGAGCACAAGAGAATGACACGCGTGGCAATGCTGACCCGATATGACACGAAATGAGAAGTATATAAATTGGGACGAAAAGAAACGCTATATAACATGCGGCGCATACAACCTCTGTCCTTTTGTTATTGTTTAAAGCGGCTTTAGAATGAACAGTGATAAATGGAACCAGAGTTGAATTACTCTAGTAGCCTTTGATACAATTAAGAGTCATTCTAGCATATGTTTATTGCCTCGAAGACTAGAGCATGATTAAAACAGCACCCTTTGCTGTTCGCGTTTGTCAGTCACCGCCCCCCCCCCCCCCCCCATTATACAGGGATACGCAATTTTTTTCGGGAGGGGGGGGGGGTGGCACCTTTTTTATCTAACGTGGAAGCCGGGCAGAGAAATGATCATTTTGTGGTATGTATGATCGGCGTAAAAAAAATCGAGGTGGGGTAGGTGGGGGCAAGGGCTTGGTGTGCCATCCCCTGGATACGCCACTGTATCTGTACATTCGTTATCCTAAGGTCGTCGCGTTTATGTTCATAGGCGTGGTATGGGCTGAACGCACTTGTATGTGCGTTTGTGTATGTGTGTGTGTGTGTGTTTGTGTGTGTGTGTGTGCGCGCGCGTATGTGTGTGCATGTGTGTGTGTTTTCCATGGGTATGTCGGGGTGTATCACCGTTCTTAGTACTTGTATCACTGATGTGATCGGGTTATTGTTTGAGTGATCCTCAAAACTCGCTTTAATCATTTATATTTTTTTGTCTGTCGCACAGTTACCTGACAATCTGGTGTCTCTCTTTCTGTCGCAGGTAAGCACCACTGCCGTTTTCCTGGACACACAGTTTACGCCTCTGGCGGTCTTGCAGAGAAAGCATAAAAGCAGGTGAAGTGTTTCTAGGTACTCTGACATTGCGCATGAGGGCAGAGGCGTGCGCATGGTGGGAGTAGGGCAGGGGGTTTACGGCCTCCCCCCATAGCCACCTGAAGGTATGCGCAAAATCTGCCGCAAACATTGACTTATTAGGAGAGGGCACTTCGATGAACCTTTGCCTCCCCCCTCTCCCTCGGATATACGCTTATAGATAGTATTGTGAAGAGATGTTTCGCACCGGCGCTGGACCAGGGACGACGACGAGCCTCGAAGACAACGGTCAGACATCCTGAGGGCCTTAGGAACTTCTCACCTAAAATGCAAGAGTCTGTTTACGTTAAACTGCCATGTCCCCAGATATTTTGGCGCAGCTCGTTTAAATCCCGACATTGTACCGCGCAATCTCCGCTATCCCACAACTCTTGAAAGCCTTCGTGTCCCTTTCGTAGATGTAGACATTGAGGGCGAAAGCGTCCTTGAAAATGCAGGTGCCCCAGTGCAGGTATAAGCAATGGTGGTAACACGGCGAAAAATTCGCTGAATTTAGAGTGTTATCAGTCGTGCTAGGGACCATTCCACCTCTTTGGAGTGAGCGATTTTTTGGGGTACTTTCAAAATTTGGGGCAGAGTGTTCTAAAACAGACATAGAAAATTTGTAAACGGCAAGAACAGTGAAATGCTCGGTACGAGCTTCAATAAATTACGCCGAATCGTACACGATCAAGCCTGCTTCTCGTCGTTCCGAGAACTCTAATGTTCTAGTTAGAGATGGGCGAAGCGACTCAGCACCTGTAGAACAGCTCACCGTTTACCGCAAACACGTGGACTACCTGCAGCTTCTCACCGGTTCACAGCGGCGTAGCCAAAATGTAGCAGCGCATTCCAACTTCGTTCGCGACAGCAGAAATTGATTTACAATATTGCTTGAATAAAAACGATTTCTTCACGTTTTATAAAGTCAAAAACTTAACACTTAGGAAAAATAATCATCATCGTTATCGTTTAGCTGAAATTTGGCTAAAGTTGGCGAATTTTCGGAAACGTCGTGGCGGCTTTGCCAAGAAGAAGTCAACACCACTGGATATAATAGAAAGAATACGAGAACATACCTAGTGGGCATGTTCATGCTTCAGGGTAAAAACCTTGGTGCTAGAGTCACGGCAGTATAATCTATATGTTTTTTGATTGTTCGTTGGCTGCGGCGGCTGCATTTCCGATGAAATGTTGTAGGCCCGTGTGCTCAGATTTGGGTGCACGTTCAAGAACCCCAGGTGGTCGAAATTTCCGGAGCCCTCCACTACGGCGTCTCTCATAATCATAGCGTGGTTTTGGGACGTTAAACCCCACAAATCAATCAATCAATTGATTGTTTGTTCGTTTGTTTGTTTCCCTCTTTGAGTTATGCATACCAAAATATTGACTGTTGTAAACTTCGTCAACGAGGGTGAAGCTTCTGACTTAATTTCATAATTGCTACGAAATCATGCGCGGAAAACGATGCGAACCGAGGGGCTTGCTGTGTGTTAACTCAAAACGACGTCGTATCAACCTCAAATAGAGCTAAATGACGGTGATATGAATTGCCTTGATAAGTTTGTGGCGCTCACGTGATTAAGAGTACGAGATAATGCTGTAAACTTTCTACATTGCGTTTCGTGTAGTGCATTTCCTTCCCCGCTAGCATGCGCTTAGTACACTTCCGACTGTAAACTTGAATTACTTCGAGTCGTTTGAAAAATTTCGGCGTCTGGTTCCTGTCAACGCCCCCTTATTTTGATTCTCTGCGGCAACTCCAGTCTAAGTATACGGCCATCTTCTTTTCTTCTTCTTTTGCCGACGTTAAAACCACCGAGCTCTGAAATAGCACTTGGCTGGCCGTATACGTCCTCATTTTTTTCGCTGGAGGATACGGCCATCATAAATTCGAATTAAGCGGGCTCACGATGCGCAAACGTAAATAGAAAGAATTAAATGAACTACACCATGTCTGACAGTGACGTCATACCTGCAGTGTTCTCGTCGCTTCACCTTAAAAAAAGAAGAAAAACAACAAAATACCAGAGCCATGTAGCGGTGACGAATGAGGGCCCGTATCAAAGATGGAGCACGTGGAACGGGCAGAAATGGAGTTGGGGTAAACACAATGCGGACGACAGCGATGGCATATATACGCTTGATTCGCGGCGTTTTTGTTGGCGTGTATGTGTTCTCGCACTTGTGGTTGTTTCGGAGTGCCTCTGTTGTTCGCGCGCGCGCTGTCTTTTGAGCGAAGACGACGCGCATTCACGGAAGGAAGATCTCCTAGGAACAAGACAAGACAAGACAAGGCAAAACAAGAGGAGGCGTAGGGACTCCGCTGTTGTCGGAGCAAGCGAATGGACGGTCGTATTTCCTCGTTTTGCGTCTCGTATATCTCTTGCCCGCTCTTCGTTTTCACCGCGAGACCGCCTGCCTGCCTTGGGCAGGCGTGCACCGCAGTGATGTGCTTCGGAGACTGCGGCATCTGGATTAGAAGTACGGGAGGGAAGCGCGTACGGAGATGCACTCTCGGGGTTTAATGCGATGCCGCGCCGTCTTGGATGCATCGATTTCGTGGTCTGGTTTCGGTTCTGCGTCGACAAGCGCCCTATCCAGTGAGGCCGGAACGCTAAAAGGGTTCGGCAGGAACCGTATTCCTCTACTTCTAGCGCGCACCCACAAAAGGAACGAACAATTCGTCGTGCGTGTTCTTGTAGGTAACGGTTTCGGTTTTGCGCAATGTGTCATGGAGACGTGTACTTCACGAAGGTACGAAAAGTATCGTGGAGCGTTGGCAGCATTAGCTCTGCCGGGGCGATAGAAGGTTTTGCGCAATGTGGCACGGAGACGTACACTATCGGGTAATATCGGGTAAGTATCGGGTAATCGAGTAAGCATCGGGTCAATGTCTGCAGCGTTGGCGTTGCCAGGGCGATAGAAGTTCGGCTACCACCCCCCCCTCCCCCCGTGGTCTAAATATAGTACTACGTTGACGTTTATCTCGTGTTTTGTTTCTTCTTTATTGGTGCCAGGATCACAGAGTGGCGCTAGCGTTTCTCTTCAAAGCCCTTCCGGTCAAGCACTTTCTTCCAGTTTTCAGAAAATTGATTGATATGTGGGGTTTAACGTCCCAAAACCGCGATATGAATATGAGAGACGCCGTAGTGGAGGGCTCCGGAAATTTCGACCACCTGAGTTTCTTTAACGTGCACCCAAATCTGAGCACACGGGCCCACAGCATTTCCGCCTCCACCGAAAATGCAGGCTGCCGCAGCTGGGCCGGGATTCGATCCAGCGACCTGGCGGGTCAGCAGAATGTTGTGCACAGCGTATTCAGCTGCCATTTTTGACGTTCGTATTCTAAGGTAATCTTCCGGTGACATGTAATCAGTGCGCTAACATTATCTGTCTTGTTTGTGAATGTGCTTTCGCTTCATTTTCACCTTTTCCTTTCTTGGTATATACAGGTATAGCCGCTCGCCTCTATAATGTGTTTTTATTCTGAAGGTGCAGTGAATGAATACAGTTAACACTACGACGGCTGTGACAGTAATAATAATGATGATTACGATGTCGATTATATTGATGGTCGTGTTGATGATCTAAAGGACGATCTGATCACGCGTTCGTGGGACATGGTTTCACAGGAAAGAAATAGAGGAGGCGGCTTGGGGGTAAATCATGTCTTACAAGTATGAGCTGGACAATCACCGCCGAAATATGGGCAGCTTTGATGCTTTGAACGATATCTTCTCACAACTGGTATATATAAACCAGTCTAATATTTGTGTGATTCTAGTGTTACATCCTTTACAATAGCAGCCGCCGTGCCAGATTCCGGGCACCTATTGCTATTTCTATAATGGGCGCCCAAAAATGTACTGACAAAACCTTCTCGCTCGAGCGAGATCAAATGTCCGAAACTGCATTTAAAAGCTGGGCCACGCGCACCCATTTCCCTTAATGACCACTTCATTTGTGCGTCAGGATGAGGCAACATTCTTTTTGAGTACTCTCATTTGAGGTCCGAAAGTTTCCAGACGTGCTGATGGCCGTGATTATAATCAATAGACGGGCGCAGCAGGCCGTTATTGAAATTTTTTGCCACGGCCACTACTTCACTGTCATCCTATATTCTGTACGCTACTTAACAAAGGGAATTTTCGCGCTGTGCCGCCGGCAGTGCTTGATGAGAAAATTTCTCCGCAAACTTCACAGACTCCAGAGGAACGTTAAAAAAATGAAAAGAAAAGCACCATTGATAGATCAGACGATGCAACTTGTTAAACAAACGAAAATCAGAACCATACAAAACAGGAAGACTGAACAGACAATTTAAAGAAAGACAAAGAAAAACATGACGTCAGAAGATATTCATCTGATGGGATATCTCCTTATCTGTCAGTTGTCTTTTTTTTTTTTGCACACGTGTTTTGTATTCTACGGTTTTTTCGAAACTTTTTTTGTAATCTGCTTTTTCTTTTGTCCTGGGGAGTGGTTGTACCGTGCTAAGCGTAGCCTTTGCGAACTTTGAACTTTAATAGAGGCTGTCTTATAATAAACCTCAAACTTCATGAAACGAGGACGTTCAAGCTGCTGGTGGCAATAATCTATCAAAAATGCCAGAAAAAACAGGGATGATAACGAAAAAAAAAAGCCGAAGCAGAAGAAATAATCATTAGTAAATAAATTTAGAGAATTTAGGAGGCATGGTGAAAGGCTAGACAGGTGAAAAAAATGTAAGCGTAAAGCTGAAGTTGACAAAGTACACGAAAATATTTAGGAAAAAGCAACCACGTTGGAACTACGTTTATAAGAAGCACTGTTGTACAGGACAACTGGTTATAAAAGACCTCACTGCGCCCAACAACGAAACGGGGGTTGAATTGAAATTGAGAACGTAGTACCCTGCTTGGAAGAGGCCCCTAATATGAGGAACAATAAGTAGTCCTAGAAATACGTGTCTCCTCTAAATGGGTTCAGCTGAACCTACAAATAAGGACACGCGGCGCAATGGGCTAAATATGGTGGCTGAACCTACAAATAAGGACAGGCGACGCAATGGGCTAAATATGATGAAAACACAAGCACAAGGGAAAAGCAGATAAAGTAAGTACAACAGAAAGCCAACTAGACAGGTATCGAGGTCTGACATAATGAAGGTAAGGAACGCAAGCATGCAGGCGGAGCGGACTAAAAGAAGTACAAAAGGAAAAAAATACAAAATAGATAGGTGACGTAATAGAGGTGAAAACACAAGTATAAAAGGCAAAGCAGACAAAGGAGGTAGAAACAAACAACTAGACAAATAGGGAGGCATGACATAATGGAGGTGAAAACGCGAGCATACGGTCGAGGCAGACAAAGCGAAGCAGACGAAACGATTCACTGGCCGACGGGCCACGGATCCGCATCGGTGGTGCCCCCAGGTGAACGCACTTCCGCCTTCTTCATACTATACGCGAACAATAGAGAGATACGCGAGAGCAAAGCGCCGCCGCGAAGTTTTCTTCCCTCTCCGCCTCGCTGGCGGCCTCTACCTTGAATCTTGCGTAATTCAAGCAACCCTGCGGGCACCTTTGTTAGTGCGTTCCAAACTCGACAAGAAAAAAAAAAGCGTAGATGTGAAAGACAACAATGGCGACAACAATGGTCGCTCTTGGTAGTGTTGGCTGCTTAGCACCCTTTTACTGTGGACGGGGTGGCCTGAGTGATTTCAACCACACCGGCAGGCTCTTGGCTTCACTGATACGCTGGCTAGCTTATTTATTTAGCCCAGTTTGTTGTTGTTGTTGTTGTTGTTGTTGTTGTTGTTGCTGTTGTTGTTGTTGATTTGTGGGGCTTAACGTCCCAAAACCACTATTTGAGTATGAGAGACGCCGTAGTGGAGGGCTCCAGAAATTTTGACCACCTGGAGTTGTTGTTGTTGTTGTTGTTGTTGTTGTTGTTGTTGTTGTTGTTGTTGTTGTTGTTGTTGTTGTTGTTGTTGTTGTTGTTGTTGTTGTTGTTGTTGTAAATGACTTCAAACGTAGACGCTGACGTTTTCTTTTGTGTGTGTGTGGGTGTGTGCAGTTCGAATATCCTTTCGGTGCGCGTCTGAAAAGAGAAAAGAAAGTGCAATAATAAAAACCGACATCATGATAAAATAACAGAGAAACACCGACGTAAGTGGCGAAACAAGTAAATTTGGCAATACGTGCGCCTGAAGATTTTAAAAATTCTCGATACTTCAGTCACTGGAACTCCCGATGCATTTCGGGCCATTCAGTATTTCCTTGGTTGCGAAATGCGCGACTCGAAGGTGTAAAAATATCCAATATTCAGTGCCAACAACCCAGCATTGTAGTGTTGACGTCACCGATTCCTGTATAAATTACGTGTGTAAGTGTTGACGTCACAAGTTCTTGTATAAGTTACATGCGTAAGTGAAATCAGTCCTTTCAAGTAGTAGTAGAGAAAAAAGATAGAAAGAGAACAGAGAAAAGAAAAGTAAAAGGTGAAGAAATAGACATAGAAAGAATAGAAAGACAGACACTAAAGCAAAAAAATTGAAAGAAAAAAGAAAGAAGTTTTCCGCTCGCACCATTGAAGCTTAAGAAACAGAGAAGCTGGTTTGTCTCAAGGGCTTGCTGCCCCGCCGCAGTGTTCTATAGTGGCTAAGGTGGTACGCGGCCGCTGACCCGCAGGTCGCGCGATCGAATCCCGGAAGCGGCGGCGGCATTTTAGACGGAGGCGGAAATGTTCTAGGCCCGTGTGCTCAGATTTGGGCGCACGTTAAAGAACCCCAGGTGGTCGAAATTTCCGGAGCCCTCCAGTACGGCGTCTCTCATAATCATATGTTGGTTTTGGGACGTTAAACCCCACATATGAATGAATTCGAAGCAATGAAATCCTGGCTCAGTTTAGCATAACCGGTATGGCGTCACCACCGCCTACCGCGTACGCACAGGGCGTGGTGTTAATACCGAATCGGCCGTTTAAAACTCATACCTATGCTTCGCTAGCATTCGCGTAATACGGGAGTAGAAATCCGGGGCTTCCACCAGACGAGAGTCAAATTTGTTGCGCCTAATAATCTAAGTAAATCCGTGCGCGTGCAATGTTACACGCCAGCATAGCGATACCTCTACTGGCTTCATGTGGTTCGAGCAACGCTGAACGCAACTACCTACAGAATAAGTTTAGCGACCCTAGTACACATTGCTGTTGAAATGCGCAAACGCAGGGCAGAGACAAAATTACGCGACACAGATGCTGTCTTCGTGCTCGTGACTTCGAGGTGTGGAGTTTTATTGGTTAAGCATTAACCAACCCGTCAGCATGTACTTATGCAGTACACGCCTACTTGCTTAGAAAAGGCGAGTGCTAAGCCAATGCATTACACGCTCCGGAGTGAATTCGTACAAGGAGCGCTACTCGGGAAAACTCGCGGCTGTAATGGAAACGCACTGCACGCAACTGTCGCACACGTTGCTCGATGATATGCCACTCGTGTACGGCTTTCGTTAGAAACCGGAACTGTCGGACGAGTGGATTACACAACGTAGACATGTGCCAAATATATCGGGGAAAACTCTTACGTTGTGTTTGAGTGCCCATTTCTGCAATAAGTCGATATGAAAGAGCGTTTTGCAGTCGGTTTTTGACTGCACCGATGCCTGTGGGGTCTGTGCAATGTAATCAAATGAACCCATCCCTGATTATCCTTCTTCTTTTATGTGTTATTTTAAACTAGAGTTCAAACGGAGTGAGTTCCGCTTATGCGCGGATAAATATATTGACGTCACCTTGGCCGAAAGCATGCCTTCGATATTACAGTACTTCCTGCTGTTCAAGCGGCAGAAGTCCCACAATTTGCGAAGCCACGAAAAGCTGAAGCGCACTCATTAAAGTGCTACAATGTGGAACAGCCCTAAAGAAAGATCGAATGTTCACTCTCTCACCTTCTTCTTTTTTTCTTGCTTTTCTATTCTTCCTACGCACCATAATATCTCTATAAAATAAAATCAAAGCGTTCAGTCCTGCTTCATGCACCGCGGTCATGCATCGACTTACAGATGGTGCAAATTAGCCATGGGCTAAATCATTCGCCTAAATTTTTTACGAGTTGCATTAAGCCACTGTGCAAGCTATGGATGCATTTTCTTAATTTATTTTTGCTTCCAAATTTCCTATCCCAATTTCCGGAGCCCTTAACAATGGCTTCTCTCATAATTCATAATCGAATATATCGCCGTTTTGGGGCGTGAAATCACAGACATTAATAGTCCTGCTTCTTTTACTCTTCAAACTCTGTCGTTTTCCATGCCTCTGATGAAGCCATAGCCGTTGATAAAGTAGAGTTCGGAGTGCTAGGGACACTGGCAGCGCAACTTCCAAATCAGGAGAATCGCACTTCACACGAGTCTTCCTCTGACGTTACCTCAAATAAATACCTCTTTCTCGCTATTCCGTGATATGACGCGCGTACACGTCTCAGTACATTCGCGATCTTAGTATACGCTCGTGTCGTTCGATTACGCGCACGTCTTCCACTGCCGACATTCCAAAAGCCATTGCCGCGTCCAGAATCGCAACGCGCGCGTCACAGACACTTCCCGAAGGCGCCTCGCAGCAGCAGGGGTTCCTTCGCACGTGCGTCTCGTAAAAGAACGTGACGAATGGCCACCGGACAAGGCAGTCGAAGACTGCTGCGGCAACGAGTGACCAACCGTATACGCGAGAGAGGTGCGAGTCGACCACATCCCAGCGCGAGATGGGGCTCTCTTGACGGGTCAGCTCGACCTCCTGACCCCCTGCTGCCACTTTGCGGCCTCGCAGTGAACGACGCGGTCATAGCCCCACTGATGTTACTAGGCCCGATGCCCGCTGACTGACTGACCGGCTCGTTCGCAGACGGGTCGGCGATTACATCGACGAGGTGTACGTGCCATTGCGAGCATGAGGTCAGCGGATTCGCTGTCTTCATAAAAAAAGAAGAAAAAAACTTATGAAGCACCAACACGCAAGAGCTGAGCGTAGCACTTACGCGCATTCCTAGCGTGCTTTCTCGCTACACCACTGCCGCTCGAAGCCAGCGCAGTGGCGTACTACAGTATCGGGAAGACCCCCCCGGCACTGCATGTAGCGTCCCATGCGGAAGCGGGCGTTTCACGATGGAAACGGAAGTTCCGGAGATCGTCGTCGTGGAAGTATTATAGTATATGCTCGCTCACGAGGAGGAAGCTTCGATTGCCGGAAGCTGTCACTCTTCCTGACCGGCGACATCTGGGACGCGCACGGACGCCGGAGGCGGGATCGAATCATGCTGGGGAGGGGTTGCATCGCTTGCCTTTTTTGATCGTTCTGGCGGAGCTCACAGTATAAACCGATCGGAGTAAGGATACAAGCAAGAGTGGCCTGAAGCCGAGCAACTTATTTATATCTTCTCTTCCTTTTCGTTTTGAGAACCTTGTCTGTACGTACGGAAAACTGTCCGGTTTTCTTGTCACTGACGTGTAACTGTGTGACAGCCTTAAAAGGTATGTATCGAGCGGTAAGATGGATGACGCGAGTCGTCGGGGTGACACACCTTGCTTGAAGCACCGCATGCGCGCGTGCGTGCCAGTGCAAGCTTGCGAATGGTCCGTCCTCTATTCCCGTCTTCCTTGACTTAACCGCAACTTTCTTTAAGTGTAACCGGAGCAAGAATTGAAAGGAACTGCTGTAACTGACAAAGACCTCTTCTGGCCGAATCACTTGACAAAGACGGCCGCTGTTCGACCCGTTCATGCATACCGTGAAATGCAGAGCGAGCCTCCCCCCCCCCCCCCCTCTTTTACTGTAAAGGATAATCCAGCCAGACTGTGTTTTTTTCTTTGGGCGGGGGGGGGGGTGTGCTTGCTCAGTCTTAGACCGCATTGAAGATGGCGGCAGGCGAGCCACTGTATATAAAGAATGCTCATCTAATGTTACAAACGAAATGTTTTATACCCCTCGTCACTGTCAAATCCCGTCAAACGACTCCACGGTGTCAGGAACAATGGTTCAAGTCCACGCACATCGGCCTGCAGAGACGTGTGGTCTTCTGGTGGGACATCGTTGACCCCGGAGAGCCTGGCATGCACCACCCTCCGAACCATCTACGGGCACTAGATATGCCACACCCCGTGAATGATCGAGTCACCGTTTCTAACGAAGCGGCTGCCCATTGCTGCATGCGATACAAAGCAGAGGATATCTTGCCGGGCTGGTTCTTGGAGAGTTCGCAGTTGGGGTGGGGTGAGGGTCTTTGCTTTGTCCATTGGCGCTTATTTCAGAATTTTCCAGAAAGGGAAAGGAAGGGGCTCTAGCTCTGCAATTTGTGGTAATAAGCATCCGTGATTTTTTTTTTTCAACGGCAGGCTGTGAACTACGACACCTGCCAAGAGTAATCGCCATATAGTGAGCGCTATCATACCAGTCTTGTACGTATCTTGACCATGGTTTGTGACCGTGGTCTGTGAAATGCCTGTGACGTCGATGCCCTTATAGACACCTAAGTAATTGTCGAGTCGAATTCAATGCGTCTTCGGTAAAAGGAATATGGTGTACATAAAAAAGCTACGGTCCCGAATGCTCAAATTGATCGAAGAACTACTACGTTGGCTCAGTCGTTCACTGCTCGATTTCGCAGCTACGTGACTCATCTCTCAAACCTCTGAGCCAGCCAGATGCACATAAAAAGGACGTCAGCTTATTTTTGCGTGGCAACGGCAATGCGAGCCAAAACGACTTTTGATTGATTTGTGGGGTTTAACGTCCCAAAACCACCATTTGATTATGAGAGACGCCGTAGTGGAGGGCTCCGGAAATTTCGACCACCTGGGGTTCTTTAACGTGCACCCAAATCTGAGCACACGGGCCTACAACATTTCTGCCTCCATCGGAAATGCAGCCGCCGCAGCCGGGAATCGATCCCGCGACCTGCGGGTCAGCAGCCGAGTACCTTAGCCACTAGACCACCGCGGCGGGGCAACCAAAGCGACTTTCGGGGCGACGACGGGCGTATACATGTCGCTAACAGGTGTGAAGGTAGGTCGCCTATAATGAATCGCTTTTTGGTCACCAGAGAAAACGATCGCCCCCTACGCTGACAGCCACGATCCTTCAGATATCTATTCCACAGCTCCGAGAGACTGGGAACACAAAACGACCGAACCGGTCAGGAGCGCAGAAGTGTTACGTTGATACACCCGACGGGTTATTTTGCGTGGCCGTCGCTACGCTACGGCAACAAAACAAGGGAATGAGACGCAGCTGAGGGTGTGACGCGCAGCGCACATCGCGGTCGATGGTACACTCTAAAAAAATATCGAGTAAAAAGGGTGTCTTTTTGTCCCACAATAACAATCGTCATCAGGCTTGCGTGCGCTTCTCCTTTCTTGAAAACTCGGCGCTGGCCACTTTCCTATCGAGAATGCAATGTAACCCTGATAATGGGCATGTCGTTCGTGACCGGAATGTACCTGGCGCGGGGCGATAGCGCAAGGATGGAACGCAATATAGATGACGATTATTGTTGTGGGACAAAAAGACACCCTTTTTACTCGCTCTTTTTTTAGAGTGTATATATGAGCGTCGGTCGGCGTGATTTGACTTTGGGTCGCCAGTGGCGAACTTGGCTGTGTTCCAATTCTTAGACAGCACGTAGACAGTCTACGAAGACTGCTTAGAAGACAGCATCGAAGCCCATGCAGTCCGAGAAATGGAAGACATTTAGACGGCTTTTACGCTGACAATGCGCCACCTCGCGTCGAGAGAGAAAGCTAAAATAAACAAACGTAACAGTTGTATTTTCTGGCTTACCTCGTGTTGAAATCAAGAACAAATAAACTTTACTCACATTGAGCGTCTGGAGAAGCGTCAGCTTGTGTGCAGGACGACCATGCCGGCGATATTTGATCTATCTGAGCATATCTGAGTGATTCGCCGAGCCGTCATCTTGTTTAGACAGCAAAGTATCCTGCATCGTATTTGTCTACGATGCGGTCATTCTCGGACCTGTCTGTTTTGCCGGCTACGTGAGAATTGGAATGTGACTTAAGATGGCCGCCAGTCTATTTAGCTGTTTATTTAGCCGTCTACGTGAGTATTGGAAGACAGCCCTTGTCATTCGCCGGCGCGAATGATGACCTTGTGCGTTTCGGTTCGGATCGGCTCCGATCGCAGTTAAGTCAGGCCCCGAAAACTCGGTGCTATAGTTTCGGTTTCAAGGAACATGCACGCTCGTATAGCGGTTGCCGGTCATCCTAAGATCTAGGTGAACGGAATGAGATTTATGTGCATGTTTGCATTTGTTGGCTTTCACAGGTTTTTTTTACAAATAAAGAAATTTGATATCACAGTAAACAACGTTTCTTTTGTTTGCATGTCTTTTTTATTATTTCTTATTTTGTGAATAATAAACCAGGCGAAGCGCGGGAAGTGGTTGACATAAGTTCGTAGCGCTTACCTCCGCACCTTCTCGCCACTCGCTGAGCGATGCTACAAGTTTTATCTCTTCCCTTAGTGCAGGGTAGCAAACCGGATGCTCCGATTTCTGGTTGACCTCTCTGCTTTCCTCTCATTTTATTCTCTCTCTCCCTTTTATCGCGCTCACTTATCTCGCTCGGTTGACATGCCAACTTCGGGAAAGATACCGACGGCAAATTGTCACAGGCAGAGAACGGAAGCCGCAGTGAGCTACGCAGAGCTTGTCAACCATGCAATCGACGAAGCAACCATGCAATCGGCAACCCGTGTTTTTTCGTGGCTCTGCGGTGTGTTAACCTAGAGAGGTGTGTTAACCCAACACAAAGGCTTTTTCAAGTTTCCTTGTGACAACGGGTGAGCACAAGTATTTTGACCGATTATTTGAACAGGTATTGATTTCGCACGAGTACATGAGTAAACCCAGTTCTCAGCAAGCCTTACTGTACTGACATAAGTGTAGTGTCGCTAACCTAACTGGTCAAGACTGCGTGCAGTAAAGCTGCTGCCTGCAAAATGCGTTTAATAAAAAAGCTTCAATTTGTGTTGGCTCGGCTAGATAACTTTTGCTTCTTTTACTTTTCACATGTCAGTTCAGATGATGTCAAGTTATTATAGGCTCCTTCCTGTTCTTGAAATTTATGTAGCCGTGGTTTGAAAAAACTGTCATTACTTCTTATGTTGTCACTCGAATGCATGTGATTGACTCAATCGTTATGGAAATCATTACAGGGAATGTCCCTGGATCCCACGATTTCACAAGTGAACTTTTCTGTGTCAAGGCAACGCTGTTGCTCTGACGTGGGACAAGTCAACTTGCCGAAACAATGTTTCTAGTGACGTTCTCTCTTGAAAAATTTCTGTTCGTTTCATGCCTCTACATTCCTCTACACTTCAGTTTCGTTTGGTACTCAAGCTCTGTAATAAATCTATGTGCACCGTCATAGGAAACGTGATTGAGTCAAATACGATGTGTCATTCTGGTGATTGTTGATAATTTTTGCACTGGTTCGAAAGTTCTTTTTTTTTTGTGTAGATCAGGTTTCGTCTTACTGGGAAATGAGTCAGCTTAGCTTTCGGCATTTCAGAACATAGGAACAAAATTTTCAAAACATGGTTAGCAAAATTTCACGAATGGCCTAATCGCCCGAGCGCCCAGCGGACCTGAAAGAATGCACGGGTGCAATTCCGCTTGCATGCGAAGTGGGAAAGCAGACTTCCGTAGAACTATTCCGTGGAAACGCTCCTCCCCTCGGTTTTGTCCTTTCCCACTATTTGATGACCTCACCAGTAGACGTCACGAAGTAAATGTTATGTTTGTGATTTATTTCCAGTAGGATGTCCGGCAGCCGCCAGTGGTAAAATCGGCGCTGCGACTGCATATCAGCATGTGAGGGTATATGAGACATATAGGGAGTTTCGAGCCCCTGGCTCGAAACTCCCTATGTTGACCGTTGACCCCTATGACCGTGTTGGCATCGCATGCCGTTTCGCGTGTATCATTATCTTGAACCGATTGTCAAATACCTTCGTTCGCTTGATCGATTGATTGATATGTGGGGTTTAACGTCCCAAAACCACCATATGATTATGAGAGACGCCGTAGTGGAGGGCTCCGGAGATTTCGACCACCTGGGGTTCTTTAACGTCCACCCAAATCTGAGCACACGGACCTACAACATTTCCGCCTCCATCGGATACCTTCGTTCGCGAAGATACGGCAAGCCGTATACAAAGTCTTTCATCGAACTACATCGGACGACTCGCTGGCGAGTTCATCGAAACGTCGAACAGAAGCTCCGATTCAGTAGACTCTACACAACGGGGGACACTAGAGCACGCGTGACTGCTTCTCTCGCCCACCGCAACCGTCCATAGTGGCGCCATAATCGCAAGTTCGTTTCGTCAAGAGGGTGGTTGTTATCTGGGCAACCTTTATTTCCACGTGGGCGCGTGTGGCGACCTACAGGGCCACTCACCCGAAAGCCCTCAGCGGACTGTAATTTGCCTTTCGTCCCGTATACGGCCTGCCGCACGCCTTTCGTGACGCAACGGTTGCTCGGGAGTAACGCGAACACGTGAAAAAAAAAATTTAATAACACTACTGCACGCCCTCCTTCAGGACGCGTCCCGGGTGGCGCCATCTCGTGGCGCCCCGCGCCTCACCTTCCTTGTCTCTTTTTTATTGTTAATTCCGTCCGGGCTCTCGAGGAGCGCATAGTTTCCGCCATGCCCGCGCTTTCACATCAGCCGTGACCCAATTAGGCGTGCGCTGTTTAATTAGCAAATTGTCAGCGCGTGCACACTCGCTGGAAAAGCGGAAGCCCGTGCGTTGTCTCAAGCTGTCGCAGCAAAACAAGGGGGTGCAGCGTTGTGAAGCTTGCACGCCCGGCTGACATCAGACGGTCACTTTGTGTATTATTATTACTTTTTTTTTCTTTTCTTGACCGTGTTCGTAGGCATTCTACACCAAAGGAGAAACTACAGGACGCGCTGAGCTTTGGGGCAGCTACTTTGCGACTGTTGTTCCACTTGTCACACGACCATAGAGGGCAGGGGCGAGTTTAGGGCTGGGCGGAGCCTATACGCGTCGTGGCATCGCTACAACTGCCTCAGTATGTTGACGGTGCCAACCCCTGTTTACAAAATTGAATTAGGTCTATAGTTCTCATATTCATCCTGGTGACTACAGTCGGCGACACTGAGGCGCAAATGAGAGCTTCGTGACGTCAACTGGTCTTGGTGCAAGGTGCTTATAGCGTCCGCTAACGCTGCATAAATTTACCGAGAGCCGACACGTTACCATGCTTTTCGCGCCAATTTTGCCTGCCGCAGGCAGCCACACTCGCCTCAGCTTCCGCAACAACATCAAACATGGTCATTGTAACTTTGAAGTACTTGTTGTTGGGCTAGTTGGTTCGTCATACTGAGGGGTAATTCTGGACGCCTAAATGACCACAGGAAGAAAAGCCCAGATGCTCTGGCCCGTGAAATAATGGAAGCGTTCTGGATAAAGAAAAAAGGTGACTTGTGTATAAGTGACACGTCAGTCGTCTTGCGGAAGTCTGAGTGATTTTTGCGCTTCGTTGCTTGATTAGATATGCCGGTTGAACATCCTCAGTTTATGTCTGTGGTCATGTGGTTAGGTGAAGCAGTGTGCTCTGCACATGCGTGTGCGGCTATATGTTTCCTGCGTTTCTCCTGCAAATAAATCAGTTGCGAGTTGACGCTCTTTGTGATTTTTTCTTCCTGTGGTGCTTTAGGCGTCTAGAATTACCCCTCAGCATGGCCATTGTTTTGCTCCTCCAGGCGTCGGCTTTGAACTATGTCCCGTGTCACAAGCGCGCATGCAATCTCTCTCTCTCTTCCCCGTACCTCCTCTTCTCTTCCTTATTGTTGTTACGGTCCGAAAAAAAACACAACTTGATTAGAACCGCTCTTCACGTTGTCTGGCCAGGAGTCCACGCAGTTTCAGCCCGATGCCACGCATACCAGCGGCTGCAGCTAATTGAAAGGCGTACGCGGGCGTGCCACTTTATGACGATCTTTGGTTTAGAGCGAACGCGACACCCGGCGACGCTGGGCCTTTCAAGCTGCTGACACTTTGTACTGCGCGTGCCTGTCCGTAGCTCGAGCGGGAGTTACGTCACAAGAGATCTACGCTATTCGGGCTCGCAGCAACGTGGGTATCGGACTAATTATGCCCGCCTGCGGCGACAGCGTGCTAATTAGGACGATCGCGTCCCTCTTCGCAAAAACGACCACCGAAGTGTGGCGTTTCCCACCGTTTCACCTGTCCCGTAATACTGGTGAACCTGTCAGGTCATTTTGTTTCTGCGTTGGACCGTGTAAAATAGAGCAGACTGTTGAAGTCGAAATTACTGCAGGGGTGGGCGTGTTCAAAGAGTTTTGGCCGTTCCACTGCCCTCTGGGAGTGCGTTCCTGGTTAGGACAATGCAACACTCCACGAAATATTATTCAACAAAAATTAATTCTCTCTTGTGAGCTCAAACCACAAGCTATCATTAAGAGCCATCGTATGATCGCGGGGTTGCGCAGTCAAGAAGCCTGGAGTAGCTCTTTGGGACCGACTGTACGCCTCCCAAACTATACGATGAATTTCAATCCTATGCTTTTCAATTAACCCGCCCTGTTTATTTTCCTGCGCTGCCCTTTGCCGTTTTGGTCGGGGTTTATTAGGGGCCGGAACAATGGTCATCGCCAGAATGAAAGTCTCCGAGATCGGTAGGCGTTTCATCATTGACTTTTCCGCTAGGAAAAAAAAAAGCATGCGCCGTGACATCGTGTGAAAGGCGGATTGTCGAAACTGGGCGTCCTTACCAAGGTTGTTGTTTAATGCCACGTTTCGTCTTCAGAAACGAGCAAACACCTTAAGTGTTTTTACAGAGTCTAGTTTGACGAACTGCGTGCGTCGCTGCATACCAGGCCCCGCCGCGGTGGTCTAGTGGCTAAGGTACTCGGCTGCTGACCCGCAGGTCGCGGGTTCAAATCCCGGCTGCGGCGGCTGCATTTCCGATGGAGGCGGAAATGTTGTAGGCCCGTGTGCTCAGATTTGGGTGCACGTTAAAGAACCCCAGGTGGTCGAAATTTCCGGAGCCCTCCACTACGGCGTCTCTCATAATCATATGGTGGTTTTGGGACGTTAAACCCCACAAATCAATCAATCAATCGCTGCATACCAGCATAATCGCCCGTGCGAGTAAATTGACTGATCCCAAGGCGTCTGCGGAACATTTGAAAAGCGCTGTTGCATGGCCTTTGAGATTGACGTTGCTGCAAGGCTGCGACCGTTCCCAACTCCTTGAATCTCGCAAGTCATGGCTGTCATTAGTAAGGCTTCCTGCCGGATCACCCTTCTGCGGCTCGGTCCATCTTGAAGCGATACCTCCGTATCATTTTGGCTTCTTCGATAACCGTTTCAAGGTTAGCCGCAACGCCGCTTGGCATTGCGACGGCATAATCACCGGTTCCAAGCGAGTCGAATCGGCATTGTCGGTTATAAACCACTTCGAGACAGTGCGCTGTTTTTGCGTCTTCTTTCGTCTTAGACGGTTTTCTGTGTGCCTTCTTTGACAAGATTGGCAGGTCGGCCAGAAGGCTAATGCCCCTTAGCACGGAAACCACAATCACCGTGTCCCGCAGGAATGCGCAGTTGATAAACGCTGTAAGTACGAGATGTCATGTGGCGAGCCGTTTCGGCACGCCTCGTACACAGGCTTCACTGCGCCCATGCGTGAAATCAAAGAGAGGAATAACAGCTAGTAAGACCTTGTGGGACGTCAGAATTATAAAAGAAGGCCTGCCAGTTGGTGCCAATTAGTGTGTAGAAACGGGTAGCTCGATCCTGATCCACTCGCGCGCGACCTTCAGAAGCTCTGGAAGGCACCTTGAAGCTAAAATAATTAATCGAGCAACTCCATATCAGTTGCCTTGGAGCGCGGCCGTTTTGTCGGGGTCACCGAAGTAATGAATTCTTGCTAATTGAAAGCTACTTCTAAAAGGTACGTAGGCGTCATTGAAGTACTGTCGCACAGTAAAATGCCAAACTAATGTTTCAAACTCTGCTTATGCTGGAAATCTTCTTTCTTGTTTCTTTCTTTCATATGATGTAGTTCCTACTAGTTCTTTTTTATACATTCGTTTTCTAAAAGCTGTTTTCATGTTTTTGTGTATTCACAACGACTACGAATCTGATGATCATTACGATACATCAAATAACAGTTTATATAGAAGGAGCCTTTAAGTGACGTCAATTTTAAAAATATCGCCACGCAGGACGGCGAAGAAAACGGCAATCGGGCTGGTGAAAATGAAACTCTTGGCGGGGTGAACCCATCCACAGAAAATGAAAGATCAAAGTGCGAGCAACCATGGCGAACAACGCACGCTCCACGCTGATAACGGCGATCACACTTCCCAGCCGTCGGTGATGTGCTCGTCTGTGAAACGCGTCGACTTTTATAAATCTCTAATCGAACCTTTCAGAAGGTCAACGTCAGCTTAACACCCCCCCCCCCCCCCCGTATTTACAAACGCTGCTCGACTTGACTTTTACCCTTCACTTGATAGAATCGAGCACTGCGCCGCCACTCGGCAGAAAATGACGCTGCGCTGTTGAAGAATCGCAGCAGACTATTGCTGATATGCAGTGACTTGCCGTACTTAGAGATGGCGCTCCCATCGGATTTCTCAAATGAAGGTGAAGCGTTGAGTGAAGGGAGGTTCTAGACTGTTGCGAACGACGGACCGATCCCACCGAAGCCACCACTGTTGCGAAAGACGGCGACGCCGACACGGCCCCGAAGGCGCCACTGCTTTCAACTCCGCCGGGAAGGTCACCAGTCGTTTGGTAGCGTATGTTTCTCAGCTCGCGACTGCTTCTGCGCAGAGCTGATAAGACGAGCGGACGAGACGACGGTGAGTTAAATAAGGTTATGTACAGCATATATACAGAGGCGTTACAATTTCGGCACAGGGGCCGACAGAGACTCGAAGAGCCGAGCTCTCCTCTCTAACACATAGATCAGCCTTTCGCCTAAGACCGCTGACTCATACACATGTCGGCTCTCCGACATGGGGACTCCTCTCTCAGGACCGCCGATCGCGACGCGCCGCAGGGCTTCTTTTATTTGCACCGGGTCCAACCAAAATGTCCAATCAGAAGCGCCGCTGGTCGTCAAGGCAGATTCCTCCAATGGGGTCGCCGCGCCATGCGTCAGACCACCAGACACGAGGACGCCGGCTCGCTGTCACGTGCGCAGCTGACTCAATGCACGTGGGCCAGAGATGCGCCGCGCGTGTTCACGCCGTCGAGTTGTTCGTGCCAGGCGGACTGCGGGCTGGCCTTGACCCAGATTGCCTTTTTCAGAGGCACGAACGTTTGACGAGGACTCGCTGGCATAACAGCACCCCCGCCGCCAGACAATGCACCGGAAAGACGAGCTGCTTCCACGGGGCTCGGATGTCAGGTGCGCTCGTTCGCCAGGTCCCTCCAGGTTCGCCTCCAGGGCCATGGGGAGACTACAGCTCCAGACTGTTCCGGGAACACGTCCCATTTTTGACGACGGATCCCAGCTCCACTGGCTTGTCGCCACAACTTGTCGACCAGCTTCACTCGTCTCTTCTGACCATCTTCGGTTTCAGCACTTGTCGATGGTTCTGCAACTTGCTAAGAACGGTTCGACAACAGACAACACACGACACACGCAAGTGCCTTCGGTCACCCGACAGAACACCAGACAAAGTATAGTACAACATATACCTATCTACGTGTCTATCGGAATTTTGTTCCCTCTACATCAAGAGGCACATGTGGGACACAAGACTCTTAAAATGACAACTCAATTTTTTTTCCTACGTACAACAACGTAACGAATTAGAATACCACAAAGTTGGCCCCTTGAGATCACTCTGAACGAGAGCGCTCAGCCCAGGTCGTGATGAGGTCAAAATTTTGCCCCGAATCGCCAGCCAGAAACCAAAAGGTTGAGAAGGTACTAGCTAGAACGCACTGCTCAATGCACCTGCATTAGCGTTTAGCTTTCCCTTTTTTTTTTTTTTAGCGAACGTCAAAGTTGCGCTGTGGAGCAACGTGCTCCATCTCTGTAACCGGCCACTTTTAGGCGACGATACCTATGCGGCACCAAGAGCGGCTCACACTTTCGACGTTGCACAGGGGAACAACGATACGGCTTGCTACGGATTGACTCCTCACCGCTTAGCTCGATATCGTGTTCGATCACCGTCGTGTTTCCGGGACGGTCCGACCACACGTCTCCAATCTCGGAAACAATCTTTCTCGGGTCCTCCTTTTGGACTTCACTTAATCTAGGTTCTAGGTTCAACTGCTCCTCTGATCCCCTTTCGATTACATCACTAGAACTCCAAATTTCTGCTCCCTCTTTCTCTGAAGCACTTAAAAGTAAATTTACGACTGCTTTCAAGTTACTGTGGTAAATTTTGTTCGGCCGCCTTCCTAATTTAACTTCACAATTGGTATCAGAAAGCTTCGATACTACTTTTGCGGGCCCTTCCAAATCAACCTCAAGCTTGTTCCTTTTGGACGGCTGCAGCAGCATTACCTGATTATCAACTTCAAAAGCACGCTTCTTCACCGATATCTCGTAGTGCTCCTTCGACAGCACTTTTGCCGCGTTTTTCTGGCTTTCCACTAGCGCTTCAATTTGGCTTTCCACTAGCGCTTCAATCGAGAGATCCTCACGCTGCTCTCGAATGAGCGTCTCTCGATCAACTCTCGGCAGCTCGCTCCAACTTTCCGCTACAGGCGAGACCGTTGCAACCCTCTCGCTCTGACTCAATGGCGCCATGTCGTCTCCCCTTTCTAGGGAAACCGCGCTGGTCGGTCCGGCGACGGGCCGCTCGCGTGACTGCTCACATGACTCATGCGGAAACTTTCCTTTCTGGGGTTCCGTCGACCCGCCGACAAGGTCACTTGAGAGTTCACCGCATGGAACCAGGTCCAGCTTCCGCGAAAGCTTTCGCGCTTGCGATCGCGTGAGGGCCATGCACGCAAAGTTGGGGAAGAACGATTTGCCCTGCTCTTTGAGGAGCTGCTCCGAGTTGTTGGAGAAAAGATAAGGAAAACGATCGTTCAGCGCGGCAGACACAGCCGCTTCGGTGCGAAGCTTACCGAACGGGCCTTCAATGACAACGGTGGCGATTGGTAAGCGAACACTCTGCTCCTCGGCGACTTGCCTGATCCACGCGCATTCTCCTGTAAAGTCATCCGGAGACACCAATGAAGGATGGACAACGTCCATGGTTGCTGCTGAGTCTCTAAGTGCTCGGCACGTTTTCCCATTCACACTAATTTCTTGGATATACGGCTCCAACAACCGCATGTTCTTTTCTGATTCTCGGATTGTTGCGAAGGCAAACTTTTCCTGACA
This sequence comes from Rhipicephalus microplus, assembly GCF_013339725.1. Classification (NCBI taxonomy): domain Eukaryota; kingdom Metazoa; phylum Arthropoda; class Arachnida; order Ixodida; family Ixodidae; genus Rhipicephalus; species Rhipicephalus microplus. The sequence goes on along the minus strand of NC_051175.1, from coordinate 88,853,292 downwards.
GTTTCTCGCGATGTGTCCTTCCTTTTTGCAGTTGTAGCAGATTAGCGGCTTCCGTTTGTTTTCCGATTCAAATGCCTGTGTGGTAGAAACCTCACTCGATTTCTCCGCTTCTGTTTGCCCTTCCCCTACACTGTCCTTCGTAAGAGACGGGTCCTTTTTGAAATTACGGTGCGGAACGGGTTTCCGTTGATCAGGTTTCCTTGAAAAGCCCTCTTTTCTCTCATCCTTTTCAACGCGCACTGCCCTGCTGTGCAACTTTCGGCGAGTATAATACTCCTCAGCTAACTCTGCTGCCTTGTTTAGCTGTACTTCCCCAAGTCTGTCCTGCAGCCAAAGTCTGACATTATCCTCGATGCAGCGGTAGAATTGCTCCAATGCAACGCATTCCACCACTTTATCGCGGTCGTCATAAACACCTTCGCCCTTGAGCCATTCAATTAAATCGGCTTTAAGACGAAACGCGAAGTCAACGTGTGACTCATTCCCCTTTTCAGCATACCAGAACCTTTGCCTGAAAGCCTCGGGTGACAACTTATAACGTCTCAAGAGCACTTCCTTAACCTCGTCATAGCTCTCAAACGCTTCCCTCGACAAGCAAGTTATCGCGTCGGACACTTCGCCGGGAAGAAGAGCTAGCAGGTTCCGCGCCCAAAGAGGCCGCTCCAAAGCGTTTCGCTCACAGACGTGTTCAAACTTGACGACATACTTCGCCATGTCCTCGCCTACTACGAACGGTGGCAGTTGGTCCCGAATTCTAAAACCGCTGACCTGAACTGTTGGAGAAGCTACGCTAGGCGCCTGCGAACACTGTAGGATTGCCAATTCTAGTCGTTTCAACTCTAGGCGCTCTTGTCTCTCGGCCTCCTCGCGCTCGCGACGTTCGCACCTTTCAACTTCTTCACGTTCGCGAACTTCTCGCCTTTCAGCCTCCTCGCGGCGTGCTTTGATCTCCACCCAGGCCTCATCGACTTCCTCAGCCGACACTCCCTCATCCTTCATGATCTCAAGGATCGCTTGCTTTCGTTTCGCACGGCCCAAAGTAATGCCGAGTTCCTCACAAATTTCGATGAGTTCCTTCACTTTAAGGTTCTCCATCGTTCACACTAGCCTCTTGCTGTTTGCCCCTGTTAAGAATTTACTTGCCGTACCCACTATAAGTCTACTAGCAAGACGCGCAAGCAATTTTAAACACTCCCGTGTTTACCCCCTCCGCATTAACTTTGGTTTCAAAGCACTTCGACTTTGCTTGAAACGATCAAAGCTCACTCCAATGCTTCACACAGCCCTTCTCTAAACTACTACAACCTGAGCTAGAGTAGTCTGGTGAACTGAGGGGAAAACATCAGGCACTCACCGCATCGATGTCGCTGACGCCGGCCGATCCCGCAGCTGCCAACCACTGTTGCGAAGCCACCTCCGAAATCCCTCCGCTGACCTCCACTGTTGCGAACGACGGACCGATCCCGCCGATGCCACCGCTGTTGCGAAAGACGGACCGATCCCGCTGAAGCCACCTCCGAAATCCCACCGCTGCCACCACTGTTGCGAACGACGGACCGATCCCACCGAAGCCACCACTGTTGCGAAAGACGGCGACGCCGACACGGCCCCGAAGGCGCCACTGCTTTCAACTCCGCCGGGAAGGTCACCAGTCGTTTGGTAGCGTATGTTTCTCAGCTCGCGACTGCTTCTGCGCAGAGCTGATAAGACGAGCGGACGAGACGACGGTGAGTTAAATAAGGTTTATGTACAGCATATATACAGAGGCGTTACAATTTCGGCACAGGGGCCGACAGAGACTCGAAGAGCCGAGCTCTCCTCTCTAACACATAGATCAGCCTTTCGCCTAAGACCGCTGACTCATACACATGTCGGCTCTCCGACATGGGGACTCCTCTCTCAGGACCGCCGATCGCGACGCGCCGCAGGGCTTCTTTTATTTGCACCGGGTCCAACCAAAATGTCCAATCAGAAGCGCCGCTGGTCGTCAAGGCAGATTCCTCCAATGGGGTCGCCGCGCCATGCGTCAGACCACCAGACACGAGGACGCCGGCTCGCTGTCACGTGCGCAGCTGACTCAATGCACGTGGGCCAGAGATGCGCCGCGCGTGTTCACGCCGTCGAGTTGTTCGCGCCAGGCGGACTGCGGGCTGGCCTTGACCCAGATTGCCTTTTTCAGAGGCACGGACGTTTGACGAGGAGTCGCTGGCATAACAAGACTCGGCTCGGTTACTCGTATCCTCCACGTAACCTTAACAGAACACTCTAACGCAATCGCGAAGTTTTTAAGCATTGCGATGCGACCGGTGGTAACACTTCGTGTTGGTGAAACCAGATCACATCAAAAATGCGATATCGCGTGAAAATGTCAAGAACGTCTGGTAACATGGCAATGAACGTCTGACATGGAGACCATCGAATGAAGTTCAAGGAACATAACTCTCGAGCAAAGTTTCAAACGCCCTTGCATCCGTGTATACATTCAGCGACATGTGCAGGGGGCCTACTCTATTTTTCGATAACTTACAACTCGGGACACTGTGTATCTCTGAAGCTTATATTGTTGGTATCGCATCGAGTGTTTAGTTGCAGCACTCTAAATACAGAGTCATTTGACGCTTTTTTGAGAGTACACATATATGAGTCTTATCAAGAGGGGCACGTCGATTCTTTTTGGGGGTCATTGTACTCTAGAGTCATGTGACCCACACTAGAGTTAACGTACCTCTTTAATAGATTCATACACTTGGCACGTCAAGACTACCCCAGAACTGGTCACACATACTCTTTTTTGAGTTCTGTTTTCTTAGCGTGAAGTAGGTAACGGCGTCAGCCGTGCCATCTTATTGTTGCACAGCCAACGTGACCGCAACTTTCCTGGTCTGTCTCAATTTCATCCCGAACATGGATGTGCAATGGGGGAATGAGACAACAACAGGTTGCTACTGACGTCACTCAAGTGCGCCTAATGTTTATACGTCCGCGCTATGTAAGCTTAAGCTCTGCGATAAAGTGTGACGTCAGCTTTGACCGTACCAGAACGGCCGAAAAGCTGCTCTTTCAACCACCTCATCCGCAATAACAAAGTGTAATGTGTGGATAGGACAACAAAATGGCGCTTTTGGCCTCACTTGGATACGCTCAAATCTTTTTAAGTTTGCGCTTTATATAGCAAAGCTACTTGATAGAACGTGACGTCATAGATCACACTACCGCCAGCAAGATCAAAAAGCTGCTCTTTCATCTCAACTCCGTCATCCCCAACAGCGTGGTGGAATGTGCAGATTAGACAAGAAGATGGCGCTTTTGACGACATGCGGATGCGGTTATGGCTCTCAAGTCCGCGGTTGATATAGTAAATCTAATAAATAGTAAGTGACCTGAACGATGATACTACAGCCAGCACAGCCGGAAAGGTGCCCTTTCTTCTCATCCCCTTTCTCACAAAAAGCGAAGTGGAATACTCGAATGAGACTGCTAAATTGCGTATGTGATGGCATTCAAATACTTCTGTTACGTACGCGATATAAGCTTAGCTTAAGCTCCTTTCGAATAAATGTGACGTCAGCGATGACGTCTCGCGCACGTCGTTTCACGCGTATACGGCTCCGTATAAGACCCTGATCCCTCTGGCCTCTATGACAGTGTCATCCCCGGAACGGTAGCAGAGCATAAGCCCGCGTGACCCGAGACGGGTCGGCTTTCGAAGTGCGGGGCACGGATCTCGGAGCTCTTCCTCCTTTTCGCGTACGTCGCCGAGGCATTCCGTCGTTTTATCGTGCATGCCTTGCGCCCCAACTGCGCTACGCAGTGGGCCATGCATAACGAAAGAGTGGCGTGGCAGCTACTAAAGCCGGTATAAAGTCGGCCTAGCGGCGCGAGTCGGAACGGTGCACGTTTTCGTTCTTTGGCTTTATACGTGACCGGGTTTTGGGCGAGAAACTGAGGCACACGTCTGTGTGTGCGCTTATAAGAAGCAGTCGAAAGCCTGCATCACTTTCCATCCCGCGGAGAGGTGGCCGGGACGGGATCGGGGCAGACAGCTACGCGCCTGCAGCAATGTCGCGGACGTTTTCACTTATATGCGCGCGTATACATGCCGCCCCGTTACTTTCACTCTTAATTCGGTGCAGTGGTGTTCATTGGAAGCTTGCGAACGTGCGTCTCGTCATCTGTCTTTCGGGAGGGAGGAAACTCTTTAGGAAGAACCGACACAGTTACCTTCGTACGTATGTGTTCGATAGTGTCACTAGAATTATACTGGATGAAGACATTGCTGCTTTATAACAGCGGATAACTGGCATTATCCGACATTTTAAGTCCGTGCTGTAACCGGAATTTCTTTTTTTTTAGCAGAAAGGAAGAGGAGAGGGGGGAGTGACCTAGGACGTTTTTTTTTTTTAGACATCATTTCTGTTCGTGCATGCGTTCGTTTTATGTGGGCGTGTGAAACATACAAATGCAACACCGAAAATTTCGGGGGGGGGGGGGGGGGGGGTCAAACCTCCTACCTCTTCTCCTGACTACGTCAGTGTTCGAAGCCAACACTATATAGTCCGCACTTGTCATCAATTTAGCCACCGCATGGCAGATATTCGCCAGCAGTCCATCAGTAACATTAGCCATCAATCAGCCAGCAACAGCAGGGCAACAGTACTGTGTGAGAAAATACGACTAGGCCGACGCGCCACCAAGCATTCACATCAAATCGGAAAGAGTTGAGAGTGTTGCATGGTATATATGGGGGTCAAAGCTGTCGTGGTTGATTCGTCATTTTTTTAATAGTGAAATCGCCAAGCTCAGGCACGTAGGAGTCATTTCTCTCAGTTTCCCCCGCTTTGTCGTCCTTTTCTATTCTGTGAAAGCCCACTTTCACATGTGTTGCGAAGGAGTTATGCCGGATCCCTCCAGGGGTGGAAGGTGATTAAGAACGTGAAATTGAGAAGCGCCTGCTCGTAGTAAGCAGTCATAGAGAGCTCTATTCAAATTTTTCAGAAAGAAAATTTCTTACTTGCGGAAAACTTCGTCCTTTTTCCGGAGATCGAACCCGGGATCAATGCCTTTCCACGATGGTCGTTCTACCAATCGATCTAACGAGGACGCCAGCAAAGGACAGCGCGTGGGTGAATTCATCCTACAACTCAAAGCATATTGCCTCACACGCTCCTTTCTATGGTTGCCAGCGTATTACACGTGTAGAGCACTGCCCTGTGCAGTCTACGCCAAAATTTCTCAGAGCATTCTAGATAGTTTCCGAATCATCTGCTCGGCTCGAGTGCGCAAACACGAACGGCCGAGTTCATTCTGGAACGAAATCGACCACCATGCACTGATAGCGCTGAAGCGTTCGACGCTGCGTGTATAAATGTCGATGCGTGTTGCAGCGGATCATATACATTATCCATAGTCGACGCTCTGTTCGCCGATATCAGCCTAGTGTCACGGCCGCTTGATTGTGGGCTTTGATCCAGCGGCCTTGTCAGTGTACAGCCCGTTAACTCAACGATAGATGGAGCACGCGACGGTTTCACTAGTAAATTTCTGTTTCCTGCAGTCTTCCTGACCAGGGGTGCTATTCCGGAGACTGTGTAATTCCATCATATAGTCAAATTTTGTAATTGTGGAATTTTAGGCCAATCAGAGAGGTCGTAGCAGTCCACTGGGCCAATCAGCATCGATCACTGGCGGAATCTGACAACATGGCGGAATTCGAGTGTCCAGAATAACACCTAGGTGAGTCGAATGCACTCGCAATGCATCTCGTTTTAGCCACGTTATTATTATTATTATTATTATTATTATTATTATTATTATTATTATTATTATTATTATTATTATTATTATTATTATTATTATTATTATGATTATTATTATTACCAGATGTTGCCTTGCGAGGCCAGAGAGCGGAGAGGGGAGTGACAGTTTTGCGAGTGTCTTCCTAGGCCGCACGAGACGCGAGCATGCGTGCGGGAGAGGGGGGGGGGGAAGGGCGCTACCACCGATAACCGCCGACGCCAATGCGCGACATCATGTGACAAGAGATGCTCCGCATTTAGAAAGACTTGCAAGGCGACAGAGCGAAGAAAGACAACACTGTAGCAGTTAACGTGTGTGCAAATGACAAGCAGTCGTGCGTGGGAGATTCGTGCACGACATTTTTATATATGAATTTTTTTTTGGAGGGGTGGGGGGGGGCGCTGATGACGCGCTGTCATAGTCCGAGTGTTCGTACTCAACAAAGAGTACGTGTGTTTTGTGAACAAGTAGCTTTGTGTGACACGCCGCACACAACTACGGCAGGGAGAATCACGTAGCGAATCGCTCGGAACAAGAGCGTTTGAGCCTCGGCGTTGCATCTTTCGTGCTATGCACGTCGACGCCTTTCTCCTGAGTTTGTGCGAGCGCGGATGGTGATAGTTGGGGGGGGGGGGGGGGAGATCTGCCATGCGCAGTCTATACGCCAGAATTTCTCAGAGCAATCTAGATAGTTTTTTTTTTTTTGCCCCGCCACGGTGGTCTAGTGGCTAAGGTACTCGGCTGCTGACCCGCAGGTCGTGGGATCCAATCCGGCTGTGGCGGCTGCATTTCCGATGGAAGCGGAAATGGTGTAGGCCCGTGTACTCAGATTTAGGTGCACGTTAAAGAACCCCAGGTGGTCGAAATTTCCGGAGCCCTCCATTACGGCGTCTCTCATAATCATATGGTGGTTTTGGGACGTTAAACCCCACAAATCAATCAATCAATTCTAGATAGTTTTCGAATCATCTGCTCGGCTTGAGTGCGCAAACGCGAACGGCCGAGTTCATTCTGGAACGAAATCGACCACCAGCGATAGCGCAAAAGCGTTCGACGCTGCGTGTATAAATGTCGATGCGTGTTGCAGCAGATCGTATACATTATCCATAGTCGACGCTCTGTTCGCCGATATCAGTCTAGTGTCATGACCGCTTGATTGTGGGCTTTGATCCAGCGGGCCGTGTCAGTGTACAGCACCGTTAACTCAACGATAGATGGCGCACGCGACGGTCTCACAAGTAAATTTCTATTTCCTGCAGTCGTCCTGACCGGGGTGCTATTCTGGACACTGTGTAATTCCACCATATAGTCAAATTTTGTAACTGTGGAATTTTAGACCAATCAGAGAGGCTGTAGCAGTCCACTTGGTCAATCAGCATCGATCAATGGCAGAATTATTATTATTATTATTATTATTATTATTATTATTATTATTATTATTATTATTATTATTATTATTATTATTATTATTATTATTATTATTATTATTAGACACTGCCTTGCGAGGCCAGAAAGCGGGGAGGGTAGCTACAGTTTTGCGAGTGTCTTCCTGGGTCGCCACGAGACTCGAACATGCGACACGAGGTGCGAGAGACGTGAGCATGCGCGGTGGGGGGGAGGAGGTGGAGCCACCGACGATAACCGCCGACGCCAATGCCCGACATCATGTGACTAAGAGATACTCCGCATTGAGAAAGACTTCCAAGGCGACAGAGCGAAGAAAGACAACACTGTAGCAGTTAACGTGTGTTACAAATGGCAATCAGTCCTGCGTGGGATATTTGTGCTCGACATTTTTATATAGGTTTTTTTTTTTTTGGGGGGGGGGGGGGCGCTTTTGACGCGCTGTCACTGTTGGCCAGGAGTTCGTACTCAACAAAGAGTACGTGCGTTTTGTGAACAAGTAGCTTTGTGTGACACGCCGCACACAACTGTGGCAGGGAGAATCGCGTAGCGAATCGCTCGGAACAAGTGCGCTTGAGCCTCGGCGTTGCATCTTTGGTGCTACGCACGTCGACGCCTTTCTCCTGAGTTAGTACGCGCACGGAAGGCGATAGTTGGGGGGGGGGGGGGGGGGGTATCTGTCATGCGGAGCAGCGCGTCTGAGTTCTCAAGAGCTGTCACTGTTTGATTGAAAATTTTTCACTGGCCCTATTTATTTTTTCTTATCGTGCCCAGAATAGTAACAACTCGGTGGGACATCCTTAAACTCGAAAGAAGGTGCAGTATGTCTCTATGGTGGTTTGCGAGCAGGACTTCTCAAAACTATATTTCGAAAATCAATAAATAAATAAATAAATAAATAAATAAATAAATAAATAAATAAATAAATAAATAAATAAATAAATGAATAAATAAATAAATAAATAAATAAATGAGAAGTGACGTTTATGCAGCACAAACGCTCAATCTGTATATATATGCGACAACCTTTAACATATCCTATGACATATTTCGTATTATCACCACATATTGAAGCACATATGAAAAAAAATGGGGGGGGGGGGTGCTTTTCGATATGTTCGCTTTGGAATGACCCTCTAGGGCCATGTGCTGGGAAACTGAAGAGACCGTTTGCTTACGAAAGTCAATTACTGTGCTCGCCGTCATACTATACAAGTGCCACCTCTGTACGGGCACTGAGTGCTGCAAATACATATAGTTCTAGTATTGTTAAGGGAACGTTCATTCAGCAGACGTCATTCAGCACTGGTCGAGCCAACACTGCACACAGCGCACATGATTGTAAGCCAACCGGGCAGCACCGTACTAGTCTTGTCTTGTCTTGTCTCCTAGGAGTACTAGTAGCCCCACAAAAACAACTTTGTCGTCTTCCTCCACAGGGCGTCATTTCAGTGCCCGTGATGGAGACACAGCTCCACGCCGGCGACATTTATCAACGGCATCCCAACGCTCGGCTCGTTCCGTACATGTAATTGGTCATTTCATATCTCGTGATCTTAGTTTCATTTCATTTCATTTCATTCAAGGCAAGATCGTTACAGTTTACCTTTGGGGACACGACTAAAGGCTAAATAAAAGCCTGACTAGGTCGTGCCACCCTGGCAGCAAAAGCATCGACACACCAAAAAGCATTTGTTGTATGCCGAATACGCTGGTACGTAATCATCCTGAATCATAACAGGAATAAAGAAAATTATAGGTAGGTAGGTAGGTATAAACTTTATTTTTCCTTTGTAAAGGAAAGGTGCAATGGAAGAGAGATGAGGAGAGATTGCTACGCTCGATAGTCCTCCGCAACCCTCTCTGCCCAACCCAGGATGGCCTCCTGGACGTCGGGTTTCAAGCTGCGCATGGCAGCCTCCCACTGCTCCTCATTACTAATTAGTTTTCGAAGGGACGGTGGAGGGGGGTGCTTAGGGCACCCCCACATGATATGATTAAGATTTGCTTTCTGTGCGGAGCAATATTTACAGGAGGAGGACGGGTAAAGAGAAGGGTACATGAGGTGAAGAATGTAAGGAGAAGGAAAGGTGTGAGTCTGCAGCTGTCGCCACAGTACTTCGCGCCTTCGTATGGATTTCGACGTTAGCGGCGGTAAGGATAAACGACCAAGGCGGTAGTGACTACAGATGTCGTGAAATGTTAAAAGGCGATCCCGCGCAGCAAACGGTGCCGTTGTCGAAACGGGGCCTGGCTCTTCCAGCGCCTGCGCCCGGAACGTAAATCCTCGGGCGCTGGCGTGAGCCGCCTCGTTACCGGCAAGGCCCGCGTGCGCGGGAGTCCATATTAAAGCCGTGTCCTGTTGCGGGGGATGGGCCAAAAGGAGGGAGAGGGCTGTTTTGGACACCCTACCCGCTCCAAAATTGTAGATGGCAGTTTTTGAATCACTAATAATAAGTGAATAATTTGGAACTGTAAGGGCCAGAGCTATGGCTGCTTCTTCCGCCTCCTCAGAAGAGGAAGCAGAAATAGAAGCAGCAGCAGATATCTGACCTAGCGAATTCACAACTGAGAGGGCGAAAAAAGGACGAGTACTGTATTCGGCAGCGTCAACGTAGAGCACTTCTTTAGAAGTAGAAAATCGTTTTTCGAGAGTTTTTGCACGCTGTCGTCGACGTTGCTCGTGGTGCACAGGGTGCATGTTTTTAGGGAGCGGCGGAATAAGTAGATTCTTGTGTATTTCACGCGGAATAGTGTGTTTGGCGTTAGTGGTTGGAGTTGGCCTGATACTGAGGGTATCGAGTATGTATCTTCCGGTCTGTGTGTTGGAAAGACGAGCATATTGTGAAGTTAAGTGTGCTTCAATAAGTTCAGTTAAGGTGTTCAATGTGCCTGTCTCCATGAGCCGTGCGGTGGACGTTCGAATGGGGACTCCGAGAGCGAATTTGTAGATTTTACGTAACAAAGTGTCTACGTTATTTTGTTCTCTTCTCAGAAGGAACAGATAAGGGAGAGAATAAGTCACTTTATTGAGGACGAAGGCTTGGATGAGGCGGAGGAGCTCTGCCTCTCGTAGCCCGCCATGCTTATTAGATATCCTGCCTATAAGGCGTAGAGTGTGGTCCACAGTTGTTTGAAGTGCTTTAATGGTGTGTGTGTTTAGTCGATTTCGTTGTATGTGTAGTCCAAGCACCCTGAGTCTGTCAACTTTAGGCACGGGTGTATTGTTCAGTGTTATTTGTATATCAGAGATGTGCTTTTCCGAGCCCCGATGGGCAGGAAGGAGGAGCAGTTCAGATTTAGTGGGTGAACAGGTCAGATTCATGTTACCCGCACAAACCACCACCCTGTCAGCAGCAGTCTGCAGAGTTTCCTGAATGTGACCATCGGAGCCGCCTGTCATCCAGAGGGTAATATCATCTGCATAAAGTGAAAATTTGAGATCTGATATGGATCTCAGCGTTCGAGCCAGCGGCATCATCGCGATGTTAAAAAGGAAAGGTGATAACACTGATCCTTGAGGTGTGCCGAAACTCCCCAAGGAGTAAGAACAAGAGTGTTCAGACCCAATGTAAATAGTTGCCGTACGGTTCGAAAGGAACGCAGATATGTAATCATGAATCTTTTTACCAACGCCTATAGCGCTCAGTTCACTCAATATGGCAGTGTGGCTGACGTTGTTAAAAGCCCCATGGAGATCGAGACTGAGAATTGCTTGAGTATCGAGGCTAGAGTTAGGGATAATGATGTCATGCTTCAGTCGAAGCATGACATCTTGACTGGAAAGGGATTTACGGAAGCCTATCATTTCGTGAGGGTATAAGTTGTGTTCTTCTATAAATTTGCTAAGGCGGTTGAGGATTACATGTTCAAGTGTTTTTCCGATGCATGAAGTGAGGGAAATCGGACGTAGGTTGGCTGTGTTTATGGGCTTACCAGGTTTTGGTATGAAAATAACTCTGGCGTCCTTCCACGCAGCCGGCAAGGTAGAAGTGTCGAAGCAGTGGTTAAAAAATTTAGTGAGGGCTATAATTGAGTTTTCATCTAAGTTGCGGAGAAGTTTATTATTGACGAGGTCAGGGCCTGGTGCAGATGAGGTGCGAAGGTTCGCAAGCGCGTGTCTAACCTCAGCCTCCGTTATGGGGCTACTGAGATCATCATTTGGTTGTCCGATATAGTCAGGTGCATCGTATCGATACGCGCTGGGTAGGTGTTTGTCGCGAAGATCATTAAAAAGAGTGTTTAAGTTACCTTTGTGCGAGTGAAGTAGTTTGTTAATGTGATGATTATTTGCGGTACGTGATATGGTAGGGTCTAATAAATGCCGCAGGAGCTGCCATGTCATCTTGCTGTCTAGGTGGCCATGCATGCTTTCGCATTTCTGGGTCCATTGTTGACAAGCAAGCTGTATGGCATAGTCCTGAATTTGCAAATCGAGTCTCGCAATTCTCAGTCTCAGTCGGCGATTGTGTCGCCTCTTCTTCCAGCGTTTGAGGAGAGATTGCTTAGCTTCCCACATGTGAAGAAGTCGGGTGTCAACTATTGTAAAAGGCGTATCAGGTGGTAACATGGTGGTATGCGTTTTTGTGTCAGTGTGCAATTGCTGTACCCATTCCGAGATATCATCTATCTCAGTAGGCGCCGAGCAGTGACGGGCCTCGCGAAACTTGTTCCAGTTAATAAGGCTCAGGCGCTTGGGAGCTAAAGGTTTGTGTCGGAAGTGTATGGTAGTTTGAATAATGTAGTGGTCACTACCGAAGTTAATGTTCAGGTTGGTCCATGTGACAAAGTGAACGCGATGGCTGAGTGTAAGATCGGGAGATGTATCTTTAGCTACACTATTACCTAATCTAGTGGGCATGTCTATATTGTTGTGGAGGGTGAGACGGTGATCCTGTATGTGAACCCACAAAGCCCTACCCTTGGGTGTAGAAACAGAGTGGCCCCATACTTGATTTGGTGCATTAAAATCACCAAGTATTAGGAGAGGGTGATGTTTCGCGGCCGCAATGGCTCGGGCAAAGAGAGTATTGAAGCGATGGTGTTTCGCCTGTGGCCTACTATAGACGTTTAATACGTATAAAGGCGATTCTTGAGTTTTACAAGGAAGGACCTCCAAGAAGTTGTGCTCCACATCGACGCCGTCGAAATTAGAGTGAGTTACCGTCAAATGTTTTTGCGTTAATATTGCAGTATCGGGAGAATTTAGAGATTTAGTTTGGTGTACACTGTAACCGGGAAAAGTTATGTTTCCGTGGGTCTCTTGTAGGGCAATGACTGCAGGGGGTTTGGGGCAGGAGGCCAAATATTGTTGAAGAGTCGCTTTCTTTTTGCGGAACCCCCTGCAGTTCCATTGCCATACTACAAAGTTCGAGCGATTAGGGTTTGCAGCCATTGTCGGGAGGGGGTGTAGGAGAGAAGGCGGGTACGGCTATATTTGGATTATTGGCCGTGACGGCCGCAATCCATGCAGTGGTCTGCTGCATTTGAGTTTGTACAAAATCTAGAAACTTGTCAAGTTTGTCATTTATGGCAGCTTGGCCCGTCTCCTGAGCTGTGAATCTGCTCTCTATGTGAGAAATCTTACTTTCAATGACGGCGAATTTCTTCTGTGTTTTATTTTCGAGGGCGTTTATCCTATCGTTAAGAGTTAGAACTGTGTCGCTGAGAGATTCTTCTTCGCGTGGTGTGGCAGGGGTTTTGCGCTTATTTGAGGGTGGCAGCTGGGAGGTGTCTCGAGGCATTGTAGTGTCCATGTCAGTAGGAGGAAGAGGTATCGTGGGTTCAACAGCAGGGGGCGATTGAGCAGGAATGAAAGATCGTGGTTCGGAATGCTGCGAAAGATTGCTAAGGGGCATTCGGGATTGTAGCTCGAGCTTTAACTTTTGAATTTCTGCCTTGAGGCTAGCGTTTTCAGCTAGAACTTTTTCTAGGCTAATGTTTTGAGATAAGGAGCAGTTAGAGGAAGCTGCCTGTGCCCAGCTTACCTTTAATGGGTTTGGCAGATGACTGGTGGAATGGGGGTTCGTTGACTGGGTCGGGAAGTCAAGTTCTTTGGGAGTCGAGTTTGGGCCCCGCCTCTTGCTCTTGCTGCGACCCCGCTGTGGGCCACGCTCTTGCGAGCGATTAAGGCTCGGTGTCCGGGATGATGGAACTTCTGAGGGCTTAGGTGTCTGGTATTTAGGTGTCTTAGTCTTGTAACGCTGTTTGCACAATGGGGAACCGGTGATGTGAGCTCCACCACACACGACACAGACGGGTTCACATTCATGGTCCATTGAGGAATCCTTCAGTCCGCACTTGTGACAGATTGCATCGGGAGTAGAGGGGCAGACATCCTGGCGATGTCCAATTTTTCGGCAACGGGTGCAGGCTTCCACCTTCAGTCGGAATGGGCGGCATCGAAGCGTGCAGCCTTCGTAGTTGATGTAAAAAGGGACGTGCGTGCCACGGAAAACAACCAAGATGGTTTCGGTGGTGCTCAGTCGGCGAGCGGCCCCAATGGTCATGGCTGGATTACATCTTTGGAGGGTTGGAAGGATTTCCTCGTCAGCGTAATCCAGAGGGAGATGAAACCTTCCACGACAAGAATCTACAGGGTCGGCAACGTGGGTGACGACTTCGTAGGGGACTCCGTTGAACTTTAAGGTCCGGATGTTGTGGTATAAATCTGCTCGGTCCATGCTTGACGTACTCACGAGCACTGTGTGACTGGTGGGATTGACCCTGATTTGATCAGGGCTGCTGATGGGAAGTCCAACTGCTTTGAGAACGAGTTGTCGTAAGACACAGGGGTGCAACTTGGTACAGTCGAGACCCCCGCGTATCCGAAGAATCACCTTGTAGTCCGCATCGGGCAGTGGTGGAGGTTTAGGCTCCCATGAAGATGGTTTCTTCAGATCCGCTGCGCAGGTGTCAGCCGATGAACCAGTGGGACGAAGGTCAGCATGTAGAGCACGCCATGAGCGAGCGGCGTCGCCTCCAGCAGCGACGCCCGCTGCGACGCTGGCCGCGTCGCGCTGGGCGCCTCCACTCATACTAGGCCGGCGGTTAGGCCTAGCGCGGAAGCGGTCGAGCTGAACAATAAACAGTCAGCACTGTTCTCAAGGAGCATTATCACTTCCCAACAAGGTGTCGAATGGGTGCCAGGTCCACTTACAGTTGGTGTGATGTGTGATCCAGGGTCCAAGGACCTGAAGAGGTGGTCATAACACGGTAAGTAGCCGGAGCCAAACGTACACACGTCAGCGTTTGATCGGGATCCAAGAAAATTATAAGTTCACAACCGTATAAACACAGCTGTCTTAAAGTGATATTGATATAACGAACGTGTACTCATATTGAGCCACAAACAAAAGAAATAAAATAAAAAATAGTTTCTCGCTGCTATTGCGAGAGAAATTTACAAAAATATAGTCAACATTCACTAAAAACAAAATCAATATGACTGGGCATGCTTATGTACGAAAGGAGAAACCTACAAACGTACCGATTAGAAATTTTTAACAGAAAGAGGTTATCTATAACTCAAACATGTCGTTACAAAATTTACTAAACAATGACAGGTCATTAGAACAAAGGTGTACACGAATGCAAGACAATATAGTCACATAATTTTAAGGATCAATGAGGTCATCATGTTTGTGACGTTATTAAAGCTTCGCTCCTTCCCTTGTTCGTAAATCTGCACACAACGTCTATAAGGTTTGCAGCTCTTGCGTTGGTCACTGCGAACCTGCACTCCACTCAGCTTGCACCCCGCTGGCGAAAACACTGACCCCAAGCCACTTGTTTCGATTCCAGCATTCTTCTCTAAGACAAACTGATCGAACGGTGCATGCACGCGCGGATCAAGAGGCCAGCTTAACACCGCAAGGCCGACCCTGCATCTCGGCGTCGGCCTTGAGGCGTTGTAGAACGTCAGATAGTGTTTATAAGCGCCGCAGGCCCCTCTGCTAAGGCCCATACAAGTCTTACGCACCGTCTCCCATTATCACTAAGTCGTTTACAGTCTACGACCCGGCTCGTAAATGCGATCGTAGCTCTCGAAGAACCTTTATTTTTTTTTTTCTCTTAAGGCTTACGTACGAAGCATTTGCTGTCTATTTGTACAAAACTTTCTCGAACCGGATCCCGGAGTCCTTCTTCCTCGCCACCGGCAGACAACGAAATCGTCTGCTTGCTCTTCCGCGAGGAGGTCGTCTGCATAATCGGCCGGGCGCGAACGCGCCCGGCCGATTTCCTGCCTACCCTGCCTACCCCCCTCTTCAGGTCACCATTGTTTCAAGCGTGCTTTCGCGCGTAACCTTGTTGTTCGCAGCGGTACACGATGGACCCCGGTAACGCTTAAGCAGGCGATTCTTTTCTGCGCGTGCTCTTCTGCCACCGCATAAGTGATGCGGGCGATTTAAGTTTTGTTTTGTTTTGTTTCGTGGCGGGACTTAGGAGGAAGACCGGTGCATACAATGGCTGCCTGCCCCGCGGGCGGTAGTGGTGTTTGGAGCTAAGTGGAACGCGAGATCCCAACACGCGAAGTCGTGTTGTATACAGCTGTACGTTCGCAAGCAACTCCGACATGGCACACATCGTGATGTGGTTTCGTTGGCGAGTTTCGCTTGACGAGTACACCGGTTCGGGCGCATATTTGAAGCCGCGTTCCAGAGCGCCGCTTCAACCGGTGCCGTCCGCACGTGTGACCTGAAGCAGCAGCCGCGACGAGCCCTCTGGACGTTGAGAACGCTGCTGAAGACAATCTTTCCCGGGGATTTTTCCCCCGCCGTGCTGTAACGGTGTGTGATTTTCGCGGCAGTATAGCACTGATTTGAGACCCTATTAAACTAAGGCAACTTCGATGTTTGTCAGGTGCTACAGTAAAAGGAAGCATTACTCAACGCCAGCTAATAGTGACTAAATTTCCGAATCCAGCATTTTCATATTTTGTAAACTTAAATGTAATTGTTATACTTGTACAGAGTTGTCAAAACTCAAGTGAAACACTGTGGCCAGCTAAAGACAAGAAAATGGTATACGTAATCTTCAAATCTTTCCAAACCCTTTGACACAATACAATCATATGCGTAAGAGTACAACTATAGGAGAGACGCTTGTTGGTCAATAAACAAAAGCCTACGAATGAAATGACAAAACGTTATAAACTCCCGGGGCTTGTTTACCCCCCACCTCACCATAAACTCAACAGGGCACGCACTGCCCTATGAGGACAATTACAAACTAGATCCTATAGAAACCCTGCGGTGCATGCTGTGCATCCAGAGAACTACACGACAAATCAATGCAAATACTAGGGCACGAGCTTTCTTACAACATATCGTATGGGAATGTCTGGGATTAAAACACAGAATCGAGAACGCGGCCTCCGCCGATAGCCTCCTCGCGGGTTCGCGGGCCATGCATGCTGCTCAGTTCAGCACTGGACGATCAGCTATGGCCAAACCAGCGGGCCAAGCATGGATGGAAGAATCAACTCAGAAGAGGCCCGGACGTCACACCGTTGGGAAGCCGTCGTGAAGCCACTGGAAGTCGACCATATTGACTAACTGGATTCTACTCTCTTGTTTATATCCGAATGTGAAACAGGAGGCGCGAATTTCTCCCCGGCTCGGAAAGCACGTGTGAGCTGCGCGGCACGCATGTGGTGGGGCCATCCAAAACCAATGAAACAGGGCTCAACACGCTGGGCCATCGTGATACCGTCGGCGAAATTGTTTAGTCCCAGTGTTAAACAGCGAGTAACAGCTTGCTGACAAGGAAGCAATCACAAGAGAACGCTTTCCAGATGCACGGACTGCGGCGAGTGCGGTGCCAATGTTTACACGACATTTCTATTCACGCTCTGTACAGACAACACGATCGGCCGTGCGCCGTCTTCTACGGTTGCATTCCGTAGCCCACTTGGTCGACCGGGCACCCGGTTACCGTGCCCGCGTTTCACGTCTTAGCATGCCCGCGTTTCACCAGTCTCAGCACTGTGCAACCATGGTGACCTTGTGCACAGTGCGAGTGACTCTGCAACGCAGTTGATCTAATGCGGAACGGGCGAGCACAACGAGCGAAGCAGGAGAGGTGTTTCAATACGCGCGTTCAAGTTGTTACTGTACGCATATCGAACACGAAACTACATATGCGCACCCGACGTCCTCAGCACAAACGATCCGACCGTTGTCACAAGCAGGAACGTTGTACAACCTTCAGTGACCTGCAAGGCGTTCGTCGTGGTTCCGTTTTGTCATAGTGTGCACGAACACGATTTCACTGAGCAATTGAATCAATTCATCCACCGCACGGCATGTGCATATGCGTGCTCGTTCTGCGCACTGTTGACGCCCCGTAATGTGCCCCGTGGCGAACGGTAGGTTTTGGGAACATTGCTACGAGTACAATAATCACCAAGAGAACACTACGTAGTTAGCAACGCGGCACAAAGCACTGATATATTCTCCGCCACGAACCGGTACGAGACATATACGCAGGCGGACATGCCACCACCATGCCACCGCCGCTCACTGCTTGACCAGGTACACTGCACAACACGTAACTATAGCAACGCCGCCATTGTGCCCTGTAGATATGGCTGCGATGACGTCATTTCTTCCACACTTTTCCAGCAGCGCGCCAGCTGGGAATGCCCTCTCCTCTCATTCCTTCCTCCGTGTGGCCAAGGAAGCCGCCACAAGGCAAGACCGCCTAACTGACAATAAAGAAGAAAAAAGACCTCCTAACCGACACTTAGGCAGAAGCCCAGCCCACTAACACGCTGGATGCAAAATAAAGTTTTTTTTTTTATTCATCCACCCATCTAACTCTTACACGCTCCGCCAGTTACTAGTAGACGTGCACATTTTGTATGTGAGGCCCATCTTTTCGCAGTGATCGCTATACGCGTGCTTTGTTTTGACGCACTTGTAACGAAATTGTGCACGGATGAAGGAAAATAAGAATATAAATAACAAGAAGATGCCGCGCATGAAAATCACAATACTTCTGGAGCAAACTTGGTAGAAAAGACCGAACTTTGCTGACGTAACATAGAGGGATGTCATGTCTGGAATCCAGGTTATTGCGCCCACACATAAAAGTATGAAGTGCATAGTGTTTTGCAGTCTCTATACTACATTTATTTCAGCCTTCTGATGGTTTTGGGCGGCTTTCAGCTCTCCCATTATAGAGTGGCAAGTACTCTAAATTGTTAACTACGTATTCTATATACATCACAATGCAAGGTTTTTTGTTCTCCCATAGTAGAGTACCAATTGTTCTAAGTCGTTAACAACTTCGCCTAAACACACGAACGCCCGGCAAGGGCATAAATTTTGTCGATGTGGCCTCAGCAAATATGAGGCCCAAGGGACGGCTCTCAGCTCTCTCGTAGTATTGAGTACCGAGTACTCTGAATCGTTAACCACTTTTTCTAAACACATGAACACTTTTTCTCAGCGCGCGTGGCCCTGGGGACTTGTAGCTGTCATTGGGACGGTTTACCGCTCTTCCGTATATAGTCGAGTAAAAATTACTCGAAATCATTAAACACTATTTCCAAACACTGATTTGCAATGCATGATTTATTCAGTATACATAGTGTAAATAATTTTCTTCTAAACAGTGAATTGTTATCGACATGAACTGTCCGTGGTATAATAAATTTTCCAAACACACCGTAGTTATCCGTCGCCATCAGTGGCTAATAATAGACTCTGAGCACGTCATTGGTAGATGTTTATCACCCAAGGTGCCATAATTACAGCGCCTGTCACCGCTGCAGTGCAATCGTTATAACATAAAATACTTGTTCGAAACACCGTCTGCAGATAAATCGCGTCTTGCTTCCCTGTTGAACCAGCGGGAGTCCTATAGATTTACAACGTCAACAGGCCTCCGCGAAAAAAGCCGGGAGTGAGCATACCGGTCAAGGTTGAAACTATTCATCCACCCCACATAACTGTAGATATCATTTGCACTGCGAGTTGTTGAATGGGGGCTCGCAATTCCCAGTGCCCTCTCGCAACATCGCCTCGTGCCCGCAGACGCGGGTTGACTCTAAATGAGGCTTGCCTAATGAATTACACGTGCATCGTGTTTTGACAAGTAAGAACAATCGCACGTTGAAACGCAACTCTGTTTGTTAGGCGTACACGTTCGCACATTTCGCAACGATTACTAAAGATTACGTATTACCATGTCGTATGGGCTCGCTTGGTCCATTTCCAAGACCTTCGTAAGACGCGATAATCTCTTTTGAGTCGCTTACTGCGTAAAATATGCGACTGTGCGAAGGGGCTTTTTTTTTTATTTCGATGCAGGTTCATTTGAAAGGGCATGCCCATAATCGTCTTGTCAAATAGCCCTCGCGATGTAATTCTTTCTTTTGTTCTTGGGAACAGTGCATTCCAAAGCCGGAGCTCTGTAGCTCAGCACTCTGTAGCTGAGTGCTGTGGTGCTGTCCACTATGCCGAATTTGACTGCTACATGCACGAGGTCGAACACTGCTAATGGAAACACGCGAGCATTATGCAGTTGCTCCACAGCGCAGTCTGCGACGAACCTCGCCGACCAAAGGCCGCACGCTACAGTGTGTTCCCGCCAGCTGTAGACGTCCTTCTACTCATGTATTTTTGGCTAGTTTTGACTACCTGTTGGCCAGTGCTAGACGATAGCGGTTCACTCTTGGCTAATGCGGGCCATTCACTGTTTTTATACAAGCATGTATTCGTGCAGCCTTAGCTCAATGACAGAGCGCTTTTGAAGGTGGTGTCGCTTACCACCAGCTGTGTCGCCTAATCTTTAACTAATATCGACTGTATGACGGCTAACATTGGCTTTTCGGCTTTAGCCTGCTGACAGGGATGTCTCCCAATGCTGAATTTATTGGCTGTTGCTTTGTTCGCTTAAGGGGGCTATTAAGCTTATGCATGGAGAGATGGAGAGAGAGAGGGAGGGACATGACAAGTCATAGCGCCACACGACGAGCCAAGCCAAGACGGGCTGAACAGCCGAGTGCCATCTAATCTCATTCAGGTTATATGCGCAGTCGTTTGCATTATTACGAAGCCGGATGCGCCTAGCACTTTTTCCCTGCGCCCATTGTTCCTGACGACGCGGCATTACCGCTCACGCGCGATCTCGCTGCCAGCAGACGGCGCCGCGGGATACAACGTCAGCTAGCAGACGATACGTCATTTGCTTCTCCTTTTTTTTTGCGACCATTATTCCTCTAGTTGTAAGTTGTGCAGCATCTCTTTTTCTTTTCTTTGGCCACGCTGCTTTACCAACAGATGTGGATAGCCGCGGAGGCGTCCGCACGGTAATGGAAAGGAAATCGTTTGCATCTCATCGCCTGTTCTTTTCGCAGAAGCGTTCCAAAGACGTTGTGCATTATGGAGCATGCAGCGATTCCGCTTTACGCGTGTTCCTGCTCTGGTCTTTCTTATTGAGAGCTTCTTTGAGAAAACAGGCACGTCATTGCGGTTAGTGTTTCTTAATGTTACTTTCGCAGTGGCGACATGACAAGTTTTCTTCACCTTAACGATACCTGCTGTTAAAAAAAAAATACACGATCCGTTAGACATTCGCCCAAGGCAGCTCAAAGGCAACAGTCACCTTTCTCTTTCTCTTCTCCTTTATCATCATCACCTCCTTCTCAGTCAAATGTATTCTGTACTTCATCCTCCGAAAGGTTTCTGTTCTCTTACATGGTATTGTTCTGTTCTGTTCTGTTCTGTTTTAACTGTTTTGCTGTGGAGAGGTTGAGGTGCCTATTGCCTCGGCTACTCCATATCACAAAGTTCTGCAGCGAAAAATAAAATAATAATACAGAACGGTATCCAAAAATTAACAACACGGAAAAGAAAAAAAAAAGAAAAAACACATATTAGGACACTGAAACCAGTTCAAATAACATGCCAATACACAGTTTTCTTCACGCAGTTCACACAGTCATAAACTACTTACACGCACACCTTACTACTCTAGTGTCAGTATATACATGACCACATTTTACATAATACCCATCTCTGGCTGTCACTCATAGGCGCTTGTCCAGTCCAGTCTCCACTAAAAAGTCTGTCAGGAAGATTATTGCTTTTTTCTGGAGATGCATCTCAGGCCATGGTCCAAGTAGTTTCTTTATTGTGAGGGGCCGTCTGTCCAAACTTGCTAATTTGTTCTTTAATTTTTCTCTTTCATTCGCGTATTTAACGCACTCCAAAAGAATATGGCGAACATTTTCTTCTGCATGACCGCAATGACATTCCGGTGAGTTGGATCGATGTATCTTGTGCAGGAAGCTGTTTGTGTATGCTACTTCCAATCTAAGTCGGTGGATCAATGTCTCTAGGTGTCGTGGGAGGTCTGTCGCTATGGAAAATTTTCTGTGTGGATCGACTTCATAAAGTATCGTTTCCTTTGATTTAGGGCTCTCAAACCACTTCTCCATCGAACAATGGTTAGCTCCTTGCGATATAAAATGTCGAATATCCGCCCCAGACATAGGGATTGTGCAATCCCGTCCTTCCTTCAATGCTTTCTTCGCGAGACTATCAGCGTCTTCATTTCCCCTTATTCTAATGTGGCTGGGTATCCATTGGAATACGATGTTGTGACCCTGCGATGAGGCATATTCCACAGTTTCTGCGATACATTGTGCTATTTCACCATTTTTGTAAGGTGATCTCACATTTCTGATTAGCTGAAGAGCAGGTTTGCTATCAGTGCATGTCACCCATTTTCGTGGCTCGGGATTCTCGCAGATAAGCTGAACTGCTTCAAAGATAGCCACCAATTCTGCTGTCGTCGATGAAGATTTGTGTGATAATTTGTACATCTTCTTTTTCTGAATTTCGGGTATAAAGACCGCACAGGCTGACGCTTCCTCTGTGCATGATCCGTCTGTATATATCTTCGTTTTTTCATTATGCATTACATGAAGCTGATGAAGTACCAACTGTGCCGCTACTAGAGGTGCCATGTCTGCTTTCTTCTGTATGCCGTCTATTTCACGGATAACGTTGAGAAGTGGCAGCGTCCAAGGTGGTTTTGAAGGTTTCCATTGTTTAAATTCTGGTACTACTGCTTGAAATGATGATATAGTATCCTGTAGTCTCGTTGCCGTCCTTTGCGTTAGTGCGCCAGTTAAAAAATGACTTTCATGTTGCGTGAAAATTCTAAATAAATTTCAAGATGTTTCTTTAGTTCGGAGTACTGCCAAAGGTGGCTCTCGAGCCTCCGCATACACTAAAGCACTGGAAGTTGACCGTGGTAAACCCAGACATACCCTCAAGCTCCTTGCCAATAACAAGTGAAGTCTCCTTTCGGTGGAGGCTGCGAGTCCGTGCAGCAGAGGCAGTGAGTAAGTTACGATGGGGCGTATCCAGGCAACATGTAGGGCTAATAACGACTCTGTTCACGTTCACGTTCTGGAAGGCCTGGCATTACAGGGATTCAAGGGCAAGATACTGCGTTGGATCGCTGACTTCCTGAAGCACCGGAAAATTTTTGTATTTACGCAGGAGGGCCCAACGTCAGAACATGTCGTCAACCAAGGAGTGCCACAGGGCAGCGTGCTAAGCCCTACTCTCTATAATGCAGTCATGGCGCAGCTCCCGTATAATCTTCCACCTAACATCAGATGTTCAGTATATGCTGATGATATAAGTATATGGACGTCTGGTCCATCGTTTTTGGATGTGCAACAAACTCTACAAGAAGGATTGGATTATGTAGACCATTTTCTAAAAAAAAAGAGGTATGACACTGAGTCTGGCTAAAACAGCCATATTTCCGTTTACATTAAAAAGACCTGGAAATTTCCAGATTATTCTGCAAAATCAGCCTATTCAAATGGTTAAAACTCATAAATTCTTGGGAGTAATTTTAGACTGGAGACTAACATGGTCGCCTCATGTACAGTCCCTGGAACAAAAAGTGAATCAGGCCATTCGAATCCTCCGGCATCTCTGCGGGGCCAAATGGGGTGGTACTACAGAGTCGTTACATGGTATTGCATCACCGCTTCTGGGATCCGTCCACGTTTGGCCTAGTAACTACATCACGTGATGAATTCATGGCGTGACGTCACAAATTTTGGTGACGTGTGACGTCCTCATGACGTCATCGTACGACGATGATTTTAATAACTTCGTGTTGACGCCAACGGCGGTCTGTTTTCGTGTCTGGTGGGGCATTAAAGGCTCTCGTTTTAGTTAAGAAAGCACATTCATAGAATCGGTTTATCAATGTGACGTTGTCATAGGATTATGCGTAGCCATATACGCAGATTCGTTTGTTTTATATTTACGCTGCTCCTCCGTTACTTTTTTCCCCAAACAGTTATCTGGCAGTAGGACTGGAGAAAAAAACGTACCAGCTCAGCACACCTAAAAATGTATTTGTTTCAGGAAGCTCCTAATACGCTGAAACAGTGACACACCCTTAGCTGAATATTGTTGCAACGCTATTGTTTGTTCCGAACTCCCAGAATTGCGAGAAGCATTATCCATCTACATCATTTCGGTTCTCGAGCAACAATGAGGCCCCGTTGCATCAAGCGGCAATAAGGAAGCTACGGCACGTGCTCACTGGCTGGGAAACTTCAGGCACTTGCGGTACATGTTACTGCCGAACATAGAAAACAAAAAAACAAACAAAAACATACTGTAATCATCGTTGTGCATTATCTTCCAGTCAACTTTTGCGTGGTCATCACGGCCTTGTTTTATATACCGCCTCTGGCTAATTAATCGCAGAACACGAAAGAATCTATTCTGCGCTGCCGTGTTGCATACCGTCTTAATACTTCCTATTAATTCGTTCCTGCAAGCATGCGCCGTAACTCTGGGAGGCTTGTTAACCGCCACGCATTGCAAAAGGAGTCCGCTGCTACCTCTTGTCCTTCGGGCGCTTAACAACGCGAAGAGGTATTGACTCGTACAACAGCATCTACATAAGTCGAACGCACAAAGTGGCGAGGCCATTGTTATTTTTACGGCTTGCCCGAGTCAGGGACTTCCGAGGAAGGGTGTCAAGGGTCAGGCAGACGCCGAAACAAAGACATTGGCGGTGCGAAAAAAAGAAAAAAAAAACACGCGGATACCTACACGAGTAATACTGACGTGTATACGCCAGAGAAGACGCGCTTGTTCCTCGAGACTGTTCAGCCTTCTTGCCTTTCGAGTCGTTAGCACATCGCGTTAAGTCCTTTTGCACATACCGAAGTGCTTGCTTGTGGTATGCGGACGACGCGGTATGCATGTTCAGCTTATTAGAGAATCCATAGTTGCTTGCAGACCGTCTTTATAACGGGGCAAAACAAGCGCCGCAGTTGCGAACGATCTTTCGGCTTATTTGCGTGGTGAGTCTTTTGCCTTGACTCTTTCACCTGTGTGCTGCCTCTATTGCTTCCAAGAGCGACCCTTTTGCCTCTTGCCCTCATCGCTCGGGTGCCGAACATTCGCTGTTGACTTTACCGGTGGTCTCTCTCTCTCAAAGTGCAGTGTGCGGACAGCAACAAAGGCTATGCAGAGGCTATGCTATAGTGCAAAGCAGTATACTCGTCGCTGGAATTGATAGTACATCCTGAGGGGGGAAAAAACCAGCGCAATTTAGAACACTGTCGAACACAACTCTCATCTGCTTACACTTCCGATGCTACTGAGGAAAAAAAAAACACGGAAATAGCTCAGCACGTTAGACTGGAATGCAATGATTTTATCGTTACACTCGAGAAAACCTTACTTTTTTTACATTTACAGTGCTTCAAATTAGATGCAGCTATTAAGAGCAACTCGGTAGTTGACGGCAGAGACGTTCCTAATGTAGAAGGTGAAGCAAAAAGGCAGTGACTAGATCGATATTACACTGGGGTTGCTACATGCGTAGAAGCTTGTACGAAGAAAACAAAAACGATAATGCCAGAAGGATTGGCATTCATAGATGTGGCAATACAAGATTGTAACGAACATGCTAGGCTACTTCTTGTCGCCGCGCGTCGTTTAAAAATGGACTCTAATAAGCGTAATCATCATCACCATCATTGTTCGTTCGTTTTCTATGTTGGGACTTGTTCTGTTTGTCCAGAACCTATAAAGGCTCTCGCATTATTGGCATCTCATGGCATGCCGCACGAGACGTGAGTACCGAGTACTTTAAGAAAAAAAAATGTCAACTATATAAGATTAAGCGACTATCTGAATCACACTTGTCTAGAGCGGCCAGTCGTCCGTATCCGCCGCAGTTTTTCACAGAAGTATGCCTAGACCTACGCCGTTGTGGTGTCAAACACAGTCATACCACATTCAGCGTTTTTTACTTCCTATATAATTGAAGCACGAACGTGAGCTTCAAGTTAACGCGAGGCAGCAGCCGCGGATGGCGCTGACGTCCACAGCCACGCGTTCGACCGCTTTAGACAGGGTGAGATCACTTAGACTGTGTATCTCGCGCCCGGCAAACACTCCTTCCTGCTTCCATTTAAAACAGGGTAACGTTAACGTAAACGTCACGAAAGAAGGTTCTTGCGGCGGTACTTATGTCGTTCACGTCTCCTTTTTCGCTGCATGCTTACATGTTTCGTTTCGCTTGGTTGTTGTTGTTTTTTCTTTATCAGTTAACCGTGGTTCCGACCATATAGCATGCATGAAGAATCGAAAACAAGCATTTTTGGAGCCTTTTCTTAATTATTTCCCCGTAAAGCATCTTCAATATGTGGGACAGATGTCGGTGGTCTGCAGGCGCCGTCATCATCGAAATCGGCGCAGTATAGTGTTGCATATGTTCTACAGAATCCCGCAAGGCGGTGGCATGGTTAAGAAACGGAAAGGTGTCCGTGTGCTTCGAGGTGTCGATGAATTCGCCATCGGGCGGCCATTTGCGATCTTCCTGGTTAGCTCGAATGGCAGGGCGAGCGCGCCAGATAGGTGTTGGTCCCGGGTTCAATTCCTGAGGCAGGGCGAATTTTTCGGGCGACTGGAATTCTTTGTTTCTGAAAAAAATTCGTTCAGATTTCCTTGTGACTTCGTGTTGCAAAGTGGTGGTTGTTCATTCAATTTCATCGACGAGCCCAAAAGCGAAGCATCAGCTCTTCAACGTGTGCTTTTCACTCGTTTTCCAAACTCTTTTCTGCAGGAGTAAATTGGATGCAATGCACGTTTCGCGCGAGGCATGTTCATGTTATTGCCATTACCTTTTTTTTTGTTTTCGTGTGACTGCTCATTTTTTTAAAATCCCCAACACAATTCGGACATGACCGCCTTCTTTCCGCGCACAAAAAATAAATAAACAAGCAGACGTGAAAACGAAAGAGCAAGCCGGTCATCTGCAAACAGTATGCTTCCACCAACGTTGGCTTCTACAACGACGTACGTTGGTGTCGTGTGTACATGCGGGGGATGTCACTTAGCTTTTCCTTTTTCTGTTCTTGTTTAACGTTCTTGTTTAACACACGCGCGCAGGCCACATGAACGTGACCTCACGTTCCAACGCGAGGGGTGGGCAGGTCGCTCCGTCGCCGCCGGAAGACAAAAGGAAATCACCGCACGAACGCCAGTGGCGAAAACGACGCCTAGCTAGACGCACGTGTATACTGTGTCGCCCAAATATACGAGCACCTTCCTTGTCGTGTTTCTCTTAGCGAGTGTGTGTGTAAAGGCGACTGTACGAGGAGCAAGGAACCAACGGAAGAGCTAGAGGGTGTTTGAGGTGACGTGGGTCGTTACAAAGATTTATCCCTGGTTCCGGGTTTTGGACGACCCCGGTCGCCTGGAGTGATTACCGGCAGTGCGGAGGGGGAAGCGGGGGGCAACAAGCGGAGCGTGACGCCTTGTGCAGTGGCGCTTTCTTCACTGTTTGGGTCGACAAAGTCATAGGCACTTATGACGCTGCTGTTGTGGTCGCGTGAGGCCTATGTACTGTCGTATAGCTTGGGCGAGTACACGAAACATTCGCTTACACCATTCTGGATGTCCGCCATGGTGGATCAATAGCTAATGTGCTATGCTGCTGACCCGAAGGTCAAGAGTTCGATTTCATCGCGGCAGTCGCATTTAGGCGAAACGGTTGAAATCCGTGTGCCGTGCCATGTCCGGGCACGTTGATGAATACCAGATGGTCAAACTTTCCGGATATCTCCCTTACGTCGTCTCTCAAAATCATTTCGTGGTTTTGGAACATAAAATCTCATACATTATTATTAAACCGTTATGGTTTACACGTATGATTTCCCTCGATTACCTGTCCAGAATGTTTTTGTTTGTTTGTAGGCCTGTGTACTCAGATTTGGGTGCACGTTAAAGAACCTTAGGTGGTCGAAATTTCCGGAGCCCTCCACTACGGCGTCTCTTATAATCATATGGTGGTTTTGGGACGTTAAACCTCAGAAATCAATGTTTTCGTTTGTTACTGCTAACATGTACATCGGGAAGGGTAGCTAACCGGAATTATTTTTAGTTAAACTTTGTCATGCATTACTGCTTCGTTCTCATTTCATGAGGTAACCATTTCTGTCAAACTCTGTTCGATCATGAGACGTAAACACGTTTTGCGTAGCGTTATCACCGAGAACTGCCGCCGTGCGCTTATCGCTGCGCAACATTCATCGGAGTGAAAGTGAAAACCCGTTCGCCGCGTAATCGCTACTGATAACTTCTCATTAAATATGCACAGCGCCCGAAAGACGCTTTTACGCTGTAGGACGCCCAGGTTGAACCGCTGCGACCTCTCGAATGCAAATACCGGCGTTCCGTTTCACGCCGCTGCTCGCGGGAACACGCACGACGAGTTGCTCCGGCCAGTCGTAATGGGAGCCGAGGAGTCGAACAAAATGTTCTTTGCCATCAGCCAGGCCGAGCACGTCGAAGACACTTTCGAATGCTCCGTAGACAACGCGTGGCCGGACGAAACGCGTTGTATCACGCGGAGTTGCATGGTTATCCGGACGCGAAACACGATTCCCACGATTCTCCCCCCCCTTTTTTTTTATTTTATGAGTAAAGGACTGACCCTCACTCGACCACGTCACGTGTAACGTCGTCACGTGTAACAAACACGGGTCAGTCACACGACACGAGATCGTCTCAGTGAAAAAAAAAAACGTTCTCGGCGTCACGATCTTATTCTATATCGCCCGTTCCGCTTTGTTACAACGCGGAACGGGCGATATAGATTCCACCGGGGTATACTATAGTATACCCACGATGGAATCACTTTCGCGATGGCCGGTTTGCGCAATGGCGGAACGCGATTTCTCCTTTGGCTTGATGTATACAATCGACCTGCAGAGAAACACTTGGGTGATGTTGCAGTCACGTGCAGTAGACTTCGTGCGAGCGCTCATTCGCAGTTATTCTGTTCGTGTAAGTCTGTTTGTACCTGTAGGACCACACGCGAAGATAGCATTCCAATAACGGCAGGTTAATTACAGATGCGGAATCAGAATGGACTGTCTTGTGTATATCTGGTGAAGTGCGGTGCTCTTCATACTACTTATTCAGATGTCTTGAGAAACGTGAACATTAGCAATTATACGCAACGATGTCTGTACCCTTAATTAAAGTGTTCAATAATTGTCTATTTTATTATTCACACACACACACACACACACACACACACACACACACACACACACACACACACACACACACACACACACTGTGACTTGAAAAAATTGAACTAGAGCAATAGTGAGATCAAGTTCGCTTGTACGAGAAGTACCAAGACTATATGATTATTGCCTGGAAAGGACTTATCCGTGCTCTGTAGATTTGCCTAGAAAGGATTTAGCGGTGCAGTTATTATCGTTTCGAACTTCCAATGTGGAAAGATATGGAATTATGAGAGCAGCTCTGTAACTGCCAATCACCCCTAAGAGGATGATTTGCCGTTAAAGTTAGAATGGCCATGGTATTATCTTTTGAACAGTGGGGTTTCTGGACGGTCTGACGTCACACCTGAAGATTCCATTTGG
The DNA here is from genome assembly GCF_013339725.1 of Rhipicephalus microplus. Classification (NCBI taxonomy): domain Eukaryota; kingdom Metazoa; phylum Arthropoda; class Arachnida; order Ixodida; family Ixodidae; genus Rhipicephalus; species Rhipicephalus microplus. The sequence continues at coordinate 88,824,122 of NC_051175.1, read as the reverse complement.
AATCCGTTTGTATGTGTCTGATTACCGGTGAGGTTTTCTAAATGTTAGCGAGATATACAGCTAATCGAGTTAGTTGACTCTAAATGTCGCTAATTGGCGATCATTGCACTACCCGTGACGCCGGTTGGATCTTGACGCATTATACCACGGAAAGTCTTTTGTCTTTGCCTTTCCAACTTCAGTTCATTTATTACCGCCACTCCCATGCAGGACGCCTGCCAACGTATCTATGTGGTCACTATTGCAAATTAGGCCTGTACTTCATTTCCATCCTGTCAGAGCACCGTCTTTTGCAGCCTGTGCAACTCGAACATTTAGGGCACACTGAATGACGTAGGATAAAATTTCAAAAAAAAAATGTTTTATACATAGGCCGCTTTTCCCGAAGTCACAGCATCACAACACGTCGTTGCTAAACTTTTTGTTAGCACCATACCTACGTGACAGGTTCCGGTTTTGAACTCCGACGTATCACAGGAGCGCGCTTTTCTTCTATGCAGACAGATATAATTAATAATTAAATGTGCTTATAGCTATCGCTTTCCAAGTTGCTTCGGCTACGATGCCATAATCCATTCGGCATCAAGTAATTGAGAAGACGTCGTGGTAGTCCGCTTATTGTGCTCGTATGCTGACCCGAATGTCGATGGATCGAATCTCAGGGCCGAGGCGGCTGCATTTTCGACGGAAGCGAAAAGGTTTGAGGCCCTTGTACTTAGATTTAGGTGCACGTTAAAGAATCCCAGGTGGTTGGAGTTTCTGGAGTCCTCCACTACGGCGTCTGTCCCACTCATACCGTGATTTCGGGACATTAATCGCTAGGCATCATCATCATCACGAAAGTTGTTAAGTAATTGGGACATTACCTTATATTGCAGACAGTGTAAGCCGCATCAACAGAGAAATATGCGCATCACGAGGAGACGTTCAAGTGACCAGGTGACCCAATATCGATTGTACGACGAGTATCTTCGTTCTCACGCCCGACTGAAATCGGAGCGCAACGCGTGGTCCACCTCGATTTGTTTTATTTTCATTGTTTCTAGGCACACTCTAGCACACATTTCGTAGTTATTGTATGCGCTGAAGCGAGCAGCGATGTTCCCACCGATTCGACCGCAATCGCTGTGTGCGAGTGGGCAGTTTCGAAAGCGATTCCACTCGGTGTTTTTGGGGTCTTGAATGGCGTTCCGCCATCGCGCATTTTCTCATAGAGGGCGCACGTACGTTCTTGTGGGAAATGAAAAGGAAGGAAGGAGTTTCTCGCTTAACGTAATCAAGTTGCATTCCACGCAAAAGAGGGCGTGACCTGAAATCGCGGGTCTTATTTTTTTTTTCTTTGCTATGAAACAACGTGACCAGGTGTCATTGACCTGGAGACAACAATATCTCGGAATATTTTTGTTCTCTTTCGAACCGTGGGTTTCAGATAATATGATGCACCGTGTCGCAGTGTTATTTTCTATCTGCAGCACCATGATCTTGAGCACCAGAGCAGATACTAGGGCAACATTTTGGCTGATAGATCGTGAAGGGCTGCGGTCTTAGCAATGTTCCAATGTGCAGGGAAAAAAAAAGAATACTTGGGGTCGTATACCAGACTAATTGCAGTCCTACGGTAGCGTCACACAAATTACCCAGTTTACATGTGGAGGTTGTTGAAATACTTGAAAGAATGCTAGTCAATTCGAAACAAAAAAGGTTAAGATAGAGTCAGAAAAACGGCACTAATTAATGAATGCTGAGATGGGCTTTGACCGTTCAATGACCAACCGCTTACTTGTAGCTATATATCGACATCGGTAAAACAGGATTCCATGCCTTTACACGGTGGCGACACCCCAGAATACGTGTATAGATGAAATCTGTCTCTTCGCTAAAATCCTTATCCACAATATGTCAGCGCACATACATACATACATACATACATACATACATACATACATACATACATACATACATACATACATACATACATACATACATACATACATACATACATACATACATACATACATACATACATACATACATACATACATACGTACGTACGTACGTACGTACGTACGTACGTACATACATACATACATACATACGTACGTACGTACGTACGTACGTACGTACGTACGTACATACATACATACATACATACATACATACATACATACATACATACATACATACATACATACATACATACATACATACATACATACATACATACATACATACACACATACATACATACATACATACATACATACATACATACATACATACATACATACATACATACATACATACATACATACATACATACATACATACATACATACATACATACGTGAACGATAAACGAACTACAATTATACGCAAATTCAACACGCTCAAGCGCCGTTTCCGGGCAAAGAAGACGCTACCATACCTCCGATCAACGCGTCACCGCTCGGCACGAGCAAACCAAACCAAATTGAGCAACAGCAATCAGCGCGGCACCACGTTTCCTACGCAGGACAAAACGCACACCTACAAAAGAGGGGGAGGGGGGGGGGGGTCTCACCTTCACGCATTAGGGGCGCGACCTATCGATATCCAAGCCTTCCCGCATGCAAGCCCACTTCGCCCAAAGCCAAACCAAAGCCCCGCGAATTCTATACGCGCCTCCGTCACGACCACGCAAGCAACCCGCGTCAACCAATACTGCGTGTGCACCGCTTCCTCCCCTCATCTCAAATCGCTCTCCTCCCTTCGAAGAACCGAAACGTCGGCGGTAGCGAAATGAGCCCGCAGCAGCGGGCCTCGGCTATTAGGATCGCCGCATGCGCGCGGTGTTGCTGGGGTTCCAGGCGTGCTCGTAGAAACGTGTGCGCGTGCACTGGAAGACCCCGAGATCGCCTGCCCACGCTTTGCCTCGCCACGCCAGGCCGTTGGTCTCTTAACTGACCTTCGCGGGTCGTGATACGAGAACCGTACAGCTCTCGGCGTTCGTATGCCTGTATACTATAGGTAGCGGTGTTACGTCGATCGCTGGCGATTGTGCGCGATAGGTAGAGGTGGACAGAGAGTTGGAAGAGAGAGAGGAGAGGGACATAGCCACTGCACTGTGGCGGGGCTGCGTTGAAATTGGCCATAACGCCGCCACGCGAGGTCCACCTCTGCGGTACGGCATACTGGACTTTGGGTCAGTGGTCCGGCCGCGTATCGCGGTTGATTGGAGCCACAGCAAAGTGCGCTGTTGTTCGTTCTGGGTCACCCACGAATCACGATCGCAGCCCCGGTCCTTTCGGAGAGGTTCGTGGTGCGCGTGAAGCTGAAGACTACGCGCACGTGGTGGATGAATTGGAAGACCCTGATGGATAGATGAAATTCAAAGAGGCGCAGCTTGGAAAGTGGTTGGCTGAGAATGCCAACGTGATCGTGTTTGTCTTGTATGTGTTTTTTAAAGAGACCCCCTAAACCATATACTTCACAATACACGGGCCTCCATCGAAAAGCGACTGCCATGGCCAAAGTAATTTCTTTGATAATTAACCAAAAGCAATTAATCATCAGTGGCGGCACCTGGGGGCTAACTCGATTGATGCAAAAATCATCATCATCATGCCATGAGACAAAAATTCGCTATGTCATAGTGACCACACTATGACATGGTCACATGTCATCATCCCTTGGTCAAAGGGGAACCGATCACGGAGGCACTGCTAAAGCTCGTGAGGGGCAGAAATTTAGCAGCTTCTCCGATCTAGAAGGCATTGCAAAGGTACGTAAGGTGCGAAAAACTTTCGAGCGAAGTCGGCACAATCGAATAAAAATAAGAGGAGGACTTTCACATTCCAGTCGTCTTAGGAAAATGCATAAGGGGTCGTCTCACTGTTTTTTTTTTTTTGCTGCTGCGTTTAAATCGGTTCATGATATCTGTTAGAATTACCATACCGTAGATTTGTAGAATAGATCGCTTCCCTTAAAGGGTCCCTGATGTGGTTTTTTTTCACATTCCGTTTTTGATTAGGCCACAACTGTAGAGAATCATTGGCACCAGAGTTCAATCGAAACACCCATTATTAACTGAGCTACGAGTACTAAAACAGTACCCTCCTCCTCCGCTCCGCCTTTCACCTTCAACTGCCCCCAACTCTTCCTTCGAGTGCTCGAGGCTAAGCTTCGCCTTCACGGCGCCTGCGTCACGATGTGTCGTGAAACCGCATACGCGTTAATCCCGCCACCTATCCGATACCGGCAGTCTGTGCTGCGCGTTCCACAGCCAATCAGATTAGCTGGAAACGATGACGTCAGTGGGGCAGAGCGTGTCGCTTGGTGTACGGCCGGTTGGAAACGCGTTTGGCCGAGTCGCAGCAATCTGGAGCAATCTGGAGCAATCCACAGCTTTAAAGCGTTGTAATAAATTACACAGTTTACGCAGAGAGCTAAACTCGGTCTCTAAATTATTACCCTTGGGACTTGGTCTAGCGGTCCAATGTGTTTGTAAAAAAATAGTCAAAACTGTTTCAAGACCCCTTTAAGAATCAGTCACATTTTATTGCTTCGACCTCGGTCATGGCGGTCGCATTTAGATGGAAGTGCTCGAGGCTATTTTACTACGTGATATTAGCGCACATTACAGAAAACCATCCGCCCAAAATTACCCGGAGCCCCCCCACTACGCCGTATCTCATGGCCTGATTCTCTGTGGGGACGATAAACTTCCACAAACCAACCTATCATCTTTTTTTATCGTGCCTATTCCTGACCTCTGCGTCAATAATAGAACCTTAACTGTGGTTCGACAGTGGCGTGACAGTGGCGCAGCCAGGAGGTAGCACACAGGGCCCATGCCCCTCCACCAGATTTTTTTCGCCATGACATATAAAGCACACTCGACCACATCTGCCTGCCCGGCCCCCACTTCAGATCAAGGGGGCGCACCTCCAGAAAAAAAAAATTTGGTGTGCACCCCTGGTTCAACACCAAAACGCATTTAGGATGGCTGCCATTTGAACATGTTGGTCTAAGTTCATATTGAAACAAGTGCCAATATGTATGAAAGACTTAGAAACTACACAGAATGGAGCGCTTACTCGAAAGCAAAAATTTTTATTTCGAAAAGAACACTTTTATATATTTATATGCATAAAAAAACGCATGTAAGGTCGTCACAAACCACCGCTATTTAGGGTCAAGCAACGAAAGACCGCTCCGATAACCGACGGCATACAGCCGGAAAACACGCGCTAACAACCCCCCCCCCCCCTCCCCCAAAAAAAAAAAAAGAAAAGCAATGCACTGAGTCACGTTACGTCCTAAAAAGCAAATTCAGAATCTGTTAGTACAATAGACGCCTGTCTGACGCACTTATCACTTCTTTTCTTAATTCGAAACCGTTCCATTATTTCTCTCGTCATTCGCTTCTTGTGCTTGTCAAGTATTTCTGCGTGAAAGAGCTTTGAATGGCAAGTGCACTCCTTGCAGTGCATCGCAAAGTACGAGTACGGGGCCCCCTCTAGTGCAGCTCTCGTGTTCACGAAGGCGCCCATTCGGGCAACGACCTGTCTGACCGAGGCGCTCTATCCTGTGTCTTTTCTAAAAGTGTTCGTGCATATTGGCGCTTGTTTCATCATGAACCGAAACTAAGTTATCGTGAGAGAACGTCGCCACAAAATAACGTTCATCTTTTTCATAGATAGCCATTATTTACTCCTTAAGAAGTGATAAGAAGCAATTAATTGCAAAATTATAAATTACTCTTCAGTTATTCAATTACGCTGCTAATTGTTTTCCTGGACTTTTCAAATATGTAACTAAATGCGTTACACATTACAGCTGACTGAATGTCAGCACTCTACTTTGATACTACTTTCCTAATATAATGAAATTACTTTCAAAATCAACTTCAACAAAAGTTCACCATCCAAGCATTAGCTAATGTCCACAATATTTGAAGAACTTATACGTGAAACTCACAGGTATTTTTTGTTCCATCGTGTCCAGGTATGGCACTCAGGATTACTTGGCTTTGTTATTTCGCTTTCATTTTTAGGGGCGAAGCTCCTTGTGGCGTGGCTCTATGTATGTATGTATGTATGTTGATTGTTTGATTGATATGTGGGCTTTAACGTCCCAAAACCACCATATGATTATGAGAGACGCCGTAGTGGAGGGCTCCGGAAATTTCGACCACCAAGGATTCTTTAACGTGCACCCAAATCTGAGCACACGGGCCTACAAAATTTCCGCCTCCATGTATGTATGTATGTATGTATGTATGTATGTATGTATGTATGTATGTATGTATGTATGTATGTATGTATGTATGTATGTATGTATGTATGTATGTATGTATGTATGTAACCACCGGTGGCACATAGCTGCTCAAGAGCAGGTATGTGCCACATGAGTTGCGAGATGGGATATGGCGGTACTTGGAGTGTCCACTAGGTGGACGCACAGATGGGAGGACAGACAGGGTAGCAGACGGACGTACGGAGGGATGTACGCACGAACGGATGGACAGACTCACGGACAGACGCATGAACTGACGGACGAACGCATAGATTGACGCACAAATGGTCGCGCGGACGGACGGAAGCATGGACGCGATGGCAGACGCTTCGCCACACACATCATCATTTATTCCGTGGATATGCTGTGATTTTTATGGTCAATATTTCACAGCGTAAGAAAACCTGGCATGCTATATTTTAGTCAAAAGTAATCAGAAAGTAATGAGTATTTTTTATGAAGTTCCTCGCTTAAAGTAATCCACTACATTACCTAATTACCAGCTCACAAAAGTAATCTACTAAATTACAGCAAGATGGAACTTAATTTCTGGTTTCTTACGTGCCAACAAGCACGATATGAACATGCATGAAGCACGCTGTAGTCGGGGCTTCCGGCAATGTTCACCATTTTGTCGTTTATTAACGCTCACTTTAGTCTGAGCACACAGGACTCTATAGCTTTTCGCATCCATCGAAATTTCGACCGCCGTGGCCGGCATTCGATCCCGTGACCCCCAGGTCAGTATTCTAGCATCGTAGCCGCGAGACCACGAGGGAAGGTTTCACCCAAGAGCGAACTTTGACATTCTGAGTAGGTTGACGTAGTTTCTTTTGTTTGTTTGTTTTTTTTTGCTTTCTTGGCATTTTTTTCGCGACAACGGAGGTAAATGCTGTATATTATTAAGAAGCGAAGAGAAAAGTAAGGAGTATTTTCGTCTCGAAATCGCTCCCTTGAAATAATTAATCATGTATATTGTTACAGCAAAATGCAAAGTAGTAAATTATTCAGTACAATTCCATGACGTCCTTTTCATTGCTGCTAGGTTTTGTCGTGGCGGTCTTCTGGCTATGACAGTCGAATGCTGACACGAAGGTATACTGGGCTCAAATCCCAGACGTGGCGACCGCGACTCGAAAGAAGCATAATGCTTACAGACCCGTGCACTTTGATTTAGGCGAACGTTAAAGGACACCAGGTGGTCCAAATTTCCGAAGCCCTCAATTACTTCGTACCCCTAATAACCATATCCTTCTTTGGGCACGTAAAACCCCAAGAACTAATAACTTAATTACTTTATCGTTTGACACATACTCGCAAGCTTGCTACGCATGCTACGAGTCTGCGAGCCTTCGTTTTTCTCCATGGACGTTCTTTTTTGTTTTGTTTTTTTATTCACGTGCGAGTTCCAGTGCGGTCACTAATGAATCTCTCAGAGACGCACGGAAAATAAATTGACTCGTTCCCCGTTCACTTTAAAAAGTTTTCGCTCTGTCAAATTGAGACACCAGGCACGTTCCTCGAGGGTCGCGGCCGTGTGCCGTTGTGTCTTCGGTCAAAGACTCGCACATGCAGGGAACGGTGACTTTTTGGGCCCGATTTTCGTGCGTCGCATGAGCAAACACGCATATACAAGACTCAAAGGTGCTTTAGAGAACCGAAGAAAGGAACGGTGACCAAAGAAAGGAAATATTTTGGACGCACCTGCAGTTGCCCTGCTTATCCTACGTTTGCGTTTCTAGCATGCTAATTGTTCCGCCTTTGCATGTCCGTTACCCTTATTCAAACCGTTGCACGTTCATACGAAGAACAGATTCGGCGCACAGCTGACGAGTTTTGCGAAATTTCCTTTCATTACGGTGCGTACAGTCAGCCTCAAAGGTTTAGGGTCCTCTACGCCTGATAAAACTGCGAACTTCCCAGCAATCTGTGACTGTATTCAGCCGAGCATGTCAGCGCGTTTTGGAACAGGCCGCAAATTTAATTTGAATACTGATTCCGGAAGTGAACCAGTCTCCTGGCCTCTAAAACCTTGGCGTTTGCAGAACATTTTCATACCACTTGAACAAGCAGTCACACTCGTGAATATTATAGTAATAAAATAATGATATTTGGAGTTTAACTTGCCAAGCACCATGGTATGATTATCGGAAACGACGCGTAGTGGAGGGTTCCGTGTTCTGGTGTTCTTTGCGTGCGCTGACATTCCACAGCCCATGCACGGGCCTCAACTATCTACATAATAATAAGAAGAAATGTCCCAAAACCACCACACGATTATTAGAGGCACCCGGTATGTGGAAGGCTCCGGAAATCAGAGCACATGAGCCTCAAGAATTTTCGACTCCGTCGAAAATGCTGCCGCCGGGTTCTACCGAAATGCGACCGGTGCAGCCGGGGTCGACTTTCGAGTCAGCAGCTGAAATAACTTTCCCTGATTATGCTTACTAATAAATTACAAAAAAACTAGTAATAGATTGTCATGGTGAATGCTTTTAATAAGGGAACCACCAGGAATCCTAACTCCGTCGTGAAACAGCGACACGTTTCTGTGAAACAAACAAAAAAAGCTATTTCGCCGACAATGTTGTGATAATTAAGAGCGATGTTGCTGTATGTCTTAGTTTTCTCTAACCCGTGACATTACAGCTTCTCACTTGACTGATTACATGGCGAGTAATTCACGTCCGCACTCGATGGATGGAAGACAACAGCGAAAGGAAAGTTGTTAACGCAACTTTTGTTTACCACTCTCATTTGTGGTGTTACTTCTTGCAAAACGAAACTACTTTTACATCGTTAAAGATAGATAGGAAGTACTGACTAATGGGACGGAATGTAATGACAGGTCATTTCGGCGGGTTTCAATCAACGTGATTGCTCTTTCAGGTGCACGTAATTGTTATTAATCACATCTTTTTCACTAGCCATACTATCGTTCCTGCAGAGGCTACAATACACATTACCAGTGCAGTGACGGCATATAGCGTTGCTCGCAAGGTTGATAATTACTTCTGCATGATTAAGAGCCCAATCTCTCCTAATAAATTTTCGGGTCTCAAGTAAACGGAACAAAATAGTTAACATGTCGCAAACAGTTAACTTAAGGAACCTAACTATGCGCTTAATGAGGAAAGGTGCAAGGGATAAATAATCAGATAACCAAAAGGACGCATTTGTGTGTGTGTGTGTGTGTGTGTGTGTGTGTGTGTGTGTGTGTGTGTGTGTGTGTGTGTGTGTGTGTGTGTGTGTGTGTGTGTGTGTGTGTGTGTGTGTGTGTGTGTGTGTGTGTGTGTGTGTGTGTGTGTGTGTGTTTGTGTGTGTGTGTGGGTGGGTGTGGGTGTGTGTGTGTGTGTGTGTGTGTCAATACATTGTATTATACCATACAATAAAACCAACATTGACAACAATTCACGCAACAATTATTCATTATACAACAATTAGTATTTATAGCACACATTATAGTTACAGTTAAAAGAAGCGCCATATACTTTGTATCATAAGACAAAAAGTGGTAAAATAGCACCCACGTCTCGCAAAAGTTGTTGTTGTTGTTGTTGTTGTTGTTGTTGTTGTTGTTGTTGTTGTTGTTGTTGTTGTTGTTGTTGTTGTTGTTGTTGTTGTTGTTGTTGTTGTTGTTGTTGTTGTTGTTGTTGTTGTTGTTGTTGTTGTTGTTGTTGTTGTTGTTGAGTACTCTCATTTGCAGCATAGTCCTCTACGTCCACACTATTTTTTCTTTAGTCGAAAAGAAGAATAACCATAAATTTTTATTGTACAGAAATACTAAGATGAGGCGTAGGCAAGAAGAGTTCATGTACTGCTGTGAATGCTTTGGATTTGATTATTGTTTTACTAGACTGTTTAAAATTTAAGCTATTCGCCGTTATGGCAAGCAAAATTGTTTTCATTCACTCCGAATCCAACAGTTTTATACCACGTACATAGACTGCAACTTGAGTCTATGCTGTCCGAAATCTTTTCTCCTTTCTGTCCTACCCAACATTGTAAGCAGCTTTCAGTCCGGATGCGCACACGTCATAAACTTAGCAACGATTTAATGACGTGCATCGCTTGCACACAACCAACTTCTCTTGTGTATAATGTTGCAGCTACGTCGTTAAATGGCGGTCATAAAAGGAGTCGTTTAAAGCCACATAAAGTGTGCGCGGGAAGGGGAGATCTTCTAATCGAGCCGGCCAGCAATCAAAGCAGCCGCAGTTTCGCAACGGAAGATCGCCTTCGGACTTCAAATACTAACTTGCACAAGCTAGCAGACGATCATTGTAGTTTCTCACTTCTGTCTGCAGCTGACAACTGGCTGGTCTTCTTTATTTCACTCGCTAACGCCCTGGCACGCGATCATTTTCCAGACGAACGAAAAAGCAGACGACGGTATCGCGCTCCCATCATCTGTCTGCTTCGATAACTTCCACGCAAACGAACTGGGTCGGCCATTAAACGCGCATCGGTGTCTCGCCAGCACGCGCCATCTTGTGCCCTTCTTTCTTTAATGGTTAGATCGTTAAACGCAGAAATCGCTGGAGGACATCGAAAGTCCTCCGGCTCTGCGTTTACCGAGGCTATTTTAATCCACGGGACCCGCGGTCATAGACACCGTTTGTCGGCTCGCTCGTTTCCTTTGGCTTCTTCGAGTTTGTTTCTTACCTCCATTTTTTTTTCTAACTTTTTTGGACGACAATGATCGCACTTGCTTCATTTTCGGAGTAATTACAGCATGTCGATCATTGCCCGAGTGATCAGTGCCACCTCGGGGGGGCTCAACGAACTTTTTATATATATTTTTTTTCTGTATGTGCATGCGCGCGTTCGTCTGCCAACGAGTCCTGCCTGTCGCTATAGCAGACGACTATCTAGGCCACGTGCCCGGAGCGGTCATCACCGCTATGTCCTTGAACGCAGATAATTACGAACCCTTCGATCGATGTATGAAAGGACGGGAGGGGGAGGGGTGCGGGTGAAAGGAGGGGGAGCGGGGGTCGTCGCTCGGGCGGCTATTATCTAACGCCTTCTGGCAGTAATTAAGGGCCGAAATGGGTCCACGACACAGTCAATTTCATTCGATAGAAACGACGCATGCACGAGCGCTCTGTTGTCACCTCGGCTAAAAATAGAACCGCGGAGCTTCGGTATAGAATGTGAGCCCCGCCAACTGAACTGTATGAGACGTGATATTTGCGAAAATGCCAAATTAGCGCTAAGCCCGAGAGCATAGTCTCTAATTAAAAAGATTTAACCCGTAGTAACTTTGGCGACTTGCGTAATCAAACTTTCACGAAAAATGTTGCCCTGCAGATCTCGAGGACGTGGCTTCGATTTTTCGTCACGGCGGGCGCATTTAGGGGGCCACGTAATGCAGAGACACCCTTGTACCTATAGCTGTATATAGGGCCATGTTAGAACAACGAATGGTGTAAATAATTCTATAGAACCCTCCTCTTTCTAAGTCTCTATAATCTTTTTTTTCTTATTTTCTTTCCACCGAACGTCTTAATTTCCCCTGTGTAAAGACTTGCGAAGTAGTTTGCCCCTCTCGCTGGCAGTTTTCTGCATAAGCATGCGCAAGAGGTGTTGGGGGGGGGGGGGGGGGGAATCACCTAAGAAGGGGTATCGCAAAGTCAGACTTATACATTGACGTATAGTAGGAAGGGGGTGCTGTGACTCGGGGGGGGGGGGGATGCAAAGTGAGCCCCATGCCTTTATAATAGGGTGGGGGGCTGTGATGAATCTCCCCCTCCCCTGAAAGGGACCCCTGCGCACGCCTAATGTTGTCAGCATGCTGCCTATAGCTCCCTATTCTATTTGCGTATCTTGTATCTTTTTACGCCTGAATATCAAGTACTATACCAACAAAGCATTGCCGCCCCTTGTAATCACGCGTGCACAGAGAAAGTCTACTTGTTTTACCGCTCCGATTCGTCTTTTGTGAATAAACACAGATAGTAACGGCGCGATGGTGTGCGCCTTGCTTGGCCGAATGTCATTATTCGGGCCTCGACCTGCGTATCGAGCAAGTTAGGCCCCTTTCCCGGAGTTCGTTCGTCGTGCTAATGGCGATCCGATGCTCCCAGACGTAATTAAAAGTTGCCCCCCCCCCCCTTCACCCTCCCTCCTACACCCACACATGCTAACACGTACGCGCACTCACGCGCGCGCTATATAGGCAGCTCGCCGATTCAACCCGAAAGCGCTGAATGCGTTATTCTTCTCAGACGCGGGGTCATCTTAATCTTTTCCCGCAGCGTGTAGAGACACTGCTTTGCTCTCACCGGGGCAATCGGGCATGGTGAGCGCAAATTAGGATCCTTGTGCCATCGTCGGTCTCCCTTTGTGCGAGCAATAGCGTGATGCGGACGTAGAAAGTAGCTTCCGGGTTTTCGTTTATTTTTTTATTTATTTTTCTCGCAGACTACTCTAATGAGGTTAACCGAGTAAAAGTGCGCGCTCGCCTATAGAGTAATGGTTCGGTTCTATCTCTCTCGTTGCTGAATCACACTGGTTCGATACAAGCCTTGCGTTGGTTCTCGTTACGGTTGCCGCATTAAGCCGGCTTGTTTTGCTTCCGAGGCAAGAGATCTCGAGTGACAGCGAATAGGGGGAAATGTTAACTTGTAGGAAACATCCGGCATATCGCTGTGCACCGGGAAGTGAGAGAGGTAGGGAAGAGGAGAGAGGAGAAGGAAAGAAGTAAAAAAAGGAGGGAGGAGACAGAGGGGATAAATAAAAGTTTAGCAATCCTTAAGCTGTGCCTTTAGAGTTGAACGTGATAGCGATATCCTGCCCCCAGTGCATTCTGGGAGAAATGGATAGCATGCTTCAGACCACCAGTAATTATGCGCGCGAACTCTTTTGGAACTTGCTGCGAACTTCTACGTGGTCTTACGGGAATACGCACCCGTAAAGTATGTGGCTTCTGTAGTGGGTGGCCGGCTTTAAACCTGGAGGTAGTTGTAATCAGCTCTTCTTACCACGCGATATTACTGCAAAATTACTAGTTTTATTGTGAAGCCCATACAAAGGACGTACGTGTTTGTAAAGCATGGAGGTTATTTTTACTGCATCTCCATGGAGAGAATGTTCTTTTCACTTTATATCCGAACAGACACGTGGCTGTTTTGTTTAACACCTGCTTGCCCCGCGAATGATCCTGGTTCGATCGTCACTAGGACTCGGAAATTTCAGATGCGACGCAGCTTAGGGTCGAGCTGAATCCGGTGTGTGGCGTGACCACCCTTAATGCGCATGCGCGTCCGCTCTCCCTCTCTCGCCTCGCAACGCCGGCGCAGGCAACGTCTGCTAGCGAGTTTCTTGATTTAAAAAAAAAACGTCTGCTCGAGCTGTACAGCCGTTCACCGGCTACCCCCCGTATATATAGGCACTGGATCTTCACCTCCAAGGTAGCACCAGTGAGAGATTTCTCCTGTGTGTTCTTGAACAGTAAAAAATCGCATCGTGCGCGTTAACTAAAAGCATACTGTAGGTCTCTGTTTCCAGTCGTCGTCTTCCGTCTCTTATTACCCATTAGGAGTGACTGGCATGTTTCAGTAGGAAACACCGGTCCATCACTGCGTGCTTTGCGCCGCCCCAGGTTTCTCTCCTGCGCAACGCTGCGATGAGCGAGAGCACCCGCCCAGCCGCCAGTTTAAGCGATAGCACCCGCCGCTTTGCACCTACACATGGTTCCCTTTAGCGCGGTGGGGAGAATTATACGTTTCACCGGAACGATTCTTTTGTAGTTACCGGGCGCACAAAGGTCACTGCATTCGCTGCATAGTCTCCGTTTGCAAGAAGGACGCGCTTTTCAGACACAGCGAAGTAAGAGCTGAGGACACTTATTCGCGTGAGCAACGCGGGGCATGTTTCGATCTGCTTGCCATTCTTCGCGTTACATTCCAATTTGCTGCTATCGCAATCATTGTTTCACCTTTGCGGCAAAGCTGTGACTTTTTTTATTTACATCTTTTTCGATTTTTTGGTCACGGACAAGATTATTTTTTTTTGCCCACAGCCAACGACACCAACGCCAAGATGTCCGCGAAACGAGCTTCTTAATGGCATCGCGTTGAAAGCCTGCTGCTGGTTGATGTGGTTAATACTTGAACGGAAAAGATGGTTGCGCGCAAACCACACAAGGAGACGTGTCTTCTGTGTCAATTGGCTAGTTTGTGCGCAACCATCTCTTCGTTCCAAGAAGTGTGGTGAATGTAAGGGGCGTGGATGAAGCAGAGAAGTGAGAGGATGGAGGGAGACAGTGTGTGGGAAAGGAAAAAGGCCAGCAGGGGGGAGGGTTGATTATTTAGGAATAAAAGGCCGAAAGGTAAGGAAATTGGGTGTAAGGTGAGGAGGCCAACAGGGAGAGGTGAGGAAGAGTGAGAAGGGAGTGGAGCGAAGGAAGAGATGGAGAGAGAAGGATAAGGATGGATGGGCGAGTGTGGAAGGAAGGTGAAAGAAGGTAGATAGGCACACCGATGCGTCTATACTGGTGTAATTCAACAAAACACCCATTCAGGCTACAGCCTCCTCAGATCCGTTGGCAGCTGACCATTGGAAACGGTAACCGTAGGTTTAGATACAGTCCAACTAGTGGCGTTTTATTTTGTTGTTGTTAGAAGCCCTTAGCTGGGCAGAACGTAACAGAGCTCGCTTTTTGAGCAGCTTTGGTCAGGTTAGTTTAGGTTGTTTCCAACAAGCACGCGTACCCACTTGTTTGAGACATATGGAAGCAGAGGCCGGTAGGAATGAGCTTGACATAGTTTCCGTATTGACTGAGTACGCGAGGTAATACCGTTATAACGTCAACATTAGATGGGTAGCCACGGTTACAAGCCTGTGTGCATCGCACGTTCATACCTCGTTTTGCGAGTCACTTTCACCGCTAATTATTCTGTACTCGTATACGGTATGCGTCTCTCACGTGATAGGTTCGTTATTACGGATATTCTGTACACAAAAAAGCAAAAAAAAGAAGCACCGAAACGGAATAAATCGATAATCATGAAGCGAACGTACCGTGATCTCTATGAAGAAACAAACACAAAAAAAATAAGCAATGCAATGCGGAAGCAACAAACTGACCCATGCACGCACAAGCCGGACCATCACGGCTCTCAGATGAAAAACGGCCCCGAGATGAGTAGCTAGGTAATTAACCCTTGTATCGTGATTAATTACCGGGGCTTTCCAAGGATCGGGATGATTTGCGCTGCCTTCGTCTTGTTTTTTCTATGTACTTTTATTTTTTTGTCACTCTCTCGCTGTTTACCGCGAACCTCATTGTTACGGGTGTGTGTCGTTGAAGCTGAGACGTGATCCCCAGGTGAAATCGCGCGAATAAGAAATGGAAAGCGTAATACTGCTCCCTTGGGCACTCTCAACTCCCCCACTCGCTCTGTGCCACGTTCTTTTATGTTCTAGC
Source organism: Rhipicephalus microplus (assembly GCF_013339725.1). Lineage (NCBI taxonomy): Eukaryota > Metazoa > Arthropoda > Arachnida > Ixodida > Ixodidae > Rhipicephalus > Rhipicephalus microplus. The sequence goes on along the minus strand of NC_051175.1, from coordinate 88,808,413 downwards.
AACCCTGGCGGCAACCGGGATTATCAGATGGGTGGGAGCTTGTAATTCTTTGTCCCCATTTTTTACTCGGTATCGTTTTCGTCTCACATTAATTTTCTCGTTTTTTGTGTGTGTTTTTTTTTACCCTTGCGAAGTTACATGATGCAGCTCATTAGAGCTACTTGAGTTTTCCTTTCCATCCAGCTTTTTTCCCCGTCGTTAGCAGGGTTATGCGAGAGGAACATATCAAAACAGCATCATGTTTCTAGGCCTGGCTATGAAATTCTGAAAAGCTTGTTTGCCTTGGCAGTCTTTGGTATACGCTGCCCACTGTGTAGGCTTATCGTGTCCTATGTATACGTGTGTATATGAGGAGAGTACATATTGCACTGCGGTATTTCACCGTATAGGACATCATAATCCCACAAACTAAATCTCACCCCGATTCTTTCATTCAAAAGGCCAAGAATGATTGAAATGAGTGGAAGGTTTGTCGGACTTTATTGACATTATAAAAGTCCACTTTCTCGCACAATGCGTAGACCACTGTGGAATTCAACACTGCATAGTTAACATCGGTGTGCCAGTCATATGTATTTCTTTTGGCTCTAGACCACTCTGTAAATCATGTCAAATGGCACCGCACTGACCTGTCGTGCGTGTCGGGCTGCGCTAGACCGTATTGACGTGTAGAACGGGCAACAACTGACCTTCCCGGCCTGTACATCAGGTATCGTCAGACCACGCTTGCGTTTTGCATCAGAAAACGCTAGACATTTCTGGTGGAATATTCAGCGGAGTTATTACTTTGCATTACACTTTGATTTGCCTATATGTCACTCCCGGACATAGAGACGAAGGTTTGCAATAGGCGTGAAGAAGCTTGTGCCCCCGTTAACGTTGAGACACAGCACCGTCATCTACGTCTAGAATGTGAACAAAGAGTTATGATTGATCAACGTTCTTGAAGCTTTCGCATCTCGTGGGGGGAAGGTGTCTGTATTTGTGAATGCTTTGTCGTAATGATTGGGAATGTAGCGCGTGCTACGCTGTTGCGAACGTGTGCTACAGATGCGTGTTACGTGCACACTCATTATGTGTATTTTTCCCCTCGGCTTCTGCCTGATTGATTGCGTATAGGTAGGTCATTGCACCTGTCGCGAAGAGCGGCAACATTGTTCACTCTCTACCTGTGATTACCTGCATGTTTCATCATTATCAGGACCAACAGACAATGATGCCAAGGAGAAAAACGCCAGGCATGCGCGGAAGGCGCAACATGGTTAGAAGAGTGGCCTTTCAGAGCCTTTTTAAAACACTCATTGGGTGACTACTGCAACCACACTTGCTTGATAGCCACTACGCATTAATATTAATTTTTTGGTTAGTAGGCCGGCATTCGCTATGCTATTTTTCGTCATTCTTCTGGAAAGCATGGTATCCGCTAAACACTTGCAATGAGTTTTGTGTCAATTGTTCATGCAGTGTCTGACGACGATGGGAACTATGGCTGAAGTGGGTATGCGCCACAGTTAAGAGGCGAACAAGAACAAGCTTTTGTAATGGGTTGGACCATTGGATTGCCCACCCGTTAAGCTTTGCATTTTGCGACGACTGGTTGTTCTTTCGCTGTTTTAAAACGCTTTATGCGTCGTATATTAACGCGATTGCTTTCCCGACATGAAGCCTGCCTAAGGCAAGTTTGCCAACAAGTCCCAAGCAGCGGTGTGACTGAGTGGTAAAATAATGGGCTGGAACTCAGCGGACTAAGTTCGAGTCCCACTGTGCCATTGGTGCTAAGTTTTTTTTTTTTCTAATTTCGTGTGATATGGTTACGGACACCGGCGGCGGCGGCGGACAAATGTGCGTGACCCGAGTGGGGATCTCATAACAACTTTCGCTGTAAAAGTATAGGTGATGTTAATACTAGTTGGTATATTGAAATATAGAGGATGTTATCCATATACCCTCCTTTCTGTATATATTTTTCAGGCCTTTTTACTTGTTTTTGTCTTTTTGTCCGGCATCTCCTTTACTGTTGATTATGATTCTCTCATTCTCCATTGTGTTACTGCCGACGCATATCTCTTCATTTTGCAAGTCATTACGAGACCCCCTGGCATCGCGAAACGGTGGTTTGCTTAGCCGTGCGACCCGCCTTCGTTGTCACGGCGTCAACGTATATCGATCAACGCGTTGTCTGTCTAGAATAATACCGGCTACCTTAGTATCCTAGAGGCTTTGCGCACATGAGCAAGAAACGATGTACAATTGTTTCGCCGGGTGTCTGCGATTAGAGAGTACCAGGGAAAAGTCTTTGTCTCTCTCTCTCTCTTGTATGACTTACGTAGCCGCCCAGCGTAAACATCGGTGCTTTGTGTGTATTGGTTGACTCAGCGTGCAAGGTGGGCTGTCATCCAATCGATCACGGGCCAACAAGGGTAACCGGTTGACGCAGGGTGTATGCGAATTATTATTATTATTTAATTGATGTTCAAGCATACATAGACGAAATGGGCATGTGGAGGAAGCAGGCTGACAACCAACACCGACGAATGGAAGGAAGAAAACAAACATGCATCAGGTAGGGAGTGGGTAAGAGAGGGAGATATTCGTAATGAAGAGCTGGAGAGAGAGAGAAGGAATGTAGGAAAGGTAGGGAGGTTAACTAGACTATTCGTCCAGTTTGCCACCCTACACATGGGGAGGGGGAGAGGGGAGTAAAAGAGAGCGAGAAGGATAGACACAGAGCTGGAGATGTTTGTCGGGCTAATCGGCTGGCACGCTATTCCAGGTATTGGGTGATGACAGTCAGTGGGCGATACTTACAGTCATGAACACATCACACATACAGTCTCAAACGTGAACTATATTCACTATTTAAAAAGTTTCATTCAGGAGGTTAACCGGAAAACTATCCGGTTGAGCTACGTCTACTCCACGCAGCAGGGAACGGGAAACGAAAGTTGAAAAATGAGAGAGATGGAGAGAGAGAGCAAAGTAAAGGAAGAAATGCTGAGAGGTGGCGCACGGCGCTTGCCGCTGGGATGTGCTCATGCAAAGAGGAACAAAATAATTTAGAAAGAAAGCTGTCACATAGCCGCATCGACCGAGTGGGATATCACTGAACGAGCAGTGCTGGATTCACACTCGTAAAAGTGGTGATCGATGCGTACCTCTCCCCCCCCCCCCTCACCCTCTCAAATTCACGTTAGTTGAATCCGAATGAAAACAAGCCCCGCAAAGAATGCGAAAATGAAAATGAAGCGATGTCGTACTTCTACAAACTTAATAAGGCGCAAATAAGTTCCGCGGGAACGCGCAAGGTGGCCGGAAGCGTTAAGAAAGAGGAAAGAAGGCTGTTGTAGCACGCAGCCTCAAGAGAATCCGTACGAATTTACTTGTGGCTTCGTGCCACAACAGGTGTGGTCTTCTTTCATTTTTCTAGCTTAATAGGGTCCTGGAAAGATGCTGACTATATCCAGAAACCAGACAAAAAAAATGCGCGGTTTTCTGGCTATATGTAGCACTCTAAGCGGAACCTGGTTATAACAACAGCCTGACATTAGCCCTCGGCTTTCGGTCGTAAAGGTGGGAAGTAGAGTTGTTTGAAGGCAACAGTAGTGATTCTCAGTTGCCATAATCCTAAAAAAGCCTTCGTAGCCATGACTTGTACATTACGAAATAATCCCTGGAAGGTCAGACTGACTAGACGGGTTGGACAGATTGTGCGCCCTCTTCATATATTACTAGAAAAGGAAGGGGGGTGGCATGTCATTCGGATTCCTCTACCACTCCCCCCCCCCCGCGCGTACGCCGATTCTTACGGTACGGTGGCACCGTTAATTAAATAACCCTATTAGCTGCCGCTACTACACATCACCTCAGAGCAATTAGTCCCATTACTTCTGATGCTAATGAGAAGCAGGTACGGATTCTCTTCGTTGCAGTTTCCGGACACTGACCCTTGTCTTCTTGTGACGTTTCTTTTTTTAATCTTTCTTCTTTGCGTTTTCGCGCTAGTGGCTATAGCGTGCCCGTCTTCTGTCGACTTGCGTGCCTATGAACAAGAAGACCAGCTAGCCAGAGCTTGCGGCTGCGGCTTCTCGTACGCCCGTTAATTCGCGCCGTGCTCCTACCAACTACCGGTATCTATCTATCTATCTATCTATCTATCTATCTATCTATCTATCTATCTATCTATCTATCTATCTATCCATCCATCTATCCATCTATCTATCTATCCATCTATCTATCTATCTATCTATATATCTATCTATCTATCTATCTATGTGTCTGTCTGTCTGTCTGTCTGTCTGTCTGTCTATCTATCTATCTATCTACCTGTCTGTCTATCTACCTGTCTGTCTGTCTGTCTGTCTGTCTGTCTGTCTGTCTGTCTGGATATCTATCTATCTATCTATCTATCTATCTATCTATCTATCTATCTATCTCTCATTCGGTATACGCCAATCCTATTATGCAACACCCTTCAGCGTTCTGTTTTGTTGCTGAAGCGAACAGGCAAAGGCAAGTTTCACTGGTCGTCCGGCAAGGACGCTTCTTGAGGGAGGCCACCGTTGAAAAGAGGGGGGGTCGTGGGAAGAGTTCACAGTCGTGTGCAAATGTTTGCCTTCTCCGGCGCTCTCCTTGCATGTCGTCGCGATCTTCTCGTCTTTCGAAGCCGGTCAGTTATGCGGTGTTGCGGCTCGGGGTGCTGATTCGTATCCCACCGCTGCCACCAGTTGTTGTAACTCGGGGTGGAAGGTGTATCCCACCGCCTAATCACCAGTTGTTGTGATCCCGGGGTGCTGTGGTAGCGTGGTGTAGCTTCGGGTTGAGGAAACGACCGCTTACAAGATGGGGATACGAAAAACAAACAAGGTTTATGGCACTATTTACAAATATTTACAGCATGAGGTTAAGAGTTCACAAACCACGAGCGTGGTGGTTAAACCTTTAGTTGGTTCAGAGCCTTCACACACTACGAACGTGGTGGTTGAACCTTTAGTTGGTTCAGAGCGACGTCCTGCACTCTGCGGCGCCGTTATAAGCCCTGTCGGGCTCCTCCTTCTTCAGTCGAACACCAATCACATACACACAACAGGTGAGGGGTACGAGCAGGCACGGCGCACGTGAACAGCCAATTTCGAGTCAAGATCACTGCACTTAAAGGTGGCGCCAGAGGTGCTCTTGCTCGTCGTGTGTGTCACTGGTCGAGGGGTCCCAAGCTTCGGACAGCAGACATCAAACGGTCCGCCAATCTGTCTGCTCAATTAGCAGGGCACTTTGTGGCGGTGGTCGCCGTTTCTACAAAGGAAGACGCTGTCTTTGTTGTCCCCTCTGGAACGGCTTACCGCTTCGTGGCGACGTGACGTCTCATCCGCCGGCTAGCAGGGACAATGCCTGGCGGGCATAGGCATTCGGCGAGCCGGCTACTTGTTTGAAGATTAAAAGAGCGCCGCTCCCCCGTCAGATCTCGACGCTGGTTCCAAGAAAACCTGGGTTCCAGGCGTGGGAACACGGCCCGGCTACGCTTCTCAGCGACAGCATGGCGCCTACCGATGCCGGTCATAACAGCGGGCAATGAGCGCAGTTTTTCTTCCTTCATTTCTTTCATCCTTTCTTTCTTTTTTACCTTTCTTTCTTTGCTGCGGAAGAAATCTCGTTGTGCCAAGGAGTACGTGAGCACTATGTGGTGTGATGGATTGTATTTGTTGTGAATCGCCATAGCTGGCCGAGATTTCTCTGCACGTGTTGACCTTCGAGGTCGTCGCAGCCTTGCTAGAGTCAAACTCTTCTTTGTTTGTTTATGCGTGTTTTTATCTCTAAGCCTAAGTGGGAAAAAAAAAAGAAAATGCATTCATCGGGCAGAAGTCCGGCGCCAACCGGCTCACCTCGTATAACGCTTCGTCGTACGCAGCGTAATAACAATGCGCGTCGTATCGTTACGCAACATTAGCGTCGTCTCGAGGTATGCTTCCAGGACGCGTAGCGCGCTTCGCTTTACGACGTTAACTGTTACACTTGGCAAATGGCACGCGCTGTGACATGGATGTCACTGTTCCATTTACTTCGTACGCCTGTCTTTTTCGCGCGAGTGAATTCAGTATATGCGTCGTAGGACTGACAGTACTGCGTCTATATATTCAACCTTTATTTTATTGTTACAATTTGTTGCTTGCGTCACATTTCTGACCCTAATATCCTAAACAGGCAAGGTTTTGGAGCTACATGTTCTGTGCTAGAGTGCTGTTCGAAGACGTGTTCTGTATGTACTTGTTGTGCACGGGCTTTTGTGCGCTACCTTTGCAATGGCTCCGGGCCCTTAGCTTTGAGCGTGCAACGCGAGATACTAAAGCTAGGAGGATCGTTTTTTTTTTTTCATTTTATATGGCACAGCGTTGTGCGCATAGTGTAGAGAACAATATCAAAGAAGTAGTTTCCGCGCTCTAGTTGCTCTTTAATATGGCTTCCGTGCTTTCGCAATATGCGTACTACATTAGTGGCGTGCTCTTGATACAATGGACGGTACACGCAGCAGAAAGCCATTCCGCACTAATGCGGGCAGCAAACAACGAAAAAAATAAACAGAACATGTGCTCCGAACAGTTTCATAAACAGCGTCATGTGATGCCGCTACTTCGAACGACTGTCGCCCTGTGATTGCGCGACACAACGTCACCCGACTAAGATTTCGTAAGGAAGCCTCAGGTGACCCAGTAACTGAACGCAGAGTTTAATATCGGGCTTGATGCGAACCGTATGTCTTCGACAACGTGGTCTAAATTTAGTACTACGCGGACGTTTATCTCATGTTTTGTTTTTTGTTTATTGGTGCCAGGATCGCAGAGTGGCACTAGCGTTTCTCTTCAAAGCCCTTCCAGTCAAGCACTTTGAGTCAAGTTTTCAGAATACTTAGAAGAATTATTTGTAATGAAACTGGTACGAAATGGGTGGTTCTGGTTCTTGTTAAGGATTATATTGGATACATATGACGTAAGAGCATGGTCTTGCTTGACGGCCAATTAAATGCCCCCATAATTAACGAATGTAGTTGAATTAGTCAAATGAAAGAGCAGACTGTTTACTTGTGAGCAGCCGAACTATTTGCGGCACCTGGTGTAGCAGATCTCAACCACGCGATCGTTTCTGCGTAGCCTCCGAAATCTACTTTGGCAGCGCGCCACAAAACACGACGACAAAGTAAGTAATACACCGGAACACAAAAACGCCTGCGTTCGAATGTCATTACGAAATATTTTAAACGAGGATAGGGGTCACTTTCAACTTTCTTTTTTTTACGTCAGCTTTATTCCAGATAGTATGTGGAACGACTGTCTTAGATGAAACGTTCCGTACAATATTGCATTGGCTAGGCCGTATCGTAATTATCCTGCACGTTGGCCATAAGACGTAACCGACAACGTCATTGAGGTCCCTACAATAAAAACACAAACACGACGCAAACCTTCATAGACCAGCCAGCATTGTCAACCTAACGTTTTACGAAGCAACGCTCTTGTACGATAACTGTCGCCTTCTTTTCTATAGGACATATTGCGCAATTACGTCCCATTGCTGGCGTGAAAAAGTCCAATGCTTGTACGATGTCAGCTGCCATAAAAAGGCCTTTTTTATAACTAGTTCATATAGGCAACGACGTTCGTTTACGATGATGACGTTGCTTTCGCATTGCGCAACTGTTTTTCGCAACACATACATCTACACTGTCCAATCGAATGCGCATTTTGCACTCGAAGACGCTGAAGTCGCCTCGGCTTTCTCGCTTGATTGGCATGAATATAACCAACACCCACGCTAGGCACTTTTATTAATACGTCTATATAAAGGGCTCCCCTTCGGCGGGCCAGCTTGTGGGCTAGTATCACTTTATAGGACGAAAAACTCATTTATTCAGCTAGCTCGTTCGAACGAGATGGAACGAGGATAATGCATTTCACATAGCAGGGACTATAGCCATTATTAGCCATATGTAGTCAACGTTTACCATAATTCAGCCAGCGTCGGCCGACATTTACCAAGAGCTAGCCCTCGGTGGCTAAATTAGCAAATGATAACCATCTTTTGTAAACTATCGCTATTTAGCCATCATTAGTGTAATCATCTAACCAATATTACCCACGGGTACGAATTGCTGGATGTTTAGGAACAAAATAATACTAACAATATAAATTAGGGTTTTGCGCCCCAGAACCACCGCACCTATATGAGGTATGCCGTAATGGAGGGCTGTGGAAGTTTGGACCATCTGGAATTCTTTAACGTGCGCACTTAAACATCTATCATCTACGTGGCTGGAATTAGATCTCGCGACTTTCTGATCAGCAGTCAAACACCATGGCGGAATGGTAACCACCTTTAGCCAATATCAATCGTATTTGCCAACATTATCTGGCTCTGGCCAACATCGGGGATCGCTTAGACAACAATAACCTACATTACCTACTGCTACGAAGCGCGATACGAACGAACATGGCAGTTGAATTCATTTATCCCGCACGTTGGCTATAAGACGTAACCGAAAACGTCATTGAGGTCCCTACGATAAAAACACAAACACGACGCAAATCTCCATAAACCAGCCAGAATTGTCAACCTAACGTTTTACGAAGCGTTTTATTCATCCAGCGTGTGAATGCGAGGGGCCCACAAAAATATCGTCTCCAAATAATAATAATAATAATAATAATAATAATAATAATAATAATAATAATAATAATAATAATAATGACCTGAATCTGGTCCATTGGAGCGCTGCCATTCTAGTTCCACGCCCTGATTGGCCCTACCGGGTAGTAAGCCGTCATCCGATACTGACGTCACGCTACGAGCACAGACAAGACCATCTACGTAATTGCAGCGGCTCTCGTGTCGTCATGGGATATGTCTGCATCCCACGCAAAACTACTTGCACTGTCCTGTGTGTGCATTCATGAGCTTGCAGGCTTTTCGGACGTGAACGAATTCAGCGCACCCTGTCGTCTGTTCTCTCTCTCTCTTTCGTCGTCTAGAGAGCGCCCATCCATTACGGGACGTTTATACCCGCGTTCTCCATGGAACGCATTCCACATACAAGTGTGCTCTATCCGGACGCCATTCAAGGTCGCCTTGGTTCGCTACACTGGTAGGAAAAGGGGTTCTGCGACGACATCCATTATGCGAGAACGTTTTCCGCGCGAATAAAGATGAGCGAACGGGCTGGATGGGGACCCCTGTCTGTGCAAGCGTGCTTGTGTGTACGCATGCCGGGAATGCAGCCTTTTTTTTTTTTTCCAGTGCCTGTCCTCTATGACTCGGCAGTATACTCGTAAGCCCGTATTGTACGTACTCCGCATACATGTCCATCTAAATAACGGTCTTCGCCCGTGGACGTTCCTTCGACCATCTTTGTGCATTTTCCTCCGACCGCCTTCGTTAATGTTCTCTCGTTCTGGCCAGATTTATTCGTCTCGACCTTCGCTTTATACGACGCTGTCCTTTCATAGCAAACTCGTTTTTCGTCCGTATGGCTTTTGGAGGACCCGCAGTAAAGTTTTGCCGCACTTCAGCCGTTTATCGCGTCATTGTACGGCGGCACTTGCTGCGCGAGCTTATTGGGTTATTAAGTAATAGGTGATCACCGAGACAGTATGTCCACGTACGCTTGAGTAGTTTCGTTTGAAATGTGTACGCTGAAGCTTTCTTCCTTTTTTTTTTTAACGGGAAGAACACGATTTCATTTGTTAGCACTGCTTCGCGAATGGTGGAGTCTGAAACCAAAGCGTAAATCCGATCAACTCGCAAGGAACGCGTCGACATCACTTTGTGTCTTTGTTATTTTATGCTGACTTCGGGCTGCTGCTAACACCGTCGAGTAACAAGACGCAGTGGTATAAACTTTTGATCATTTTAGTGGACACTGACGATTATAACTATACACTGACAAGCCCTGCCCCTGTGCTTTTTTTTAATTTATGTGCCGCCTCGTTACACACGTAACCACGCTTCCTTGCACTAATCGTGCCCGAATTTCTCAGAACTTTCCCAATCATTTTTTTTAGAATCTTCCCGATAGGATATCGCGCAGAATGCGAACAAAAGTGTTCCGATTCCGGAACTGACCCGGCCACAAACGATCACGCTTGAATCTTCGATGCCACATGTAGTACAAAGTGCGAGCGGCGCCCCCAATCAGGTAAAACTCCATCGCCGTGCCGTCTGACGCCGAGACATCGCAGTGCGCATGCGCATACATACTTTCGCACTCGCAGCTCTGTCTTTTAAAGGCGATAGTCTTTCTTGGGGACCTTCGACGGGAAAACTTTGGTCCGTCTGTCCGTCCGTCTGCCTGTCTGTATGTCCGTCCGTCCGTCCGTCTGTCTGTCTGTCTGTCTGTCTGTCTGTCTGTCTGTCTGTCTGTCTGTCTGTCTGTCTGTCTGCTATTACCGATACCTCAAACGGCACCAAACGGCCAACCCCATCCGCAGCGCCCACCATTATTGCTCAAGGCTCAGCGTTCACACTTGTGCGATGGTCAATTGAAAAAGCAATTATTGCGCAAATCTGAGGCATCGTAACAACACGTCGATGTTTTGTACGTGTGCCTTTATACTAGAGATGGCACACACAAGTAATCCTAAGGACCCTAGTGTCGCGGGCCGCACTCGCCACCCGATATTTTGGATTTTCTGCGGGCGGGCCGCGAACGGCGGCTCACATACGACGCATGCGCAGTTGCAGCGACCGCACCGCAAGGGCTTGCGGTGCGCTATTAGGGAGCTTTAGAATAGCGCACCGCGAGCCCTTGCGGTGCGGTCGCTGCCACTGCGCATGCGTCGTAACGCGAGTCGGCGTTCGCGGCCCGCCCACAGAAAATCCGAAATAGCGTGCTGCCCGCGATTGCTGGTGTCGAGGCTATGTGTAGTTTCCGTGCGTTTGAGTTTGCGGGGCAGCTAAAGTTTCTATGGAATGTTCCCTAGGAGGGGCAAACGTTATTCTAAAACTCATAAGGTGCCCGCTATGCCCGCAACACCCGCAGCGCCTGCAAACGTTGTTCTGAAGCTCCCTAATAAGGAGTTTTAGAATAGGGCATGAGCGGTCATCTCGCCCGTGTCCGCGAAGCACACGCGAAGGCTTGGTGATGGGCGAGAAAAGGAAAGGGCTAGAAGAGAGGGTGGGGGAAACGGCTCTATCGGGCGCATCAGGCTGGCATCGATAAAATCGATGAGGTGCGGGCAAGATGTTACATGTAATCAGGTAGTACGCTGCAAGCGAGTCAAAAGACATAGCTGCGGGCATGAAAGGACGCACAGGCGCACTGCCTGGACACCGCAGACTCTCGACGTCGTACGACGGGCCACCAGTTTTATCTCATTGTGGTCGCCGCTCACGCATCGCCGATTTGTTTCGCAACCGGTGTGGAAATGCCGGCGTGCCCTGGCACTGATCAAATTACGACCGTCCGAAGTCTGTCCTTGCTGCTTTTTGCTGCGCTTTGAGTGTTTTTTTTTTTTGCTTCTTTTAGGGCACAAGTTCACCCCGCAAAGCGTTTTACCATTATCGGCCGCGTTTAAGAGTTCTTTTCGCCGAAATTCCAGTGTCGCCGTCGTTGGTTGGTTAGTGCCAAATCGGTGTTGTCCGTGAACGGAAAATCGTGAAAAACGCAAATACTGAAAAACGTGACAGCAAACCGGAATCGAATTCGGGTCTTCGGCGTAACAAGCACGTTTCTTACCGTGGAGCCACGCCATTCCTTGAAGAACTTTTTTGGAGATAAAAAATCATCTGCATGTGTCACCTGGTGCGAGTGGTATTGTCAACAAATGTATAACTATGATTAAAAAGTGTAAAATCGCACTAGGCGTAAAAACGTATTAATTTCACAACGGGTGGGTGGTTTAGAGCTTCTCATGCGCTACAAAGGGCTCAGCCGTAATTCTTCGTCGTCATTAGCCAGGACATCAACAATAAGAAGCGTGAGGGTTACCTCGCTAATTTGCATGAAGGCGAAATGTTAGTGGGCATTTCGCAGGCGTACGTGCAGTAAAGGCATTCTAGGATAGTTTAAAACGGCCCGATATACCTTTCCTCGCGACACGGTTGGGGCATACACCGGGAACCGAAGCCAGGCTAGCCATAGAGAAGGCAATGCGCAAGGCGCTCGATCTTGCTATCCAGTTGTACCCTTCAAGGCGAGGCTCAAGCGCAGTTCTTGCTTCTTCGTTAAACCACGTGACGATACGTCTATAGTTTCTCTTTAAGTGTTTTTTTTTACCGAGCTATGATTGTGGAGTATGTCATAGCGGGGGACTCGGCATTCATTTTGTCCCTCCGGTGTTCGTTAATATGCTCCTAAACTCAGGACACTGGTGTATTGCGTTTCGCCCGTCTTCCAGGCGGCCACCGTGACTGGGAATCGACGCTCTGTGCACCTGAAGAACAAGCTCTAATCCATAAATCTACTTATGACACCTGACACCTAGAGAAACATTTCATGGTTCCTTCCATCGTTGATGTTTGAAGTGTGAAAGCGTTGAAATTCTTGTCGTCATATATATATATATATATATATATATATATATATATATATATATATATATATATATATATATATATATGACGACATACACAATATGAATGAGATCTAACAGACAGTAATGCCAAGGAATGTACAGGGGAATTCAGTGTTAAAACACGGAAAAACGTTTGAACGAGGGTCTCGTACTGGCAGACTTAATGTGTTTAGGTTGTATAAGAGGGACAATTGATCAGCTGCCCGCTCATAATAAGTTCACGTGCTACGTGACGCCAAAACATGCGCATAAGTGTTTTCACACTCGTCGTTTGGCTTATAGATGGCGCTGACTGTCACTCCTACTTCTGAATTCACATATAAACCCAAAAAAGTGGATGGAGGGAAGGCCGCTGTGGTCGCTCAGTGGTTAGAGCATCGAACGCGTTATTCGAAGGTCGTAGGTTCGATTCCTGCTCACGGCTGGTTTTTTTTTCATCCACTTTTCTTTCTTCTTATTTACATTCTATTGGTTCTAATAGCTTCCCCAGTACATTCCTTGGCATTACTGTCTGTTAGATCTCATATATATATATATATATATATATATATATATATATATATATATATATATATATATATATATATATATATATATATATATATATATATATATATATATATAATCTGTTTTCTTCGGAAGTATGCCAGGTTTGCTTCTGGGACCATTATAAACCACAACTGCACACAACTAACCGGGAAAAAAAAAGCCATGGATCACAGTGGCGGCGCCGGGCCAACTATAACGGTTACGGAGCTTCCATAGAGTGCACGACACATCGCTCTTTGGATCACGGCGATGCAAGCGGGAGAGCCTGGAGGCCGGTGATGTTTCACGTTTGAAACGACCCCCTCGGTCGAGGCTATGCGACGAGACAATGCTTCCAGCGACCGCTGCACCCTTGACAGAGCGGGTCCGGCGAACTTTCGTGGTCCGAGAGGTCGTAAGTTCTTGTTGAATGCTGCCCCAGCCCCGTTTGAATAAAAAAAGAAAGGGTTCACCGTCAAGTCGTTGACGAGCGTGTGTTGTTTCTTTTTGTTTGTTGGTAGACTTCCCTCTCACCCACAGCTGTCCTTGTTCGCGATGCAAGAAAATCGTGGGGGCGTATGTATACGGACAGTCGAGTCGAAGGTTAAGGTCTCCCATGCAGCCGTTCCGTTCTTAGTTGTGCTCGCTGTGGGCCTTTCTTTTTTTTTTTTTTTTGTCGTTGAGGGCCGCAAAGTAACAGAGCGGACTGCCCTCCAGGCCTCGATGAAGATATAGAAGCCGTTGGTCGAAGGTCCCTTTTTCTTCTTTTCTTTTGTTCCAGTCAGCGTACAGATTCTTTTGCGTGTTGTACTTCGCCGTCAAGTATGGCTGCTGGGCCGATCGGTTGCAGCTAGGGTCAGCCCCCCCCCCCTCCCCCATTCCGTTTGCTTTCCTCATCTATATCTTCGTTGATAGATGCCTGTAAACGCCATTTGTCATCCTTGTTGGTTTTACCCCGATGCCCGTATCTAATCTGGTGTGCTCAGCGCGTGGGTATTGATTGGCATGACGTGACCCCTCGAGACCCTGTCTTCGATGAGTCGATTGAAATGGGCTGCGAGTAAAGAGGACACAGATGTGCGACGCCAATCAATTTTTGTTTCGCTTTGTCTTCGGGAAAAGCGTCTTTTTGAGGCGAGCACAAAGGCGTCTTTGTTGCGGCTCTTAACACCCCAATTTTGTCGTAACGCGAAATTCAAGCTCTGTTGGAGCCTTTGAGTACACTTTCACGGCCACTTTCAAAGAAGCGCGGCCTGCTGCGTACCGCCGAATCGGCGTCTCGGGCCTAGTTCACCTCGCGCCCGCTCTGGCGCCACCACTCGTGCCTGGTGAAGCCCTTGCACGGGTCACAGGGCCGTCACAATGTGAAACTATCTGGTTTAAAGACGACAGTCTTTCTCGGGATACTTCAACGCATTTTTGGTCTCTTTCTGTTGGTTTATGTGTCACGCGATTCAGCCACCCGGAGAAAGATTAAGCACGTCTTCAGCGCTCAACCATGTTGATCAGATTGCTGCGTTCATACGTGTGAAGCATTGTCAATCAAGAAGCGAGTATTACGCCTATTTTAGGTAAACATCAGCACGCTAGTGTATTAGGTAGTTTGGTTTTTGTTTATAACATGCTATATACGTAATGCTAGAGACCGCAATGCTTACTGCGCTGCGATGACAACTGCGACGCTATGAATGAAAAGCGGGTGTTTCCTAGAAGCTTCAATGACAACAATGGCACGGTGCTGCCGCCTACCGGTGGCTGTGTGCTCTAGAAAAATTTTATTTTCTTGAAGTTACTTTCGTATTGCGTCCATATTTCACGCCGCGCTTACTCACAGTGGCCCGCGCCTACACTCTAAAAAAAGAGCGAGTAAAAAGGGTGTATTTTTGTCCCCCAACAATAATCGTCATCTATATTGCGTTCCATCCTTGCGCTATCGCCCCGTGCCCGGTACATTCCGGTCACATATCGACATGCCCATTATCACGGTTACATTGCATTCTTGACAGGAAAGTGACCAGCGCCGAGTTTTCAAGAAAGGAAGCGCGCGCAAGCCTGATGACGATTATTGTTGTGGAACAAAAAGACACCCTTTTTACTCGATGTTTTTTAGAGTGTACGGGATACCGGACTAAGGATCCCACTCACTGATTTTCTCGCGCAGAACGTCAAATGAACTTTTTTTTATTCTCTCTCTCCAGACAGAAGACCATCGTTCTTTTGACTACCTTGCCAGCAAAGCACGCAGACACGCGGCCATTATTAAGATGCGAAGCAGCTCTTCGCTCTCCCTCCGTACACCCCCAATGCGCATTCTCGCGTCTAGATGCCGAGACGCGCATGCTCGCTCGCGTCTCATGCCGGCCCGGAAAGACTACCGCGAAACTTTCCCTCCCCTCCCTCGCTTTCACCTTGCTAGGCCGACGCAGGCAGCGTCTGCTAGTAAAAAATTGGCCCCGTATCTTCATGTTACACTGCAAATGTCGTTGAAAGACGATAGTCCTGCGTTTTGAGAGAGTGAACAAAACGTTTATTTGATGTTCTGCGCAATAAAATCGGTGAATGTTATTCTGGAGGTGCTCCGTTAGAGTGCCTCTAGCGTGCAGCGGAGGTGAACGAGCGCATCGTCACGTCACACGTGAGACATGAGCGCTATCTGGCAGTTAATCTTGGAAAACGAAGTGCGCGCGCCCGTCTCGGAGGTGATAAGGTGTAGAACGCAAGGCGACGGGTAGGTGCCACCACCGGATCGTATTGTCAAAGCGTTCGAAACACTTGCCTTTTCGTGCAAGCGTTGCATGGTCAGCGCAACGTGATAAACGCTACGGTCCTTAGAATTACTTATGTCTTTTCTAGTAAGATACACACATACATAATACTGACGTGTTGTTATGATGCCTCAGGTATGCGCAATAATTGATTTTTAATTGACAATCGCACAAGTATGAATGCTGAATCTTGAGCAATATTGGTGGGTAATTTCTGCGAACGGGGTCAGCCGTTTGTATTATCGTTTGCCCACTTTGGTACCATTTAAGGTTCCGTTAAGGGCGGACAAACAGACAGACAGACAGACAGACAGACAGACCAAAATTTTTGCGTCGAAGGTCCCTAAGGAAGACTATCAGCTTTAAGAACCGACTGCTCGCGCTGCACAATCATTCACTGACCTCCCCGTATATGTACGCACGGGATCCCGCGTTCGGAATTTAGTCAAGGGCGGATAGGCTTTCGCTTGATGAGCACCAGCGTCGACGTTTCCGCCAGTGTCTTCGCATCTACGCATGATTCCCTTTAGCGGGAGATGGTCCAAGCGTTTTAGATGCGGAGCATCTAATACTCGAGGCTTGTAGTGCGGCGCCGTCCGCAAGCTTCCTCCTCCTTCTTCCACCATCTGTGCATCCCTTCCTCCTCTACACACCGCGCGCGCTTCACTCCTCCACCATCTGTGCACCCTTCCTCCTCTACACACCGCGTGCGCTTCTCCTCTTCACGAACATTCGCTAGCTGTATAATGTAGCGCGCATGCGCCGTCACGCTTCGAGAACATCGGCAGCTGACGCGCGCGCATGCGCCGTCGCGCTTCGAGAACATCGGCAGCTGACGCGCGCGCATGCGCCGTTGCGCTTCTCCCCCTTCTCGAACATTCGACAGCTGACATTGCGTGCGCCGTCGCGCTGTATATATACTCAAGGTCGGTGCTCGCTCGCTCAGTTGCCGCTCGTCGGTTGGTTTGTACGGCGCGTCGACGTCCGAGGTCGCAATGATCGACGTCCCTTCGACCAGCGCCGGCCAAAGTGTTGGCGGAACCGCAACCAAGTCGTCGTCCGAAGACAGGGCAGCGCGGAGAAGAGCTCGCGACGCCGAACGTAAACGTAGGCGTCGAGCGGAAGATGCTCAACTTAGAGAACGTGAAGCCGCTGAGAGACGTCAGCGTCGAGCAGCAGCACCGGATTCGGCCGCTTTGAAACGTAAGCGTCGACAAGAGGACCCGGACTTTCGAAAACGGGAAGCCGAGTGCAAGCGTCGGCGACGAGAGGCCGATCCCGTTAACCCCGTTAACCAATTATATGCTCCGCATCCTCCTCAGTGTTCCCCCGAGGGAAGCTGCGGGCATTTTTTTTTAATTACATACATTCTGGAACGCGTGCTAGCACTAGCGTATCTGTGCTCGTGTGCTACGTGGCGTCTGCGCAAGTAACCAACGCAATAGTATATCCGCAGATACGATTATGATCGCTGTTATAATTTTGCGCTGTCAGCGCTACTTGCATAGGCACCTGGAAATGCGGTTTACGAGATCTGATAGTAGCGCCAGAACAAACAGCATAGCGAGCAGGTGCAGCAAAACCAAGTCTTCTCATGTGTAGCCTATAGCGAGCAGACGCAGCAAAACCAAATTTGCACGTGCATATTATTTTCTTTTTTAGTTGTGAGTTCACGGCTGATTATGTAAGCGCCCAGGAAGCGTTCTTTCAACACATGCCAAAAAGATCACTGACAGTTCAGCGTCCCAATGTGTTCAGCGAGAGTTTTATTTTCTTGGTATCCCTGGCGGTCAGTATACCAACAATGCTGAGGCGGCCGAAAAAGCTTCGTCGTGCTCTATGGTCCTCTGTCGGGTGGCTGAGCACCAGCCCGCCCAGAGGACTGATCACAAGTCCACCTAATTACAGGCAGCTAAAGAAAGTAAGTCATGTAGATCGCGTAGCTCGGGTCGAATCGTTAGAAACTTCGTTTTGATACACAGTTTCTAACGTTGTTAGAACATTCTTACAAGTCCGTCACAACAAAGCGGATGGAAAAGTGAACCCACTGCCGTTAACCGTTAGTACATAAATGGTCAATAACCAAGGGATCATCATTTGTAAAGAAAAGCAGACACATCAAACAAGGAAGTACGATACCCTCGAAGTACGCTATACTTCCGGGGAGGAAAAAAAAGGACGCACAAAACTAGCCAGCCGTACCAATTCTGCAGCCGAAAGAAGGGCCATAGTCATTCGGGCGGGCTCTTTCCCGGACAGTTTCCGTTGCGAGGTCGTCCTCCTATAACGATGCTTCAAGGGACGGTCTGCCGGGAACCGACTAGCGTGATGAATACGGCGTAGCCGATGGTCCTGGCAATATTAGTCGAACGCAGTTTCGCCGTCACTCTCTTCACGGCCCGTTTGGCTAGAAGGCAACTTTGCCGAACCCGCGACGTGTGTCCTCCTGTCTTCCGAGTGTGGAAAGAAACGGAACATGCATCGTCTTTCTTTCTTCCGGGTCTGCGCTGCGGAGAAATTTCTTTCTTTCGAAACCATTCCGCCACTGAGTGTCCCCGCGTAATTCCGCCGTTCCGTGTGCAAGAACGCAAGCCCTTCACAATGTGCCTCCGCCGTGTACTTTCGCCTTGCACTTCCCTTTACGTCGGTTTATTTCTTCACGCACCTTTCACTGTTGCAACGCGTACCCCGTCTTGGCCTTGGGATGGTGCGCGGGCCCTTCGTGCTTGGTCAGTTCGTTCCGGTTTCCTCCCCAACTCGGCCTCACACACATCGCATCTACTTGGCCACCCTCCATTGTACACACAACCGTACACGCAGTGTACAGTCCTTCGTCACGCTCACGGCTCCGCTCCGTGCCGCATCACTCCATTCCGGTAACTCACCACTAGAGCCCTGCACTGCTCAGAATGCAACGTCGCATGTTGGTGAAGGTGGTGGAAAAACTTTATTCGTCATAAGGCCAAAAAGTATAATAATATTTTAAAAAATTAAAGAAAGCAGCGTTGTGGGCGGCCTTCAGGCTGCCGGTTGTGGCGTCCAGGCAGTGCCTAGCCGCGACGTCCTCCGCCCAAGTCACCAGCCGAAGTTGCAGGTCCGGCCTGGTGCTGGACAAAGCAGTCTCCCGTGCACGGCTGCGGACTTCTGAGGTGCTCAGATGCAGGGAGCAAGTGTGCCGCACAGGAGTAAAATATGTGTTCAGGTTTATTCACTCATTCATTCATCAAAAGAAAAACAATGAGGAACGAAATAGGCCGGCGCTCGTGCAGGCACCAACCTGACTGACGCATTCATTTGTTCCTAATTAAATCTTTGAAGGTGCAACTGGAGCTGTGATTGACGCTGTAGCGGAACCTTCCTGATTGAGGTTGAAAATTACCATATTTTCTTCAGATCAGCGTACTGAAGTACCCTGAAACGCGCGGGTAAGTTCTTTAACCCGCGTCCTCTCAGACTGGCTATTTGCATGCAAGGTACGGCTATGGAGCAGGAACCTGAAGGGCCCTACAATACGTTTCCAGCATGGTCAGAACACACTGCTGATCGGTTGTCGAGGTTCCCGAAAACACGCGAGAGAGACATCACAGCGCTAAACGAGGCCTAGAGTTCGAACTTAATTCAGTAAGTCAGCTAGAAATGATTCCCTTTTCTTTCCGCAAATGAGGGCCCCTGCAAGTAGCACGCACGGTAGCCCTATAGCCGCAGCTGTGAAGGGCAGCGTTTGCCTTAGCGTTAGATCGTTAGATAATCTTGTCCTTCGCTATACCTGTTCTGTTCTGTTTTAACTGTTTTGCTGTGGAGAGGTTGAGGTTCGCTATACCAAAGGGACAAAAAAGGACAAAAACTCACCACCGGACTGAACTCGTATTACGGCCAAGTATAGGGCTATCCACAATGCGAGAGGACATACGGGACCAATCCAGATCAGATCCGATCATACAATATGCTGTGCAAATAACCGTATGCAAATTTCCAAATGATATCCCACACAATACCACAAACGACTTTCTTTCAGAATTCCATCCTTTCATTTCAGAGCCGTAAGCCAGAATTGTTTTCGGGGAAAGGGAGGGATTCGATTATGCATTATGCATGTTCGCGTGTGCATTTCTACGTGCGTGTATATGTACGCAAGCAAAATTCGAAAAATTCGGCGGGGGGTAGATTGAAATACCCACCCCCTGGCGAAGCCTTGGGAGTTATATCGACAGTGCTGCTTTGCTTGATGACTGGGCTTCGCCGGCCGAGTGTTGCTTGCTTTGTATAGTGCACAAGTCGGCCCCAACACGATTGCTCAACACAACTCTGCCCAAATAAATAAGTGGTCATAATAAGATTGCGCGAGTAATTTCAGGGCACAAGTTCGCTGAACCAGCATCTTCTTAGTGCTCACTGAAGTATCTGCTGACTGAATCCTTTGCTGATGCCTTCAAAGCTGGATTCTTCGACTGTCACGCCGAAATATTGCTGAACGCATAATCATGCCTTCCGCTTGAGAACCATTGTTGCCAGCGAGTGGGCTGCTGAAGCTCGTTTCGCGATACGCTGCACGTACCTCCATACGCGAGCGGCATTATCGTCCGTCAGTCCCGGAGTTCGTCCTTCACGAAGTTCTTCCGCGCTTCATCGAGTCGCGCGCTTGTGCAGCGATCCGGCGCGGCAGCTCTGCCTTTGCCTTATTTTTCTTCGAGGGTTCACAGCCTCCACTCGTCCTGCTTCAGTTCTGCCCCTCCTCTACGCTGCTGTTTCATCGACCCAACACGGCGTCGACCAGTTGACGTTCGAAGCGTGACAAAGACGGTACGAAAGTGTCGCTTTGTGGTGTGCACACCATACGTTCACTGTCGTTGTCGCTTATTCTGGAGTTTTTTCAAGCATTGGCGCGTGCTGACTTCTTCATTAGTGATGGGGGAATGAGCGAAGTCTGACACTAGGCCCTCCCCTCCTTTAGTCGGATTCGGAAGAAAACAAAGCTTCGCAGGAGAGGCGAAAATGAAAGTGTGGCGACGACGGGCTCTTCAAGATGACCTGCCTTTGGATCACGGTTTTTCGTAAAGAAAGGCAGGCCCTGGACGACGAGAGTTGCGCGGGTGAGGAAAGCCAACCAAGAAATCTGCACGGTCATAACGTTGCACATTAAAAAGTGACCGGACAGGTCCGGCTGAGTAAAGGTATACGGGGCAGCCTTGGTGCCCCTCCCCGTCAGATGATTACGGGGGCGTCTTCTCTCCCCCTTCCCCCTCCCCTACCCGCCCCACAATAGCGTGCATGCTTATGTCTGAAAGGATACTTCGGCATGTTCTAAGTCAGCTTTGCGGGAATACCCTGGACGTAGTTTATTGTCTGACTCTGTTCATATATGCCAAATTCTGTATTCGTAGCATTTAGAACTAATCAGACAATGCCGCATAAAGGTGTTTAAGTTCCGTGAGAAATCATGCGATGGCGAAGGCCCACTCTCCTCTTTAATACATCGTATACTAACAATATCTAGGTTTCAACGTTCCAAAAGTAAGTTGTGATTAGTATGGATAGTGGAGAACTCCGGAAATTTTCGACCATCTGGTGCTATTTAACGTACACTCACATCCCACAATACACGGGCCTGTACTATTTCGCCTCCACCAAAATGCGACCACCACGACCTTTGAGCCAGCTGCTGAGCACCGCAGCCAGTCATCCACCGTGGCGGACAATACCTCGTACTTGCACCCGGCTCTGATCACAAGGACCTTGAAGTGAAGTTGCTTGATAGAGGCGGAGGGGGGGGGGGATGGGCCTGCGGTCAAGCTTTACCCACTTCACCCCCCACACCTCCTAACTGAGAACCCTTCACGTGCCTATGGCGATGAATATCCAAGGAGGGGGGGGGGGGGGCGTTGGATTTCAGGAATGTATGGTTCCAAAAAGCAGTTCGAGTTTAATTTATTAAACTCTATTTGCTACTTTCTGGGTTCTGTCAGAAAGAGGGAGAGAAAACGGCATATCGAAAGGCGGAATGATTAGCTGTGCAACGCATATTCGCTCGCACCAAACATGTAAATGGAGGTGAACAGCGCTTAAACAATGCTGTCGGAAGAGCATGCAGAAAAAACAACGTGCAATGGCGTTCACTCACAGTCATGTCCAATGATGAGCTCACTTTACATTGCCACACTTCTTTCTCAAATTTCGTTATCGGCCTATTACACGTGTAAGAACTCTTTTGAGCTAACCGCGATGAATGGCTAAGAACAATCGATAAAATTTCGGAACCTTCCGATGCGATTACGCGCGCAACGTGAACATAAGTTTCTTTCGGATTATGCGTGGCTGCTATAGTGATAACGATGAAACGTTCGACGGCACATGTATGTACAGTGTCAATTTTTATGAAAGGGAACACGGGAGCGCGTGGCCTGCGCGCTCCGGCGGCTGTTGGCAGCGCGTTCAAGCGGGAGCGAGAGCAACCACACTCTCTTGTCGCGTCATCTCGCGGCGATCAAAACAACCATTCGTTGCTGATATATAACGGCAAGATTGCAACTCCTCCCCTTCAAGGCGATTAACGGCTCTCGCGTAATCACCTTGAAGGGGGAGGAGTTGCAATCTTGCCGTTATATATCAGCAAAGAATGGTTGTTTTGCTCGCCGCAAGATGACGCGAAAAGAGGCCGTGGTTGCTCTTGCTCCCGCTTGAAGGCGCTGCCAGCAGCCGCCGGAGCGCGCAGTCCACGCGCTCCCGTGTTCCCTTTCATAAAAATTGACGCTGTACAAATGGCGGCTCGCTTCAACGCTTATCGATTGATCGACGGCCGACGCGTTATTCGCCGCTCTCAGTGGCAGCGTGCATTTGTGATCTCTAACAGTCGTCGTCTTACATGCTGTAATCTGACTTTCCGTTTATCGGCCACAAGTTCGGCCAAATAGACGTCACGACCGCCTACGCCTACGTCACGACCAGGTGACAACATGAAGGCAATCACTTGACCAACTTACTTTTACCAAGAGGCACTCCAGTTTCCTTACTGTCTGACGAGTTTTTATTTATTTTGCTTCTCTTTTCTGACTTATCTTTTTCTTCTGGATTTCCCTGTTTTCAAGCGCTCGTCACGTCTAGTCAATTTACGCTTCCCCTCTTAGTCTTCCTGCCCTTTCAAACACGCCAATTTGGACGGAACTCTAGAAGACATGGTCTGTTTCGTAAGGTCTATAGAGTCTGGCAACGCTGCCTATTCCGTTCGTTTGTTTCTCCAATACTTCTCGCAGCCCCCGTTTTACGTTTACATATTTGTTTTCCTATTCGCTTCGGTTTTTTTTTTTTTTTGCTGCGAATTGTTCCTGTTTCTTTGTCTGCCTCATTCGTTTGCTTCTTATTGCGCGAAGCTCTAACATTGCGTTTCTCCTTCGGTCTCTGTACGTTTTCCATTACAATTACACTGGACATTCCTTGCAGCTGCACCTCCGCCCAGCGCACTAATTCTGTCTATTCGTTTGTTTTCTTTAGCCTTGCGTTTCTTTGTCTATTTGTACATCACACGGTAAACAAGTCCCATAGCTTTTTCTGCTGATATTGATCTGTACTTTCCTCTGACAAGGCTCCCACAGTTATAGCACCACTTTTTTCCCTTCACATGTCTCTTCCTTATATCGTGTCATTGATATAGTTCCGTGCATTTTGGCGGAGGCTGGCGTGGGTTAGTTGCGCAGGACGCGACCACAAGTTTATGCGTATTAACTCCGAAAGCTTGGGTCAAAAGCCAAAATGAATAATAGGTCGCAATCAGCACCTCATGTGAAGGCACCATAAATCTATCTTCAAGCTCAGATACTGCGAAAATAGCGGTTGTATGCATGTTCAGTGTGGTTAACTTGTGACACAGTCCCTTTTTCGCTCATAAGCCGACACTCCCAACGATGGTATGGCCGAGCATTATCTCGCATATCTATCTATCTATTTATTTATTTATTTAGAATATCCTCAGGGCCAATGGCATTACAGAGGGGGTGGGGCGAAAATACAGAAAATTGGAGGTAAAGTTCAAAAAAAGGTCACAAGACAAAAGAAAAAAGGGCAGAAAAGAACTCACAATAATTACCAAGTACATTTCTAAAAGGTTACAAGTAGTTACACCAATTATAGCGGCACAAAAAAAAACTAAACAAAATACAAGGATATGGTAAGTATAAACGAGAGTCAAAGTTTGGTGTATCAATGAAGATATATGTGACTTTCAGACTTGAAGCTATTTCTCGCCACGAATATTGAACGTATTCAACGTTTCTAATGAAAGTCTATGCGCACTCTCTGACTACTCCATTTTGCGCTTGCTGTGCTTAACGTTTACTATCGTAGTGTAGCTGGTAAGACACATTTTTATGTACATAGCTTACGCGGTGTGTTATTCCGTGCTGAAAAATATATTTCTTTTTGTTGCCATGCTGTCATAGAGAAAGAGAGAAATGTGGGGATGTAAAAGCGGTTCTGATGTATAGATATAGGGGCACGTTATAGAACGCAGGTGCTCATTATTACTTTGGAATCCATCACCACGGCGTAATGATGGTTTCTTACTCTTAAACCCCACAAATTTTTCCCCCCTCTAATGCAGTATGGTCCTAACCACTGATGTTCGGATGTACTGACTAACAAACTAGTTTAACTCAACTACACGTTCTTTCACTTGCTGTTTTATTCAACCATAAAAAAACTGGTATTTCAGTCAACGCCTAAGTGCAGTGTGGTTGTGAGAGCTCTACAATGCATTTTAAGAAAGTCAAAAAGAAAAATTCTCGAGTTCTGGTAACATATATTTTCGCGAGCATTCTTCAAAGTATGTTTTCGTAATTTCCAACCAACAATCGCTTCAGAAATTTTCAGAACTTCAGAGCATATTTTCAGAATAAGAACGAAGCACAAAGTATAGACTACGAAAAAAAATGTCTTTTTGCTCGTAGTTATCCTTCAGGCTGCCGAAAATTCTGGGCTTTGCGTCGACCTCGCGCTTTTCGGAGCTCTTGTTCTTCCTCTGCTAGTATGGCTATAGATATTTTGGGAAACTTTTAATCCGGCAAACATTTTGCCCTTTTATTTATCATTAACCCTTCGATTGCGCTTTTTATAATTAAAAAAAACAAAGTTTTTCGAGAGTGCCTTACCACCATAAACTGAATTGTGCTGCTTTTAACTTCCTCATTTTAACTTTACGTGACGACAACTATACCATACCCTAACTGTTCGAGGCTGATCCATCGTACAAGTTCACTCTTGCCGTGTCCATTAACATTCGCAGTTCGACTTCCACTGTGTTCGGTAATCTTATTCGCCGAGCCAAAGTTCAGCTGCCGCTGCTGCTTCTTTATTTTTATCCCTCGTAGCCGTTTGGCCAATGGCGTTCTTGCGTTCCCTTCCAACCAACTCATTGGTCTTGATTTTATTTTGGCTGCAAAAATGCCCCGGGCTCCGGAGCGGTTCAATTGCCTTGTATTTTCTAGGTGTTCCGTTCGCTCTTGCTTTATATTCCCAGCACCAACTACAGCTGCATCTCTTTTGGGCATTGCGTTTCGTGGCGTGGCCAGACATCCGAAGAGACGAGAGGAGAGCTTGACGGTCTTTCGATCGGGCTGTGCTTGGTGGTGCCCC
This sequence comes from Rhipicephalus microplus, assembly GCF_013339725.1. Lineage (NCBI taxonomy): Eukaryota > Metazoa > Arthropoda > Arachnida > Ixodida > Ixodidae > Rhipicephalus > Rhipicephalus microplus. The sequence continues at coordinate 88,782,945 of NC_051175.1, read as the reverse complement.
CTTGTAGTCGGGGATATGTTGAATCACGGCACATTCGGGTAGCCGTTTGAGAGCGCTTCGACCGTGTTTGAAAGTGAGGCATTTAATGGTTTTAATGTTCTACAACGAGTACAAGGAGGTGCGGTGCAGGTGTGCAGGTCATGTTCCTCCTTTATAATAATAATAATAATAATAATAATAATAATAATAATAAATAATAATAATAATAATAATAATAATAATAATAATAATAATAATACCTGAGGTTTACCGTCCCAAAACCACGATTTGATTATGAGGGATACCGCAGGGTCCGGAAATTTCGACAACTTGGGGTTCTTTAACGTGCTCCTAAATCAAAGCACATAGGCCTCAAACATTCCCGCCTCCATCGAAAATTCAGCAGCCGCAGCCGCGATTCGATCGCGCGACCTTTGGGTTATCGGCCGGGCGCCATAACCACCATACCACCGCAGCCGGAACCTTGTTTTTTTTTTTTATTTATCGACCCTATAATCATAGTAGTCAGGCTTAGTTGCTCTTTTACACATTTTTTATAGCCTGCAGAGTGCTTTGAATTAAACACCCGAAAAGCGGCGTAGCCAGAAATTTTGTGGGCGGGGGGGTGAAGGGGGGGCTATACAATTCAGCCCCGCCGACCACACACGCGCACGCAATCACGCATGCTCAACGAGCTTGTGATATGGTCGAAAAAAAAAGAGGGGGGGGAAAAACAGGTGTTAAAGGGCTTCGTAAACCACCCAGAGGACGAAATTCAATTGTGGTGGAGACAATGTGCTCGAGCGCTACGACGAACATGAAGCCGTGAGAATTTTTTCGAAAATATGCAGTAATAGCGGAGTTGGACGCGTTTGCTTGTCGAAACCGTGACGACCACAATTTTCATTCTCTCCTGCGCTTCCCTCTGCTGCTATCCTCTCCCACGACGCTTTGCCCTCTCGCCGAGCAGCCCCTCTTATGCCCGTCCCCAGTCTCGCGTGGCATACGTCATCGCTGGCGCGCTGCTTGAAACACCATCTACTTCCGGTTGCCGCAACTCCGACTTTCGACTCCGTCCGTTGCGTGCTTGTTAGCTGAACCGCGGCTGCCGTAATCGTGCCGCTATGGAACCTGCGTTGCGCGCACGCCTTCAAAGAATCGCCAACGCGATGGACCCTTACCGAAACGCGCTGTGCAAAGCACGTGTTGCACGCAGGCGGGCAACACGTGCAACAAGCAGTGCGGACAGCTGCTGGCAGACTGACCGGGAGTCGTAGGCTCTTGCTCGACCAATCACAGCGTATTTGGCTCGGCGCGTCAGAAATGTGGCACGGCGCGAAGGCCCGGAAAGGAGGAGGGATTGTTTCTTAGAATTTGCGACGCGCCGGCGGCTCGTAGCGTTGCCACGTGTAGAATCGTTGATCGCGAGAGCATTCTGCCCACGAGGCGCGCGTTTACTTTAAATGCTTCAAAAACATCGGAGGTAGTTTGCGGGTCCTTTTAGGACTTGTGCAGCTCTGAAAGTATGAATAATTAATGGACAAAGCACAGAGTAAATTTGCGGCGAAAGTTCTAAGCCACGCTGAACCTTGTTATCACCATTTTCTTAACTATGTAATAAATGAACATGACGTCACGATTTTTTCAATTAAAAAGTCTTAAACAGAAGATGACTGATATGTGGGGTTTAACGTCCCAAAACCACTATATGATTATGAGAGACGCCGTAGTGGAGGGTTCCGGAAATTTTGACCACCTGGGGTTCTTTAACGTGCACCCAAATCTGAGCACACGGGTCTACAACATTTCCGCCTCCATCGGAAATGCAGCCGCCGCAAACGGGATTTGAACCCGCGACCTGCGGGTCAGCAGCCGAGTACCTTAGCCACTAGACCACCGCGGCGGGGCTCTTAAACAGAAGAGACTGTGAAGTGAATCTAATAACGGGGAACTCGAGAAAGCGACAGACGTCAGCTTATATTTGACTTTTTTTCAATATATATTCACTCCTACTTCTAAATTCACATATAAACCCCAAAAAGTGGATGGAGGGACGGCCGCTGTGATAGCTCAGTGGTTAGAGCATCGAACGCGTTATTCGAAGGTCGTAGGTTCGATTCCTGCTCACAGCTGGTAATTTTTTCATCCACTTTTCTTTCTTCTTTCTTCTTATTTACATTCCATTGGTTCTCATAACTTCCCCTGTACATTCCTTGGCCTTACTGTCTGTTATATCTCATTAATATTGTGTTAAAACACGGAAATACGAGCCCTTAGGTATACACTTCTCTCCCTTATTTCATTGAACGAGGGTCTCGTACTGGCAGACTTGGTGTGTTTAGGTTGTATAAGAGGGACAATTAATCAGCTGTCCGCTCATAATAAGTTCACGTGCTACGTGACGCCAAAACATGCGAATAAGAGTGTTTTCACACTCGTTGTTTGGCTTATAGATGGCGCTGACTGTCACTCCTACTTCTAAATTCACATATAAACCCCAAAAAGTGGATGGAGGGACGGCCGCTGTGATAGCTCGTGTTGCACGCAGGCGGGCAACACGTGCAACAAGCAGCGCGGACAGCTGCTGGCAGACTGACCGGGAGTCGTATAGGCTCTTGCACGACCATTCACAGCGTATTTGGCTCGGCGCGTCAGAAATGTGGCACGGCGCGAAGGCCCGGAAAGGAGGAGGGATTTTTTCTTAGAATTCGTGGCGCGCCGGCGGCTCGTAGCGTTGCCACGTGTAAAATCGTTGATCACGGCGAGAGCATTCTGCCCACGAGGGCAGAATGCTCTCGTGGGCAGAATACTTTAAATGCTTCAAAAACATCGGAGGTAGTTTGCGGGTCCTTTTAGGACTCGTGCAGCTCCGAAAGTATGAATAATCAATAGACATCGCACAGAGTAAATTTGCGGCGAAAGTTCTAAGCCACGCTGAACCTTGTTATCACCATTTTCTTAACTATGTAATAATTGAACATTACGTCATGATTTTTTCAATTAAAAAGTCTCAAAGGATTGTGAAGTGAATCTAATAACGGGGAACTCGAGAAAGCGGCAGAC